>OY728138.1:1427765614-1428504989 GCA_963277665.1 Viscum album | reverse complement strand
GATGATGAATTCTTATGAATTAAAAATGTTATTAAATAGTGGGAAAAAAAATTACATTTCATGAATAACACATGGGTTTATTTTTACTAATTATCTAGAACACTACATCTAAAAGATCAAGATAATGTATTATTCTAAAATATTTTACACAAATCATGTAATTATGGGATGGTATTGTCTATGAACTTATAGTTTTTCTAAGAATTATGATTAGATGAATTTATAGTTTAATATGTTAGTTATGGATAATTAAAGGGTTCATAAGTTATGTTTGATTATAATATAAATGATACAGATATCCCTTAAGGTTACTTGAGGTAATACAGAATATTTTAAGGATTAAGATATGAATACACTAGTGAAAAACCTAGGGATAATTCTATGGGATAAATCTATGTGTGGGATAACATCCTAAATTTTAGAAAAGTAAATATTGTGCGGCTATATTAGAAATTATATCCCTTTATAGATATAGTAAGTGGATGTGGCAGTGAAAAATATGCATCTAGGTGTAATCATCCTAAAAAGGCTGGCTGAGTGTTAACTCAATCTTAAATATATTCCATGATGAGTGATACTAAGACTATACACCTGTCCTAACATTCCTAGGGGATATGTTTTGGTTAATCACATTATCATTACCATTGATTATGAAATATTTATTGCGTTAATAGATTAAATTAAGGAATGTGAGGGGAACAACCTAAAGAAACCTAGTTCTAACCAATAGTGATTTAGATTGTTTAGAAAAATAATGTATTAATTTTGAAGAGTAATACATTTTGAGGTTGAATTTATCATGTACTTATCATATAATCATTATCTTATGTAGATCATCACTCATGTTGACTAATTTTGGTTGTAGTAATGGTTGAATCCTGAAAGAATGAAGTTATTAATGGATGTCATGGTCAATTTGGAGACCGTTTGAACAAGAAACCTAATTGGACAAATGATGGAGTGAGAAAACATGCGATGATTCTTAATCAACAATCAAAATTTATGATAAACAATGTGAACATAGTTGAGTTAACTAAAAACCCAAATTTTAGAAGGATGAAGACCAAGGGATGTCCGTGTAATGAAGACGATGAAGCAAATATGATTCAGTTTTATTTATATTGAAAATATTAGAATAGAAAACCAGTGGAATGTTGTAATGGAACTGCATGATACTCTATGTGTGGAGAAGGAGAGAATATAGAAAAATTAAGTAATTAGTAAGCATGATGAAGGGAAAATATGTTTTTCAAAATTGTACTAATGATATTAAGAAAGAAACCTCATTTGAAAATACATTTCGAGTGGTGCCTATATTTTAGATATAATTAATTAATTTTACTAGTGAGTGAAAATTTAAATTACAACTATTCAGTTTATTTAATTGGGGATAATTTAAAATTTTAATGTTTTAAAATATATATTTTCCTTTAAAACCCAGTGTGCTCAATAGTTCTATTCACATGAATCACCAAACCAAAACTAACCACAAAAAATTATATAACCATTAAAATGGATCCTTTTAATTGGGGGTAAAAATAGAGGTTACTAAATTATGATATATATATATATATATTAACACAAATGAATTCAGAATAAACAATTAGACTGATTTATGCTTCAAAATGTCAATATTCAAAAAAATGGTTTTTATGTGTTTTTTAGGAAACTAAATATATCATGGATGAAATATATTATTGATATTAAGGATATATTAACTACAATTTGATTAATAATTGATTGAAAATGTAAATAATAATAATTAATGTTTTGGAAAAGGTTATTTTCTAATTAAGACCCTTTTATTTATATTTTTATATTTTTATATAAATGTTAATTTAACATATTTTAAAATTAAAATTCTAAAAATATCATTCATTTTTAGTTTTGATATGTAAATATTATACTAAGATGGGTTTCTCGTATTTTTTACAAAATTTTTTATTTTAAGATAATAGTGAAAAATATAGTATTGATTAAGAATATAAAGTTTATCATTATATAAGAAAGACCTAGAATTTTATTAAACCAATTAATTGATTATATGTGTATTTAAAGAGTAAAAATAAACATTTTTTAAATACTTTTATAAATTTTTAAATCCCATTATGATCTTAGGTAATATTAACCAAAAAAAAATTATTTTTTGTCCTTCCTTTTACTTAATATTTTTTAGTAAAATTTAATTTTGGATTAATTTTAAATAATCATATTTTTTATTTATAAAAATATAATTTACATCATTAAAATAAAAAACATTTATAACTTTATATTATGTATAAATTTATATTCTTAAAAATAAATTTTCTTCAAAATTTAGTTTTTCTCATTATGTGCACTATGATTTAAATAATTTTTTTAATTAATTTTATAAATTGAATCAAATAAAATTATTTTCTGATTTTTCTTTAAAATTTTTATTTTATTTAGTAAATTAATTTATATATTTATATATAAAATTAATTTACTAAGGTAAATATTAGTAATCATGGTGAATTAATTATTTTTAAGAATAATACTTTTCAAAATATTATGTATTTCAAATAAAATGGATCTATTTTAAAGATCTCAAATGATTTTTAAGGGTTTATGAAAATAAATTTACCCTTATTTAATCAATAATTAATGATAAATATGATTAAGAGAACCTAAAAATTAAGACATTAGTTTTCTAAATAAGGGATTCTTTAGACATTATATATTTGAATTTGAAAGTTAATTTTATCATATTTTTAATTTGAATTAGGTGAAATAGATCCCAAATTCTGATTTATCACATAAAACAATTATAAGGGTAATATTATATTATTTATGATAAATTAATTACCATGATTATTTTTTAATCAGGATTCATAACTTTTAAAATGGGTAATCTAGTGTGCGTTGAATTTTAAAAAACTATTTTGGCATATAGACAATCTAGAAAATCTAGGTTAGCCAAAAATATCACACCAACATATATCACAAACATTTCCCCACCTAAATCACCTAACCCACCCAACACACATGTGATTCCATTCTTAGCCTTTACATGGCATTTGTTCCTATGGGAATACCCCTCTTTTTTACCTATAAAATGATATCACTACCAACTATTCTCACATACCGCTACTCCCCAATGGAATTGATCATGTTGTTACCTTACCTATCCCTATTTAAATAAGATCTATTTAGTTCTTAAATTTCATAGGATCCCTTGTCAAGCTATTATAATATTCTAATAATGGTAAGGTATTCTATCCCTCCTCTTTTTAATTCAATAACTTTTTCTACTATAGGACTTCTGATTTAAAAAATGATTATGCTTCCATGTTTTTGTAATCAATCCCTTTCTATCCAATTTATTCTTTATTTATGAGGTTTTACCCTTCTCGTTAATTAATCCCATTCCAATATCCTTTTTGTATGATATTCATGTTGCTGGAATGACTCTATTATTTAATATGTCATATTTTTAAACATTTTTTATTTCCAGATAATTATGGAACCATGTGTTTATAATCAATCCCTTTCAATCCAAATTGTTACTTATTGATTACATACTACCCTTACCTCTCATTAAACCCACTCCACAATCATTTTAATATAACTGCCACACTTTCAAAAATCAGACATTTATTTTCTATGTTATATTTTCATGTTGTAAGACTTTTTATTTCTAGGGGATTATGAATCCGTTTATTCATAATAAATATTATAATATACTCAAAATTATATGTTTATGAGATACTACCCTTATCCTTTATTAAACCCATTCCATAATCCATTTTTATATCCTTCATGCTTACAAAATATCACCTTTACTTTCCTTTTCATATTTTCATATTTTGACTCTTTTTATTTCCATTTTATTTTCTTCCATGTGTTCATAGTTAATCCTTTAATATCAAAATGTTTCTATATTGGTGATATACTACCCTTCTCCCTAATTAGACCCATTTTAGAATCCCTTTTGCATATCTATCATGTTTCCAAAATCATTTATTTTTCATGTCATGTAATAATATTGTGAATACCCAAATCAAATATAATATAAGGGTACATATATAGATGTAGGATCCTTTTTTTGAATTCTATTGGTTAATCCTAGATTCTGTACTATTGGATATAAATTATATGTTATTTTGATCATCGATTGATGTGGAACACAGAATGAAGGTCATATAAATGGTGCACCATGGTAGTGCACAAATACTTATGGTAATGAATTAATAACTCTATATGAAATGTTTATGATAACTTGGTTTTATTCCATGGTAATGTTTTATAATACCATTGTGAACAAACCTATTAATATGAAGGGTGCTCCCTTATAGTGCTATGATACATCATGTTACTAATTAATCTATTGAGATGTCATGTTTATGATTCCTTCACTACATTCCTTAGTAACATTTTATGATAACTTGGTCATAAATATTTTTAATTTGAAGGATTCACACTTATAATACACTATATATTTGGAAAATAATCAATCTCAATTGCTGACATGTTTATGATACCTTAAATAGATGTTTTGGTAATGTTTTTTGATACTTTAGAGAAAAAAATAGTAATTTTAAGGATGTTCATTGATACCACTCCAATTAATTGGGTAAATAATTAATCTACATGGATGAAATGATTATGATAGATTGGATATATGCCTCTGAAAAATATTAAAATTCCATAGTGAAAAACATTGTTAATATGAATGGTACACCCTGAATGAACTTTAATGCATTAGGTAAATTATTAATCTCTAGAGATGAATTATTTATGATTTTAGGATGGTATTTCTGTGTATGATATACTCTAAAATACCAAATGTAGGATTGAAATATGAATGATATTCTCAGATACAAGAGGGGCAGGGGGTGAATTGTACCTTTTAAAAATTATCTTATGAAATTTTGAGGATTGTTATGTTTTACAAGGTTAAACAAGATAATTAACAAGACCTCTATAAGTTCTAAAAACATACTAGATTCTGGAAGAGTAATTCCAAAAATAAAACATAATTAAATTTTACAAAGGTGAATATTCTTCCAGAAAGCGTATAGAATCTAACTATATCATAGTACATGTAAGAATGTATAAGAAAGTTATACTTTCCTTATCAATACAAAATGCACAGCAGAAAACAATGTAGTAAAACTACAAGTAACAAATAATAACTCTTTTGACCCAAAGAGAATGGTATCCAACAACCCGGGATAAGAGGTTCCTTGATTTATACTTTCAAGAATGTATGTCTTACCCACACCATGGTAAGCCCTCAATATGAAGATCAGAGTTTGTCTTGTTATCCCCGAAAGCCCTCAACTATCAGGTAGTTGGATCCTCTGTCTTCCTCAACAAGGAAGCCCTCATCTTCATGGTGTGGGAACCTCTATCTTCCTATCCCTGGAAGCCCTCGATTGTACACAACAACAATCGGAGTCGCACGAAGCAAGTCTGCACAAGGAAAAGCTTGAACTAGTCGTTCAAACTTTATACACACGGGTTGAGAGTTGATAAGAGCCTCTCTCTAGAAATCACTTCAACAACATGTAAGTATAGATGTCAGAGTTGTGTCAAAGTTGTTTTTGACATTCAAATGACTCTTATTTATAGGTGAAACTCCAATAGTTGGCTCCCTCCTCCAATGGGCATATTCTTCCTTGAATTTCAGAATGACCTGTACATGTGTCACTCAAACAAAGGTTAGTCAATAACTGAAAGCATGACATTGTTTTGTAATTAAACAAGTGTAAGAATAACTACACTGATATTTGGAATGGATAAAATGAAAAATCTAAATGGAAAAGGTTAAAGTTCAGGATATAGGTAAATGTGAATTCAGAGTCTGTAGTTCTAAGATATTCAGATTCTCTTTTGTAGGAATTTGTAATGAGAATTCGTAATCAGAATTCTTCATCAGAATTCGTAATGAGAATTCATAATCAGAATCATCATCAGAATTCGTAATGAGAATTCGTAATCAGAATTCAACATGATAATTCATAATGAAAATTCTTAATCAGAATTCATCATTATAATTCATAATTAGAATTTATCATCAGAATTCATAATGATAATTTGTAATCAGAATTCATCATAAGAATTCGTAGTTTAAACTTTATACATGTTCGTAATCAGAATTCAGAGTTGAACATCATAAATGTTAGTAATAGGGACTTCGGAGTAGAACTTCATAAAAGTTCTTAACAGGAATTCAGATCCTAAAATAGAATGATTTATGTCTATATATTAATTGATTCTGAGGTTTTAGATATGAATCCAATTTTTATACTGTAGAAAAATATTGATATTAGCAATGAAAACAAGGTAGGGGTAAATTTCATTTGCTATGGAAATTTTCCTTATATAAGTAAAACATGGATAATATAAAATTTTCCTTAAATTAAGGTGTTTGTGATTTTTAAAACAAGAGGATTGATAAAGTCATAAGGAAAGACTTAATGACTTAACAATCTCACCCTTGAATGATGGAATGAAAAAATTTATAAGGAAAACCTTATCGACTCTACAATCTCCCCCTTTTTGGAAAGCACAAATATCCTTACGAAAAAGAATGTAATGACTTAGAATAAATTTCTAGACTTTGAGAATTAATTCTTATCTCCCTTTGTTTATGGAAAATTGTGAATATGACTAACACCTCCTTAGGATTTGAAACTCTAAGGATCGTATTCTAGATTTCAAGAATGAAAATTTTCATTTGAATGTAGAAATCTTCTAAATGAGAACTCCCCCTTACTTAAGGATAGTTATTCTTTACTTTGAAAATTTTCTTCTCCCTTTTAGAATTATTTTTCCTTCTCCCCCTTTGTGATTTTCAAAAAGAATTTGAGGGAATTGAAAAATATTAAAGTACCTGAAACATTAGTAAAGAAATACAAACAAACAAGCATCAAAAATTCCATTATGATTGGAAGTATTAGTACATGGAAAAAAATATTACAACAAAATATCGGAATGGTATATTTGTCTTCCTTTTGCTCAGGGATTAGCTTCTCTGAATGAATTTTTATCTTCTTTAACTCTTTGTGGTGCTCCTCAGCTTTCTTTTCTGTGGATTTAATCTTGTCATCTTGAGCCTTCAGAGTCTCAGACTGAACCTTAAGAACATCATCCTTCTTTACAAGCTTCTCTTCATTCTCAATCTGGAGAGCTCTTTCCCTTTTCTAGATTTCAGCAACAGAGTTAATCTTGCCATTCAGATCCTTCACCTGTTGTTTCTGAGTATTTCTCACAAGGTTCAGCTTTTCCGGAAGATTCTTCCTCTTGGAGTCCTCAGTATAAAAAGATTCTTTCACATCATCCTGAATGTGATCAAGCTCTACTAAATCTTCATCGATTTTCTTTGACCATAGAGTCATTTTACTATAGGATTTTCTGTAGACCTCATAATTGATAAGAAATTTTTTATGGTCTGCCTCAATCATTACACATTTATCCCTCACCATGGATACATATTCTGACTTTTGATTCATGTTGTGCTGAAGAATTTGGAATTTGGAATCTATTGTAGGAAAGATTGGAATTGTATCTACCAACTTCTTCAGTGACTCAATAACAAAATCATGTCCCAATGCAGATGACTCGGAGTATGATACTTTTCTAGGAGATTGATCTTATTCTATTTCCACCAGTTTTCTTTTAGAAGAGCATCCAACATCCTTCTTCCTTATGTTATCTTTCGTTGGGGTGTCAATGAGCACTTTCTTACCCTTATCAACTTTCGGAATGGATTCTTCATTAGGGGATACATGGTCACTCTCGGATAGATGTACAATCTTTTCTTCATCGGGTTTATCCTTTTTGGATCCTTCCTCAATAAAGTTCTTTTCATAGCATTCTTCCTTATATAATTCATTTACTTTCTCTTCTTCCTTCTCTTCATCTCTCTTTATATCTTTCTCTTCTTATTTTTTCTACGAGTGACAAGTTTTGAGGACTCAGCCTTAGATGTTTGGAGTGATAATTTTTCTGATGGATTTGACTTTTCTTGATATTCTTCAACCTATTTAATCAGATCATCTAAATCACTAATTTTTTCTTCTTTTTCTTCTTCCAAGTCCACTTCTTCTTCTACTTCTTCAACAACTTCTTTCTCTTTAGATTTTTCAGGAGTGAAGAAATTATTCCCCAGAGTCTCAGTTAATGGCTCAACTAGGAATGTTTCTGGTACTGGAATATTCTCGGATTCTACTTCTGTGTCTTTCAAATGTGATTGTACAACTTTAGCCTAAGAAATTTTCTTCTTCAACTTGTTCTCTATTTCTTGCCTCTCAAGATCATTAGCAACTACTTTTCTTAAGGCCTTAGCCTCAGCAGGGTCCATGACAAACTGTGGCTCCCCTTCTTTCCTCTTTTCCTTATCTTCCCTCCATTTTGTAACTACCTCATCCAGATATGCTTTTTGTTTCTTCGGTTTGGGATTTGCGGATTGGGATTCTATAGATTTAGGGGTTTTATCTTCAGCTTCCACTTCTTTCAGTTTCCTTTTCTTGCCATCTTTCTTCGATGGCTCGACATTTTAAATATTTTCTGAATTGGCTTCTGCCTCTCCCTCTGATAGATCATAGAACTCACCTGACTATTTTTAGAAACAAACTTTCATACTCTTTAATGTGTCACCACTAATCAACATAACCTTATAGTTTATCATCTTAGAGCTACATGGAATCTTGAAAGATTCAAGAGTCCGAACAATTAGCTTGGAAAAGAAAAGCTGGATACATGATAATTTGAGCTCTAAGGATCCCATTGTTGATGTTCTGATCATAATGAGGATATGTCTCATTAGAATCACCTTCCTTAGATTTACCAAGAAATCTAGGATATACATATCAATCTTCTTCAGGGTGTCCTCGTCACTCGTCCTTGGAACAATGAATCCTTGCACTCAGAGTTTTAGAATCTGATTATTTCTTGAAAGATGGGAAATCTTCTTGGCAGACATGATATCAGAAAGACCAAGGCACTCCATAGACTTTTCCTTAACAAAACTACCCTGAACCACTAATAGTTTTGTGAGCAAAACTCTGCTTCTACATCGTATGCTAGCCCCACCAAGCTTTCACCCTTTGTGTAATAAAGCTTGTAAGTATTCCCATAACTCTTAAAGGAAAATTTTTCTCTACCTTCTTCCTCGAAGAAGAAAAATGATTCATATAATTCAATGAGAAGATCCAGATAGACTACATCTTGGGATATTGTGTTAGAAATATCTATACATTCCCAAAAATTTATCCTGATATTCTTGGAAATAAGGGAATCATACTTATTAAAGAAATTTGGGTGTACCAACCATTCCCTATAAATCTGACACTCTGAGATTTGCTTGACTAAAGAAATATCCTGAGAAGGGGCTTCTGCAGACATTCAGACTGAGGCTCGTTGAGGGATTTAGAATGGGCCTAAGAACTGAGGTAGGGCTTCGAGATGTGAGAGCTTGGAAAACTCATGTGGGACAACCATTGGGGGTCCCCTTTATATAGGCGATGGAAGTGACCTTTCAACTTCCAATTCCAATCAAACAGTTGAAATCCTCCTTGATCTAATCTGATGGTTGAAAGTATTCCCACATGGAAATCTTGAATCTGATCTTTTGAGGTTTTAAGAAAAACATTCGGATTTAAGGAAAAAATGAATCCGAGAAATTATAAAATAAAATACATGTAAGTAAAGATAACTAAGATAAATTAAGTATGGAATTCATACAGTTCGGATTGGATAGAATGTTTATTTTTAATTAGTGATATTCTTCTTGAAGAAATTTTGACAATGAAAAATAAACTTATAACAAATAGTTCACGATAAAAAATTTGAATATGAAAAAAATACTTTATGAAAATTTCAGTACGAACAATTTTCATTACGGAAATTTCAGTTTTGAGAATTTTCATTATGAAAATTCAAGGTTTGAAGAATTCTATTACGAAATTTTGCATTATGAAAATTTATATTACAAAAACTTCAAAAACCAATTACGAAAAATATGGAAAACATCATTACGAAAAAATTGAAAAGAATTATTAAAAGAAATAGTAAAAAACTCTTTATAAAACCTATGAAAACCTCATTATGAAAAAAAAATAAAAACATAATTACGAAAAAATGTTAAGACAACATTACGAAAAAAATGTGAAAACATCATTCCATTTTTTTTTTGAAAACATCATTCTGAAAAAAATGTGAAAACATCATTACGAAAAAATGTGAAAACATCATTATGAAAAAATGTGAAAACATAATTACAAAAAAATGTGAAAATATCATTATGAAAAAAATGTGAAAACATCATTACAAAAAAAATGTGAAAATATCATTACGAAAAAAATGTAAAGCTTAAATAATAGATGTACCCCCCTATGAAAAGTAGTTTATTACTATAAGGATAATGGTTCAACAAAGAGTTAATGAAGGAAGATTACCTCACTATTATCATTCCTAACTTCTATTTGATGTATTAAAATCTTTTAGAAGGTAATGATTTTGTGAAAATATCATCAAGTTGATCTTGTGTTTCGATAAATTGAATAATGATATCTCCTTTTAGTGTGTGATCCCTAAGAATGTCATTCCTAATATCTATGTGTTTTTCATGAGAGTGATGTGGATTTTTTTACTAAGGGAAATGGAACTTGTGTTATCACATAAAATTTGAGTCTTAGTAAAACTCAGGCCATTGTGTGTGAGTGTGTGTTGCATCGAAAACTATTGAGCACAACAACTTCCAGCTGCTACATATTCAGCTTCAGTAGTGGAGAGTGCTACTGAATGTTGCTTCTTACAGGACCAAGAAACTGATGAATCTACAAGGAAATGAAAATTTCCAGATGTACTCTCTCTATCCATTAAACATCCACCAAAGCCATCATCTGAAGAACTCTTTAAGAAAAAATCATTTCTAGAAGTATAAAATAGTCCTAAATCCATGGTTCCCTTTAATTAGCGAAAAATTATTTTCACTACCTTAAAATGAGATTCCTTAGGATTTGATTGATATCTTTTACATAATCATACTAATAACATTATGGCCGGATGACTAGCTGTAAAGTAAAGTAAACTTCCTATCATACCACTAAAAGATGATTGATCAACTAGTTTCCCAGCTTCATCAAGATTAAGTGTGTTTGAGGTACCGATCGGAGTACTTATACTTTTTGTGTTGTCATATCCAAACTTTTCAAGATGATCATTAATATACTTATTTTGGGATATGTAGATTCCTTATAGTTTTTGAGAAATTTGAAAACCAAGTAAAAATATTAACTCACCCATTATACTCATTTCAAACTCAGATTTCATTAGGTCCGCAAAAGAATTAAGGTAAGGGTTGCTGAGTTGAACCAAATATAATGCCATCAACATAAATTTGAACAATTAAAACATTTTTCTTATTTTTATTTATAAAAAGGATTGGATCTTCATTTCCCTTAACATTGTTATTTTTGGGCAAGAATCATGTAAGTCTATCATATCATGCTCGAGGGGCTTGTTTAAGGCCATACAAAGATTTGGTAAGTCTAAAAACATGATCAGGATGTTTTTTATCTTCAAATAGAAGAGGTTGTTCAACAATAAATTTCTCTTGAACATAACCATTAGGAAAATCACATTTCACATCCATTTGGAACAGTTTAAAAATAAATAATGCTACAAAGGAAATTAAAAATCTAATAGCTTCAAGTCAAGATAGTGGACCATAGGTTTCTTCATAGTCTACTCCTTCTTGTTGATTATAACCTTTAGCAACTAATCGGGATTTATTTCATATGATGACTCAATTTTCATCACATGTATTTCTGAAGACCCATTTTACTCCAATAATAGAAGATTCCTTAGGTCTTTCAACCAAGGTCTATACTTTATTCCTTTCGAATTCATTTAGTTCATCTTGCATGGCTTTAATCTAATAATCATACCCTAAAGCTTCATTAGTGCTTTTTGGTTCCAATTGAGAATGGAATGCTAGATGCTCTACTTCATTTCTTAAGGAAATTCTAGTCCTTATAGGTTGATTGACATAAAAAATGATTCTATCAGTGGGATGATTCTTAAGAAACGACTAGTTTGGATTTTGTGAAACCTATTCATCAACATAAGGTAGGAAATCTTCAGTGGTAAATGTTTCATAAGTATCTTCTGGAACATTTTCCTATCAGAAGGATTTTTTATCAATGGTTGATAATAAGTTTTTGAAAACACAATCAAAGATCTAGGTTGCGGTTGTTTGAAAATAAAGGGATCAATTTTAGAAAATTTGACGTGTACTATCTCTTCAATAGTACAAGTGTTTTTATTGAAAACTCTATAATCCATCGAAGTTGTGGAGTAGCCTATGAAAATTCCTTAATCAGATTTTGGTGCATATTTATGAAGATTATCTTTAGTATTCATAATGAATACCTTTCAACCAAAAACCATAAAGTATGAAAGTCTATGTTTTTTACCATTCCATAACTCATAAAGAGTTTTATTAAGAAAAGTTCTAATCAAAACTCAATTTATAGTGTAACAAGCGGTACATACAGCTTCAGCCAAAAAAATATGGCAAAACAATACTCACTCAACATGGTTCTAGTTAACTCTTAAAGAATTTTATTTCTTCTTTCAACAACACCATTCTATTGAGGTGTTCTAGGTGCTGAGAAGTTGTGAGTAATACCTTTTCAACTAAAAAAAGTTTCAAAATCATAATTTTGGAATTCTCTTCCATGATCACTATGGATAGTTTTCAATTGAAGGTTTTTCTCATTTTTAACTTGGCCTCTAAAACTTTTGAAATAAGAAAAAGCTTCAGACTTGTTTTCTAGAAAATAGACCCACGTAAATCTAGTGTAATCGTCAACCAAAACAAATACATATTACTTTCCCTGAATACATCGAGTTTTTGTTGGTCCAAAAAGATCCTTATGCACTAGCTATAATGCATCAGTAGTTGATAATTCACCGACTGATTTAAAACATGATTTATGTTGCTTTCCATATTGAAAAGGGTCACAAACCTTTGAAGAATCGAATCTAAGCTCCGGTAGATCCTTAATTAGTCTCTTCTTAGAAAGTTTTCATATGTTCATAAGGTTACTGTGTCCTAGCCTTCTATGCCATAACCAAGAATGATCATCCATTTCACTAAGGCAAGGTATGTCTGGGATCCTAAGGTCTTCTATGTTTACTGTGTAAACATTCTCTAGCCTTTGGGAATAATGAATAAAATCTTCCTTGGAATTGTGTACTAAACACTTATCATTCCTAATATTCACAAGGGAGCCTTCATCACATAATTTACTTATGGTGAAGAGGTCGTTCTTAAGACCCTTAACAAATAAAACATTTCAAATCAATGTTTTTCCCAGAAGAACGATGTTATCAATACCAATAATTTCTCCCTAACCATTATCTCCAAAAGTTACTTTTCTTCCCTTCGTATTGATAATCTTTTCAAAATATTCTTTGTTATGAGTCATATGTCGGGAACTTCTACTATCCCTGTACCATGTATTATTGTCGGTACATTCCCTATTTTCTGAAAAAATAAGAAAAAGGTAGGTTTTTAGAATCCATACGTCCTTGGATCTGGAAATTTCAGAAAGTAAAATTTGGGGTACCGACATCTTCTTAGATAAGTAAGCCTTATCAAATCCTAAAGATTGGGTTTTGTTTAGAGAACATTTATTTTCCAAATGACTACCACACTGACACTTAGAGTAGAATGGGGAACTTTGAGGAACAAAGTATTTTCTACTAAAAATCAGTTTAGAAATTGTGTAACCAAAACCGGAAGTATTCCTTCGAGGTCATATTTGTGAAAACATTTTAAAAAAATTTTATTTACCTAGGGTAATGTTTGAAAAACACTTCCTCGAGGAAAATATTTCAGATTTGAGTTTTATATCTAAGTTCTTGTCTTTAAAAACATTTGATTTTGAGCTAGAGTTAGGCTTGAAATTTTTTTTCATAGAAATTAGTTTTTCTAGACCATTAGAAAGATTATTCTTTTTAGAACATAATTCCTCAAGATTTTTTGAAATACTTTCAAAATAATCATTTTCCTTATCAAGATCTTTAGAAAAATCTGATATTTACATAGTATGAATAATATTTCTATAATTTTCCTTATCAAGTTTTTTCATGAGTTTTGAATTCTCATTTTCAGAAAGTTTGGAAAACCTAGAAACTTCTTTATAGGTAGGTAAAGTATTGTCTTCATCAGAATAAGATTCTTCATCCGAAGAGTTATAATATTTATTATCATTAGAATTCAAAGAAACATTAGTAAATGATTCAGCATTGTGTACCTTAGCCATCATGAAATGATTATCAATAGGTAGCCTGGCTATAAGACCAATATTCTTCTATCCGAAAGATTCAAAATCTGAAGATTCATCTGAAGAGTCTCCACCACTTTTACTCCATGTTTCATTAGCCTTCAACACTTTATTAGCATTGGACTTGTAATACTTATTTCTATTTTTATCAGAATGCATTTCCTTTATTTATTTTCTTTTGAGCATAAGGCAGTCAGGTCTTATGTCTCCAGCTCTCTTGTACTCATAGCATGTAACTTCAGAATCTTTCTTGTCGTTCATATCCTTCTTCTAGTATTTGGATTGAAAGTTCCTCTATCCAGCTATCTTGATCATCCTTCGAGCAAGATTTGCTAATTCATTTCTTGAGGATTCACTTACACTAGATTCAGAATAGATAACAAATTTTTTATATATGGATCTAGTAACTCTCTCAGGAGTCTTGGCTTTCATATGATTGGAAGTAGTAGTAAAAGCAACACTTCCATTTCCATTATTCTTCTTTACAATATCAGCATCCCTCTTCATTCTAGTCTCATGCTGAAGAAGAGTTCCAAACTTCTCATCAAGGGTAATCTGAGTAACCTTTCCATTCTCATCAATTGCAGTCCTTTTAAATTCCCTCTCATTTGGCATGATTTCAATAATCGTGTCAACAAGAGCTTCATCATCCAAACCTTTTTCTCCCATTGATTCTAAACTATTCACTATAGTCAAGAATCTTTGTTTCACATTGCATATGGGTTCACCATAAGGAAAATTGAAACCATCATATTCATCTCTAAGCATGGATCTTCTGGTCTCAATGACTTTCGAAGTTCCAAAGTGAGTAAGTTCAAGTTTCTTCCATATAGAATTTGATGCTTCACAAGATGAAATTTGGCAATATATATTTATAGTCATTCAACAAAGTAAAGTATTGCGTACATTATAGTTCATTTGGTAATCATGGTTTTCTTGATTTGTAAATGCACTTACATCGTTATCAGGGATCTTATATCCACCAGTAAGCATAACCAAATTTTCAAATCTGGTGGTGATAATGAAAGTCTTCATACGATCTCCCCAAAATTCGTAATCATTAGCATCAATGATTGGTGGTCTGGTTGGATTTAGTTCGTCAATGGTACCAAAATTTAATCTTGTCATCTTTAAGAAAACCTTTGGCACACAAACTTATTAGTAGTATGAGTTTTTAAACTGGAGGAAATATCCTAAGCAAGAAAATATGGAATAAAAAAAGTGAATTTGAACTATATGATTCTGAAATTGGGAATAAAAAAATGAATCTGAAAAATGATATTCCTAGAAAAAATATGAATTTGGAAAATGTAATTCCAAAAATTCACATCTGAATCTAATCGTGAGATTAATTCAGATTGATCAAAATGCTCTGATACCAATTATTAGGATGGTATGTATGAGTACGATATACTCTATAATACCAAACATAGGATCGAAATAAGAATGAGATTCTCCGATACAAGAGGGGGGGTGTGGGGGTGAATTGTACCTTTTAAAAATTCCATTAGAAAATTTTGAAGATTGTTATGTTTAACAAGGTAGAACAAGATAATTCACAAGACCTCTATAATTTATAAAAACTTGCTGGTTTCCAGAAAAGTAATTCCAAAAATGAAACTTATATAGCGTTTACAATGGTGAAGATTCTACCTTAAAGCGTATAGAATCTAACTATAGTAGAGTACACGTAAGGATGTATAAGAAAGTTATACTTTCCTTATCAATACAGAATTCATAGCGGATAACAAAGTAGTAAAACTACAAGTAAAAACAATAACTCTTTTGACCCAAAGAGAAGCGTATCCAACAACCCTGGATAAGAGGTTACTTGATTTATACTTTCAAGAAAGTCTGTCTTACCCACACAAGGGTAAGCCCTAGATACGAAGATAAAAGTCTGTCTTACTATCCCTGCAAGCCCTCAACTATCTGGTAGTCGGCACCTCTGACTTCCTCAGCAAGGAACCCCTTAACTTCAAGGTGTTGGAACCTCTGTCTTCTTATCCCTGTAATCCCTCAATTAAACACAGTAACTATCAATGTTTCACGAAGCATGTCTATATAGGTAAATGTTTGAATAATCCGTTCAAAAGTTCTTTGTGAAGCTTAAGAGTTGATAAGATCCTCTATCTCTAGAAATCACTTCAACAAAATGTATGTACAAATGTTTTAGTTATGTCAAAGTTATTTTCAACTTTCAAATGAGCTCTTATTTATAGGTGAAACTCCAACAGTCGGCTCCCTCGTCCAACAGTCATATCCTTCCTTGAAATTAGGAGGGACCTGTACACGTGTCACTCAAACAACGGTTAGCCAATAACTGATAGCACGACATCATTTTGTAATAAAACAAGTATACGCATAACTACACTAATATTCGGAATGGAGAAAATGAACATTTGTAATGGAAAATGTTAATGTTCAAGATGTAGGTTAAAGTGAATTCAGAGTCTGTAGTACTAAGATATTTAGATTCTGTTTTGTAGGAATTCATAATCATAATTCATAATCATAATTCTTCATCAGAATTCGTGATGAGAATTCGTAATCATAATTCATCATCAAAATTTGTAATGATAATTCATAATCATAATTCATCATTAGAATTTGTAGTGAGAATTCATAATCAGAATTCATCATCAGAATTTTTAATGAGAATTTGTAATCAGAATTCATCATCAGAATTCGTAATCAGAATTCATCATCAGAATTTGTAATGAGAATTCGTAATCAGAATTCATCATTAGAATTCGTAGTTAGAACTTTATACAAGTTCGTAATCAGAATTTAGAGTTGAACTTCATAAAAGTTCGAAACATGGAATTCAGAGTAGAACTTCATAAATGTTCGTAACAGGAATTCAGATCCTAAAACAGAATTCTTCATGTCTAAGTATTATATGATTCTGAGGTTTTAGATATAAAGCTGATTTTTATACTTAATAAAAATATTGATATGAGCAATGAAAACAATGTAGGGGTAAATTTCCTTTTCTAAGGAAATATTCCTTATATATGTAAAACAGTGGTAAATAACATTTTCCTTAAAATAAGGTGTTTGTGATTTTTCAAAAGGAGAGGAATGATAACATCATAAGGAAATCCTTAAGAAATTAACAATCTCCCAATTGAATTAAGGAATGGAAAAAGTCATAATTAAATCCTAATTGACTCAACATATGATACCATATATGAATGCCTTATTAAAGTTTTATGATACCTTGTCAAACATCCTTGGTAATACGATGGGTGGTCTCTAGTAGTTCTTTAGTACATTGTGTAAAGAATTAATATCTATAGATAACATGTTAATAATACCTTGATTATATTTCTTTGTAATTTATTATGATAACAAGGTGAACCATATTGGTAGTTTGAATAGTGATCGTTGAAAGAGCTCTAATGAATTGGGTAAAAAAATTAATATATTGAGTTTTAATGTTTGTTATTACTTGGTAATGTTTTATGATACATTTCCAAACAACCTTAATAATATAAATAGTGTGGCCTGATAGAACTCCAATAGATTAAGAAAATAAATAACCTATATATTTAACATCATTATGATACCTTTGTAACATTCCACTGAAATGTTTTTTGATACCATGGTGGAATACCCTGGTAATATGAAGGGTTCACCCTGATAGCACTCAAATACATTGGGTAAAGAATTAACCTCTAGAGGTGAAATTTTTATAACTCCTTGAAAACATATCATTTTCATGTTTTACAAAACCTTAGCAAATGACCTTGTAAATTTTCTTTTAAAACACATTACAGAAGAGTTTTGGTTATATTATTATGATTTCATTTAATATTTTGTGCTCGTATTATTTTGATTCCAATACCCTTTGATAAATATTATATTTTCTAAAATATTCATTTGATGATTCATATATTATCGTACATGTTTTATTGGGTATGGTTTATATATTATGTTTTATTATAACGTGATTATATTACCACACCCAAGTTCTCATCATATGCTTAGATATAATCTTTGATTGTTATAGTTTTTTTACTTATTGTGTTTTTCATATCTATTATTCATTATGCCTTAATTTACCTAGATAAAGAACAAAATTAATGAATAAGATTCTTTAAGAGGTTTATATTGTGTGGAAATTTTTTGAGAGATGTTGAATAATTGTTATGGATTAATTATTTAATTATAGAGTAGAAAAAATGTATACTAGTTAAAAAATACATGGGTTTTGTTTTTTCCTATTTTTTTATAATCCTAAAAATATTTATTTGGAATGTATTATAATAAAAAACATTCTATAAATCATGAAATTATGGAATATTTATGTCTGAAGAATCATCACATCATGTTATTCATTCAAGGTCACACTATTTTGTTGTAGTAGAGGTAGAGCTACGTCAATCGCGAACCTCAAAAATAGAAAACATAAAGGGTTTGTAAAAGTTCTGAGTTTTACAATAGGTAAATTTTATCCTCTAATTAGATGGGGAATAATGATTTGGGGAGGGGATAAATTTTTTATATTCACATAGAACCTACACAATTTATAGAAATCTGAAAGGAATCTATACGGGTGAGGATTCATGAAATATACTTTGGAGAACATATTAGGGTGATGGTTGATATATAAAGAAAATTTCACAAATAGTAATTGAGAAAAGACATATACTTCAGTGAAGGAAAATACATGAGCAGGAGAACATACCATAGTAGAGGCAGTTGTGTGAGAGAAGTTCCAAAAATACGGACAGAGAGAGGGTAACTATGTGAAGAAACAAAACCAAATATACTAGAGATAACTATACCTGATTTAAAGTACCAAAGACAACATTTCATGAAACAATTTACATGAGTGAAGATATATGGGCGAATACTATATAGGATTCATGAGAGAGGAAATATTTATGATAATGTATTACAGAGCGAATATTATATATTATAGAACTCATAAATATATTTATAATGGTAATTATTAATGTCTAGGGTTACATTAGAGGATCATATTCCAAACATCATAATATTAAAAACTCTACTTATTCTTTAAGATATTGAAATGACCTCTGCATTGAGAAATTCAGAATATATCGATCTAAAGTAATGAGAAAAGGATGGTTCAATTGAATCAATCCAAGGGAAATAATGCACTATTCCATGAAATATTTTATAAAGGTTTTAGTCCTAGCATGAAGTTTCTAAGGGAAAAATAGTATCCAATAATTTAATAAATCATAATGGATTAATGAATACCATAACATAATCATGGGAATGCTCATTGTCCTATCCCTTAGAGGTGAACCATGTAAATATTATCATCTCATTTTTTATGTCATCATTTTTATTCTGAAGGATGGGCATCTTACCACAACATATTTACTAGGTTACTACTAACATAAGAATAAGACCCTATATAATATGAAAAAATTTCACACCCTAATTTACCCTCCTCTCAATTCATGATAGAATGTAATAATAAAAGAGGGAATATGATAATACAATGATATCCAATGAAAAACCGAATACATACAAACAAAACAACTACCCATCCCCATATGTTAAGAAAATGATCCCTTTCCTGGAATCACTATCATACCCGATCTACCATTCCATCCAACCCCATGATCCAAGGAACCTATTTAAAACTATGACATAAATAAGCATGATAAAATTATTTCTAATAGGTATGCTCACCATACAAAATGTATAATATTTAAAATAAAATTCACTTTAATTTAATTTGAAATAAAACTATAGAAGTAAAACATTATTCTAATTTAAAGAGATTTAACTTTCTTCCATCATTCAAAACCATTCGTCCAATGTATAAATAAATTATTTTATGAATATAATCCCAAAATAGATATTCATAACCTGTAGGAAAAAAACCTCATCATAAATATAGTTTTTATGTTTAATAATGGAAACAATTTTCATTATAATAGATTTAATGAAGATGACGAGAGAATTTATTACCAAAACATACTTTTATATTAGTTCAAGAGTGGTCATTTTCATTAAAAAAGGGAAGTAATTGTAAATAATTTTATGAAATACATACTGACATAAGAACCATAATATGGTAGATAAAATCCAATTAGATAAATATGTTTATAAAGACCGGTACATCCATAAAGAGAAATTATTATAAAAGTAACCATAATTCAACAATAATAGGAGTGATCAAATAACTAGTATAATGAAATATCATAGGATAATCTAAAATTTTTTTATGGGAACAAATAAGAAATCTGAAGAATTTGTAGGACATATGGAACTGTTGATTCCATCTAATTATTACCAGATAAAATTGAAATACCCAAAACTCTTTGTTTTACCCAACATGGCTTGAACAAGGAGGAAATCCCATAAGTAGGGAAGGATCAAGACTTTGTGCCACTAGAAAATGTTGATTTATAACATGTGATGTTCTATTTTAAATATTTATAACCTTGTTACCCATGGTTTCCCATGACACTAAATGTAAGTGACAAATAAACACATAAAAAAGGAATTATATATAATAAACCATAATCATAACGCACCATTACCTCTGATAAACCCTCACATAAGAATCTCCATTTATTAAATAAGAACATGTAATAAAACTATTCTCTATTCATGATAGATTCATCAGCATCACATAATATCAATATCATCATTAAATTTTCTACAAAAACATGAAGGAGAAAACTCAAAGGTTTAAAATATATTAAAAGAATATATTTTATAAAGAAAAAAATATACCTTTGAAACATCATTAGAAACACCATGTTTGAAAACTATCTGTTTAAAACCAAATAGAAAAAACATCATTAACAAATAATTTAGATATACCACTTCCATAAAAATATAAATAAAAATATGTCGAGGCATGAAAACATACAAATATCATTAAAACTTCTCAAAAATTCATGAAGCATAAGGAAATATTTTTAAGAAGCTAAACACATCATTATTTTGTAAATAATAATTTCAAAAGGATTGTTACTTCCTTTAAAAATACGTCAAAAATAAAATCCTCCTCTTATCAATATAATTTAAAAACAGGCTCTTGGAAATTTCTACAAATACTTGGATTCCATAATAAAATAGTTTATATTGAAAAATTATGAAATCAGGAGGAACCCATTATAATAACATATATTTTAGAAGAAAATATTATACCTCTGGGAGAAAATCCATAATTACACTTATTAATCTTCAAATAAGTCTAAACATGGAATGAAAACATGTTAACATTGATGAATTTTGGTTTAAAGGTCTTTACATCGAGAAACATATCACTAAAAATTGAAATAGCTATTTGTGGTGTTATTTCACCACAAGATATCATGTATCCCTTTAAAATACCTTTTTAAACACTAATATCTTAGTGAGAATGATCATTTCTGGGAAATAGACAATGATGAAAAGGATGATAAATAATAGATTAGTAGATTTAAATGTATTGACATTAAATAACCTACCTCAAATATTTAATATGATCTGAAGAATTCCTAGGGGAAATGTGGATAAATGAAAAATAAATGGGGTTATACGTTTGTAACTAGATGAATAGAGTCCTACCTTTCCATTCATATTTAATTTAATTAATTATATAATTATTTTACAAAAATTGGATAAATTATATTTTCACTTGATTTTGAAAAATTCTTAATAAACACTTATTTACCAGGTGACCCTTTTTATATCATAGAGACCACCCATTCATATCTGCAACCTTTTCTCATAATGTCAGGATCCCTTACATATCACCCAATCAAACATTATTTGTTAATATATAGTAGATTGAACTTAACATATTCAATCCTTAAGTTCCTCATGAACTCTAATACTTTATCAAATTCCATTTCCCTTAGATATCCATAAGTATTTTTAGCACCCTAATATATCATCGGGTTACTCATAAACCCTTACATATTCTACAGTTAACCATATTTCAAAACACAAGCTTGGAAACCCATACACATCACAAGGAAACTCTTACAAATTAGATTCAACTCTTACATAACCCATAGATTCAATTACACACCATACATTACTATTTACTTTTTGAGTAAATCAATACTCTGGTGTCATAATGGTTCTTTTTTGAGTTGAAATAATTATGTTTACACTTTCAGACCTTTATTTCTGAAAATCACAACCCCCTTCCTCAAAATGATTATTCATTTATGTATTTTATACTTCATAATTTATTAAGATGTTTTTCTAGGAATAATAGTTGTTTTACCATAAAAAGAATAACATTTACATCAAACATAACTCCTCTATTAGACAGAAATGTACTCTATACATCAAACATATGGATACAAAGTTCACTGGATGAAGGTTTATTAATTCTTATAGATGAAGTATAAAAAAGTTCCATCAGATTTTTTTACAAAATGTACTAGACAGATTTCATCAAAAAGTATTTGAATTCTTTATTGGGGAGATTTTTATAAAGACAACTAGATGGAATAACATCATACATTACACTATATTAAGATTTATAATTATAAAAGATGAAATCTTTAAGTGTTATAATCATTTTTTATCAAGATGACCGTTGGATAGGTATATTATGCCAAACCGTTCAAGTGAATAAAGAGTTCATCCAATGTCATTGCAACCACCTTTATGATATGTGGAATATAACCATTGAGAGTGTGCCTATTAATAAAGATATATAAAATGAGGAGGAATTTTTGTACAACCGAGATTATTTAACATTATTGTGAGGATTTTGTATCATCTAATTAATAGAGTGTGCATCAATAAAAATTTTAATGAGTGTTTTTCATAAGGTTTCCATTTGAGGACTACTTTTATAAATGGTTTAAGGACATTTTAATTTTTAATCACTATATCTAATCTAGTTTGATCAAGGGATCACATTTTGATGGAGGGCATACATTATATTTATCGTTTGATTGAGTGTTCCCAGAGAAAGGGAAACAGAGGATTTGTGTCATATTTGTATCAATGGATTTCAAGGTTATGAAATATAGACCGTTGAGATAAACTTAATAACATGGATATTTTTAGTTTAGATAGAAATTACATTACAGTTAAGGATGACATGTGAAAATAATATTAAAAAGGATTATATATTTTTTCTTTCATACATTTTTTATATTTTTAGAAATTATTTTTACCAGTTTCATATTGCAACTGTGAAATTTGGTTAGGAATGTTTTAAAATGTTTTTATAAAATTTTATTACTCTAAAAAAAGTGAAGTGGTATAAATATACTTTCCATATAATTTATTAAGAGTTTGAGAAAGATTTTATGTTTTATTTTATAAAATAATTTTACCTCTCCACCACTTATAGTAAAAAAATGCTCTTTTGATCCTAAATTTTTTATTAGAGAAGTTTCTACATGCTATAAATTGTTATACAAATGTGTTTTTGGTAAAAAAATGCATCCTTTCTTTATAATATGGTAGGTTTTTAATTGGGATACCTAAAAATATAAATCCAAAATAACCTATAATAATTAATAGAGCTTATTAGGAATACTTAATAGATCTTATGATAACATTTTTCATAAATACATGTGTTGACGATTTTTTCATGAGGAATGGAAATTATCAAATTCATGATCTGGAAGTTATTATTTTTACCAAATAAGTAAAATTTGAATACTAGTTTAATTATGAAGATAGGAACACTGTGTTATGATAAATAAATAGAATAATATACAGTAATATTTATTCATGTGAATCCACAAACAATATATGGAAAAAAAATTAGAAGTTTCTCATTTTGGGACTACGAAAGTCTTAGAATCTAGGATGGAAATGTTAAGAGAAGATTATAGAGAATTTTATTTCAAACATGTAGAGTCATTTGCTAAAACTAATCAATGTTACATAGAAAATTTAAATAGTCTAAAACATCTTATATTTAATGACTTCACTAATTAGAATTTAGTTGAAAATATTATTGATATCATATTAGATATGTGTGAATAAAATAGAACAACTATTGATGATTCAGATAATATTACTAATATTATTTTTGATGGTATTATTCATACTCTAAGGAATTGTATGGGTAGATTAATGAGATATATATAAAAATAAAATAAGAATAATCTGATAGATTTTTCCTCTTATAATATAATAGTAAATAAATCTAGAATCGTTGAAAATGTTTGTAAATATTTAATAATGATTTAACTAAATATTGAAACTAAAATTCGTTCATCTAAAACATTACAAATGAAATTTACCAATATTCCAAAATATGAATAACATTTCTGAAATGAAATAATTTTGGTATTAGTATAAGTATAATCTTAATAAAAGAAGTGATAAAAAGAGACTTCTAAATTTAATTATTATTAATGCAAAAAGTTTGGACTCATAAGATCTGACTATCCAACCTTAAAAAATAAATATAGTAATTCAATAAATTTTGATAACAACAATGTTAAGAAAATTATAAATTGATTTTAATTATTATAGTGTTACTAGAAGAGTCACTCATTCTAAAAATTCCTATAACAATAAAAATTACAGTTATAAAGTAATGGGTTTCTATATAGATATTTCTAAGACCAACCAATTCTATGTGGCAAAGTTATCAACTAAATCCTTAAAAAATTTGAATTTGAATGTAAACTATAAAGATTTCAATGATGAATACAATACATATTTTTAATAATAAAAACATATTACATCCATGGATGAATATTTTTTTACCTATTTTTGAGGAATTATCAAGATATGTTATATTATTATTGAAAACAATAAAATAATGTTTCAGAAAAATATGAAAGAGATATGGTAAATATTTCCAATGTAAACTCTAAAATTTGAAAATTTTCTATAATAATTTCAAATCTTACTTTTGAATTAGATAATAAATATTATTCTACCTCATATCATTAAAATATATATTTTTTTATATGAAATAAAAATTTGAAATATTTAGTCTAAACAAACTTATTTAAAAGTTTAATTTTGGTAAGGAAATTTTTGATAACATGCATAAAAAATTGAGACCTCAGAGAAATATATATAGTATTTAAATTATTTTATCAAAACATCATTTTAAAAATAATTACTTGGTTCTTAAATGTGTTATCTTATTTATGAATCATTAGAGAGGTGGAATCTGAAAGAACCGTTGTTATTTGAATAATGTTTAATCATTTGGCTTTCACAAGGCCAATATTTCTAAAGAATTGACAGATTTCCAATATAAAAGATCAGGATAGATAGGGATTCCAAAATTCTTTTTTACTAACAATACTAGACCCAAGAATCTTTGGGTACCAGAATCCTAACTTTTTTAGTTCAGTAAAATAAGAAAACTACTAACAACGATATATGATATATGAAAACAATTTGTATTAATATTATGGTAGGAAATAAGATGTTCTTATAGAAGATTATCAAGATAAATGGTTGAAAAGTAACTTTTAGAGATAATTCTCAAGGAGAAATATATATTATATGTGATATTGAATTTATTGGTAAATCCTTAATTATCAATGTTTTATTTATATTAGGTCATATGAAAAAACATAGTAGAATATGATAATTATGTGATCAAGGACATATTATGATCATCTAGAATGATAAATGTATTATTCAAATATCAGAAGATAATTTTTTTTTCAACTGATAGGCCAAAGAATATATATGCTTCAAACTAATAATACATTAAAATCAAATATCTATGTTTCCTTAGTGTAATTTAAAATAAATCATTATTTTGGAATAGAATGTTTAATCATTGCAATGTTATAACATTTTGCAAAATTTCTATGATAGGACTAGTTAGAGATTTACCATAGATAAGATTTAATTCTTCTAATGTTTATAACCCATTTCAATTTCGAATGAAAGACAATTCAAGATCTAAATAAATCAGTAAAGTTTAGAATTATGATGATTTATAGTCAGTTTTCATGGATTTATATGGTCCAATATAAATTATAAGTGTGGTTGTAAAATAATATGTAAATGACATAGTTGATGACTATACTCAGTATATGTGGGTAATGTTTTTAGTGGAAAATTCAGAATTATTTTTCTATTTTAAAAACATTGTATCTCATATTAAATATGTAAAAATTATCCCCTTGGAAACTATTTATAGTGATCGTGGTAGATATTTTTTAATTTTTAATTTTGGATCTTTTAGAAGTAAAAACGTTATTATACATTACTTCGCAACTCCAAGAACAAATTATAAAAATATTGTAATTTAATGAATAAATAGAGTAAATTAATAAAATACAAGAATCATGTTGATTGAATACGCAATTGCTAAATGTTTAGGGTCGAAATAGTTATGACTTCAAGTTATATGAGAAATTAATTTTGAAATAGACCTATTGTTAATAAAAATACTTATGATTTATAGAGTGGAATAAATCCAACCTATTCTTACATATGTTTTCTAGGTTTTAATGTATTCACATTGAATAATAAATATAAATTAAATTAATTTTCTTTAAAATATGATAGATTAATATTTCATTTATATTCTAAAACTACTAAGGAATATCATTATTTTAATAAAAACACATGTTCTATAGAGGAAATAGTGCATGTTAAATTTTATAAAACTGATCCTTTTCTTTTTAAATAACTGTAAAATACATATTCAGATAATTTTTATAAAATTGATTTTCAACCCATGATGGAAAATTATTCTCATGATAAAACAATTGAAGGAATTTTTTTCCTAAGGTGTACAACATAAATGAATTCAACCTTTTATTTAAAAAAATATTTTACAAATCGATAGATTCAATCTATGTGATGGAATAATCCCATTAATAATGACATTAGTGATGTTGATCACCATGTTAATACTATAAGGTCCTTAATAAATGAATGTGAAAATTGTGATGTTTTATATCAATTTGAACTATGGACTCTTAATGAGTCTTTAGGTGCTAAATACTGGAAAAAATAAATATAGTGTGAACTAAATAAATTTGAGAGGAACCATGTATGGAGTACACTTAAACATCTTTATGATTTTCTGATAATTGGAGTAAAATAGATTTTTCAAAATAAGTATGATGGGAATGGAATAATAATTTAAAATAAAGAAGTACTTGTTGTTAAGAGATATAATCAACAAGAAATAATAGGAAATGAATAATATTTTCTATTATAGTTACACCTTAATCTATTCATATATTTTTATCCAATGAATTATTCTATATGTTTTACCTCTTTCAAAAGGATGTGAAGTGTGCTTTTCCTAGTAGATTTCTATATGAGAATGTTTATATTGAATGGACGCCATGTTTTGAAAACCCCAATTCACTGGATAATGTGTTACACACTCTAAGGACCTCTATAGACTTAATCATGCCCCATGATGTTGTTATGATTGGCTCGCTATATTTTTGTTACAAAATAATTTTGTAAAGGGAACTGCATATCCATTTTTTTAATTAAAAATGAATTTAAAAAACCATTAATTTTTAAATTTATGATGATTAAATTATAATTGTATTAAATAAAAAATAAATTTCAGATTAATTTTTCAAAATTATTAAATATGTGTTTCGAATGAGGATGATGGGTGAGCCAACTTTTTTCTTAGGTTTTCAAATTTCTCAAAAACTATGAGTAGCTTTTATATCTTAAATATATATATAAAATATCTATATATAAATTTTTATTACGTAAATATGAAATTTATTTATACTCTTATTGGAACCTATAAAACTATATATATTGATGAATAAGGGAAACTAGTTAATCAAAATTCTTTTATAGAAATGATAGGTAGATTACCATACATTATAACTAGTTATCTAGAATTAACTTTGTTTCTATGATTGTGTGTGATATTTCATGATAAACCCAATGAGTCCCATATTGGGGCTACATAATGGATTTTTCATTACCTTATGTTAAATATGGATCTTATTTGGTTTAATTCTATAAGAAATACTTTTTATTTAAATATTTATTTTAAACTGACTTTGATAGATGTAAAATTGACATAAAAAATCTAAAACATTTCATTTCTCAGTATAGTATTTCATTTTTTGGTCTTGAAAAAAACTAAAATAAATATCTCTTTTCACTGTTAAATATGAATATATATAAATTTGAAGTTTTTATGTTAAGTTATTGTGGATGTAGAATACAATCAATACTTTTTCTAAGAGTTTTTTAACTCTATTTTTTGGGATAACAAATGATCTATATCTCTTAGTGAAAAAAAATAACTCAAAACACAAGAAAAATAATATAGGATATAATTTACTATGGTATCAAACCCAAAAAAAAGATATCATTTTACAATTCACCAGACCCTAAGAAAAACTTGAAAATATTTTTAAAGAACATATATATTTTGATTGATTTTAATATATTAAAAAATCATGGGATGTTCAATATAAAATTATAATTTATTTAATTTTCTATCTATTTTATTAAATTAATTTACAATTTAAAAAATTTAGAGAATAGTTTTGTATGACCCAAAAAATTAAAAAATTGCAAACATTTTATCCTTAGTATTTCTTAAAAATCATTCAATAATTGTTTTTCTAAAATAAATCACTAAATAGATTTCCTAAAAACATAAAGTATAATTTTTCGAAACAAATTTGAGACAATTATTTTTAAGAAACTTATAATGTTTCAATAGACTAATATTTGACCCAAGGGTTTATGAAAAAACATGTTGTTTATTTTCTTAGGAAACCACGAATATTTTTGAAATTTATTTCCTTTAAGAGTTAAATTATAAATATTTAGTTGAAAATTTATTTCCTATATTTTTCATAATCCTATATTTATTTTGTATAAAATATTTGAAATATTCTCTAAAAAGTTTATGAAATTTTTCTTTTAGTTTTTTTAAAAACACTAATGTATTATTAAAACAAAAAATTTTATGATAAAACTAACATCAAAAGTTCCTAAAACATCAAGATTTCGTAATTTTTTTTATCTTTCGATAAAGTATTTCATGGAAACTAGATCTATCCATTCAATTGATTCTCTAGATTCCACAAATTATTCTCTAATTAAAGGAATAACTAAAATGGAGCTGAATATGAACTACATCAATGAAGTTATTAATTTCTATGAAGGTATCATGATAATATTTCAAGACATAAATTTTATGTAAAAATATATTCAAGGAAAAGTGGGTTAGTTTGAAGACCAAAGTTTAATCAAACAACGTGTTGTTATAGTTATTCATAATGAAGATGATTTTAAGGAAATCAAATGTAAATGAGAATTGGAGTCAAGAATGAAGAAGGATGTTATCATGTGGATAAAACATATCAATGGTGATATCTAGTATTTTGATAAACAAGTGGATGGAATAAGGAAGGAAACAAAACTAATTTCTAAACATTCAAGATCTATAAATTCTGATGTTTTTAAAAGCTCATGGGTTTCTTTAATATCAAATCACTCAAAATGTAAAAATATTATGATATAACATAGGAAGGAAAGAAGAAAGAATATTTGGATGATGATGTTATAAAGTTGAAGAAATTTGTTGGAGTCTCAGAAAAAATTAGAACGATGCCAATAATATTTTATTTTAAGAAGAATAATTTGGGAGGATAAAGTCAAATGTTAATGAATAATAAAATTGACAATTATATTTTAAAAATATAATGGTGATCATCAAGAAACATTCAATGAAATATTTATTTTCTTAACTCTTGAAATATTTTAATAACAGATTTCAAAACATTTACCTATATATTCTAGATGTATATTTTCCATATATTTTTGGAAGGGTGTTTTTCTAAATATATTTGAACAAATATATTTTCATATATTTTTTGATTAATATATTTCTTAAATGAATGACTAATTTCAATATAAATTGTTTTGTATATATTTTTATATCTAACCTTTCATGGAAAACATTATAGCTCTTAAAACCTTTTGGAAAATTATAAAGGGAGAGAAAGACAACGTATCTAATCTTTTGGGAGTAATAATTTAATTTTTTGGTGGAAATAAAACTTTTAAAAAAATGGGTAGTAAGGGAGAAATTTATAACTGTTGAAGAAAAGTTAAAAAGGTTTGATTATACAATATAAAGGTACTATGTTTATTTATTTATTTTCACTTTAGCTTATCTCTTTAGAAGATAGGATTTTTGTTTTATGAAAAAGAGGATATTGTTGATTAAAAAAATTATTTCAATAATTTCTAACTAACACACACCTATCATAGGAAGTGGAAATACAATATTTAAATTTCATAAGTATAATATAGTAGTTAACTCAAGGAAGTCTCATGAAGAGGATTGCAATAAAAATAAGGTTTTCACATTTTATTGGTTTTATGAAAACAATTTGTTTTAATTACTTTTGAACAACGTGAGAAAAAGGAGTAGTTTGATTTGATAGGATCAAAAACAATTGAGAAAGATAGTGATCTGAGTGTGTTTGGATAGAACCAGTGTTGTTCTATCATTCTTTTATGTTTTTTCCCTTTTTTCCATTGTCTAGTTTGAGAGATATTCATCTACTGAGTCCTCTCTCTCCCAAGGCCAAATAATTATGATAAGAATATTCCGATTTAAAACCTCAAGTAGCTCTATTTTTTCCCATGTGGGTAATGACCTTCATACAATCACCACCCAATCCTAATATATACCACTATAGACATAGGATAATTAGATGGAGGGAGATAAATATTTTTGACCAAACAATTAAAATATAAAAAAATAAAACCTAATTAAATCACATTTGGAATTTAAAGATGAATTATGAATTGAAATCTTATTTAGAAAGAAGAAGGTATATTATCAGATTGAATCACAAGAACTCAATCAAAGCACATAGGTATAGCCTCTACCATTATTGTTCACGTAATGAAACTACACCTCCATGGATGGGGAAGTTGAGATTATACAGAAATAGGGGAGACATTACAATAAAAGAATAATAATGAAAATAAATAAATATAAAGAAGATTGTCATTGAATTTTTCCCTCGTCAGTCGATTGGAAGAAGTGTGGATGAAATAGAATGACTTGAGATGTAGGATATCCTCTCTTTTTAATGTAATAATTTGTTCTCCACAAGTTATAAAATTGAATCACCAATTAATGATCGAATAACATGATTCTCCATTTATAAATGTTCTTCAAAATTACCTTTTATGTCCACCATAATTATTTCATAGTATTTAGACGATTGGTGGGGAATTTTTTATTCTGTCATAGAAGACTCTACAAATTTCACATATTATGTCTTAATGACCTTGAAAACGACATCTTTAAATATTTTATTCTTCATGAAAGTTGATTATAATTTTCATGGTTTGACACTATATAATTTTTTAGTGTAATTTGGGACATCATGTGTGTGTTATGAATTTTTTAATGGAATTTTATTTTTCTGGATGAAATTTCCAAGAATCAAACTTTAATTCAGTTCATTCAAAAGACACCATAATTTCTTCCAAACAAAATAAAATTTAATGTTTACATAAGACATTGATTTCTATTTCATCTCCAAGTGGAATCACCTCAATTAGAGGTGTGTAGGCAGATATATGATTTTCATACTTTGGTGGGGTCCTTTCAATCCTCCTATAAAAATATTCAACTTCATTTATTTTTAAGGAATCTAGATACTCTAATCATCCCCTAGTCCAGAAGAGAAAGATGGAGGAAATAAATCAATGATTCCAAAAAAAGTATCATTCAATTTGTAATTATATTTTTAATTAAATGACCAGAATTCCATTGATGTGAAAATCCTTCAAAAACCGACAATTATGTTTTATTTTCTTTTTAGCCCAACACACACCAAAAATATTAAAATCATCCCACTCATCTCAAATTAACAATGTATGTGAGGATAAATCATTTAAAATCATAAAAAATCGATGACATTATTTTATCTATCACTAACCTTTATTTTCAAAATCATAATATTATTTTTTAAAATTTTAAACATTTCAAACTTTTTTACGTCCAATGTTCTTAAGATTTTTTTAGGAAATATAATTGTTTTACTGGGAAAAGGATAACCTTTCCAATGAAGGTAAATTCCATACCGAATGAAATCGTACTTGGTTAATAATATTAATAGACTTAAGGATCACAAGATAATGGTTTATAAAGTCGAGTATATGAAGTATAAATAATGTCCCACTGGATTATGTTTTACCATGTCTTCCAAGAAGACTTCATCGGACATAGATAAAATTTTCTACCATATATAAGAACATCATAAATTACATTAGAAATACATTTGACATTATTTTAGAAGAAATTTTCAATAATATATATAATTTTTTATAATGATTACCATAAAAAAGAGATATTGTGCATAACCTTTGAAGTTAAGAAGGTGTTCATTTGATGTCATTACAACTACCTCATTGATATAAAAAAAATGACAGTTGGGAGTGCACCTATAAAAAATGTTGAATTCTAGGAGGAGGGAGATTTTAAAAAATAGATGATCTAATATTCATGTGAATATTTTGTAACATCATGTTAATTTAGTGTGATTCATGATAAAATTTATAGAGACATGTACCCATGGAATATTTATAAGTATTATTTTTTAAATTCCATAAGAACTTTTGAATTTGCAATCACTTTGTCTGATCTGATTTGATCGAGGTCATTGATTATGAAGGAGGATAGAGGATATACCGATCATCTGGTTGAGGGTTCATAGGGATAAGTAATCATAGGCCTTGTCTTACATTTGTATCCAGGGATTTCTTGGTTAATAAACAAAGAACATTACTAGATGGTTAATATCATGGATACATTGAGTATCGTTACTACACCCTTAATACTTATGGGCAAATTATAGAAATATTGTTATAATAATTTCTACATGTTTTTCCCATTAACATTGTAAAAGTTTTTTTATACTTTTTTTATGTTTTTATAATTTTAATTGTTATATTTTTATGAAAAGATATATATAATTTGTTATAAAATTATCTTACTCTGATTATAAATTAAATCATTAAAAATAATTAAGCAATATAAATTTTCAAGTTATTGGATAACATTGTATGTTTTATTTTATAAAATAATGTTCACCCCCACTCTCTTGTAATAAATCACATACTTTTTCAATTCTAAATACATTACATACCATAGGGCTTCCAACACTATACAAATTTCATGAGTTAAAAACAACCATACACATGGACTCTTAGGGAAAACTATTCTATGTTATGTACTGGGTGTTTATTCTTTTGGACTATAGGGAATCCTTAATGCATTGGTACTTAACTAATTTTCCTAATAATATGATTACCCTCATAAATGACCTCACATTTACATAATAGTATCTCCACATCTAAGAATTTACTAATTTTCTAAAAGTGAACCATTATGCTTAGGGACTCTTATATATGAGACTTATCAAATTTTCCAGCATAAGCCCATCCTTATTCATGTATCAATATACCCTTCTTTATGGGGATGTGTCCAAATAATAAAAAATCTCCTCCAATTTAAGGTCACTAAAAATTAAACTCTAGATTTCATTCCAATTATAACAAATATTCCCCCTACATTGATAAATTAAAAAAATTCACAATAATGTGACAAATATTCATCCTCTATCATTGGATAAATACTGAGACATGATAATTGGTGTACATTTAAACCCTTGATGCCTCAATAGTGTCTAGAAAGACATGATTGAATGGTGATCTATTCCAAAATCGAGATATATAGTTAAAAATAAATAAATTACAAATATTTTACCCAAAAATGAAAACATGGTTTAGAATTTTTTCACTGATCATAAAACATTTCAATATTCAAAAAAAACTACTATATTCCATAGGTGGCGAATTAGTATTCAAAAAGAAATAATTGCATATATTAGAAAGTATCAAAAAAAATTAATAAAAAAATTTAATAAACTACTATATAATGGTGGGTCTCACCATACCCTATAATATTATTCCAAATACAAGACCAAATAAAATTAAAATTATTGTTCAAATATATGTAATATCAATGAAAATAAAATTATTTTTATATATGAAATAATTAATACAAAATAATTCACTTATGACAATATTCAATATAAAGAAACATAATCATAGAAGGATAATAAATTATTACAAAATAAATCATTATTTATATGAATAAGAAAATAACCATTAACTAAAAATCAAATTATTTTACGAAGCCCAATAATCAATGTTAAATAAAATATTTTACTCATTTAAAAAAACATGGCATAATTCTTAAAAAAACGTGAAAAACATCATAAAATATTTAAATTACAATTTAAACACGAATACAATTATGAAATTATTGTTAAAATAAAAATAAATAATCTCTTAATAAGAAAATATTAAAAAATAACAAATTAGAATACAAATACTCTAATGAAAAAAATAATGAAAATAAATTCAACATAAATGCCTTTTAAAACTACTTTTAAAACTTTTAGAACCCCAAGGTTAGACATTAAAACATCACTATTTAAAATTGAAAACCCCCACACTAATTAAAGGTAAAGAAAATAAAAATTTATTCATTAAAATATTTTAAAAAACAATGAAATCTTATATACAAATCACTTGATAGTTAAAATAAATATTTTTTTTAAACACAACACTCTTTTCTAGAACCAAACTCAAAGTGAGATATATTTTCCTTGAAAAAGATAAATAATTATAGGAATAAAATCGCCAAGGTATATATGAAAAACCATTAAATTATCAGGAAATTTTTTATTTAAAAAGGTAGAGTTAATATTTATATTTTCATTGTTATTCTTTACTATCAAAAAAATAAATAATATGCTAAAAAACATACGCATTAAAAAGAGAATGTTCATAATTGAATACATAAGTATAATAATATATTTATTGAGATAATTAAGAAGGAAATAAAATAAAACTATTTTTTTTATAACACATGTTGGCTAGAAACATTTAAAAAATGATTAAGGAATACTAGTACATAAAATAGATCAGCAATCCCTTTAAGATTTGGTTTCCACTAAATTATGTTATTTAAAAAAAATTATTAAACTCATTTATTAATAATTAAAATCACATTAATCCTACTCTATTTTCTATATTATTTGTAAATAATATATATAATAATGTCCAACTATGTATTCCATATCTTCATACCAAACATAAAAGGAATCTCATCATGAATGATAATCGTTTTATGTGAAGACCATTTAATGATGTAAACACATTCATAGTAATAATTTTTCTTTAGCTTTAAAAAAAAATCTTTACAACACTTTAATAGACTTAGAATTATAAATATAAAACATTATACAAATCAAAATACATGGTTTCACTATATTTAGATCATCCCATTATAAACCTCTATTGAAATATTTGTTACATTATAAGACAATTGAAGATAATTGAACAGAAAATTCCATTAACATCTATATTTTAAACACACTTTTTAATTATATAAATTTTATTTATCACATACATATATAATATAGTATAAGTATAAACTAAAAACAAAAAAAATTACATAAATAAATTGAATCTTTCTTATTAAAATAATTTAAAAAAGAAACTGAAAAAAATATTTTTTCCTAAATTATTTTATTATATTCATAACACAATTTATAAAAATGATAAATCATATTTTATAATAATAGAATTTATCTTGTATATTAATTTAAAATCATTTCGGAAATTAAAAAAAATACCTTAAAAAATTTCAATCTAGTGAAATCTTATTAAAATACTTTTTGTAAGTCATGCTCCAAAAATTTAATATTTTTAGAGAAATTATAGTTTGTCTAATAAAACCACTAATGATTAATAAGTTTAACTTTATAAAATACAACACAACGTGTTACAAAAAAGTAATAATACTAAACATTACTTAATTACAAAAAAAACCTAAAGGTAATCATTTCAACTTATCTCAAATTTAAAATAATCCAAGGTAAAGAAAAAATTAGATCATATGTGAATCATCAATATCAACCATAATAAACCAAAAATATTATTAAGAAACATTATGTAAAATTGAGAATGAAAAAATTATACCCTTTTAAGATACATGGTAAGTGTTCATGGTTTTAAGAATGCATATTTGACCTCTACAACATAATATTTCCCTAAATATCTTTTTTTCAATGATAGAATTATAAAAAAATAAAACAAAAAATAAACCCAAAACTAAAATTCAGCATTCGGAAAAACCTTGAAAACCAATGTTTAAAACTTAAAGTGTTGTGAATATACATCTTTAGACCTACCGCTTTTGTTTCTATAATCTTATCTCCAATTTATCATGATATCCTAAATAAAATAATACAAAACTGGGTTCTAAAACCATTTTTCCATAATACAACATAAGATACCTCTGATTTAGGTACCCATGATAACCCATGGAATGGATAGATGTGAATTATCAATCTTTAAGTGATGGAAACAAGTGCATTAATATCAAAATATACATCATTGCGGATAACATAATATCTTAAAGTAAATAATATAAATGGGATTTCCATCTAGGGTTATTTCATAACCACTCTATTAATTAGTGATCGATATTTATTTCAAATAAAGATATTTAACAAATTATAAAACAAATCAATTCATATGAAAAAATATAATTCCTTATACATAATTTATAACTGTATTGTACTCAACGTATTCCAACAAAAAAGAGGAGATATTATAATGTTGAGAGGGTGAAAAGGATAAAACATTAATATCTAAGGAACAAAACCAAATATAGAAAACATAAAAAAATTTCCACATCTCCACGCCTTATGAAAATAATCCATTTATAGAATGAACATCATACCCAAACTAAAATCCTAACCATCACAAAGATCCATGGAACCTAATAAATTCTATACTATATGTAGGCTTGAGAAAATAATACACAATATGTATCCTCCCAATACACCTTGAATAAAATTTTAATATAAAACCATTCTATTCTATTTTCAAATACAACTATTGATTCAAAGAATTGTTTTAATTTCACTAGATTTAACATGATTCATTCATACAAAACCATTTTCTCATACAAGTAAAAAATAATTTTAAAAAATTTCTTCAAAAATAGTTACACATGACTTATATGAAATAGTCAATAAAATATATTTTCCATGTTTGGTAAATGAAATAAATTAATTATTATATTATGAATATGAAAAAGGAATAAATTTATTACCAAAAAAACCATTTCAATTATTTCTTCTGTGGTAATTTTCTTTATAAAAATGGAATAACACAGTAAGAATTTTGTGGAAAACATACTAACATAAGTACCATAATAAGGTGTAAAACTTCAAATATAATAAACATGTAATAATAATCAAGGCATTTGTTATAATAATTTTTCATAAAATTAACCATAAAAAAATTATTGTAAGAGTGATCAAATCACATATATAATCATAGGATAAAATACCATAATATTTATAAGAACTCATATAGAACAATTGAAAATAAAGGTATATAAAAAATTAGAATCGATCTAATTTGTTCATGAAGTGATTCTTCTTCCTAAAAACTTCTTTAAAGCTTCCTATCCAAACACAGGGGAAAACCCCCAAAACATGGAATTAACCTCACTTATAAACAATAGAAATAGTGTGATTATTTCTGGTGAAATACTTTTACCTAAATATTCCACCAAGGAAAAAATGTTTTTCCATGAATCTAAGTGGTAGTGGGGAAAGAACATAAAGCATTGAATATGATATACCACAATATAGATACACCCCTACCTCCAATGAACCTTTATAAAAATACTTGTATTCCAAAGTAACATATAATAGCACTATTATTTATCCAATTTAGGTTCATCAATTTCACATAAAATGAATATCATATTTAAATTTATCATAACATCATAAATGGGATAACTTCATATGTTTATATTTATCAAGTGAATATCTTTTATAAATTTCCATCTAGTCCTTCGTGTAGGTTCTAGGTGTAGAAGTTACAATTGTTTGGAATTACCATCTTCTATTATTAGTCTCAATTTATGAATAACCATTTCTATAAATAATTACTTCTATCACGACAAATTGATTTAAATAAATGATCACATATCATGATCATCTGACCATTAAGAGAACAATATTCACATTTAGTTTATAAATAATTTATAAGTATATCTAGAATTACCTGAGCGTGTAATTTTTTATTCATTGATGATATTTTTGAATCAATCACTTCATATCACTACTACATCATTGAATATAAGTGAAGAATGCATCGAGTTTTAATCCAAAAAAACAACAAGATCTATGAACCTCATCATATAATCATTGGGTTCTCCCAAGGATGCACATTATTACTTGAATCATTCATGGTTGATCATTACAGAACTCTCTCATATAATTCAGGATGTTCTATTAATTGATTGAGAGAAGAGGATTAGAGTTCCCACTTTATTTCTTTCTAAATCTCTCTAGGGAATTAGAGATCTATTATCTATCCTTTGTACATAATAAGTGTGTTTAAGAATGTGACATAATTATGAATTTTTAAAAGATGATATAGGGTTAAAAACTTATAGACAAGGCTCTTTTCTTTTCATAATTTCCCAGTTGACCCCATGTCTAATAATAATAAAAAATATATTTTTATTAATATCATTAAATGTGAATCACATTAAGAATATATAAATATATATCATTTACGTCATTTAAAACTAGGTTACTAAGCTCAGTACACTTCCCTCATAAGTATTTACCTAACTTTAAATACTGACTATTTTTATAAAAAATAAATATCACTACATTATTCATCAATAAATATAATAAAAATTATAATCCACAGAGAACTCGAATATATATTTACTATTATTATTTAAGTCACTTAATCTTTTGATTTACATGTGATTAAATATGGTTGATCAACCAATCCTTGGTAATATTTAAACCACATATCATGAATAATATTTATTCTAACTTGTTATATTCCAGGTTGAATTTTATTGAGATCGTAAATACACTTATTCGGTGACCCTCTAGCCACGTTTCTTTATAGAAATAGGTGAATATTATTAATGTTCTAGGTTACCATATATTAAAATGCCAAGGATTTTATAGATAATTATGTTAATGTATCCAAGAATGTAACACCCCATCATTTCATAGTACGTTATTTCTTCAAAGTAATTCAATAACTTTCACTACACGCAACACTGAGTTCTTGCGCAGAGTGACTTACCAAAAAAGTCGTTCAAAAGCAGTTATGAATAGTATTGACCTAATTTTTAACTTTATATAATACTTATAATTTTAGAATCCATATTATGAGTTTATTAGACATAATTTAAGAACAAATACATTTTTTCAGATAAAAGAAATATTTTTCCAAAAAATGCAAGTTTACCACCTTTTAACGGAAAATCATTTTTAAATCCAATATTTGAAACTTTTATATATTAAATTTGACAAAATAGACTTCTTCTTTAGAATCAGGACATAATAATTTAGTTTCAATAATGTTTTGGTGTTTTTTTCTGATAACTTTCATATTTGTGTGTATAGTGAAAAAATACTATATTTTAACTGAAAAAAACACTTTTAATCCAAATAATTTATACTGTTAGATTATAAATTTTAATGGTTTGGAAGTATAAATAGATTATATTTTTACCATTTAATCCAATTATGGTCATTTTATGTGATTTTACTTTGAAATTGGACATAAACAAGTGTCAAACTTTTGATTGTTATAATTTCTTAAAAATACGCCTTTTGGTTTTGACAGCAGAAACTAATTTTAAATTAAAAAATTCAACATTTCTTTTTTGAATTTGGTAAAATAGACATCATTTTTGGATTTTGAATATCGAAGTTATCTTAGGGTGAAATTTTGGTAGTTTTCAGATATCTTTTATATTTTGATGAATAAATAAAATTACTAAATTTTAACTAAAAACAACTTTTTTAATCAAGATAATTAATATTGATTTTTTTTAAATTTTCGTGATTTTAAAGTATAATGAGATAATTAATTTACCATTTAATACAATTTTGGTCATTGTACATAATTTCATATTAAAATTGGAAATTAGAAAGTGTAAGTATTTTGATAATTATTATTTGTTAAAAACAAGATTTTATGGTTTCGACAAAGGGAATTAATTTTAAGTTAATTTCTGTCACTTCTATGTTTTGAATTTAGAAAAATGGATTCCATATTTAGAATCTAAGGATCCAAATTGTGTAAATAGGTATATATTTTTTCGACATTTTGAATAATTACATTGGTAAATATTTTATTTACCATGGTTACGAGGTAAATATGGTAAATGTGGGTAAAAAATATTATTATAATAATACTAAATTACTGTAAAACGTGTCCTAACCCAATTTTTTAGATAAATTTTCGACCATGGGCATCTTTGGGCCGATTTTGGGACCCCATTCAGCCACTTGAGAGTGATAATGACTCTTTAGATTAAATAATTTAAAGTACAGCCAAAAATGACACAGACAAATATCTTTTAGTAAATTAATTTTTACATGGGGATATATAAGTTATATTTTCTACAATAAATATTCATTGGAAATATAAAACGATTTCCTACATCATTCTATTTTTCTATAATTTTTAGACATCATATAAATTAAATTATTTATGACATAATAATGATGAAGTGTTTACCTCACTACTAAACGATTTAAATAAATAAGATTATAATGATTAAAATATTATTCAAAACATGTCCAATTTTGATTGGATGATTTTATTTCAAATATTACTCATCTTATATTTGACTTTAATGTGTTTTTGACCTTTTTAAACCGAGGATAAGTTTATAATAAAATTATAGTTTCACACTTTCTTAAAGAGCCCCTCCTCTCCCTTATAAAAAGAGACCACTTATAACAAATTCTTCACACCTCTCATGACTTTTGTCTAGTCCAAAATCTATCCGATTAAGCCACCTACATCCCTATCCTCCACCTAAAAGCCTTAACTTAGTCAGACGTCACTTCAAGATGTTCTTTTTGGTTCAAACTAAAGGAGGTCACCCAAATTAAAGGTAACCGTTTCTCTTAAATTCATTTCTTTTATTTTACTTCTCCAGCCCCATGACCTATTTTTATTATTTTATTTTGTAAAAAAACAGTATATTCAATATACTAGGATGTTGGTATAATATGTATTTTAGAAACACTTACACACACCTCCATCTAATGGGTGAACAACATAATGTTCCTGTGGATGGAAAACTAACGCCTCATGAAACTATGACTGTTTGATTATCTCCTACCACCTCTTATGGCGGCCATTATGATGGAACCATATTTATATATAATGTATATTATGTTAATTTTTTCTCTATGATTCGGTAATTTTCATTTACAAAAACCCCAATATGCTTTCTAATATGTGTGACCACGATAATTTCATTTGAGGATATGAGGACTACCGCCCCCTCAAGGTGATATGATTCGTTCATGAGATTCATGGAACATATAAAGGATAGAGTTAATTAAATTGTGTAAAAAATATACCATATGATACTATACTGGAATCATAATTTACCTATGTATCATTATGTTTCAATTACATTAAAACAAAATAAAAATATAGAAATGAATGTAGAGTTCATGCGTACGTATGACTTACCCTCTCCATGAAAGGAGATTTTCATTTCTTATCTCCAAATGTTATGTAATATTATTTATACACATATATACTGGATATATATTATATATATTATATATAAATCATTTATATCATTCTGGAGATAATGTACTTTTGACCACATGGACGAATTGTAATTATAACAAGTTCATTTTTGACACAAGTTCCATATCCAATATGAACTCAAATAACTAAATAATTATTATAGAAAGGTAATAAGTGATATAAAAGGAATAATAAAATTGAAAAGTGTTTTTAATAAAGTATAAATTGACTTAATTTTATTACTCAGGAAGAACATGGAACACACAAGACAATTCAGACTTGAGGTAAGGGGTTTCTTATCTCACTTTTAATTCCTTGAGATTTCCATTGTTCACCACTTATTTATTGCATGTGGTGTGTTTAATTACCATGATTGTATTAATTTTTAATGTACATTAATTTATGGATATTTACATCATCATTTTATGATCCTTATTTCATGGGTGTATGTTTCGTAAGTTAGCAAATCGATAAGGGAATTTGAAATTTCATTTTCCACTCATTCGGCTTTACGCATAATTCATTGATTATTTTTCTCTAAGATTATGTGTGGAATCACCATTTATTATTATGTAGTAATTTACACTCCCCTTTATTTGGATATACTTTTGATACACATAATCAACCCATTGATAAATTCTCAAGTCATCGATATGAACTTGATAAGTGTAATTTTAACTCAATCTCCATTTATTGACTTAAACATCTAATTCATTGGTGTTGTTTTTACAAGAATTTGTGTGAATTTCCTCTGATTTTTTTACACTGAATATCCAATCATATTGCGTGTATTTATTTTTGTCACACAAAAATATGTTGTTGATTTATACTTAACTTAAGGATACAGTATTTAAAAGAGATTTCATTTCAGTTTACATTCCCTTAAGACTCTGTTGTTATACACGAAATAACTTTTATATGGTGTATATAATGTACTTTGACATAGTATATCATTAATCCCTTTATTCTAATGATATTAAGATGTTTTTATTTCCTCAATTATTTGTATTCAAGTGTCTCTCTTTTGGTTAGGAACTCTAACTAAAATATCATTTTAAATGTTATAAAGAGTTAGTATTCTAAATCATTCTTATTAATGTCCTTGTTTTAATAATGGTTTTAAGGATTTATTTATATGGACATTAATGTTTTTAAAATTAAAATTCTTTTTAAATGTTTCAAAGTGTTATGGGACACTTTGATTCAAAAATCTATTTTTAAATGGCTTCTTGACAAATAGTGTGACTTTTAAATGATTTCAAGGAAAAGGGGGATATTTCTCTCTAATAGTTTTGATGATTATTTTCATCTATGTAAATATCTTTCATTATTCTCGATTGAGGTTAATATGATACATTACAATCTTCGATATTGTATCAAATGAGTTATGTTTGACTGTGGATGTACTATTTTTATTCCATTCATGATTTCTAGATAAAGTATTGACATTTCGTATGTTAGTTTTAATATGAATGTTTATTTAATGTTTCTGTATTTTCATATGTTGAATGCATTGTACATAGAAATTGATGGTTGGAGCCCACTATAGCTCCTCGATGCATCGGTAGGTCTCATGAGACAAACTAGTGTCTTGGCACAAGGCCTTGACTAAATCTTATTTGTAGTCTCATCACAAGGCCTTGACTATGTGGTTATGATAGTCTGGCATTATGCATTCCATCATTATGAATATTTTTATTGATATTTCATGTTATTATTCAACTAGTAGAATATCCATCTGAATAAGTAAATTTAATTATTTCATTATTTCCATATTATGATGATGGTCAAGTTTAAAAGGCTTTTGTTTTAGCTATGAATTGCCTTAAATGTTTATGCTTATTTATTAATGTTTTCTCTATATTGTTATCCTTACTGAGCATTTGAGCTCACCCCTTTATACGTTTTATTTTTCCCAGGATGTGAAGAAGTTAGTTATGAGTGACTTTTAGGCATAATCTAGGAAGCATGGATGTTTCAAATGGAATAATTTAGTGTTGTTTCTCTTTTTCATGTTGTAATTTTGACCTTATGAATGTATCTATATTTACAAGGCTACTAATATAATCTATATTTCGGGACAAGATTTCCTTGTATCATTCCAATGTTATATAATAATGAACCGACACTAGGTAACTGGGATCGGGGCGTTACAGTTGGTACTAGAGGAAGTTTGGTACATACCATGGAAGCTAGATTTAGATAAACTCTGATTAGAGCACATAGGCCTAAGATAGACATTGATAATTAGTATAAAATAACATCATAAAATATTGGTATTGTAGAGATATTGTGATTTTTCCAAGAAATACATCCCTGTCCGGATACGAGAAGGAAGAGGCGGATCTGGCATAAATGTACCTAGGGGTAAAACCTGAAAACACCACTTTGAACTAGACTCGAACTGGAATGGGTGCACGACAATGGGACTTACTGCACTCTTGGTTACGACACTCCCAGGGGATATTCATGGGATAATTTAAATTTTCTTTACAAACCAATTTGAAGGATTTTAATATAATATGAGAATAAATGATCTTGGTTAATCCGAAGGTGTTTCAAAATTGAAAATATAGTGTTATGATATTCTCTAAATGATTTTATGACTACTGTTACTCACACAATGCTTTTTTGTTTTAGTCAATGGCTGGATTCCATGGAAGTCATAGTAACTTTTAGCATGATGTACAAGGTGGGAACGATGGTGGAAATGGGAAAAAATTTGAATTTTTAAAGGTGTAAAAGATATTGTGTTCATTCCCATTCAGTTTTCCAAAAATATGATCAACAACATATATAATAACCAACTCTCATACTCAACAAAGAAGATAATGGTGATGAATTATAAGAGATCCAGTAGTGGAGACCATAGATAAAATAATCCTCAATTTCCATTATGCAGGAAATGTGGAAGGAGACACCCTGGAACGTTTCTTAATGGAACAAAGAAATGTTTTAAGTGTGGGAAAAGGACATAAAGTGAATAATTGCTGAGGAAAAATGAAGCGTGATATGGAAGAAAATGAAAATTGTCCCAAAAATCCATTTATAGCCATTTGCTATAAATCTAGGGGACCTGGCCATTACCCAAGTGAATTCCTTATTCTATATGATATTTTCCTGGTCAAAGAAGAAGCTATGTGGAAATAAATGGTTGGAGAAATGTTTAAAAGTATTAGTGCTCATTGTTGATGTGATTACTTTGGAATAATTTTCTCCATTATTTTTAACCCTGTAGTTTTTCATGTGAAAGTGATATTTCTGGAAGAATTATATTTTCTATTGTGTATATAGTTATAAATAACCATTTGGTTTTATATGATCGTTGGGTTTGAGGCAATTACAGGTTATTTTATTTTGGGATGAAAATACAAGGTATGAGATAAAATTTGTTGTTAAATTATGTTATGGTTATTTTGAGGAATTTATCTCATTTTGGTAATGTTATAAAATATTGTTATAAAAAAAGGAACAACACACAGACTGTATGACAACCCATCAAGTCGAAAAAAGCTATCGGAATCGAACCCACAACCACAGTGCGATTGGGATTTATCTTCTACCAATGGACTATGTGAAGTCCCTGGTTAGTGTGACTAATTATTTTTAGTTAAATTATTTTATTGATCAATAATAAGTTGATTTGGAATCTTATGTCTTATCAAATGAATACCCTTAAAATAGTAAAATGATTTGGTGATTAAGTGAAAAATGTTATTTGGAAAAAGTTCTCTTTGTTGGGAACACTATATTCCCAAGGAAAATAGAATACTATGATATTTCAATTGAGGAGTAATGGTGGATTTCTGTCTATGTTTTTATTATTGACTTATAGTGATTTGGGTTATTTATGGAAATGATTATCCTATAATAGAGAATATGTGATTAGGTTAATTAATTTTATATATGTGACATTAAGAGTAGTTGATTTCATTTGGAGATAAAATTTAACATGGAAGACTGTGTAATCAAATTCTTCTATGTTTTGGTTTTCAAAATTAGTTTAGATTATATTGATGGATTTTAAGGACAATTTTTTATTGAATGGTATTTATTGAACTTTGGGTATTGTTGGTTTATTTTTAGAAATTAATATTATTATTTCTTTCTCTAAAGGATTATCCTTTTTGTGGATCATCTGATATTGTACTCACCATTTTGGTGGTGGATAATCTATAAAGATTAAGTAAATGTATTGTTTATCTTTTCTGGATCATGTGATTCTCTGGGAGTTGATTCTATCTCTTCCAGTGTGACCAAGTCATCTTGAATACTCATCGTTTGAAAAAAAAAGATGAGTTGGTGGTAGAAATTTATTAATGAACGAAACTCTATGAAAAAAGTAAGTATATCTCTTTATGTTCTTAGTCAATCTCATAAATAAATTCCTTAACTTTATTAAATTTAACTTAAAACAAAAAAACGTTATCCATTTAAATTTCCTACTGTGAAACTAATGATAATTTATCCCATAACAAGTCTGTGATTTTCTTATTGTTAACTTTCTACTAATCATGTTTTATATCCCTCTCTATTAGAAGTTGACACATTGTTTTCTCCTCCATATGCATGTTTTCATGGAATCCTAGTATCTGTTGTCTCGGGTAACCTTTTTACATCTTTTAATTTATTTTAAAGTTATAGTTGTATTGACTCTTTTTTAGATGATGGTCTTTCAATGAAGTTTACAAGCCCAATTTTAAAATTTCAAGGATGCAATTCCAAAAATGAGGGAAGAATGCAACACCCCATGATTTCATAGTACGTTATTTCTTCAAAGTAATTTAATAACTTTCACTACACGCAACACCGAGTTCTAGCGCACCGTGACTTACCAAACAAGTCATTCAAATGCGGTTATGAATAGTATTAACTGAATTTTGAACATTATATAATCCTTATAATTTTATAATCCATATTATGAGTTTCTTAGACATAATGTAAGAACAAATAAATTTTTTTTCAGATAAAAGAAGTATTTTATAAAAATGCAATTTTACAGCCCTTTAATGGTAAAGCTTTTTCTGATAACTTTCATATTTGGGTAAATAGTGAACAAATAATATATTTTAACTGAAAACAACTTTTCTAATCAAAATAATTTATATTGATAAATTATAAATTTTAATGGCTTGGAATTATAAATACATCATATTTTTACTGTTTAATCCAATGATGTTCATTATATGTAATTTTACTTTGAAACTATACATAAACAAGTGTCAAACTTTTGATAGTTATTATTTCCTAAAAATACGCCTTTTGGTTTTGATAGCAGGAATTAATTTTAAATTAATAAATGAAACTTTTCTATTTTGAATTTGGTAAAATAGACTTCATTTTTGGATTTATATTATTTAAATCAGCTTAGGTTAAATTTTTGGTACTTTTCTAATATCTTTCATATTTTGATAAATAATTAAAATTACTAAATTATAATTAAAAACAAATTTTTTAATCAAAATAATTATTAGTGATAAATTATGCATTTTACTGATATTAAAGTATAATTATATCATAATTTTACCATTTAATAAAATTTTGGTCATTGCACATAATTTTATATTTAAACTGGATATAAGAAAGTGTCAATACTTTGATAATTATTATTTGTTAAAAACACGCTTTTTTGTTTCGACAAGGGGAATTAATTTTAAATTAATTTCTGCCACTTATTTGTTTTGAATTTAGGGAAATGGATTCAATATTTAGAATCAGAAGGTCTTAACTATTTAAATAGGTATCTTTTATTTTTATACATTTTGAATAATTACTTCGGTAAATATTTTATTTACCAAGGTTAAAGGTTTAATCCGAGAAATAAGGTTAAAAATAATATTATAATAATACTAATATATCATAAAACGTGTCATAACCCTATTTTTTGATATAGTTCCGACAATGTAAATCGTTGGGTTGATTTTGGGACCACATGGCGCCACTGGAGAGTGATAATGAGTCTTTAGATTAAATAATTTAAAGTAAAGCAAAAAATGACACAAACAAATATCTTTTAGTAAATTAATTATTACATTGGCTATATAAGTTATATTTTCAAATATAAATATTAATTAGAAAGATAAAGAGATTTAATACATAATGGTATTTTTTTTATAATTTTTAGTCATCATATAAATTAAATTATTTATGACACAATAATGATGTAGTGTTTACCTCACTAATATATGATTTAAATAAAGAATATTATAATGATTAAAATATTATCCAAAACATTTCCAATTCTTGTTGGATGATTTATTTCGAATATTAGTCAACTTATCTTCGTCTTTAATGTTATTTTGACCTTTTTAAACTGAATATAAGTTTATAATAAAAAAATATATTCACACTTTCCTAAAGAGCCCCTTTTCTCCCTTATAAAAGGACACCACTTATAACCCATTCATCACACCTATCAAGCCTTTTGTCTCATCAAAACTCTTCCCAATTAAGCTCCCTACATCCCTCTACTCAACCTAGAAGCCATACCTTAGGCAGAAGACACTTCAAGAAATCCTTTTGGTTCAAACCAAAGGGAGTTACCCAAATTAAAGGTAATAGTTTCTCTTAAATTCATTTCTTTTATTTTACTTCACCAACCTCGTGAACTCTTTTTATTCCTTTATTTTGTAACAACACTAGTATCATTAATATACTATGATGTTGGTATAATAATTATTTGATCTACACTTAGACACACCTCTATTTAATGGGTGATTAACATAATGCTTATGTGGATGGAAAACTAACACCTCACGAAACAATGATAATTCGATTATCTCCTACCGCCTCTTATGATGGACATTATGATGGCACTGTATTTATATATTATGTATTTAATGTATATGTTTTCTCTATAATTCTGTAATTTTCATTTAATAACTCACCAATATTCATTCCAATATGTGTGACCATGACAATTTCATTTGAGGAAGTGCGGACTACCGTCCCATCAAGGCAATATGATTCGTTCAAGACATTCATGGAACATATAAAGGATAGAGATAATTAAATTATTTAAAACATGTACCATATTATATTATTCTGTAATTATAATATACCTATTTATCATTATGTTTTAATTCCATTAAAATAAAGAAATATAGAAATGAAATTAGCGTTCATGCATACGTATGACTTACTGTCTCCATGAAAGGTGCTTTTCATTTCTTATCTCCAAATGTTATGTACTATTATAAATTCATATATATACTGGATGTATATTATATATATGATATCTTCTGGAGATAATGTTCTTTTGTCCACATGGACAAATTGTAATTCTAACAATTTCATTTTTGACTCAAGTTCCATATCCAATATGAACTCAAATAACTAACTATTTATTATAGAAAGGTAATAAGTGATATAAAAGGAATAATAAAATTGAAAAGTGTTCTTAATAAAGTATAAATTAACTTAAGTTTATTATTTAGGAAGAACAAGGAACACACAAGACAATTCAGACCTGAGGTAAGGGGTTTCTTATCTCACTTTTAATTCCATGAGATTTCCATTGTTCACCACTTATATATTGCATGGGGCGTGTGTACTACACATGATTTTATTCATTGTGTAATATACATTAATTTATAGATATTTACATAATCACTGTATGATCCTTATTTCATGGGTGTATGTTTCGTAAGTTACCAAATTGATAAGGGAATTTGAAATTTCAATTTCTACTCATTCGGATTTACGCGTACTTCATTGATTATTTTACTCCATGATTATGTGTGGAATCACTATTTATTATTCATGTAGTACATTTCACTCCACTTTCTGTGGATATACTTTTGATACACATAATCACTCAATTGATATATTCTCAAGTCATTGATATGAACTTGATAAGGGTAATTTTAACTCAATCTCCATTTATTGTGTTAAACATCTAATTCATTGGTGTTATTTTAACAAGAATATGTGTGAATGTCCTCTGATTATTTTACACTATATATCCAATCATATTGAGTGTATTTATATTTTTCACACATAATTATATCATTGATTTATCCTTAACCCAATGATACAATATTTAAAAGAGATTTCATCTCAATTTACATTCCATTGAGACTCATTTGTTGTTATACACCAAATCACTTTTATATGGTGTATATAATGTACTTTGACATAGTATATCATGAATCCCTTTATTCTCATGAAATTACAACACTTTGATTATCTCAATTATTTGTATTCAAGTGTCTTTATTTTGGTTAGGACCTCTAACTAAAATATCATTTCAAATGTTTTGAAGATTTATTATTCTAAATATTTCTCATTAATGTCCATGTTTTAAAAATGGTTTTAAGGATTCATTTATATGGACATTAATGTTTTTAAAATTAAAATTCTTTTTAAGAGTTTCAAAGTGGTATGGGACACTTTTATTCAAAAATCTAATTTTAAATGGCTTCTTAATAAATAGGGTGACGTTTAAATGATTTCAAGAAAAAGGGGGATATTTGTCTCTAATAGTTTTGATGATTATTTTCAGCTATGTAAATATCCTTCATTATTCTCAATTGAGGTTAATATTATACAATAAAATCTTCCATATTGTATCGAATGAGTTATGTTTGACTGTGGACATGCTATTTTTATTCCATTCATGGTTTGTCGATAATGTATTAACATTTCATATGTTAGTTTAAATATGAATGTTTATGTTATGTTTCAAACTTTTTATATGAGGAATGAATTGGAAATAGTATGTGATTGGTGGAGACCTCTATAGATCCTCGATGCATCAGTAGGTCTCATGAGAATAATTAGTGTCTTACCACAATGCCTTTAAAAAATCGTATTTGTAGTCTTGGCACAAGGCCTTGACTATGTGGTTATGATAGCCTGTCGTTATGAATTCCATCATTATGAAAGTGGTTATTGATATTTCATGTTATTATTCGACTAGTAGAATATCTATGTGAATAAGTAAATGGTATTATTTTATTTTGTCCATATTATGCTGATGATCAAGTTTAAAAGGCTTTTGTTTTAGATATGAATTGTCATAAATGTTTATGGTTATTTATGAATGTTTCCACTATATTGTTATCCTTACTAAGCATTTGAGCTCATCCCTTTCTATGTTTTATTTTTCCCAGGATGTGATGAAGTTAGTTATGAGTGACTTTCAAGCATAATCTAGGAATCTTGGATATTTACAATGGAATAATTTAGTGTTTTGTTTTTCTTTTCAAGTTGTAATTTTGACCTTATGAATGTATCTAGTATTTCCACGGCTACTAAACTGATTGGTCATTCAGGACATTATTTCCTTGTATCATGGCAATGTTATGTAATAATGCACTGACTCTGGGTAACTGGGGTCGGGGCGTTACAAAAAAACACAAACTCTTATGAGTGTTTACCATGTAAATACCTTTATCATGATATCTATAATCAATAAAAATGAATAATAGTGTCATTAAATCTTCTTATTTGCTAATATTTCATTAAAATTCTCAAAATAAACATTCCCATTAAACACTATAGGCATTGATTTATCATGGAAATTCAATTTCCCTCAATGGTCCTGAGATATCAACTTTAATAAATAGATATAAGTGGTAAATCCTTTTTGAAATTATACATTAATGTAATATCACTCATGATGTACCCAACTTATCTAACATATCCTCAAACACAAGTCATCATGGTTTTCAGGAGTATATCAAAGTACAAAACTTATGGTATACATTAATGAAACAATTATAGCCTAAGGATCAATACAAACATAATTATATTTAAATATTCCGTGAAACATAAAATTTTGACTTCCAAATGGAATGTCCATTCTCAAAACCTCCCTTCCTAAAGATTACTAAGGAAGAACACCATGAGTTGGTGTCTCAATTTTTTATGATCCTCCTACCACTGATTTATTATATCATCTATATCCCATCAAAAAATATCTTCTATCCATATAAAATATATTCAAGAATATAGTCATGGTCCTCCAGGGTCTCATCATAGAGGGGAACTACTATGAACATTTAGTACAATATATATTATTTAAATGTTATCACATAATATGTAGTGTATAGGAATAATCATTACGTTATACTAATCTATATTAATATTAAAAACAATGAATACATGTAATTATAATGTATGTAAAATTTATTTCTAGGGAACCTACTTCAATAGACACCCACATGCACTAGAGCTAACTATTAACAACCATCAGTCCACTGTCTCTAAAATGATACTCATGCCTATACTAAGATATTTTCTTTATCAAGGATTCCACTACGTTTTTTTCTATAGATACTCCAATAAATTTAACATCACCTCATTGTGAATAAATTATAATGAGAAGAAACATCCTATGTATATGCATTGTCCATTGATGTGACCTTGGATCTTTGGAAAGATCCATCACTAAAGTATTATCACAGTAAATTGTGATATAGTCTTGACTTCTAGGAACCACATTACGATCTAAGATAATTTTTGTGAATCTAAACTATTTATTTCTCTACTATAAAAGCCACAATATACTGGGATTCGATGTGAACTAGTTTCTATTAACTCTTCCAACTCACATTACCTTCATTGAGACAAAAATCATATCATGCATGTGAATTCATATCATTATGATCTACCAAAAAAATCATCTTTAAAAACCATTATGACTAGCTCTCTATCTCTTCCATGCACGTGGAATATATACATAGATTTTCCTTATCTACTTAAGGATATCCTTAACAAAAGTGCAATGTTTTTAACCTGGATCATATTGACATTATTCTAACATTCTGAAAGTATATTAAATATCAAACCTCATACATAAAATTATATATATGATAAATTCTATCACATTAGACTATGATACATTAATCATTTTTCCTTTAACTATAATATATTATTATAAATTTTCCTAGAAACATTTATATCACGTGATGATGAAACCAATCCCCTATTTGATTTTTCCATAAAAAAACTCTTCAGTACAAAGTCAATATATTTTATTTGTATCTATTCATGTATCTTATTTGTTCAATCATGTATGATCATGATCCCAAGAATATAGTACAAAACACCAATGTTATTTATGGAAAACAACTTGCTTAATTATTTATTAACACCTTGTAAGGCTAGTATCTCATGTAAAATTATAAATATGTCGTCATCATATACTGATATAAAACATACTACACTCCCACTAAAACTCTTGTCAAAAAATTGATCACATTCATTTTTAAGGAAAAAATTCATTTATATCTTCATTGTATTGAATGTTCTATTCTTTGGATTCTTGTAATAATCCATTATTGGATCCCTGCAATTGTTTTAACATTTTTTGAATTTCTTGGAGTTCAAAACCCTTCATTTTGTGTCATATATAGATATTCCTAAATGTTATTATTAAGGAAAATTGTTTTTCAATCCATCTTCCAAATCTCATAGTCATGGAAATCTACTATAGCATGTGAAATTGTGAAGGATTTAAACATGGAAACTAGATAAAAGGTTTCATCGTAATTATTTCCATAAAATTTACTAAACACTTTTTCCACTAATTAAGCTTTATAGTCACTAACCTAACCTTCCATGTCCATTTTTCTATTGAATTCCCATTTTCACCAAATGGTATTTCTATTTATATGGAGATTTACTGGAAACTAAACCTGGTTCTGATATCTAGAATCTATATCTGAATTCATGGTTTTTTCTATCCTACAACATCTGAGTTCTTTAATTTATCCTAATAGGATAGAGGGTCATTATTGAAAACTAATAATGAGCCACAATGTTTTATGACCAGCAACCCATATCATTTCAGTTATATAACATCTCTGTTACTCCAAATCAATACGTGTGTTTTAGAAAGAATATATTCCATTAAGACCTATGGAATATATTCTTGTACCAACATCGACATATCATGAGCATAAATTTCATCGAATCAAATATTTCTCCCTTTACCGTCCCTGGGGATGTTTTCCCTCCCAAGGAATAAAACATATCATAAAATGATAACCCTTTTCTCTAAGGGATCATATATGTTGTATCCCACATTTACTTGGGGTAAAATATATATAAAATTTTCTGTTGTGTGATAGGTTTTTGGCTTCTCTAGCCTTAACAAGCACCATACACCCCAATGAATGAGTATATGGAAAAAATAATCTATTTCCACTCCATAAATCAAAGATAAAACCAATTTACACTTTATTTGTTACTCAATTTAGTATGTATTATACCTTATGTAATTCATATATCAAAAATAATAAGGGAAGGATTGTGTGGCTCAGCCTTATTTATACCATTTCCAATAAGGTATATTTCCTCCTTTCACTAACACCATTATAATTTGGTATATAAGGGGGTGAGTTAAGATAAAATCCCATACTCCTATAAAAGTTAGTATACTCTTAGCTGTGATATTCCACACATTGATCCGAACATATTTTCGTTATCTTATCAAAAAATTTCTTCACAAATTCATTTTTGAACTCCTTTAACTTCTCAAATGACTTTTATTTACACCTCATGAAGTGGATGTAGCTATACATACTCAAGTTGATGGTAAAATTACGAAATTATGAGATTCTACCTATATCTTCTAATTGAAATAGACTATACACATCAGTGTTTACAAATTCTAAAAGCTTGTTATCCCTTTCAACTTGAACAATATGGTTGTTGGTCATGGTTTTTGTAAACAATCATGAGATATATCATGTGGATTATATTGAAATGTGACTGAGTAACAATCTTGATAGAGCGTCATAAAAATATTCTTGTTTCCATAACTAAAGAGTTGATTCCACAATTGGATATGAAATGATTCATGTGAATTTTATTCATTATTAATCATAAATATTTTGTTTTCATAACTTCTTAGAAAAAATATAATTACACATATATTCCATACCATAACATATTTCATATTTATAAATGTATCAACTCTTACATTAAAGTTTAAAATAAATCCTTTCATGTCTAAACAAGAAATGGAAATAATGTTCTTAGTAGAAAACAGAACATTATAAAATTTATTTAAAACTAAACTAATTCATATTAAAAATATTATTCAATAGTATCCAATAGCTATAGATTCCATCCTTCCTCCATTGGTAGCCTGTAGATCCACATCACCTATGAGAAACTATTGAAATCTACATCATTCTCATATTTGGATTCAAATTTGGGAAGTATATGTAGTATCTAATAAAAAAATTGGAGATATATAATTATTAAAATTGATAACAAATGCACCAGGAGCTTCCCATTTTTCTTTTGGAGGGTTATTTTCCTCTTTCATTGGCCTTTCTTTCCACATGAATAAATAGACTACATTATATTCATTTTCTTTTTTCTAGATCTTCTTATTCTTGGAAAGAAGGTGATTTAGTGCCTTACAATTGGAATGAGTAATGAAACCATTCTCCATGTTATTAATTTTATTATTCACCATTAGTTATATTGTTTCTTACTCCTCATATATTAAAAAACTTGTAAAATTGGATTAAAAAGTTTTAAAAGATTATTCTTGATATTGCTCGTAATATAATTAACAATGAAACTATAGAAGATCTAATATAATGAGGAAAAAATGAGATTTGTGTGCTACATAATAGGGATATTAAAACCAAAGATGTCCAATAATTCTATAAAACAAATCATCTGGACTACATATGACCCAAATAGAACTGATTCTATAATATTTCATGTCAATAGTGAATTGAACATATCATATCTCTATTATCTATCCTTCTCTTGATAATGATCGGGAAGGTGATAAATTATTATATATGCAACAATATCATTATATTAATTTATAATACAACAATAAATTGGGGGTATCATGAAACATAGTACCTCTATTTTTTCATAGATGTATTTTATGAAGTCAGATATGTCTTCCCCACATGCCACTTTCTCAAGTGACTCCAGAAGTGGGGTTTATAGAATGTATTATTTTCAATCATGGAATAGTATAACATGTAAAATAATGTAATTTTATTGTAAATATGATATAGTGAAACAAGTTTCCTTCTTATTGTATAGATCAAAGTGATATGGTCAAAGTCATGTTATTTTCTATCTCTACAAAAAATAAGAGCAGATTATCAGTACTTCCTTAATCACCAAATTAGCTAAATAAATTAAATTTAGAATATTATTAATCTATATATAAATTATCCATACAAAATATACCTATGAATTATTTCTATAATGACATATTTCATTGATATTGTAGTTGTAATAACCCATATTCCCATATCACAACCCAAATATTGTCTAGAAAATTATATAGAAGGGTATTATATAGGTGTAACTCAACAACTATATTAACTCAAAGAAATTTGATTTGTTGATTGGAATACATAATATCTGATAAATATTTCATAACCCCATTTACTCATAGTTATACTAATTCATTCTTAGTAATTCAACCCTTGATGTGAACCAAGTTAAGTAAACCCAAATCATCATGCTAACGTTTCCTGATAATTGATATCACCCTAATAAGGGTCAGACTCGAAATTTGATCTATGTGTTTGAATATAACTTAAGTAATAAAATGATATATAAACTTAATATTTCACTTTATGGATTGATATCCCTATTCATCAAACCTTATTTTTGTCTTATTATGTGACTTTTTAATATTAAGTACATTTTGCAAAAATTATTAGTGGTATCTAATAGATTTTACGCATAATATGGTTTTCTTTTATTCTATAATTATTTATCATTAATTAATTTATTATGTAATCATGTCTCATCCAAAAAAAATTAATAATCAAACATGAAACTAAAATAAATAAAATATAAGTGGCACAATGATGATACCCTATAATGGTTATTTAATAATACAACCATCAAACCTAAGGGAAAACACCTTGATCTGTATATTGGTTTGAGTTGTAGAATTCCACATAGGCTCCTATGTATCACCATTATTTTGTTTCATCACCTAAAAAACCAATACCACCTCCTCTCACCTAGTATCTCCATAATTACAGAATCTTTTACTCACACACAGTAAAGGGTATTTAGTTTATTGATAATGTGGTTTACCTAAATGAAACCTCGAGCACACGTGAGCTTACAAAATACGTAAGAGTTGATGAAACATAGACCATTTTTTTTAATTTAATAATATTATTTCAAATTAATATAAATCACCTACATAGGTATGGTATAATATTATGATCTTCCACTTATAATATAATAAACATACTTTTTCAATTTATCCATAAATTACTTGAATTTATTTTTAAATTGAGAAAAATAAAAAAAAATCTAATTTACTCAATTTATCATAAAAATATACAATCATATATAATATTCTGTCATTAAAATATTAACTAAATTAAATAAATTACTTTTATAAAAAATTAATAGAGTATACAAGTGTACTTCTATGTAACTACATTTACTCACCAAAACAACCCTACATTGTCCTTTTTCTTGTGAAATAACTTGATATATAACACAAATTCCATCATATGTAATTTTATAAGATGTAATTTAAAACAAATGATGCATGGAACATATTTCATGTAATACTCTTGATGCACATGTAAGGAACTATAAGAAAAGACAATGCACAACATGTAGTTTTGAAATTTAACATGGAAATTAATTCAATATTTACTTAACAATCCTATTAAATTGCATCCACAATCAAATAAATGACACACTGAACACATGGGAATACATTTAATTATATAATTAATTAGTATCTTTGTGTTAAATTTAGTACACATTCTATAGTAGACTACAATTCATGTACAAATTTTCAAAATGTTTAATCTATTCTAAATGTGTCTGTGGAACATGCCTACCTACTAGAAATGTTCGATTACCATGGACATGTATGTGGATTTTTTTTAATTTTACTACATGACATGTATCCTAAAAGTTGAAAATTTTGTTTGTCCCAGTGTTTTGTCATATATATACAACATGCTTGGACCTCTATCTTCTCAGATACAAGGATACAAGGAGGAAACATTGCATTCGCATGTTACATGAAATGTGGTTCATCAAACCTTATGTCATCCTATATATATGTTAATGTTGATCCACATTTATTAGATCACCAATTCAATTTTATTAGACTGGCTAGATATGATCCCATGATACATGCATGATACTTGGGATCATGACCTGTAGATTGGGGTATACACCATTTAATCATGTGTTACCATAAAAATACATTATCCTTATCCAAAGGGAATTTTTAAATAACTATTTATTTAATCATATCATATTTGTTAAATATATGAGAGAGAACAGTGAAATGAAAGTTAAAATGATTTTTGGGTTTCCAGAATAAATAGATCTAAAGTAAATGAAATTTAAAAGATATACCATTCAATAAACTCTAAATAAATAATTACAAATTAACCATTGTACCACTCTGAAATAAATTAATGTTTTTGGGGGTTACGGAAGCGTCAATTTATAGTAGGAAACAAATATTTTTTGTATTAATTTATAAATAATCATTTTTTACATGAAGAATGAAATCAAGAACAATGTATTTAAATCAGAGATTACATGACTAGAATGAAGAAACCATAATAGTAGTATCTTCACATGTTATGTATAATTAATTTATAAGGAGACATAAAATTACCTAAACATGATGTTTCTTCTTTTTTATGATCAATTTGTCATGATCCCATCACAATGTCACTACGTCATAGGATCTAACTATAGAAACCCACTTGTGGGGATCTATATTTGCACCACAATTTCCAGAAATTATAGTTGAATCACCATGTATGAGCATAGATAATCCTAATCACTTGCTTCATTAATTGATAATCACTGTACTAATTTAATTGATATTTTTTTATAAAGACCCTAACCCAAGTATCTCATAGTATGTGTTTTATATTTTACATTGGTATTAGATAGAAGGGATATGATCCAAAAGGACAGAATATTTTAGTAGTATTGTAAAATTAGAAACATACGTGAATCTCACATTAAAGTTGAAAATATAAAATACAACATAATACTTTTTTTATAACCCTTATCATCCCTTTATTATATCCAAATATTTCAGTTATAATACATTTCCTAGATTCCTTGTAAAGAAAACGTAGGAGAGGGTTGAGCTCAAATTGTCTTTAATGGTACACGTATATCATACATTATTAAGGAATGAATAACATGGTAGAAATGAATGATAATTAAACAATGAAATATAAATAAACACATGATATTGAAACGTATCCATGTATATTATAAATAATTAAATAGATACATGTACATCAATAAATAATTTCATAATTATAAAATGCATAATATCAGACATTTGGAAATTACAATCAAGGCCTCATGCCAAGACATCTTACATAAATAGCTAAGGCCTCATAAAAATACCCAATATAGATTTTCATATGAGACCTATTAAGGAATATGTGGGATATGTAATTCCATGACCCACTCATCACTTAAAAAGTTCTATTCATTCATCATATGAATAAATAATACAAATCAATCAACATGCCATAAAAATGAATCAATATATGTATTGGAAGAATTATAATATGGAATTTCAATATTTTACCTAGTCAAACTAATCATAAACCATTAGGATAAATATAGTAGATGGTATCATTAGAGTATATAATCCACATAATGATCAAAAAATTATGGTTACATAGATTAATATACATTAAAACTATTATTTAAAATTTTCTTAGAGAAAAATTCCATTTTCACATTAAAATAAATTTTTTAATACATAAAATATTTTTACATTAATTAAAGAAAAAAATTATTTTTAAATGAAAATTATAAAATCATAAGGGAATATTCAATGAAATGAGTGTCCCTAATTGGGAAATATTTCATTCATACCATAATGTCAAAAAGGTATTTCTTTCACACTTTGGTAAAAACATAAAAAAGTAAATCAATCAGAAAAAACCAGAAGATTCAATTTAAACCATTTTATAAAAATAAAAACATGGTTAATAAAGTGTCTAATAAATAATGGAATAGTTTTTAAAACATTATTTTATATATGTTAAAGAATATTTGGACATGGATGATAAAGATTCATAGCCGAGTTATAACTATAAGGTCGATTTCCTTAAAAACACTATTTTAGTATCTTGTTTACTTAAATAGATGAATATGAAATAAAAAATTGTAATGTAAAGAAATAAAAATAGGATAAAAAACATTCTTTAATATTGAAAACTGAAATAATAATCCTTTAGAGACTTAAATATAAACAATCTTGAATAATGATGAGATTGCAAGATAAACCCTTACCTTAGATCCAACTTCCTTATTATTTATTTAAGAATATAATATAATAAATATATATTCATTATAAATATATTTTAAAAAATCATATATATCATACAATATATTATTTACTTATAAACAATTTTCACCTATTTATTAACAATTCTTTAATAAAATCATGGTTTTGAGTGATAACTGTTTCACTTTTCAGGTATGTTTTTGTCCGGTAATATTGGTCCTTTTAATTTTATCATAGTTAAATCACTTATATAATCTTAATAATTATATTAATATGATATATATTCATTATATATACATATTAATCCATAAAATTTAATGATAATAAAATGAATTACACTGTTTATGGAGATGGTGGATCGTTTGTAGGCATAAATGATATTTTAATTATTTGAAAAATAGAAAAAAAGATAAATTGTATTTCACCATTATAGAATAATTATAAAATAATATATATCATATATATATATATATATATTAAATCTATTGTTATCACCATCAATGCCAAAATAGAACTAAAAATGAATAACATGGCTTTATTGAAGTGGTAATCCACACGTATGCATGAGTGACAATAACGTTTTGCAATATATTTGTTGGTAATAATTTATACGTTAAATTATAACTATTGAATAATAATTATTTCATAAATATCATATATATATATATATATTAAAATAATTATTACATCTATCCATGAGAGATAGTGAAGGAAAAAAAAATTAAATCAGATTGTAAGGTGGTAGTCTGTCGTACACAAACTCATTGGATTCGTTCCCCATTTGATAGATAAAAATATTTATATAGGTTATAATATTGACATAATAAAAAATCATTAAATGAAATATATAATATTTATTATTTCATAATGTTTTAACAAAATTTAAAGGAGGTATAATAAGAAATAAAATGAAAATTCATCATAAAAAACTATAATTCTTATTTGGACAACCTCTTTAGGATTATACCTACATCCTTACTAGGTTGGTTTTATAATAAAACTAGGGGTTCTAGGTTGTGAGAAGGGATGTAATAAAGGTATTTGAGTGGGGATTGTTGGAACCAAAAGGCTCTTGAAGTGTGTACATGAGAGGATAGGAGAGGGGCGTCCTTTTATAAGTGGGGGAGAGAACACACTTTGAATTTTTGAAAATAATAAAATATATTATAGTTTTATTCCAACAAAATGGTACAAAAAGCAACCATTATTTAATATTAGATGGTATATGGTTTTAAAATATTTATAAAATATAATTTAGACAAGTTTTTAGGATATTTTAACCATTATCTCTTTATTTTAACCCCTAGTAAACTTGTTCTGACCTTAATTGTGGTAACTGATTTTTATTGTGTTTACTATTAATTATGAACAAAAATTTTGTTAAAATTATTAAGTAATATTGAAAATTATTATTCCAATTCTGAAGTACCTCTTATTAAATTCAATTCAAATACTTGGAATATGTTAATTTAATATTAATCTCGCAAACTTGATGAAAATTGGTTTTCTATAGAAAACATTTTCTTAAGAATAAAAGGTTTTTAGATCAAAATTAAATATCCAGTTGATTAAAATGTAATAATATGGATTAATAATAATATAAATTAACAAATTTTACTTTTAAACCCATTTTAGAAAAAATTAAAATTCTTGAATTTGTAAATGAAATGATAAATTTTAATAAAAATAAGTATTTTTCACCATTTATAAAAAAATTAATCTATTCAGAAATTTATCAAAAATTCACTCTATGATAATTTTTCCATACTATAAATATTGGCAATAGTCAGATATTTATATCTATACTTTATAGAAACTATGACTATATCTAACCAAAATCAATGACCTTAAAGATGGTCGTGGCTATACCCTCAACCCCTCAGGCTTACACCGCCCCATCCCCCTCCATCCCTCACGATGCCTTGCATCTCACATTTCATCCATCCCCCTCGATACCTCCCTCGTGACTCCTCCTCCCTCTCCTCCCCTAATCTGGCACAACCTCCCTACATCCCCACCGACATGGCTCTGGTTCACCCAGGCCACCTCCTCATATATGCGGCCTCCCAACCTCCATGTCTACACAGCTCCGATAACCCCCCACCTCACCGCTACCCTCCTCCTCTACAGTGGATCACCAGCACTCAATGATAATTTTACATGGTTACACCACCTTCTACAGTCCTACTCTGATGAGGCTACCCCATCTCTCATAGATCCTTCTCCTCCGATGTGGCCACCCCACCCCCATCTGATTTCTGCAACATGGTTTTTTTGATTTCATACCATTGGCCTCTCTAATTTTCAATAGTAATTTTTATTTGAGGATGATCATAAATATCCTACATGAGAAATAGTTTATGGTAATATCTCAGTGTTAATGTTTTTGGTCTATGTGTTTTCTATCAGGGGATGTAAAATCTTAACATGTTTTTTGGTGGATTCAATAAATCTGGTTGTCATCGAGTTTAGATATTGATTTATCAAACATTATCAAGTTAATGTTGGACAACATGTGTCAGCAGGCTTGATATTTCCTCTTGACATCATAGAGTGATAGTTGGATTAAATATCTCTTGATATTGTGACACAGAATCCATAGATAGTGATAGAACATGATGCTATATTAGTTACTGTTGACCAACTTAATAAGTTAGTATACCTTCATTAAATTAGGTCAAAATTTTCAGTTGATATCTTTTGGTAGTTTAATATAGGGGTTATCATTTTAATTCCTGTGGAAGCCTCAATTATTATCTATTACTCTAATTTTCAGTTACTATCACATTTTTTGAATGTATTGTAGGAAGATTTTGGGACCCATTCGTTGATTAGAACAGAAATTAAACCCAAAATCATTTGGTAGAGTGAGAGAACTATATTGGTATTATAGGATATGTTGAGATCCTTTATTTATGAATTTGTATGGAAGTTGGGGTCAATTTATATTGGAAATGTTTTCTTGTAATAAAATCAATAACCATAAAATAATTATAGAACCTTTAAAAGATATATATGAGAGAGAGATAATGTCAAAAATTTGTTGGACCTTGATTCATGAGACATCACTTAATGGAATGATGACTGTAAAAGGTATGGAAATGAAATAACATGTTAATGTTGAGGATATGGGGACATCCCAAAGGAATCATATTGGATTTGTCTAATCTTTTTACAATAAAAATACGTAATATTTTTTCCCATTCTCCCATTTGGACAACTTTATATGTAAGCTATTAAGATTATCCAAAGTTCACTTTCCTCTAGGTATTTTAGGCAGATGTTTTGGAATGATGTGTTTTCTTATACTCCATTATATCACATTTCAAATTATATTTCCCATTTTTTATGTTGACACAAATTTGGATTGGAAATACTCACATTAGCAAAAAAATCTGGGGTACATTTTTTTTCAACTAGAACTTGTTTCATTGAGTAACCAAATATCATGTCAGGTGTAAAAAGTAATTGTAATTAATTACACATACACCACTAAACCTAGACTTCTACATCATGTTCTTCATCCCTCCTAACCTATTATTTTTCAGTATTGGCCAAAATATCATTGATTAACACTTGTTCCTCCACATTGAGCTTGAGATCAACTCATTTTCTAAGTTGCCAAACATTCCAATTTTCAATTTTTTAATATATGTTATCATTTTATATTTCTCAAGATCTTATTTTTGTATATAGAGATTTGGGTTAGGAAATAATACATTTTATTTCATTGGTTTATATTTCTGATGTTATTAAAGGGTTACATCAAACAATAATTTCAGATCAACTCACCCTAATAAATCGTTGTTATTATTATAACTATTGGAAATTATTTTTATATTGATTATATTCACTAATTCATCCAAACCATGGTACCTACAATTATCATCTTTTTCCACTTTAGACTCATCTGGACTTCCATAATCATGAGACAAAATATTTTTATTCTTAATGAATTTTCATTTTGGAAATCCCATGGTTTTATCACTTTTAATAAAAAAAATATTCAAAAACACCTCATCATCATCATAATGAAGGTTTTTTAAACATGTATCAATGAGGTTACCTAGCTTGAATCTTTGGAAACAATCAAATGGAATATTTCCATTGAATTATCATCTTCCACTATTAGGATTTTTGGAAAAAATTATATCACATCTTTTACCTCATCTTCTTCCGGAACAACATTAATAAAGAATTTATCTATTTCCTGTAATAAAACATCCTCTTATTTTTTATTTTATTTTGAATCATTATCGTCATTTTCTATTTTATATATGACATATGTTCTTTAAATGATATAAAGAAATACATCCTTTGGATCATTGTCTTCAAGTATAGACACGTTGGGATTAAACCATCATTGAAGTCCCCTCCTGATTCATTTTAAGATCATGGTATCAATAATATATTCCCTATGAACATTCATGACATCATAAAAACAATTAAGATGATTGAATAATTCATCAAAGGTTTTGTTCAAACTCCCCTTTATATTTTTATATTTATTCAATGTTACATGCATCATTATAAAAACCAAAAAAAAGCACTCCATTAGTAGAATAATCATATATTAGTATAATAACCTACACATAGACTCAATATAATGATCTTATTCTTCTTAATATCATATAAATCTCACATTGTTGTTCATATTAATTCATCTTGGATACTATAGTGTATTAGCTCTACTTCTTAAAATTCTCCCCTCATAAATTCATAGAACCTTATATTTCTTTTTTCATAGTTTCTATTCTAAAGACTTTATTAATATCATTTAGATAAATTTTATATAAACCTACATGATTAAATATGTCACATATATTATCAAACAAACTCATAATCGCTAACTCAGATAAAAAGTTGGATTTTGCAATTTTATCTGCCAATAATCATCATGGTAGGTCATATAGAAATTAAAATGGAAAATGTATCATATAACCATAATTATATGATTGGAATCCTCTCATTAAAAATTATAATCCAAGAATAATTGTTCCACTTTTACTTTTGGTAATCTACCACTTCACCGAAAATATAAATTTTCTTATAAAATGGTAAATCTTACTCTTCTCTCAACCTCATTAGAGATGGTTTATTTTGATGAGAGGGGTTTCAATTTAATATATTCAAATATATTTTCATATTATCTTCTGGGGCCTAATTCATTTGGTATAGGGGATGGGCATATTTTTATTCTTTTTTATATTCCATGTATAACACCCTTATCTTGGGATTGGTGTTGTGAGTTTGGTATGAGGGTGGTGGATGTTATTTTTATATTATTCATTGTAATTCCAAATTTATTTTTTATCATGAATTTATTTATATAATGTTTTATTACATTAAATTTTTATATAAAATCATGATATATTTATACTAATATATTATAATGAAATTATGAATATATATTACCAATACTATGTGCTATCATACGGGAAATATGAAGTATATTTGAAAAAATAATTTAAGAACTATTATCTAGAATGGTGATTAAGTGAATGGAAAGATGACATTTTAACTAGATTCTTCATTATACTATCTTCAGTTATTATTTCTTGAATATATGATGCATTGTTGGGTTGATGATATTATGTTGAATCATAAGTGTAACAAGAATAGATTTAATAATGGAAATATATTTTAAATTAAAATAAATATAGGAACTATAGATTCAATAACATGAAAATGTTTTTCTAAGGCTCATTCTCTGGAGATGAAATGGAGGACTAGTTCATGCATAGAATGACAGTTCCTTCATATACTTTTAAAAAAGTTAGTATAAAAGAGGTATAATTATTATATTTATGTGATATTAGGATATTTTATTAGTCACTTGAGAGTATTCATTACTTTTTAATCCTTCTCCATCCCCGATGATGATGTCCTTCTATTTTGGGTTGGGTAGAGAGAAGTTTGAGGGAAGAAGAGAGGGCCAAAAGTTTATTTTTTGGGTAATTACAATAGATGTGTATTAGGATGAGGTGTGTATGAGATTAAGATATCTGTGGTATTTTTTATGAGAGGGTTAAGTAATTCTTAGTGATGTGATTCATGATAGCTTATGGTTATGATTCAAGAATTGGATTTGATGTGTTGGATAACTGTTGGAATTGGGTTTCATTTCCATTTTACCTTATGGGTTGAGCCAAAAAATTTATTTTTTTACCTCCCTATTTATTATTTGGGTGTCTTATGGGGTTTGTATATACAAAAACGTACAAATAATTTTCCTATACATTTCATGTATTTTACAAATTGTTGAAAGATTGGATTTGAATTTCATGGACCTAATATTAATGGATCTTAGCAATCCATGGTGGCATTGAACATGTTTGGTGATCAAATCTGGGCTACCCAGGCCAATATGAACCCTTCTATTTGCATTGTAGTTGTTCTTAGGTACATGCCTCTATTTCCTTTATGTTAGGGAAATTATTTTTCCCCTTATAATTTTTTATTACCTTTTTTTCATTTATGTAATTTCAAAAGGATTTTTCATATTATAATTTTTATATAGAGGTATTGTAGGAGGGGTGTAGTTGGAGTGGAGGTGGGGGTATTGGGGGTGAAGTTTGGGGGGTAGTTGAGGTGGAGGGGTTAGGGGGTAGTGTGTAAGGGGTAATGGGGGTGAAGGGGATAGGGGCAATGTTCAGGAGGCAGGGAAGGGGTAAGGGGGTGTGGGTGTGCAGGGGGAGGGGGTGTTTAGTAGGGGGTAGTGGGTGTTCCGGTGGGGGTGGGGGGAAGTTGGGTGTGAAGGTTGGGGGAATTTGGGGTGAAGGTGGAAGGGGGTATTGGGTAGTGGGATGAATGGTGCATCAGAGGGGGGGGGGGAGTGTACAGGGGGAAGGGAGGGGGCAAGGGTGTGGGGGTCCAGGGGGAGGGGGGTGTCCAAGACGGGGGTCCAGTGGGTGGGGGTGTCCAGGTGTGAGGGGAGGGGTGTCCAGGAGGGGGGGGGGGGCAGGAGTTGGTTCTAGGATGGGGGTTAAGGATGATGGGGGATGGGTAGTGTGTAGGGGGTGCAAGGGGAGGGGGATGTCTAAGAGGGGGGTGTCTATGGGTGTCTGGGGGGTTGGTGGGGCAGTGTGCTAGGGGTGTGGGGTGTAGGGGGAGTGGAGATAGGGTTGTGGGGGTGGAGGGGGGATGTCCAGTGGTTGTCCTTGGGGGTGTCTAGGAGGGCAGTAATGGGGGTAGGATGGTGGGAAGGGGTGAGGGGGTGCAGGGGGGTTATCAAGGAGGGGGGTCCACGGTGGGTTTCCATGGTGGGGGGGTGAAGAGGGCTGGGGGGGGGGCTATGTGCATGGGGCTGGGAGGGGGAAGGGTGTTTAGGGAGAGGGGAGCTATCCCAGAGGGGGGGGGGTATGAATATATGTAGGTGAAAGATATCCAAAGAGAGTTTGGATTCTGGGTTTTGGCTTCCTGATTGCTTTTACTTTTTGATCATTTTCTGATTTCTATGACTTGTATTGGTGTGTAAGATAGAGATGCATGCTATGGAGAGAACCTGCAATAAAACATAGCTGATGCAATTGAATTTCATCCATGATTTGTTACTTGGATTTATGTGAATATAAAATTCAAGAGGTAATGGTTATTTTATAATAGTTTTTTCTAGGTTTTAATTACCATTTGTTGTTTTTTTAATCAAATTTACTTGGCATACACCATGCTTGTAGAATTTATGATTTAATGTTTACTCATGAGTGTGGAATATTTGATCTTCTGGACATTACTCGGTATCATGTTTGGATAGTTGATCCCCAGGTATAATCTATTGAATCATGTACCATTATATTTTTTTTGAAAAAATATTTTATACATTCTCCAAGTTTACAGTTTTCCTTTTTTCATTTTTCTTCTTTCCTTTTTTTAATATGCATTTTTTACATATATGCATGGAATGCGGTTCCCATAGGGGTTTCCACGGGGTGTCTGGGGGGGGGAGGGATGTCTGGGGGTGTCTAGGGGGTGTCCAGGGCGACTATTGGGTGTGTCCATGGGGGTGTCTAGGGGGAGGGGTGTTCAAGGGGTGTCTAAGGTTGGTGTCTAGTGGGGTGTATAGGGGGTGTTCAGTGGGGGTGTCGAAGGGGGTATTCAGGGGTGTGTCTAGGGGGGAGGGGATTCCTTGGGGTGTCCAAGGGGTGTGTCTCGAGGGGTTTCCATGTGGTTGAAAGGGGGTCTAGTGGGGGTTTCTAGTGGGTGTCCAGGGGGGTCTAGTGGGGGTGTCTGGGGAGGGGGTGTCCAGGGGGTGTCCAAGGGGGGGGGTGTCCAGGGGGTGTCTAGGGGAGTGTCCAGTGGGGGTGTCTTGGGGTGAGGGTGTTTAGGGTATGTACAATGGGGGGGGGGTCTAGGGGGTGTCCATGAGGTGTCATGGAGGAGTATATGGGGTGCCGAAGGGGGTGTCTAGGGGGCCTGTGGGGGGGTGTCCAGGGAGTTTTCCAGGGGGTTTCTTGGGGTAGGGGAGTCCAGGGGGTTTAGGTGGTGTTTAAGGGTGAGGGGGTGTCCAGGGTGTGTAAGGGGGTCTATCTTGGGGGGGGGGGGGAGAATGTGGGAGGTGTGTGTTGGGGGTTCTGTCCAGGGGAGAAGGGTGGGACTGTAGGGGGAATGGGGATGTGGGGTGTTTTTTATGAAATTTGAAGGCCTGTAGTCATAGTTTGAAACTATGTCTAAAGGCCTTTTCCCACAGTTTGAATCCATGGCTACAAGCCTATATCCATAGTTTGAACCATTAATATAGGTCTTTAGCCATATATGGAATGTGTGGCTATAATCCTTTCCCTATAGCGACCCCAATACCAGACACAGTCCACAGAACTGTGGCTATAACTTATAGCGACGTTTTTTTGGGCTTATAGCCACGATTTCTAATGGTGGATATATCCCTAATTTCTATTAGTGTTGATATGATTATTTTAAAATATAATTTATATTTTAAAAAATAATTTCTAAAACTATGGAAAATTAATTATATTATTTTCTCACAAAAAAAAATATATTTTAAGGAAAACGTATTTTTTGAGTCTTATAAAGACATTACTAGAATTTCATTTTCTATATCTAAAACCTTTACAAATATTTTTAAAATGTGTGTAATTATATTCATACCAAAAATATAATGGATATGTTATAATTGAATACAATATTATATAAAATTTAGACCCGAGGATGTGTTTATAGTGATCATATAGTGATTCACTATTCAATTCCACCTTTACAACACTATTTAAAATAGTTTTGTAATGAATATTAAAAATATAATACTAAATTGGATATTATATTTAGTTCAATGAATTAATTTTTATCACTTTTTAATAGGAAAATTTTACTAGTTTTTTTGTTCTCATTGTAGGAGGAGGTGATTTGGAGAGTCCATGATGGAATTCAAGAAAAAAAGGCCAAATTGTGCGAGAGCCTAAGCATATATGTGGACATTTATATGTACCTTGGATAATAAGTGCATCCAATTTGCCTAAAAATGGGTGTATGAGTGAAAAATATTTGGGATACATTTATCTAGAAGATCATGGAGCCTAATTCGTCCGTTTGGAGGCCCACACTATGCAAATAATGTAAAGAAAATCTTGGCGAGCCAAATTTGATGACATTTCTATATTTGAGACAATTATCAGTTATTAGATAACCAATTGGGATGATTCAACCTCCCATGGACATATATCTGGATGATCCGACTCTCCACCTAATTTCATGTCATTTTCACACGTTTTGGTTAGCCAACAAGACGGATTAAAATGGGGTAAATTTTTTTCCATTAATTGTCACCTAGACCTTTAGATACTTGACGACTTTATGTGGATCTTTTGATGTAATTTACTATAAAATACATCATAACCCTAACTATATCATGTTTCACAACTAGGGTAAAGGATAGTTGAATTAGAGATCTTTATTAATCCATTTTAGTTATCTCCTCCCTCTTGTACCTCTAAGCCTCGTAGTAATCAATTTGGGGGGGTGTCTCTTATTGTAATCCCAAGCTCCATGCTTGTAATGTTTGTAAGGTAATTGATTTGCAGGTTCTTTGTCAATTATTCTTCATTTAGACCTTCTTAATTTTGGTTTATTCTCGTATGATCAAATAAAATTTAAAGGAACAATAGTCCTAATGCTTCAATGAATAACCCGGATCTTGAATGATTTGAGTATGGTCGCCTCTTTTCTCACCCAATCCCATTCATGAGTGTGTCAATGGGTTATGTCATTTGATAAATTCTAGGAGCGTGAACCCATAAATATGCATGTTCTTTTATTGTGGAATATTTTATCATTGACACAAATTTGGTCATCTTATCACATTATTGATGTGATGCCCTGACTGAGTTGCTCTTTTACATTGATTCATGTTTGTTGATTTTGAGCGGTTGTCGATAATCAATAACATTGATAAATCAAATACCTGGTGGTAACCTAATAAGAACTCACATACCATATGGGTATCATTTTGTATAAATAAAGAAATCAATTATCATTACCTTTCCCTTGAGTGAAATGACAGATTGAGCATCACGGAAAACTTAATCGGGTTGATCATGATTTCTCTATCTTGTTTCCCTCCCTTAGGAGTATAATTTCAATTTTTGTCTTTAAAGACAAAAATAAAAGTATTATAAACTCCATTCCCAATTTAGTTTCTTAATTAGAACCTCATTTTGGAATTAATGATCTAAGGCCCTGTCAAGAGATAACCTAGGGTTGCTACTATACTGCAATGATTCTAGTTACAAATAAACATCTAATTTGATGAGCTCGACAACGCAGTCAAATTTTGGCACCATTTCTGGAGAGAAAAGATTGTTTTTTTATTTTCTTTTTCTATTTATTCTACTTCTTTATTAGTACTACTTTCAATACCCCACCCCCATTTGATTAATTTGTTTTGGATTTCTATTTCAATTTTTGGTTGTTTTTGTGTGTTCTTCAACTCTATCTCTCTTTCACTCTCTTCTTATTCTTCTCCATATCACTATCTACAATTATTTAGTATAACATTCTATTCTATTTTCACACTTATTAAGTGATTTTTTCCATATTCAATAATTAAAAAACAAACTTCAGAACATATTTTCTTTACCGGATCAAAAAAAGAAAAACTAATTGAGTATGACCCTAAAATTGATAAGAGACTTCACACACAAAACAAGGAATCCATGAAAGGTCAACAAAGTTACACTAAGGAACCCATTATGGAACTTAAAGTGGTCATAAACCAATAAAAAATTTAACCTAATCAAACCCAAAAATCATGGCTATAAAAAATCTGATTTTAAAAGAACTGGCCACCCCAGATGTGGAGTACCAACTTGCGTACATCCCATACCATGATGAAGCTTCCAAAATTGAGAAAATATCAGGCCTCATCAACCTACTTTCCAAATTACATGGTATTTCTGGAGAGGACCCTCATAAACACCTTAATAATTTTCACATAGTGTGCTCCACCATGAAACCCCAAAATGTCTCTGAGGACTTAATTATGTTTAGAGCCTTCCTTTTCTCCCTTTATCTTGTAGCTTAAGATTGAATACATTATTTGCCTACCACAATTAGGGCTGAAATGACCTAAAACGTTTTTTTAGAGAATTTCATCTCTACCTCCCGAACATCATCAATTAGGAAAGAAATTTTCGGAATAAGGCAATCACAAAGGGAGACCAATCATGAGTACTGGGAGACATTCCAATGACTCTGCTCAAGCTACCCCCACAACTAGATTATTTAATATCTATTAATCCAATACTTCTATGAGGGACTTATCCCCATGGATCATGGAATGATGGGTGTTGCAGCTGGTGATTCCTTGGTTGGAAAAACTCATTCCTCCACTCGTGACTTAATAGCCAATATGGCTCAAAATGCACAACAATTTGGTACAAGAGCTATTGCACCAACACAATTATTTCTTGGGGTATTTCATTCATCCCTAGAAAAAAGGTAGATAACAATATTGACAAGCTGAATAAACTTCTTCGGAAATTATCTCATGAACAAGGTAACTCACAATATCCTTAGGTTCCATTATATTGTGGTATTTGTTTTGAAAATACTCATTTTTTTGATCAGTTCCCACAACTTCAAGATTCACTTGATTCTTGTGCATCCATGTTCCTAGGGAATCTATTCAAACAAGAACCTCCCTTCAATAAATGACAATTCACGTCAAATAAAAATCCTGAGTGACAACCACAACCCCAGTACCGATAAGGAGGAAACTAAAGCTACCCCCAAGAATAATTAGTATCAACAAGGCCAAGGTATGAAACCTTCTTATCCTTTAACTTCTCAAAACAATGAACCTCCCGATCCCAAATCCAAACCAAGCATTGAGGATATGTTGAATAAAATGGAAACCCAGAACCACAAGTTCTAAAAAATGACACAATCGGTAATTCAAGGCCAATGAACTCAAGTGGGGAAGTTGGAAAACACCATCGGTGATCTTAAGATGGACGGTTCTGGACAACTACCATCCCAACCCATTTCCAATCCAAAGGACAAAGGTAATGTAAGTGCAGTTACAATTTGTAGTGGTAAAGAAGTCTATCTGTGTACTGATTCTACACCACAAGTGTGTCTCCCTCTTGAAAACTCACTTTCTCAACCCTAAAAATTATCAAGTAAAGGAAAACAAGAAAAAAGTGTAATTAAATTATTATTATTGATTCAAATGAATAATCCATTTCCATTAATGTATGCCAAAGACTCTCTAAATCTAATAATAATTTTGATAATGATATTTATAATGAAATAATGGATACATTTACAAAATTTCATGTTAATGTTCCTCTATTATATGCAGTTAAACAAATCCCTCAATATGAAAAATTTCATAAATATATTTACAACAATAGAAGTAGAATGAATGGGAATGAGAGAGTCAACTTGGGAAACAATATCACCGCCTTGATTCAACCAGCAATGTCATCCAAATGCAAGGATCTGGGCACATTCAAAATACCGTGTACCATAGGGGAGACTTGATTTTCAAATGCTCTACTAGATTTAGGTTCTTCTATTAATGTAATGCCTCATTCCATATATACTTCTCTACAGGTTGGAGTGCTTCATACAACATGAATTGTCATGCAACTTGAAAACCAGATTACTACGCATCCATCAAGAGTGATTAAGGATTTCATTATAAGGGTAATGAATCTCATATTCCCCGCTGATTTCTACATTCCTGAGATGGAAGATTCCCGAACCCAAGGAAATGCTCCTCCCATATGCGGGAGGCCATTCCTCAAAATGGAAAATACGATCATAAATGTTCCCAATGGTACACTTTCCATGGTGTTTAGGGAAGAAAAGTTACGTATTTATATCCATGAGTCTATGAAACACCCCATTGAAGATCACTCCAATCTACCTATCTATTTGATGGAAGTCCTCTCAAAAGATTCACACACATAAAATTCTCTCTTCAACCCATACTCTGATTCATTTTACCATTCATCACCCTTGTTTGATTTAAGTTTTGATTCTTGTTTTGAGTGTTGTGTGGGTTCTGAAAAGTGCTAATTTTGTTCATTAATTGATGAGTGTGTTCATTTTGTGGTACCCATGACCGTTGATGATTCTTCAAATCTCATTCCAAAAGATTATCTATCCATAGAGAATAAAAATGATCATATAAATAGTTTCATGGACCTCACTCCCCCTAAACCCCCTCCCTCAATCCAAAAACCACTGGTGTTGTAACTTAAACAAAATCCTTATAATTTAAAATATGAATATCTTGAGGGTATTGATCAACTTCCTGTCATTATTACCAATAATATCTCTCCACAACATAAATAAAAATTTCATAACCTTTTTAGGGAGTGTAAAAAAGGCAATTGGATGGTCATTGGCTAATATTCCCAGGATTAGCCCATCAATTTGTATGTACACTATACTTTTGGATGATGAGTCTAAGCCTATAGGACAATTTCAATGCCGGTTGAATCCCACTCTCCATGAAGTGGTAAAATTAGAAGTTAATAAATTACTTGTTGTATAGATCATTTATCCTATATGTGATAGTAAATGGGTAACCCCGGGGCAAATTGTGCCTTAAAAATAGTAATAAAAGTTGGGTCAAATGAATGGAATGAATTGGTTCCAACATGTGTGAAAAATAGTTGGAGAGTCTGTATTGACTAACGTTAATTGAATCAAGCCACATAGAACTACCAAATTATTCTACCTATAATTGACCAAATGTTAGAATGATTGGCTTGTAAGTCTAATTATTATTTCCTTTATGGCTATTCCGGTTATTTTCATACCCATATAGCACCTGAGGATCAAGGAAAGACAACATTTACATTTCCATTTCTCACTTTTTCATATAGAAGGATTCAATTAGGTCTTTATAATGCTCATTGTACTTTTCAATGACGTATGTTGAGTAATTTTTTGAGTACCTTAAGAGTTGTATGGAAGTATTTATGGATTATTTCATGGTATATGGTTCTTCTTTTGATGATTTTTTGGAACACCTAGGTTTTATCCTCCACCACTGCATTGAAAAATGTTTTGTTTTAAATTATGAGAAATTCCATTTCGTTGTTGAGTGAGGGATAGTTCTTTGACATGTCATTTCAAATAAGGAAATTCAAGTAGATAAATCTAAAATTGGATTAATTTTATCCCTTCAATATCCAAAATGTGTTCGTGATGTGCGATCTTTATTGGGTCATGATGGTTATTACTGCTGATTCATTAAAGACATTAGTAAGATCTCACTTTCATTGTCCTAGTAATTACAAAAAATATTCTGATTTTGTGATTGATAAAAATTTTGAGGATGCATTGAATTCACGAAAATGGAGTCTCAAATCACCTCCCATCATCCTACCACCAAGGTAGAATCTACCCATCGAACTTATGTGTGATGCCTCTTACATTGCAGTTGGGGTAGTTTTATCAAAAAGGATTGAGAAGGATCCTCCTTTTATTACGTATGCCTCACGTACCATTGACCCTACCAAGGTAAACTACACAGACACTGAAAAAGAACAGCTTTATATTCTGTTTTCCTTGAAAAAAAAAATTTTCATATATTTGGGAGTCAAAAGTGATTGTGTTTTCTGACCTTTCTTTCCCACATTTTCTCCTAAAGAAACCTGAAGCTATGCCCCAACTCATATGGTATATGCAACTCCTCCAAGAGTTTTACCATGAGATTAGCTATAAGAGGGGAGTATAAAATGTTTCAACTAATCAAATTAGTTGGATTTCTCCACCACTGGACCACCATGTTGACTCATCCCTCCACATTTGAGAATAGTTTTCTCATGATAACCTTTATTATGTTGTGGAGCTTACCCCATGGTATGCGGAAATTTAGAATTTTCTAGCAATATCTAAGGACCCACAAATTTTATTACATCTTAATCCTAGAGACTTAAACATGATTCTCGACAGTAAATTTTGGAGGACCTTTATTTGTGGAGAATTTGTGGTGGCCAATTAGTTCATCAGTGTGTCCCTGACCATGAGTTCACCTCTATTTTGACCTTCTTCCACAACTTGGCTTTTTTGGAAAACATTGGCTCTCAATTTATAGCTCGAAAGGTCCAAAACCCAAGACATTATTGTCCAACTTTGTATAGGGATTCCCATAGATTTTTCAACTCATTTAGTCATTGTCAATTCATAGGGAATATCTCCAAGAGGAATGAATTTCCCCAAAAAACCCATGTTATTCAATTAATTTTTTGATGCATAGGGCGTTAACTTCTTGGGGCCTTTTCCAAATTTATTTTTCTTCATGTACATATTGTTACCTATGGGCTACATGTAATAATGAGTGGAATAAAGGGATACTAGGACCTTTGACTCTCGATTTGTTGTTGATTTTTTGAGGTCCCAAAATTTTTGTCAGTTTGGTCTGCCAAGATTCATTATTTCTTATCAGGGATCCCTTTTTTTGAATCGCATCATGAAAAATTTTCTTCATAAGTATGGGGTCGATCATAAAGTATCCCCTACATATCACCCCAAAACTAACAGACAAATAGAAATCTAAAATCATGATGTTAATGGAATATTTGATAAAACAGTATAATCTAACATGAAAGATTGGATTTTGTGCTTGGATGATTCACTTTGGGCATACCATACATCTTTTCAAACACCAATAAGAATGTCACCATAATGAATTTTGTTTGTAAATTCTTGTCACCTCCCATTGTAGGTAGAACACCATGCATATTGGGATGTTAAAAAATGTAACAAGAATCATTCAGATGCAGGTGAGCATAGAAAGTTGCATATTCAAGATCTAGAAGAAATTTGACGTGATGCATATGAGTACACCAAGATCTATAAAGAGATGAAAAAGGATGTCCATGTTATCATGATTCATCAGTGGAAGTTCCCTATGGTTGAGAATGTCCTCATGTACAATTCCAAGATAATGCTCCACCTAAGTAAACTTTGTTCCTAATGGATTAGTCCTTATACTATTACTAATATTTACCCTTTTGGTGTAATACATATTTTTCATGAGCAGAGAGGAAAAAGTATTGTTGTCAATGGGAAATGACTTAAACATTTTTATGAGGATTTTACAAGGAATCCGTTGGAGGAAATCCACCTTCTAGAAGAAACATACCAGTGAAACAAACCATGTTTTATCCTCCCTTCTCACATTATCAATTATTACAGTGATGACACTACACATTATAGGTGTGGGGGGGGGGGGGTGGATACATTATGGATCTCATTATGATTTTCATCATCATTCTTTTTTCTTCTATTTTTTCACCTTATTTATAATATTTTTACTTTTTACAATCATTCTAGGTTCATGAGGATTTTCATTTTCTTTCTTCTTTTTTATCATTTTTTCTTTATTTAGGGTATTATTAATCCCACCCCCTTATTGTCTCTAAATCATGGGTCTTACTGAAAATTCATGTTTAAATTTTTGATGAAAACCTATATTTGTTAGGGAATGAATGTTTATATGAATTTAACATAAGGGAGTGATTTTTAGTGAATTGGTTTTCTTTAAATTATATAAATGGTGTAATCTCTATGAAACCTTTGATATGACTGATGCCCCTTGTGTGAGTAGTTTTTGGGGAAATAGTTCCATTAATATCCCCACATATTTTTTCACGAAACAAAAAATGTGAATATTTCTTTGTTAAATGAAGGTAAATATAAGTTAGGTTAATATATTTCGTCTTAAAATAAAATTTACATATGTTCGTTCCTTATCCAATATGTTTCATTACATTACATGTTTGACCTATATGTGTATACCTACTATCTTACTATTGGACTCCCAAAAATATAAAATATAAATCTAAAAAATGGATTTTGTCTTGATTAGGTCAAAAACGACACCTTTTAAACCTTTGATCTTTTTATAACTATTACAATTAGTCTCGTGAGAAGATCAAATAGGGGTTGAGAGTTCAGTGTGAGATTTGTTCCAAATGCAACTTATGAAAAAAAATGTAAGGGAGTGATGAAATGTGTAACATATGTGGATATCTGGATCGAGAGCTTATGGATTGTCTTTTTGGAATTCTTATGTGAGTGGGTCTTGAAATATGATTTCAATGGATGTAGAGCAGGTTTTGCAGACAAAAACATTTAAGCTGAAAAATGTTAAAATAACCTATATTTACTGAATAGATAGTGGAAAAAATAGAATGGAATGGTTTTCACAATCACACATGGAGTGTTTGTGGCATGGTTGAAATTTGAATTCCTTTCTCAATTTGGTATCATGAATCTCTTTGAATTTCATTGTTAAATGATTTATGAGACATCATTTTTCATTTTCACCAGGATAAACTCCTTAGTGTTCTTTGTACATTGATCACATTACTTTAATGAATTAAAATTTCCAAAAAGTTTAAATCTTCATGAAGTTTGGAATATATATATGCATAATTTTTTGGATTTCTTTCCCTAGGAGTGAAAATGTTTAGGTGTGGGGGTGTGACTACATAGCGATTCAGTATTCAATTCTACCCTTACACTGCTGTTTATACTAGTTTTATAATGAATATTAAAAATACAATAATAAATTTTACATTATTCATTATTCAATTAATTAATGTTTATCACTATTTAATAGTTCAATTTTACTTCTTTCGGTGTTTACATTGTAGGAGGAGGTGATTTAGAGAGGTTGTGATGGAATTCATGAAAAATGGGCCAAACTGCGTGAAAGCCTAAGCATGCATGTGGACATTAATATGTACTGTCGATAATTCGTTCTTCTAATTGGTATAAAAATGTTTGTACGAGTGAAGTAAAATTTGATATAAAATTATTTATATGGTCACGGAACCCAATTCGTCCATTTGGAGGACCTAAATAGGCCCATAATGTGAAGAAATTCCAGGAGGGTCAGATTGGACCATCCATATGTATTTAGGCCATAACTCTTGTCTCAGAGATCCAAATAGACTATTTCCACCTCCCTTGGACGGATACCTATAATAGATGACTGAACACATTATTTCAAGTCATTTTCATGCGTTTTATTTAGTCAGCCTTCAGAATTAAAATGGAGTAAAAATTCTACCATGAATATTCACCTATCCCTTTAGATACCTGACCACTTTATGTGGAAATAATGATGTAATTACCCATAAAATAACTCATCCACCTCATTATCTCATGTTTCACGACCATGGGTGAAGTTTAGTTGAATTAGAGATATCTTTTAATCAATTTTAGTTCTTTTATCCATCATGTAATTCTAAGACTCTTAGTGATCAATGTGGGGGGTGTTCCTTGTTGTAATCCCGAGCTCCATGTTCGTATCCATTGTAAGGTAATTGATTTCCAGGTTTGTTTTCAATTTGTATTCATTTATAACTTCATGATATTATATTATTATGGTATGATAAAATAAAATAAAATGAATAAGAATCCTCATGCTTCCATGCATAACCTAGATCATGTCATGATTTGAGTGTGGCTGCCTCTTTTTTCACCGCTTCAATTTCATTAGTGTGTGAATGGAATATATAGGTTGATAAATTCCATGATCTTGGATCCATGAATATGAATGTTCTTTTATTTTGTAATATTTTATCATTGAAAAAAATCTGGTCATCACATCATGTTGTTTATGTGATGCCTTGATTGAGTTCTTCTTTTACATCGATTATGTTTGTTGATTTGGAGTGATTGCAGATAATCAATATCGTTGGTCGATCAAATCCTTGGTGGTAACCAAGTACGAACTCAAATAAAAAAATTGTTTCAAGGTGTATAAATCATGGAATCAATGATACTTCCCATTTTATTGAGAGTGATGACAAATTCAACATCAAGGGACACTTACCCTGGTTGATCATGATTTGTCTATCTTGTTTCCCGCACTTAATAGTATATTTTCAATTTCTATCTGTAAATAAAAAAACAATGTTTTATAAAAATCCATTACACTTTTAGTTTCTTAATCATGACCTCATTTTTTAATTAATTATCTAATTCTCCATCGAGAGATGGCCTAGGGTTGCTGCTATACTGCAGAAATTCTAGTTAAAAATTAACAGCTAATTTCACAGGCTCGACAACACAATCATATTGAAAGCTATCGATGAAAATAATAAAAATAAAAAACAAAATATCAATCAAATCCTGGGGTGTTACATTATAGCCAACGTAAAATGATTTTTACTCTCAAAGATCCTTCACTATGATACAAAAAAAGAGGATATCACTACCTCATCACATCTTTGGGATCTCATTTAGCTTATTTGAATTTCTGATTCCTCAAGAAAACTTTAACTATGTGATTATTCTTGTTTCATTGCACATTATATCTATGATCAAATATTTCTACCAGTGGTTACTCATATGAAATATCATTACCCACATTAAAAACCTTGAATCCAGTACATATGAAGTATCATGTAAATACTTTGGAAGGATTGATACATTGAAAACAACACGAACTTTCACTACAAAAAAACAACAGATTAGCGGTGGGTTTTTGGAAGGGGTTTTCACAGCCCCCTCTAATTTCTTTTTTGAGGGGACTATGAACAACCTCCACTATTCATCGAATTAGAGGCCATTCACAACCCCCTATAAATTTTTTAGCATATTTTTTTCTAATATTTGGTTACATTTTAGAGGTAGTTGGGTCAAACCCACTGTTAATTTAATAATAAAGGTCCCTATATGTTCAATTATATTTGAGAGGCGCTATATATATATATTAATCTTTTTGATATTAGAGTCTATATATATAACATGGAAAAAGTTAATTGGAATAGTTGGTATTCACAACCCCCTCTAATCTCTTAAATTAGAGGGGGTTCATGAACTGTTGTTAACCCCTTAGATTAAAGGGGGTTTTGAACCCCTTCTAATTTATGATATTTGAGGGGGTTTTCAAGCCCCTGTAATATATGAAATTATAAGTGGTTTTGAACCCCCTCTATTTTATGAAATTAGATGGGGTTGTTAACCCCCTCTAATTTAAGAAATTATAGGCGGTTTTGAACCCCCTCAAATTTAAGACAGTAGATGGGTTTCATGAACTATCACTAATCCCTTTGATTAGAGGGGGGGTTTTAACCCCCTCAAAATTTTAATTTATTTTTTAAAATAAATATGATTGAAATTCAAATATTATAATATATATGTGTGGGGGCGCATGTGTGTGTACTTATACACACACACACACACACACGCATACATTCACACACACACACACACAGATATATGTATTACATAAAACATTATATAAATGTGTTTAAATGATTTATAAACACATATATAAATCCATTATATAAATAAATTAAACAAATACCTATACATATAAAAAAATATGTATACATATAGATATATTGGTATACATAATATAAATGTAAATATAAATATATTTTTTCAAATAAATATAATTTTTATATTGTTTTATAAATTATATACATTTATATTATTATCTATATTATGCATATATTCTATTAAATACATTTTTATTGAATATTTTTGTATAAACACCTTTATATTATATTAGGTATAAAAATAAATATAATATAGACTGAAATAAATAAATAAATAAATTTATATATATTATTTAAAATTTATATATTATATAATAATTATTTTATTATATTATAAATATTTTATTATATATAAATTTATATATGTTATATAATTATTTTAAAAATATTTTAGTATACCATATTAATTTAAAATTAATTTAATAAACATATATATATATATATATGTGTGTTTCATTTAATTATATTATGAATTTCCAATTATATGAATGTATTTAATTGTATTTATATGAATACATAAATATACTTATATAATTTTATATAGATAAATATATATATATATATATATATATTTGTATAAATTTTATTTTATATAATATTAATTATATATAATATAAATATATGAATAAATAAAATTTATTTAAAAAATATATCATATAAAAACTCAATCTTGTAGTTTATATAATTTTTATTATTATAATAATAAATATATTTTTAAATAACATGTTTATTCTTTAATATTATATATAATAAATGTTATATGATATACAATTTATAAAAATAAATATATATTAGAGTGCACAATATTATACAACTGTATTTATTAAAATACATGTATATTAATTTACATAATATTATACAATTATATTTATTTAAATACATATATATTAATGTGAATAATAATAAATATATGTATTGAAATACATTATAAAAATATGTCTATAAATTTTATTTCAATTAATATTAATTATATACTTGTATAAATTGTATTTCAAAGAATATAAATTATATATATATATGAATTATATATAAAATAAAATTGTATTTCATATAACATTATATAAATATTTTTATAAATATTATTTCATATAGAATAGTTGTATTTCTTATAATATTAATTATATTTAAATTAAATATTTGTATAAATTATGTTTCATATATAATTATTTTATATAATGTTAATTATATATTATATTATACACTTTATAAAAATAAATATATATTACTGTACATAATAATAAATATATTTTTTAAAAAATATATACATATATTTGTAAAGTCATTATATAAATATATCATTAACGACATTATATAAATATATAAAATAAATACACATATATATATATGTTATAAATAAGCGTGTGTATAATATATATATATATATATGTATTTAAGTATAAATAATTTCAAGAATATATTTATATGTGTGTGTGTGTGCATACTTAACCTAAATGGAGTTGTAAAATATATTTTATAAAATGTATATAAATACACATATAGAATATATAATTTACAGAAATGTATAAATTGAATAAAATTTAAATTTATTATAATACAAATATATAAATACATAATATATAAATGTATATATATATATATATATTTTCATATATTTATTACTCTTTAAATATTTACTGTAATCAAATTTATTTGTGTCTATTTCGATGTATATAAAAATACATTAATGTTTAATTATTACATTAAAATTGTTCTGGAATTATTGTAAAGTGGTGGGAGCTATACACAGTTGGTCAGGGGATTAAAAATTGAGTGGATAAATATTTTAGGAACTGTGGTTTTTGGGTGGCAGCGATGTGGAACTTGAGGTGGAGGCGCACAATGCAACAAATGCAAGGAGGGTTGGGCTCACACTGCGGTGAAATAAAGGGTGGGTTGTGGAAAAATGGAGGGAAGAGAACCAGATCGGGAGGGGAGAATGAATAGGGAACTAGAGGTGGTGTATTGAGGTGAAAGGGAGTAGGAGTTACTAAACCAGAGGGAGGGTGAGAGTGGGCTCAAATTAGATATTTTAAAGAAATAAAGTAATAATTAGAGGCATCTTTCATATCAGCCTCTAAAATAAGTCCTCTATTATCTGGGGTTAAAACCCCCCTACTCATTAAATAAATAAAGGCAGTTCCCAAAACCACTTGTTTTATCTAACTTATAACTTTAATAGTAGCAGTTTATAACCACCTCTCATTTATAAAATAAATCAAAGGCATTTAAAACTGCTACTAAACAAGTATCTCAACATCAGATTAGAGGGGGGTTTTACCACATCTACTATAACCACTACTAATTTTTCAACAACTTCACCAGCCGTTCCTCAAAACTACCTCTAGAAAAAAGTAGGTGGGAGAATGTGTTGTGGTTCTTCATAAACACCGCTAATTTATTTAAAATGGGTTATAACCCCTTCTAATCTGGTCTTTTTAGGGTGGATAGAGGTTTAATGGAAGTTCCAAGAGATACTATTCCATCCCTACTCAATCAAGAAAATTAAATGTGCCAATATACCTATGCCTTGTATTTCTATTACTTCCAAATCACATAACCTTATTCCACAGTGAAATTAGAAAAAACACCTTATCACCAACTTAAATCACCTTTTCTCATTGATGATTATCAAAATAAATTGTCTATAAACTCTCAACATCCATTATGTATAGTTGAACAGATCAAAATTTATGTTCCATTTACTGATCTAGATATTGTCCCAATATATTTATTACTCCAACATTATCTAATAACATTATAGTTTTATACTAATTTCCATTGAATGATTTATAATGAGTCATATGAATGCTCAGTGAAATCTATTGTTGCAAGACGACTTGAGTAGGTGAAGGTGTTGATCCAAACCACCCTTTAAATCTATATAATTATATATATATATATATATATATATATCATTTAAGGTTTGAATGGTTCTCTCACAGTAACTATATATTTTAGGTTGATACACCATACCAAAACTCAACACTTTATTTAGTGTCTGATTAGGACTTCACCTTAACACTGAGGTAAATCTTGTTCACCAGGGCACCATCCTTTAAAAAAATAGAGGTAAATCATGGATCCCGATTAGATACAATATAATTTAATACTCAATGAAACCTTACCACTTCCTTAATGTATATTATTTAAATTTGATCAAGAAATAAATCTTTTATGAGAGAAATGAAGTGTTCTAAATTTTTAAGGTGAACGAATACATCCCAAACAACATTATATCCTTTAGAATTGTTGGTGGAGTTCAACTATAAAATAATTGGTGATATTTTCCCATTTCCATTATTGTATGGGTAATTGTTGTAACATATAATTAGACATCAATATATTATCCATAACATTATGACATATAATGCATCAGGATATATACTCTACAATTCCTCTCTTCAAGTTGTCATGCCAGAAATACTCTTTTAGATCTCTATACATCTTCATACTTCCAAGAGAAATAGGGAATGATGAACTATGAGACACATCAAATAGATAATTCTACAAATTTGGTATATATGGAACACATACGTGGTCCCTAGACCTTGTCATTCCATTATAAACAAGGTTGATTTTTGAAAGATTTCATACTTTTTTTCTTCTCTACATCATCCTTCTATACCTCTTTGTTATTCACTAGGACAGATGGTTGAGCAGTCATTTGATTGTGATAAAATTTACCACCACACTTTAAAATTTATATATACATCATTTTATAATATATAAATATTGGATCTTTTTTTATTATTAACAAAGATAATCAAGAATCCTCCGTTAAACTAAAAGCATCATCCTCTTTGTTTTCTTTCCCACCATGGTAACATATTGAGAATTCATAATCATTATTAAACTCCAACCATCTTCTTTGGTGCATATTCCTATCCTTTGGCATTAATTAGCACTTCAAGATTTTATGATATGTCTATATATCACACATTTAACCATAAAGAAAATATTTTCATATCTCCAATGCAAAAATTACAACTGCCAACTCCAAATCATGGGTAAGGAAAATTTTCTAATGAATTTTTAATTGGTGAGAGGCATATTCTATCAACATGGAATTCTCCATGAGGATGCATCCTGGTCCCTTCTTTGATGCATCAATAATGATTAAATGCCCTTCTATATATAAGGGTATTGTAAGAATAAGATTGTTAACTAACATTCGATTTAGTTCATTAAAACACTATTCAGATTCATCTATCCAAAATAAATTAACACCCTTCTAAGTCAAAATGGAGGATGGATTAGACAGTCTTGACAAATATCTCATAATAAGTTAACAGTATCCAACAAACCCAATAAAACTATGAATTTTTATAACATGTGCGTCTTGAACATTTCTCAATAACATCCATATTTTAAGGATCTAATGATATACCCTCATGTGAGATTATATGACCCAAGATTGAATTTAATAAATCCAAAATTCATACTTTGTAAATTTACCATACAACTTATCCTTCCTCAAAACATTCAACACAACTTACAAATATTTTTTATTCTCTCATTAATATTTTAATATATAATAATATCATCTATAAATACTACCAAATAAAAATCAAATTAATCTCTAAATACATTATTCATCCAATCCATGAAGATAGTAAGAACATTGGTCTGTCCAAATAACACTATTATAAATTCATAGTGACCATACCATGTAAGCAAGGATTTCCTAGGTATATCCACATTCAAGAACCTTATTTGATGATACTTATATTAAATATCATTCTAGTTAAAATATATAGCTCCTTATAAGAGATCAAATAGATAATTAATACAAGGTAGAGTATATTTTCTCATAATACTGATCATGTTATGTCCTTGATAATTAATGCAAAGAAGAAACGACCCATCATTCTTAATAAAAAAATAATATGTGCACTCCATAGTGTAGCACTAGGCTAAATGAATCCTTATCTAAATTATCCATGAGTTTCTTCCATAATTCATGTAACTCAATTTGTGCCATTCTATATAGATTTTTTTAAATAGGCGAAGCACCAGGTATGAACTCCATTGAAAACTCAACTTCATGATTAGGGGTAGACTAGGATAGTATTCTAGAGAAACATCATAATATTTCTGAACAATAGGAAAATTTTAAATTTTAAATTTCTTCCCAACCAATTGGAATAAATATCCATCTATAATAGGTTGAAAACACTATATGATACATTAATTTCTATTTGGTGTTCATGTTCATCTTTTCACTTATATATGTCTAAAGGTTGACTCGAAATATGAAATGTAACTTCCCTTCCACAAAATTTATATGGATCTATACTGAGAGTGATAATACACACACAACATCAGGGGATAATCAACTAGATGATGTAAACGAATATTCCCAGAAAGAACCATTCCACAAACATCTATTGGATATTATTTATAGACTTGAGATGCATCCATACTACCATTAATAGTTCTCATCTCTGTATAAATATTTAATCATTAAGGTGGTGATACAGTTCCATTATAAAATAATTCAGATATAAAAGTGTGGGTAGAACAATAATTAGATAAACCATTTACAATCCTAGCGTGGATGACAATTGTACCTTTCACTATGATTCTAGGAACTTCAACTTCGACCGTAGTAATTTCATAAGCATGAACTTCTCACCCTTGATTATTTTGTGGTGATGTTTAGGGAATTGGATGTAATAGCTCCGAATCTCTATATAGTTAAGTAACGTTACATTGATGGCCTCTCCATTACCCTTATATTCATGATAATGATGGCATTTTTCTCTACACCTGAAGAAATATTACATTACTTTTAAGCATATACCATGATGTTTCTTTCAACAAATATCATATATTATAAAATCACTCTTTATATTCTTCCCCCAATAAATTTTTTTCTATATCATCCTCTTCTTCTATTTTCATCAATCAAATCCAAATGAAAATGAGAATTATTTCTATAACTTAATATAACATGATATTTTATACTTATATGATGAGAAGTTTTAGGAGACTAGTTCCCTTTGAAGGGTTGATTTAATCGAATAATTGAAATAGAAAATCTTTCTATTTGTGTTTTTTATATTATCTAAAACATTCCTTGATATATTTGTGATGTTAGGTTCAAAATATGTAAATTTCTCCTCATCTGTTTATCTAAAATTCATGAATTCCTTCTCCACATATACTCTATGTTCCTAAGGAAATACAATTCCAATAAAATTACCATAAAATTATTCCATTCCATGATCACTATTTAAACCTCTTACATAGATTTTAGAATCCAGAAAATACGTTTATCTGTATCCCCTAAGAAATGATAAACTAACGTGACAACATTTCCCCTTTTATTACTTCCTAATGTGATAAATATATTCTATATGGAACTTTTCCATTTCGTAACTACAAATAGATTTCTAAACCCATAGAATGATAGAGGTTGATAATTCATGAATCATTCAAGAATTAAGACATCACATTGTGTATTAGTAGTCTAATTCATATGGGAATGTTTATTGGTTATAAAGTCAATAAACATCTCTAATATAGTTATAAATTTTTTATCAAAAACTGTAGCCCTAGCTCTAGAGAGAAATACAAATTTGGATCATGAGATCTAATAATGTTTCCATTACATCCACAATGTTATATTTCAAAACAATGTAATAAACTTCATTATATCATTACTTTATGAATCAATGTGTATTAATTCAAAACAAGTGGAAAAATTAATATAAACTGAAAATTTTATATATATATTATCGCATAATCATAAACATGGTTTCATTGGGAATGTTCTAAAATCATAAAAATATGTTCATATCCTTTCTAATGGGTTTTAAATAAAATGTGAATTTACCGAAGAATATCTCCTCGAATGTTTCAAACAAGGTGCGTATTAAGGTAACACTAATAATGCACTTTAATGATGGATGATATAAGCTCAAACCAAATATTTTATGGATTATTACCCCTATATGATTTTATTAAAAAACATCATTTAGTTTTAGTATCCAAATATGGATTTGTTTTTTAGAAACAAACATAATCTGTACCTTAACAAAAAAAATTTATGTTATCTTATACCTAGAATTATCCTCAATGTCAGCAATAAGTCTATATTCTCTAATCGTTTTCTACCTAAATAAAATTCTCAAAATTTCTACTAAAAATCATATGATAATAAATGTAAATATCCCAACCCTAGTATCATAGATTTTGTGTTCAAATTTAACATTTGTAAAAGATACAAGTGATCACAATATAAAGGAAAAAATATTTTAGTAGTCTTGGAAAACTATGCATACTTGAATCTCACATCACTTTTGAAAAAGTAAAATTTAACATAGCATTTTCTTTAAGAACACTAATATTATATTCAACATACCCCTACATTCCAATTATAATACACTTATTGTAATCATAGGGAATAGAAATATAAGATAGGTGTGGTCTCAAATACTAATCAATGGTATGCTTACATCTGAAGTAAATAAGGCACGACTAGTTTGGTAGAAATAATTAATAATAAAGGTATTCAATATAAATAAACACATGAAAATGAAAATTATCCATTTCTGTTATAAATAATAAAATAATAACATATAAATCAGTAATTTATTTCGTAATGATATAATGTATAAATTCATACATCTGTTACATACTATTGAGGCATCATGCCAACACATTTTATATAAACATGTAAGCCCTCAACCAAATAACCAGTTTTGTTTATCTCATAATACATACAGATATATCCAGGGGATATGTAATTCCATGACCCACCCATTACATAATTCCAATGCATTCATCATATGAGTAAATAATACAAATTAATCCACATTCCTTAAAAACCAATAATTGTCCAAATTTGAAGAATTATTGAATGAAATATAAATACTTTCCCTAGTAAAAAATATCATAAACCACCCAAATAAATATTGTGTATGGTGGAAATAAATAATATCATCATCATACCATTCATCAAATAATATTTATATTCATGAACGTACTTTTAATATATCATGGTAAATGTTCTTGAGGGAAATGACCTTTTCACGTTGAAATAACTTATTTAAAGACTAAAATATTTACCAAATATAAAGGAAAACTTTTTCATTAAAAGGAAACTTTTATACTTGCAATGCAATCTTCAATTTAATGATTGTTCTGGATGAAATGAACTTTATTTCATGCTTTATAAGTTTAAAAAACATTATCTTCCCACTTTTTTGAAAAGACCAAGAAAACCTCATTTTGAAAAAATAAAGATGATTCCTTTTAAAACATTTTTAAAAAGTAAAAAAATATATATAATTTATTTAATAAAAAAATGTAATCTTTTAAAATTATTCTTTTAATAATTATAAGTAAAATATGAACATAGAAGATAACTTTAATATAAAAATACATTAATAAGATAATTAATAAATTGGTTTTAAAATAGATATATCAAATAATACTCCAAGCAAAGACTTAAACATAAAAAATCTTTAATAATGATGAGATTGTGAAATAAACCCTTACCTCATGTCTGACTTCCTTTGTACATGTTCAAGTCTACTGTATAATAAATATAGATTTATTATAAATCTATTATATAAAAATAATAATATATGTTATACCATATATGATTTAATTATAACCTTTTATCAACCTATTGATTAAAAAGACTTTATTAAAATCATTATTGTAGGTGATAACTACATTATTTTTTATGTAAATTTTGGTTTGGAGGTTTTGATCCTCATATGTTTATCATGGTTCCATAAACTCAATAATTTTAATAATGACATAATTATCATATATATTCATTGAATATATATTTTTATTCAACCGTAAATGTTACAGATAAAAAATTAATTACATTTTCTATAGAGAAGGTAGGTCATATGTATGCATAAACATTTTTTTTGTTTATCGATGAAATAAAAAAGTAAAAGGTAAATAGTAATTCACCATTATAGAATAATTATTATATCATATATATATATATATATATAATGTATATTCATTAAATATTTCTTTATTACTGTCCATGTCAAAAATATAACAACAAATTAATTGCATCACTTTGTAGAGGTGTTAGTCCACACGTATGAACGAACAAAATTTCATTTCCCAATAGATTATAAGGTAAGAATTAAGAAGTGAAATTACAAGTACCGAAGTAAAATTATGTCATATATATATATATATATTAAATCCATAAGTATATTCATTCATGATATGTGGTTATGAAAAATTAATTTCATCTGTTCATGAGGCGGTCGTCCTCCGTACACACGATCGATGGTTTTGTTAACCATTTGATAGAAGAGGATATAGATATAAAATATGTAATAAATATAATATAATATAATTATAACTACTGTAATTTTTAACTATTATATCATGTTTTAATAATATTTTAATTAGGTATAAGAAGAAATAAAATGAAAACGCATGGTTAAGAACTATACCTATTCTTTGAAAAACCTATTTTGGTTTGTACCTAACCCCTTACATGGAAAAGTTAATGATAAAAAAAGGGAATAAATGTCATTTTTAAGTCATTCATTAATTTATTTGGGTAGGTATTAGCTGAAACAAAAGGTTCATGAAGTGTGGATAGAAGAGGAGAGGAGAGGGGTAACGATTTAAATGTAGAGAGGGGGAAAACTTTGATATTTTGAAAAGAATAAAATATATTAATGTCTTATTCACACAAATGAATTAAAAATGGAACATTTCAAATATTTGATGATATAGGGTAGATATATTTCAATAAAACATAATTTAGACAAGTTTATTGGTTATTTTATCCCTAATCTCTTTAGTTTAACCCCCAGTAAAAATGTTTTGACTGTAACCATTAAAAAATTACTTTTTTATAATTAATTCTAAAAAACAAAAAAAAAAAATTAAAACATAAATTTAATTATTCCAATTCCAAATAATTAATCCATTTTATAAAAATAAATTCTAATAATAATCAGAATTTAATTTAAAATTAATCCCACAAAGTTATCAAAAAGTCATTTTCCATAGAAAAGTATTTCTTGAGTATAAAAAGTATTTATATAAAAATTAAATACAAAATTTATTGCAATGAACCAAATTGGATTAATAATAAAATAACTGAATTAATATTACCATTAAAACTATTTTTTAATAAAAATTATCTTTGTCAATTCTTTAAATTAAAAGACAATTTTTAGTAAAAACACTAATTTTCACTATTTAAAGAACATTAATCTTTCTAGAAAATTCTTATGAATTTACACTAAGATATTTTTGACCATTTTATTTCAAAAATAATGTTATATTATTAAAATTAATTTTCTAAAAATGGAATAAATTTATTATATTATTTTCTCACAAAAATAAATTAAAACTATTTTAATAAAATCATATAATTTTTTTGAAGCAAAAAAACTCATTACAAAAAAATATATTTTCCATATATAATACATTTAGAAATACATTAAAATTTATTGTTCTGATAAAACTATCAATTTAATTAATAGATTATAATATCATACAATCTTGGGGTTTATTTAGACTTGAGCTCACATATATTACAAGTTATCAAAGAAATTTTATTTATTTAAAAGGAAATATATAATAAATTCTTTGGGTGTTACTTTCTTTTTTTATCTTGATGGATTAATAGGAGAGGATAGAGAGAGAAAATTTTTGATATCTAGAACTCTCTCTGGGTTTTGAGAGGGATTCTCACTATATTACTTCTATACTAAGTGTTTTTAGAAAGTTATATAATTAGATATTTATAAATGCACATCTAAGGATGAAAACTTACACACAATCCATTTTTCAGTTCCTTAATCAATAATTGACCCCAATTATAATAATAATAATATTAATATCATTATTAATCTCTTTAAATTTTCATCACATTAACAATATATAAATAAATATAATTTTCCTCATTTCCATACAGACCATTCTACTTGGACCATTTATCTTTATCGACATTAACAAAACATTGAATAATGAATATTTATATAAGAAACAAATATCTGTACATGATTAATCAATTAGTATAGTAAATTTTATATTCACCAAACATTGAAAATAAATCATTATTATTATTATTTGACACACTTATTCTTTCAAATAATTAATTATTAAATCTTAGCAATCAACAAAGCCTAAAAATTTTGAATCTAAAAAGCATGAAGCTTATTTTTTATATTTCGTTAAATTCAATATTTAATTTAATCGAGATTACTGATATGATAAGTGGGTGACCTTTTTTACATCTGTATTAGTGGTAATAAGTGACGATGCCTAATGACCATGGTTAGCGTCAGGAAAAATTCCATGGCACCCATAAAGAAAATTATTAATTTTATAATGACATACAATATATTATGAATTCTAATTATGTTATATAATGCTATTATCATTGTATATTTAATCAAGAGAGTTGAATATTTGTGTAATAAAATAATGTGATTGATGTGTTTTCTTGTAAATTATATAAATTAATATTACCATAGAACACCATGGCCATGCATTTATCTAGCCAATACATTCCCATTAAAGCCCTTAGATATCAGCTTTCATGAATAGATGGAGGGGGAAAATCCTTTCTTAAATTATCCATTAATGCATTATTAATCGTGATGTACCAAATATATCCTAATTTGGTACATATGTGATCAAATGTTTCATCAATAAATAAATGAACAAGAATAATGGAATTCATTATTGATAATATTAAAGTATATGGATAAATAAATATATCCCCAGATTGGAACATCAAATGAAAAATAAATTGTGGACTTTATACTAGTTGGTGAATTCTCTTAACCACTCTTCATAGAGATTACAAAGTGAAAATAAGAGATAATGTCTCCCAGTTTCTTATGATCCTCATACCTATAATATCATGTATCATCTATGTCCCATTAGATAATATCATCAACATATAGAACATTTATTCAAGAAAACTATTGTGGAACCTTTTTGTTCTCATCATTTTGGGGAGCATTTATGACCTTTTAGTTTGACATATATTCATTGTAAATTATCACATACCATGTCATATAGAGAAAAAATCATGATGTGATAATAAAATTTACCAATATTCAAAACATTGAATACATGTAATCATCAAATATGTAGAAGTTGGTTCCAGAGAACTTACTCAAACACTCTGGAGAATCATTTGAGAAATCAAGTTATAAAACTATCTCATTGACATCAAAATCATAAAAATATATTTTGGAAATATCATTAGAAAATTAAAATCAATAAAAATGTCATTAAATCTCATAATGTTTAGAAACACACAAATATCATCAAAACAACCCAAACAACTGCCTAAGAACAACGAAAATCCAAGAAGAAGTTAAACACTTCATTAGTTTGAAAACATACATTGAAAAATAATTACTTAATTAAGAAAATGTTGAGAATTAATTACACATTTATGATTTTTAAATTACTTTAAAAAAGTTCCTCTTATTCATTTCTATAACCGCATGGCATTCGTAATATATTATTCTATATTTCATAAACATGGAAATCACAGAGATCCATCTATTATATGTTATTTTTAAAAGAAAAATTTATTGCTTTGATAAGGAATCAATAGATACATTTATCATAACATTTAAATAATAAAAAATATGGAATACAAATAAACAAGATTCCATATCTTCATGTTCAAAGTATTAAGAAAGGATAAACCTTCATAAAAATTATGAACATGTGATTCATGATGTCATTTCAACAAAAAACTAAATGGAACCCTTTAAATATCCATTGAAACCACTGAATTCAGAAAAATCAAATAAAAAGTGAGAAACACTAAAACCCCGGTCTCCATGACCATCATATAGAAAGAAACATAGAGGAAAATATGAATAATTAGATGACTAAAAGACAATTAAAGGTGTTTAAATTGTATAATCTAACTCAATTATTGTGGAAGATCATGAAGAATCTTTAGTGGAAAGGCATTATATAAAAGAGATAAGGGGACTTATCAAAGGGTTGACTATAATAAATGATGAACATTACTCTTTTTATATTTAATTAAATATTTTAAATAATTATTTTATAAAAATGTTATAAATTCTTATTAAACTTGATTTTTGGGAAACTGTGTATCAATTATCACTTAGAAAGTGACCATTAAATAATACTTTCTGAAAATCCATACAAATTTCTAGTGTTTTTTTGTAGTCGATAACCCTTATGTATTTTCCAAATAATATTAAACATTAGTCTATGGTAATTTAACCAACAAATATTCAACCCTTATATACCACATGGACTTTTTTAGTTTTTAAAATTTCACTACACACTAAGACTTTTACACATCTTAGTGATGTGCGATTTTTTACATGAATTTCACTACATTATTTCTCATACATATTATTTATTTTAAAATCTAAATTTGAGAATTTATGGTTACATATGTATTTATGGTAAATTCTTGATAGATTTAGTAAATCGGTTAAATTATTAATTTTAATGTTTGCCTCATTGATAAATTTATCATTTTTTTCAATCATTGAATTATTTATTAATTATTTATTAATTTATATAATTATTTAATTGGGTTTTCAAAGTTGGGTAGTAAGCCTAGTTTTTTTATAAAAGAAAAGTAATCTTTATATATGGGTAGAGGGTTACCAATTTTATAGATCATTGGTCCACGTTGCCCAAAAAAATTGTCTAAATGCATAGTGCAGTGTCATGCCTGCATCATGCCTGCTTCACTGCCTATCTGCATTATGTTTATGTCATCGTCTACATCGTAAATCCACCAAGAGGATTTCTAGGATTTGATCCCTTGTATTTTAGATGTAAGATAATGCGTTTTACCACTAATGCACCAAAACAACTATAAACGTCTTATTCGGTAATGAGGTATAGATAGGAACTACACCATGCCTATCCTTGATTTTTAATTAATTTTTGGTTCTCCATATTAAATAATTATCTACTTTTTTATTTTTGGTTTAATATTTTTATTAATTGATTGATCTATAATCTTAAAACTTATTTCATTAATTAATTTAGGAAAAATATCATTATAATCATAATTTATTTTTTATATAATTTTAGTGTTTTTATTCCATAAAAAAATGTTTTTGTAATTAAATTTCTTTTATTGGATTTATGAAAATTACATTTAACAAGATTTCTTTAATTTAACTGTTTAGTTTTATGTTTAATTATTTTACAAATGAAATTAATTATTTATCTTATTTTTTATCAATTATTAATCCACGTAAGGGTTTTCAAATGGTTCTCCACATATCCAAATCCAAATAAACCTCTTATATGCAATTTGGTTCATATGCAATACATATTGAATCCATGTAACATGGTCCTTCACCATAGCTACACAACCAATTAGTAGGCAGGTCATATATATGAATTTGAGAGGTTATGTATCCAAATCAACTAATTGAAACCACATATCCAAAGATTATGGGAGAATTAGATGGAGAATCTCATTAGCATGAATTGTCAAGAAAAGGAAACACTGGAGCTCGATCCTAATCTGAGGATGCTTTTTGAAGAAGGCTGGTGTGAAGGATAAGTCGATTCGGTTAGTCTGTTGGTCACCCATATCTAGACAAGTGATTGAACATGATGTCGGAAACGATTTTTATGAGATGTGATTGAGCTTCATTATAGACCGAAGAATCATCCATTGAATCTACTCATGGATGTTTATTATGATGACATTATGAAGGAATAAAAATAAAATTGTGATTGAGTTTTTAATTATGATCCTCCATCTTAATTGAATGTAATCAATGCCTCTAGTAATGAATCTGTGTAGGGCTTCTCAACGAAGGATCAAGGCTATGTCTTATGAAGAAGATGAACTTTTTATTTTTTGAACATACCCATTGTATACAAAAATCCCACTAAATCCATTCATAAGTATTGAGATGAAGCCAGATTCGATCCTGTTGACATCAAATCATTGTTTTCCCAAATTTAAGAGCACCCTTGGACCAATTTTTTAAGTTGATTCAATTAATGAATCTATGAAACTAGGTGTCACTATTTGGGCCTTCTATAAAATTATATCCAACTGATATTGAATATAATTTTATGACTAAATTAGGTTTCAAAAGAACATCATCCAGAAATAAAAATTGATTAATGATTGGGAATAAATGATGAGGTTTTGAAGAGTGTTGTGGTTTAAATTGAGTTTTTGACTTTCTCAAGATTTTAGGATTGATGTATTGGTTGATGTTTATTTATAGGATAATTTCATCCCCCGTTTTTTCAAGGGAGTTGGGTGTGGCTGGTGTGTGGTGGGTGCCCAACCCCCCCCCCCCCCCCCCAAAACCACCCACATAGAAGATGTAAGAGAGGATGGAGGAGTCCTATAAAATAAGGTCGTCTCCTCTAGTAGATATCCTTAGCAATCAGCAATCTCATCACCATTTCATTATCTTGAGTGGTATTTTTTGAGGTGGTTTCCCTCCTTATTCAAAAGATATGTTATGAGGGTTTTATCCCTGTAATAGTGAGGGAGTGTGTACCCAATTTTACTCATAGTGAGATCATTCTATTTCCCCTAGTTTTTCACCTCTTTCATATTGGTGGTTTTCCACATTAGATCTGGTGTGATTTATTTCCAATTTTTTCACATTATTTTATCTCTTAATTATCATTCCACCGTTGGTCCAATCATTTATTATCCTAAAGTGGTATCAAAGTCATTTTTGGCCTAGTGTTGTTCATGTTTTGGGTGTTAATAATTCTCCTAAATTTGAGTATGCTAGGATATTGAAACTCTAGTTGATCTTTCATATTATAAAAATTTTTCAGATAATTTAATACATCATTTTGAAATATTGGATGCTCTGGATTGATGGTGTGTCTAGATGTTGGTGAAATTCAAGATCAAAATATCCAATTGGAAAAATTTTCTAGTGTGTGAAATGAATATGCCGGCAGTGTTGTGGAATGATAATTATAAACTAAAAATTAGAAAACAAATTAGCAGATGTGATAATGGAGCATGGTTCTAGTGGGACCCAGCATCATGGCATAGATAGAAATTCATTCAGTACTTTTGGAAGAAATGATATACTAGTTAGTGAAGCTGTGATAACTACAAGATGCAGGAAGCATTTCAACAACATATGAATAACAGAATCAGGGGAAACAAGAAATATGATGTCTCGACAAGAATGGTTTGATCAGTATAAAATTGTCCAAAGAGGTCTTGTGTACATGGGGAATGATCAAAACTTAAAGATCATTGGTGTTGGTACCATCAAATTGAAGATGAGTGATGGCATGGTGTAAACCATCGATAGAGTGATCCATGTGATGGGTCTGAAGAAGAACATATCATCTTTGGGACAATTTGATGACATCAGATGAAAATCTCACACCGATAATGTAGTGATTAGAATTTTGAAGGGAACAATTTTGGTGATGATGGTTGAGAATATATCGAAGAACATGTTTGTGATTTTGGCTGAAACATACAGGGAGTCAAATGTATTTGTTGCATCAATTACCTCGATTGAAGCATTGATGATGTTATGTCATAAGAAGCTTGGACATTTGTCAAAATGAGGCCTGATGATTCTATAATATCAAAAGATTCTTCCTAGGAATAAAATGGTATATTTACCATTTTTGAGCATTGTGTTTTGGGAAAGAAACCCATGTTAATGTTTTGGACGTCAGTTGTAAGAAGAAAGTAGATCTTAGAGTTGATCAATTAAGATGTTTGGAACACATCAGTTATATCAAGAGGAAGATAAATGAAATTTTTATCCTTTATTGATGATTATTCCATGAGATGTTTGGTGTAACCAATCAAGAGGAAGGAGGAAGTTTTTGGATTCTTCAAAACATTAAAATCATGGAAGGATCATGAATCTAGAAAGAAGATCATGTTTATGAAGATAGAAAATGGTGTTCAATTTACAAGCGAGGGGTTTGATACTATTTTTCAATGAGATGGAATTTGTAGATAGTTCATAGTGGTGTATACTCCTCAATATAATGGAGTGGCAGGGCATAGGAATATTACCATATTGGATTGAAAAAGGAAAATGTTAAATTCTATAGTAATTTACAAAACATTTTGGGAAGAAGTAGTGAATATCACCTGTTATGTGATCAATAGATCTCATTCACTAAAGATTGATATGAAGACACTGATGGAGATGTGGACTGGTAAATCCTCTGAAAAATCTAAATTACACACTTTTAAAATTTCTGTGGTTGCAATGTTTAATTACTTGGAAAGATTAAATTTTAATTCAAGATCTAAAAAATATATCTTCTTGGGGTATGTTGATGGTGTGAAGGGGTATCATTTGAGGGACCCCACTAATCAAAAACTTATCAACCATAGAGATGTCATGTTTGATGAACATAAAGATAAAATGTGACATGTAGATAGAGAATACTTAAACTAAAATAGTCAAATTATAGGACAAATCCAAAGAAGAACAAGTTTTCCTTTGATGCAATATAATAGAAAAATGATCAAGTACTTGTTGAGTCCAGTCTATAGTGGTCAACTTGGGAGAAAAGAGAACTGGTACAAACTCATACTATGTTACTGAGAGAAATATTCCATAATTTTTATTCATGGAGGATGAAGATCCATCTTCTTTTATGTAGGAGACTCATAGTCGTATTGTATTCTTAAGGATGGGGGTAATGTTAGAGGAACTTGAAGCCCTATAGAATAAAAAGACTTGGGATCTTGTTCCCTTGCCTCATGAAAGTAAGGATATTAGAAACAAATGGGTCTCAAAGATCAATCAGGATGGAAAGGAATGGGTGGAACGATATGGAGCATGATTGGCGGTTAAAGGATATGATCAAAAGGAAGACATTGATTTTAATAAAATTATTTTCACCTATTTTAGACTGATGACTATTGGGATTGTTTTGAAATTGTGAGCTATATATAGTTTATGTCTAGAGAAATTGGATTAGAGGAATGTTTTTCTCCATGGTGATCTTGATGAAGAGATCTATAGGATCTACTCAGAATGTTTTTTAGAATAAAGCCAATAGATCGAGGTATTTAGGTTGAAAAAGTATTTTTATGGCCTCCATTAGGTTCCAATTTGTTGTTACAAGAAATTTGATTCCTACAACAAGATCCTTGGAAACAACAGACATTATTCAGATCCTTGTGCATATTTCAAGGGTTCAGATGGTAATGATTTTACCATTCTTATATTGTATGTGGAAGACATGTTGGTTGAAGGCCTCAATGATGATCAGATCTAGAAGACAAAGACAAAGGTTTATATGGAATTTGATATGAAGGACTTGAAACCATCAACCAAGAATCTTGGGATGCAGATTCACTATGATATAAATAATGGGAATATTTGGCTATCATATAAGAATAACTCACAAATTTTTTTGAAACTCTTCAACATGAAAGACTATAATCCAATATCTGACCTTCTTCATATTAATTTCATGTTATCCTCTATAATTATTCTTTTTAGTGAAGTATAGAGGATGAATATTTCTCGAGTACTATATGCATTAATAGTGTGTATTATAATGTTTTTTTAAGGTTTGTACTTGACCAGACATTTCATATGCATTGAGAGAAGTTATTCAGTACATGGAAAATCCATGAAGGGAGCATTGGGACACAGTGAAGAGGATCTTGAGATATATCAAGGAGACCTCAGATACTACATTATAAAATGGCAGATTAGATTTTACTATCATAGGCTCTTTTTATTCAGATTTTGTAGGTAATTTTGACAAGAGGAAATCCACTATTGGTTATGTGTTTACCCTTTCCAGAGTAGTAGTGAGCTGTATTTCGAATTTACAGTCAATTTTTGGATTTATCCATGATAGAGGAAGATTACATGAAAGCTACATAGGCTTTCAAAGAGTCTATTTTGAAGAGAAAGTTGTTCAAGGAGATAATGAAAAAATTGGAGTAGATTCTATTTTTTACGATAGTCAAAGGACCTACCACATTGCATAGAATCTATCTTTTCTTTCAGACAAGTCAAATTGAAGTACAATATCACTTTTTTGCATGTTTTGGCGGAAAAAGGTAGTGTGGACATGAAAAAAATCACACTAAAGATAATATGGAATTTTTCCTAATGGTGGTAGTTGATTCTAATAAGTTATGATGATTCAGATCCTTGAGGGGACTTATAGACATGTTTAATGTCCCAAATTTTCTTTGTATTAGTTCTAAAAATATTATATGGAATTAATTTGAGAACATTCATTGAGAGGACGTACTATTCCAAGGCTCGATGTACCCAAAATAAATGATTCAAATATATTAAATATCACGTTTGATATATTATCATGAAAATTTGGAATAACATCTAAACGGGTTCCCAAATTTGAAATATGAGGGAACTATTGCATTCATAACAATGTGATTATCATAGCCATGACCTAACATTGGTTGGCATAGGTCAACTACCAAATTTTTTTCATTTTAATAAATAAAGTAAGTTATGAATTTATTTTATTTTGTCATTTCACTAGAATAATAGAATTTACTTTTTAAAATAATAATTATGAAAGATTTCATGTTTATAAGGATAACTAGTTTATTTCCTAGAGGCTCTAGAGAGAACATGGGGATGTCTCTCAATGGTGAATGTCGACGAGATTTTGGATCAAAGATCGATGAATGTTGTTTTTTTTAAATCTCACCAATGGGGGCGACAAGACGATCGATCCTCGTTAGAAAGTGATTCAACCTCTAGGTATGGTATGTTATTTGGATTTATTTTCTATGTTTCTATATTTATTGATTAACATGGTCCAACCAACGAACATATTGATCTATAATTCATCATTCATGAGGAATGGTCTTATTTTGTGGGATTATTATTATTTCTTGATTGATTAGAGAATTGTCTTTTTTTTTCTTGATCATTCATATGGAATGGATCAAGGAAGGAATGAACAAAGGATGAGGTTCATTCCTTTGGTTTTTCATTGTCATTTTTCTCCATCGATGTTCTTCATATTCTTCACATTCTTAGGGGTTTATGAACGAACGATCATTGCACCTTGATTTCTCTATGCAATGATCTGAAATTGAGGTTTCAGCTTTAGGATGACCTAACAGATGTGCGACAATGATGGTGATGGATAGATTGAATCATTTTGGGAGATATCATATGGCTGATCGGAATCTGATTTTGGAGCTGATTGAAGGATCGAAACTCACCGATTCGATGCTATGATAATGAGACAACATTATATCACCAGTTTCGAGGTGAAAAGACCAAATGATTGAGCACCAAAGGATCATTCGTGGTGCATGTAGGAAGAATAGTGATTCTAGAAAATCTCAAAGAACACGACATGTATTCCAAAATACATTGTGTGTGGGCCCCACTAAGTGACATCTAGAGTTTTGAGAGTCAATTTCATGTCACATGGCACATGAACCCTGTCACACAGTGTGTGGGAACTTCCTTGAGACTCTACATGTGTCTAGAAATATACACATACAAGGGGTGGAGTACATGGGGTTCTGACACAGCGTGGACTCCCCCACCTGGATTGATTGGACGGGTTGTGTGGATTACCCCATGTACTGGTACACAGGCATGCCTACACAGGTTGAATCCATGTACTAGCACATGGTATTCATACACGGGGAGACCCTGAATATAATTACTAGGAATGTGACCCTTTCTACATCTTCTTTATTCCTTTATCTACAAAACATGTTCTATTGGAATGTGCCACTGTATACGGGTAGTACGGGTCAAGGGACATAATATGTGACCCTAGTATACATCATTACCCCCTTATACATGAATTTATTTCTTTGTTCACTATATCATGGACAAGTTTCATTAGGTTTTCTTCCCTTGATAGTTTCCCTAAAGGATAGTGGGTATCGATTCCTACTCACATGATTATGATCACTTCAATAGGACTATCAGGAGAGAGTTGTTGTAATCCCCTGAGCATCCCAAAGCGGATATTCTATTCCTTATTTGTGCCTTAGTTAGATTCTTCGGTCTTTACATAACCAAATTCACCAGGCATTGATCCTCTTCACAGAGGATTAATCCAAATTGAGTAGTTAATATAACCTCATGTCCCGAGCCGTTATCCGCTTATGATGTATTATATCTCACTTCAGATCATTCAACCTATCTATCTCTCATGACTGTTCCAGAAGAACAATACTTCTCGAGTAGACGTCATTAGTTATATTAGACTCAGATGTAAATACACCAAGATGAGTGATTTTTGGAATCAACAAATTTAATCCCTACAGTTGGTATGTTGTTTTTGTGACATACCTCTAGACTGTGTGTCTTGGTTTGAGTATATCTAGATATTCTTATTATATGTGTTGTAGACATATACTATGTAGATGTAACTGTAAGTTATTTTGTGTATTTATTAATGGTTTTGGTGTGTCCTAAAGAGTATTGTTATACTCACCCATACATTGGATTTTCCCGCACGTGTTATTTCTTGTGAAGACGAGAGACCTTTTGACGGAGTCCAGGGTAGACTAGGATCAGACAGAGATTTTTTAGTTCAGGAAGTTTGAAGTGTTCCAATAGCTTCAAGAATCAGTCCGAGTATAATGTTTTTTACATGTTGGAGTTTCTAGTTTACAGACTCGTTCTTTTTGTGGGATTACATTGTAGCCTGGTTTACATTACTACAATTTACTTTGTTATAATACCCTAGTTGGGATAGAGGTATGCATGCATTTATTTTCATAGTTGTTTTTATATTTCAGCATTTGCATGCTTGTAGATGTGTGTATGCATATAGGTACATAGGTAATGCCTCCCATGTTAGTGATATGCATACTCACTGTGAGTCACCACCACTTGTCCTTCTGGTGGCCGACTTCAAGAGTAATAGCATGATCCCCAATAGGATAGGTATTGATGGACATGAGTAGCATGACATGGAAGATAAAAAGGATGTGTAGAGATATGATTAGTTATCAATCAAATCTCCAAGGAGGAGATGTGTTGACATATTTTTATTTATAGGATGGTGTCACCCCCCATTTTTTCATAGGATACGGGCTTAGCTGGTGTGTAGTGCCTGGAAAACCCCACTAAAACCACCAAAATAGAAGAGGCAGGAGAGGATGGATGAGACCTATAAAAGGAGGCTCTCTCCTTTGGTAGAGATCAACATCAATCAGTAATCTCATCACCAGTTCAGCAGTTTGAGCGGCCTTTTATGAGGTAGTTTCCCTACTTCTTCAAGAGATATTTTATGAGGGTTTTCCCCTTGTAATAGTTAGGGTGTGTGTACCCACTTTTACCCATATTGAGACTATTCTATTTTTTTGTGGTTTTTACCACTTTCATTTTGCAGGGTCATTCCGTGTTACATCTGGTGTCAATTTTTTTTCATTTTTCACTTTATTTTATCTTGTGATTATAATTGCACTAGTGGGAAAATAATTTATTGTCCCATCATGATGGATTTATATGTTTGGTGTGCAGATTATTGTTTCGTTAAAGGAGATCATTACCTCAAAATGTAGCCATGTTACGTACAATGTGATTCGTTGTTTAAAGGTTTGGAAATAATGTAAATCTAATAATGTTCCATTTTAATATCAAAGAGGACATTTATTTGGTAAAATATGGGAGTGCATGTGGGATGATTGTAGGAATTTTTAGAGTAATTTATAAATGTAACATGTTGGTAAAAATGGTTTTAGAAAAAAATACTATCACTAGTTTTAAACAACTGACTTTATCCAAAGAAAATTTGGTGATTTTCAATGATCGTAAAAGAAAACTTCAACCTTTTTTTTGGATCCTTCGGATATTTTTAGTTAGAACAGAGTTAAAAAAGGGACACACATAATCTCTAGACAATAAGAATATAGTGTTTTTGGGATTAGGTGTACAAGAATCATCAGATGTGGGAGACGGAATTAAACTGAAGATAGATTGACTTTAACTCGATCGATGATATTTCTTCCCTCATTTAACTTTTATTCAAATAATATCTCAATTTTTGTTCTTATGATTTTAATATATTTAAAAATTACAATATTTTTAATTAGGAGGGAATATTAGATGGTTTAATATATTTTTTTATATTCATTTTTGCAAACTTTTTTAATTTATTTCGTGTTATGGATTTTTAGAATTGTATGACTTTTTATAGGATCAACTATAGAATCAACCCGTAGTTCTTGAAATTACTCAAATTATATTTAGAATAAATGTTTTGTATTATTAATTAAAATTATAACTTTTAAAAAATGGAAATAAATTTATCAAATAATAGATTTTATTTTAATAATATTTTTTTCATATTTCTTCTATTTATCATAGTTATCCTTAAAATATCACACTGTATATATTTTTCACACTCATAAACAATGCGATCATCACATAAAATATATTTTTTATGCAGATAAAAACATTTCATAAACACCTATAACATATCTCCAAACATCCATGTGGACCAACCCTTCTTACTGCTATTTAGTAGTTAGTAGGAAATACAATTTTTAATTTGACAGGCATGTCAATGACCGCTCCACGATAAAATTTTATCATCATTCCCATGAAAGTCCTGTATTGAGTGTATTAGGGTTAAAAATAATATAAAATTTAAATACAAATAAAAATCAAATAATAAAATCTATAGAAAATACGATGTTGAATATATAGTTAGTACTAAATATCAAGTCATTATTCAATATTTTCTATGTTTGATCATAAAAAATTTACATAAATTTGTTTTGTGATGCTTTAAAAAATGGAATATAAAAGGGGATGAAGCAAACATGGGAAAATTTTTGTATCTGTTGTGGTATTTTGGGAAAACTGCCTAGAATTGTGTCTATAACTAACCACAATAAGAAGAAAAATTTGCTGAAGATCATGACTTCTATTTACATGAACCCAATTATTATTCAAAACAAGGTAAAATAATGTCAAATTCTTGTTTTAAATTTTATGAATTAGATAGAACTCAGGACGGCTGAATGCAGAGTCTGAAAACTGATACCCTATAGTAACCAAAAAAATAATAAAATAATAATATTGAAATAAATAATGAAGTTAACATTTTGAAGGATTTTGATGAAAAACATAAAGAGGAGTTTGAGGAAGAAATTGAGAATAAATATAGTTATTGGGTTGAATCTGAATCTAACAAAAAACTAATTGTTGAAATAACCAACTCTATAAATGAAAAAATCTATACTGATAAATTTTTTATGAACTTAATGGTATTTTATTTGGAAATGTTTTGGAATCAGTTGAAAGGGATTGCAGATGAATTCCCCATTTTTTATATGATTTAATGTTTTGATAAAATTTCATTATTTTATGAGTTTTGAAAATGTAATTTCTTACGTTTATGGGAATCTGATCAATAATAACATAAATGAAAAAACCCCCCTCAAACTGTTTTTCTTAAATTATATGAAATGATCATAAATTTGTAATTGGGAAAAATTTGGAAGAGAAAAACAACATGAAAATCAATGATTATGAAATTCTCGAACCTAATTTGAAAACCGATATTCCTTATTTGGGAACTCTAAACCCAAAAATCTATCAAATTTTGTTGGATGAAAATGGTGATTACGAGTGTTTTGAGTAAATATTCATTGATTATATTCATCTCCTTGATATTTTACTATAGAAATTTATGTTGAATAGTGTAATGAAATGGATAATAGTTTTGTCCAACCTAGGGATTTTTTTTATATTTTTCATTACTGTAATATTATTTTCTTGGAGATTAATTGAGTAATTATCCCCTTTAACTTTAATTAGAACACTCAATATAACATGTTTTAGAGTATGAACACATGAAGTTAAATCTTCAAGGAGAGGATAAACACACACTAGTTCTTCTGAGAAAAAATAATTTTTTGAAAGTAGTGGTTAATAATTCCCTTTATTCAGATAAAGATCTTTTGGAAGTAATGTTTAATATAGGGAAACCTAAAATTGTGGTTAAACAAGACAACTATTTTCCTTATTTTTCAATTCCTTCTTTATCTAATCTATGTTAATTTTTTTCATTATTTTGAGAGTAAAATAAAAGAATAATTTCTCTCTGGTTCGAATGTTTCTTAAATAGTTATAAATTCTATTATTACCCATTTTCCTGAAATATTTGGTCTAGCATTTTCCCTTTGTAATCCTATTTGAAATAATTTTATGGTTAATTTTGAGAGATAATGCTTTGAAGATAATGTCACACCTCTAGAATAACCTATTTCGCTATTGTCTCTTTAGGAAACTTCTAATATTTTATAATCTGAATTAATTCTAGAATTGAAGAGTAATACATAGAAGAGGGATTTTGATGATTCATTTTTTATTATCTTAATAGTTTCATGGAAGATCTTGACAGAGTCCCTCATTTAACCCTAATTCTGATATCATTTTAATCACTAAGAATGTGGGCTCGAATGATGATTTTTTTACACTACATTAACACTCCTTTTAGATGTTCCTTATAAAAATTATAATATTTTAAAATCTGAATTAATTATAGTAGTGGATAGTACTACTCCCAAGAGTTATTTTGATTATTCATTTTTTTATCTTAATAGTTTCTTGGGAGATCTTGAGGGATCCCCTTATTTTTCCCTTGATTCTGATATCATTTACATCACGAAGAATGTGGTTTCGAATGATGAATTTTTTACTCTAATTTAACACTCCTTTGAGAATTTCCTTATTGATGAAGTGTGACTTCTTAGGAAATTATATCCATTAAGAGAATGGAGAGTTTTTTTGGAACTCTAGTTTCCCATAACAATTTAACCTAAAATGGGAAAAACACATGTGATGGTTCATGGATGAAAAACCACATCAACCTAGTGACTATGGTTAGTTACTTGGAATCATTGGCTAGGGAAATTAAACTAAGTGTTCCTTGAACATTAAATGATTGAAATACATAAATGAATAGAAATTTAATTTTCTAGAGTTTAAATGGAAGTGACCAAATGTACCTTGAATTTTCAAAGGAGAAATTTTTTAGATCTATATGGATAAACTCTCCTAAATTCAACCAATTTTTTCATTTTACATTTATCGTTAAATTGTTAAAATATAATGATTAATTAATCAATTTTTAGGTATCGAGGGTTTAATAATATGAGTACTAACATTCCCAAATAAATGGAGAGTCTTTTAAATGAACATCACTTGAGGAATGCATCTAAAAATCAAGGGAATATTTCCCTTACTGCTTGGACTTGTCAGGGTGTTAATTTTGGATTTATTCTTTTTTATTGGAAATCCTTTTGAACCTTTTTTACACATGTTTTAACACCCAATTTTTCATCTATAATAGAATAATTGTTAACATGATTTATCTAGTATTTAATTGAACAATTTTGAGTCCATGAAAATAAAAATTCAAGTACATTTTAAATAGATATTTTGAATGGAATTATAAATTTCGGATATATGTGTTTGAACTCTATTGTACCCCTTTAACGTGATCTTCAACTACCAAAGTTAGAAATCTATTGGATATAAATTTTATTTAAGTGTTTATCCTTCTTTTAATTCAACATTAGAGAAAATGTTGGTTTTTTAGTATGCAGCAGTTGGTCATTCTTTTTATGATCTAATCTATGCTTCATAGTGAGACCAGAAAAATCATTTAAAATGCCTTGAAATTATGCTTTTTTAAGCATTACCTATGAATTGTCACTAGGTGAAAAGTTTTCTCAAACTATAGGGTTGTGATTCAACTTTTAAGAGGATAATACTCAATAACTCTTGGATTTAATTATGTAAATCATTTTATTTTCCTCTTGATAAATTGGATTTCAGTTAAATTTTGTTATAATGTGTTATAAATCTCTTTTGTTTTGAACTTTTCAAATAGAATTAAACATGTAATATATACATCCACAAGGACTATGAAATGAAAATGCTAATATGAGTTGAGCCTATTGGAGTTGGTTACCAAGAACCAACTTCTATGTACATTATGATAATCTATGTTCATAGTTTTGAATATTTTCAAAACTCTTATCACATCAGGATTTTTCATCTTTTGTGTAACATAGTATGTGAGAATGTCCCAAGAGTAGTTGTCACACTAAAATATCATAATAGTTCCCCACTATGATGAGAAACTAGGAGTGATATGATGTTATTCTTAAATATATGTTATATAGCCACGTGATATTATTTGACGAAAATAACGATCCAAACTATCAAGGATGGAGACTCATAAGACTTTGAAGTAACTTCTCAAGGTGTACTACCTTTGAAATATCAAGAAGAATAATATGAGAATGAGACACACCAATAGGAAACTCACATTTATATGTTTCATTGGAATTTAAAATCCATTGATGTTTGTATTGGTCCTTAGACACTATGATTATTATTAATGAGTATCATCAGTTACGTACTTTGATGTATTTACAAAAATAGTGATCAAAGATATTCATGGTGAGGCTGCATATGTTGGGTGCGTCACGAGTAAAATTGCATTAATGAATAATACGATAAATGATTTGTCCCTTATGTTCTATAACTGAATCAGATATCTTATTCCATTTGATAGGAATGATATAGACTAAATAAATAAATGACATTAGCAAACAATAGGCCAATTCAATTTCTGGGAAGTCAAAGGAAGATTCATCGAGCACATAGGTTGATGGCTCCAGCATGAAACATACTTGATTTGAGATAAAGTTATAAAGAGATTATACTACATAGGAAGAGTATGTATGAGGTTTCATGTCATTATTACATTAACTTATTTATCTACGATTTCCTTCGCGTGTTGCTAGATGCCAACCTTTGAATTTAGACTGCTTCGCCTAATGACACTCAGAATGAGGCCTAGAGTGTAACACACTATTTTTTTCCATAATCCTAGTTAAATAATATATTATTATTTATTATTTATGATTATGTAAACCTCATATTGATCATCAATCATGACAAAAAAAGGTTGGGCATGACCCATCGCATGCTTCCATTGTGCCCGGAACCTACAAAACCATTATTAATTAATTATTTAATTCTTTAAATTGGTGGATGAGTTATTTATTTTACTTATTATTATTAAATTTGTTCATCTAAAAATAGTGTCTTTTTATTATGAATGTTTAATTATGTGAGTTACCTCACCTGGAGGTAAGAAGAAGTTTGGACTTCCAGATATATGCAAATTTTTGTTTGTTTTATTCTTTTCAAAATTTAAATTTATAATACCTATTGTAAAACAATAACCGATTATACACATAAAATTTTTTATTCGAGGGGATATTCATATTTACTCCTAGAGAGAATCCATGTAGAAAAATCAATATGAAAATAAATTCTTTTTGGGGATTCGGCTTTTCAATTTTGAGAATCATTTTCTATTATTGAATGTGATAAAGTGATTGCTTGAGGACAGAAATACATATGGGAGGAAGAATTTGATGTGCCCATTTTTACATGAATTTTGGTGCATTTTTTCTTAAAATAGTTATTTATTTTTATATATAAATTAGTCTATTTATGGTTAATTATGACTTTATGGTTAATTCATGGTAGATTTAGTAAATTAATGAAATTATTAATTTTAACATCTTTTTTATTTAATTTATCATATTTTCAATCTTTGAATTATTTAATAATTTTTGGTTTATTTATCAAATTTTTTATTGTTATTTTTTTTATCTTTTCCATGGTTATTAATTACTTGTGTGTTCTCTGTATTAAATAATTATCCACTTTTGATTTTGGATTTAACATTTTCATTAATGAATAAATATTTTATTTTTAAAATTATTTCTGGAAATAATTTTGTAAATAACATCATTAAATTTTAACATGATTATTTTATAAATTTTTTTCTTTATATTATTAATTTATTAATTAGTCAATTCAACTATTCAAGATATTTTTAATGAAATTTCTTTATTTGGATTTAATAAATTTATATTTAGTTTGGATTATTTAATTTAAAAGTTTAGTATTGGGTAAAATTATTTTTCCAATGAAATTAATAATATATCTTATTTTTATCAATTATTAATCCATCAATTATATTTTAGATGCACCATTATTTGTGTTCTAGAAATTCGAAAATTAGCACATAGAATGACTCAATTTACAAATGTCTCACGTATGTAATTAGAATAGCATCCACTTATGGGGTTTTAAAGGCCCCCCATAGCCAATTTATGATAACCCTCAAGTAGTCAATTTGTTATGTATAAAATTCCTATTACATCATCATAAAGGGATTCTCCATTTCCACTATGTATCCAAATAGAAGGTTGGATATTTTAATGGGATAATGGTGATTCAGGACCAAAATTGACAATTAATGAATGTTATGATAAAAAAACATAGAAAACTAAAATGATCGACTGAAAAAATTATGATATTTAAATTGAATTGAGATTTAACGTTATTATAAAATAATGATGGCCCTTTTTTGGTTATCATTACCCCCTGATCCAGGGAAGGTCCATGTAAAGGAGAAGCCGAGTTGGCCGATCCATTGGTCACCCATATCTGTCCAAGATTTTGAAGATAGAGTCGCCAATGATTTTTCTGAGAACAATCTAAGCTTAATTAAAGACCAGAAAATCCACCATTGAATCTATTGATGGAACTAACACTTATGAGATTTTGAAGGAAGAAGAATCAAATCTGGACAGAGTTCACGAAGCTGAGACACCTTCTCTGTTGGAGGTAATTGATTCCGCCACAAACTAATATGTCTGATGTTTCTCAAAGAATATTCAAGGACTAGCTTCGTGAAGTAAATGAACACATTGCAGTCCGGACATACCCAATGAATACAAAAATCCCACTACTTCCATCCTAAAGATTCTCAAAAAAGAGATATTTGATCCTGTTGAAATCAATGAATCATTTTTACAAATGGAGGAACACATGTGGCCTGATTTTCTAAGAAGAATATGTCGATGAAGCCACAAAACTTGTTGTGTCAACGTGGGTCATTTATAAACCATGAACAAACTGATCTTACAGATTCATTGATGAAAAGGATGGATGTCTTCAACAAACTTTTTGAATCTTTCTGAATTGATTAATGATTATTCAGATGTGAAGTTGTTTTTCAAAGAGTCGTGGGTTAACTTGGTTGTTGATTTGTGTATGAATTTTGTTTTTATATAATTCAATGTTTTTTGTGGAGATTCGAGTTCAGTTGAAAGGATATCATTAACTGATTATGGAATTTTTTTAATTCTTATATATGTGGAAGGTGTGACTATGTTGAAAGGTTTGGCAATACTACAGGTTTACTAGATGTTAATTATATTCTAGAACCAAACACTAATGTGTTGGAAGATTTTATTGAATGATGGAAGATGTTAAGAGATAGTAGAAAAATTTATTAAAGTAATATGGTGCAGACCGAAGGCTAACAAAAAAATAATGTTACTAATGACAAAAAAGTGATTTTATCAAAATAAAAGTCGGAGATTTTCATAAAAAGAAACTTCACCCATTTTTTGGAGCCTTGTGATATTTTTAGACACAATACAATTGAACAAATGATCCATAGACTCTCTAAAGAGAGAAGATATAGTTTTCTCGAGGAGCATGAGTATGAAATTTCTCAGATAAAAGAAAAAGTAGATGTAAAGATAGATTGATTCCAACTCAACCTATGAAATTTATTCTCTTCTTCAATTTTTATTCTAATTATCACTATGTTTTGTTCTTGGGTTTTCCATCTGTTTAAAAAATTCTCTATGTTTAACTAGGCGCGAATATTATATTGTTAAGTTTATATTTTCTGATCTTCATTTGAGCTATCATTTCTAATTTATTTATGCATCTTTTTTTACAGTGATTTTTTTACATGATCAATGTTAGAATGATCTAATTATTGGTCAAATTACTCAATCAATATTTTGAACCCATTATTTTGATTTTTGATTTGGATTATCACTTTTCTAATAAAATCTATCGATTTTATTTTGATAATATTTTTTCATATTTCTTCTCTTTAATATATTTAACTTTAATAAAATTTACATTATATGTCACATTATCTTTTTAGACACTATTCACCTTATAAATCATCACTTCATTTCCCTATTTTTAGTATTTCTGAACATTTTATAAATCCCTAGAACATATATTTAATGTTACCTATGGATTAAACCTATTTTCTTTTATCTAGTAGTGAGTATGAAATATAAATTTTAATTTGATTGGCGTGTCAACGACTGTGCCATGAACAATCAAGAACCCATACATCCTAGGGTAACTCATAGACCCTTATATATTATATAATTTACCATATTTCTAGGCCCAACCCCAGTAACACATACACATAAAAGGGAAACATCAAAAAATTAGAGTTAAGCATGATGTATTCTAGGGTTACACTTATCTAACACACCCATTTCTTATAAATCAGATCAACTCTCACATATCATATGTTTATCCTTTACAATCCATATTATTTCCAATAGTACTAATTTCTAAAGAGTAGGTAACCCATAGGCATGATGAATCTTACCTATAGCGGTTTTCACTTACATTCTGTGTATTTTCATTTACAGACTAAAGTGTAACCTTCATGCATGGGGACTTAAACAATTTTTTTGAATAACCTAAGTACCCTAACACATGAATTTACCCTTATATAGAATGACCCTTCCAATAAGGAATTCATCAATTTTTTTAAGGTGAACCATTATAGGGACTCTAACACGTGATAATAAGTAAATGTTTTAACACAAACTAACCCTTACACATGTGTACAATTAAACTTATATATGTAAAAATGAATAAAATTCGAGAATTATACTATAGTTCCATATAACTCAAAACTAATCTCATTATTTCTTCCCAACATTATATATTCCCGAACATTATCAAACATCAATTAATATTGTAAATTCATAGAAATGTAATAGAATGTAAACCTTTTTCCTGAGTTAACTCCCAAAACTCGATTTTTATCTAAAAGTATAACACCCTAAATTTTCAAGAATCATATTATTTCTATAAACAACATATTTATATTTAAAAAAAACTTTTCACTATTTTTTAGAGGTGTTGAACGATATTAGGAAATAATTCAGACAAAAAATAAATTAAAATAACACTATATTAATTAATAGTAAAATATTATAACAACAAAAATGGAACAAATTATCAAAACCAAATATTATTACATCCATTGAAAGTTAATTAATTAATATGGGATAATAAATAGAAAACAATAAAATCCTAAACATTGGGGGATCTCTTGGACCATATTAACTCTTAAGGATCACCAATCACCAAATAAAAACTATAATAAGGGATAGTATCATTAATGTAGAAAGAATATTGTGGGATATAAAATGAAATCTATTGAAACATGAAGTGTGACTTAAGACATGTGAATGGAATGAATGATTTTATTAAGACTATACATTGGAATAAATTTTGGCTGACATAAATATGTTCATAAATGATATTGTCATTTGAAATATGGTAATTGGATATAAATTTTTTCAATAGGAATAATAATGTGAGGTTTTTTTAGTAATATATTTTTAATTAATGAAAAATAATTAATGAAAAATAATTAAGTTAAAATGTTATAACTATATATATGAGTTTCATAGTATTATTAATATTATTTTTATTATAGTATTATATGATTCATTTATAAAATTCATTGAAGGATATTAATATCAATGGGTTAGTAGTATTAAGTATTACGAATACAAATAATACATTTTAATGGTATTTGGTGAAGATTATTAAATATAAAAGTAATATTTCTCAAAAAATTGTATTTTAAAAAGTATTTTGTATTTTTTACTACTAATAATTCATGAATGATATTAATTAAATATATTTATAATATTTAAAAAAATAATTTTACAACTATACAAAATTTATTACTAAGAAAGTGATAAGAATAATTTAATTTTATACATAAAAATGTATTTCGTTTCAAAAATTGGCATCTTATAAAGCATGCATTTTTCAATAAAATAAATATAATATGGATAAATAATGGTAATATATATTATTTATATGAATAATATGTAAATATTAATTTGTAATTTATAGGAACTAAAAAGAAAAAATTTTAATATTTTATAAGATATTTTCTTATGAAAACAATTTCACAATATTTTCAATATTTTTATTTAATAGTTTTACACTAAAATTTAAGTATTTTAATTTGAAACAATATAATTAATAATTGGATTTAGAATAATTTTTTTAATCTTAGGATAAATTTGTTTTTCTTTTTTTGAAATAAGTGTTTTTTAGATGAATAATAAAATAAATATTTTTTTATGAATTCAATTGAATTTTTGAATCTATCAAGATCTAAGAATATTTACAAAAATTTATAAAACACTTTTAATGACTAGTAATGTATTTTAAAAATATAATTATTCATCTTTAAAAGTAATTTTTAATTTAGAAAACCCATGTTTAACAATTTTAAACTAATGTAATCATTTATTATAATAATAAACCATTTTCATCTTTTTCTCTAATTATGATATCACATGGATGATTAAAATTTTTACATTATTTTTAAGCCATATAACACTTATTTAGTTAAAAATAACTTTATTAATGTCATGTAAATCATCAAAATTGATAATTTTATTCAAAACCATATTTTACGCTTAACAATATACTGTTTTTAAAAAATAATTTTTATGAATTATGTGCACAAATAATATAATTAATTTTTATATGAATTAAAAATTCTATTTGGAAAAAAATGTTTATATTTTTTAATAATTAATCTAAAATTATATAACATTTTCTATTTTTAAGTTATTAAAATCAAACCACTTAGGTAAATAATTTTTACCACATTAAAAACCAAAAAATGGTAAATGTGGACAATCATAGAGTAAATGGCTATAGAATTTGCAAAAAAATTATGTGAAATTTTATTTTTGGGTTTTTAACCATAACTCTCTCCCCATCATTTTTTCTTTTATTGGTCCACCTGACCATTGAATTTTTAATTTACAATTTATATTATTACGAAAATACCATCTGTAGGACCCCGGGACACCCTGAGAGGGGAGGGGTGAATCAGGGTGGCAACTTTTTCTTCTTTAAGTTGTGGATCTTGTTCCCATGTTGGTAGGAACTACTTAAACCTGTATGATGGATATGATCAGCAATTAAACATTCAAATGCAGAGACAGGTGACACAGCTTTTTTTTCTTGGTTCACCACTAAGGGCTACATACAAGGAGCATACGCCGACAGGTTGCCGGTCGTACCTAAATCCACTATGCTTCACTAGCTGTGGATACAACTGTTCGGGCACAGTCACTCTGGCCCTGGCTCACTGACTTTACAAAGGTTCAGGGATAGCTCACTACTTCCCTCGGTTCACTTCCGTTGACTCCCCCTGGCTCACTGCCATTGGGTGAAGTCTCACTCAGTTTATAGACGTGAAGGTCTATTCAATGGATAGACATGAAGTTCTGTGTCTCCTGTTCAGCATGAGACTTTGCTTCCATAAAAGTTCAGAGTTGATGCACTTTTCTGTTCAATCCTCCTTTAGTGCAATGACTGAATGCACTAGATCCCCTATTCTTGTTTGCCTAAATCACAATCACTTGTGTGATTACTCAATAATTGATGCTCTGTCAAAGTCCATATTTCATCCACTGATGAATACTCCTCTTCCCCTGTCCACTGGGTGAACAACCTTAGGAAAGGGTCTTCACAAAGTACCCTACTTCGCACGGCTCCCGATTTTGGAATGCTCAAGCAATTCTGAGCAGAACCCCTGCCTTTTCGCGAATCTCAATCACGAAGCATTCTCGCGATGCTCAAGCCTTCACAATTCATGGCTATCGCGAAGCTCCTGCCACTTCACGAACCTCACTGAGCCAAAGCGGGGCGAACTCTTTTCACGGAGCTGGGAAAGTCTCTGTGAAGCTCCTGCCTCTTCGCGAAGCTCAATGAGCCAACACGGGGCGCAACCTTTTCGCGGAGCTTGGATAGCTGTCGCGAAGCTCAACTTTCGCGAAGGAAAACTACCTTCGCGAGTGACCTTTGCGAACCGAGAGCAATGGTTTTTCATTGAGAGCTCTCTCTGCTTCTCTTGAGGGGGTCAGCCTCTATTTATAGGCGATTCCACCGACCCTCGTCCCTTCCACGCGAAGTCAACGCCACATCATCTCAAATCGCAAAGCTCCAAAGTTTCTACCAGAAATCTGTCCAAATCGCGAAGCTCCATAGTAATCTTCCGTTCGCGGAGCTTGACGTAGTTGCGAAGAATCACCATCAACATACATTTGCAACAGCACCGCGAAGCTCCCTTCACGAAGGCCAACATTCCTTCACGCCTTCTCCGTGAATCTCCCTCGCAAAGCCCTTCATCGCCGTGAAGCTCTCCACCCGTTATCGTTCGCGAAGCTTGACATAATCGCAAAGACTCACCGCCTCCATTCTTCTGGTCTTCGCGAAATCCAGTCCAGGCATCCCATCTTCACGAAATTCATGCCTTTGCCATATCAAATCATGATCTTCATGGAAATCCTATTTTCGCGATGCTCACCAATTTCCAAATTTTGGACCCCAAAAATTTGGAAAACACTAGAAAACGGCGCCACCTTCAATGTTGTTCTTTTTGTCTGCCTCCAGTTCATCCATTCCTTTTTCAACATTCCTTGAATGAAACATTGATCATTATCCACAGTCCTCGAACTCGACCTGCCTCCATAGAATCTCTTTTTCCATCAAATTTGTATGTCATCTTGTTTGCTTTGTCGACAAGGACGATCGTCTCAACATCGCTTCTTCTTGGTGATCTGTATACTTCAGCAACTCTTCTGCATTTATCACAACCTCCACTATGGTGATATGTAGTCTTTGAAGGAACAACTTAAGCATCATCATCTTCTATGACAATGTGATGTGCATGGCTATAGTACAATTCCAATCATTGCACATTGTCTTCTTCTTCAACCGTCATGATCAACTTCATGCAAAACATGTGATCTTATTCCTCAAGAAGTCTCTTGCATTGTTCTCACCACATTCTTCTTTAATCGGCCTCAGATGGATCGCACCCCACATTCTTCATTGTTGTAAAAAATGTATCACCTTTGACACATGTTGTTTGAACTTACGATCAGTACAACAATCGTCTGAGTCGCTACTCCTCTACTTCATCAGAGTACTTCATGATGTCGTTCATTGTGAGCTTCCATTCCTCCATTTTATTGGAGTACTTCTTGATCTCTTTCATTTTGATATTCCATTGACAACTATGACAACAAATACAAACCTATAAACAAGGTGGTTCTAACAATCTCCCCCTTTGTATTTTGTTGTCAATACCTTATACATCGTCTGGAATGAATTTGTCAATGTCAAAATGAGAATCTTCTATTCAATCAACATTTCTTTTCAAACGTTCATTTCACTTTCTCTCCCCCTTATTGACAAGAATTACAAAGCACATGGTAGGGAGGGTATCAATCCACACTTAAGCAATGTTTCATTAATCATTTCACTCTAAGTCTACTTGAGCAATGCTAGATGTAGAAAACAAGAGGATTTGATTAAGCCAACAAGGCTGTCCGTGATCCACAGATCATGATACCAACATGAGATGATAACTCATGTATCTTGTCTTCAAGGGTTTACCACTTTTATTACAGGTAGAAAAACAAACATGGTAGGGAAAAAAACAACCTGAAACTCCTGCACTCACATAAGCAAATAGACCAAAAATATTCAAGTGAAATTGGCAGGATAAGTGACCTTGGGGCACTTCCATTCCCTTTATGTCACTGATCAATTAAGTTACTCCCCCTTTGTAGAATAATCTTTGATTTGAGTAACCAAGGGAAAGAGATTGGAAGTGACATACCTTCTCAATTGGTGTGTTCTTCAAAAAATTCACAGAATAACTGCTTTTGAGTCCACCTAGAGTTGATATTGATTGAAACAATGATTATGGAAGCTTCTTCATTCTTCTCCCCCTCAAGGGAAACACTCCTCGTCATCTTCGTCAAGAGTGATCCTTCATCATCATAATATTTTAATATCAATTGAAGAATCTACTAAGGATGGAAACATCTTCAGCTTGGCTATCAAGAGTTGACAACATTCACTACTTCTCAGGTTTTCCCCCTGAGAGCATGCTTCACCTTCAATTCCCTACACTATTAGCACAAATACAATACACAAATGATTACGGGAATAAGGTGGTTCCTTATTCCTTCATCAAAAAGACTTGCTTGGTTAAGGTTCTTTTCTCAACCAAGTTCCTCTGTTCACTCCAGTCTTCATGCCTGCACATTTGAACATTTGTTCTGACATCTGTCGGTGTGGCATGGCTCTGTTCACATTCTCTTCTGCTTTGTGTAGAGAATTGTTCAGCTTAGCAGCCATCATGAATGATACATTCTTACTCCACTTAAGGACTTCTTCTTTCTCTTGTATTAAGGTTAGGCAACCTTTTGCAATGTGACCAGACTTCTTGCATCTCTCACACAGAACTTCTTTGACATGTGTGTCTCTCTTTGTTTTCAATCTCTCTTGAACTGTGTTTTCATCATGTGAAAGTTTTCCTTTTCCTTTGTCACCAGCCTTGGCCTTCTCATCTTCATGTTTCCTTATTATTTTCAAATATTTTTTCCAGATGACCAACATCTCATTTGGAACTTTTGCAGCTGGTTTAGGTCTTCCACATGGGTTCATCCGAGATTCATCCCACTTAGTGTTTCTTTTGGATGAATGACCCTTCAATTTCATGGATCTAAAATCCTGGGTCTTCTCAGCTTCCCTACATGATATATTCTTGGGTAAATGTGTGTTCACAACATTCTTTTGATTTCTCCCCAAGGTATCTGCTTCATTATTTGACGGCATCAGAGGAATTCTTTTCTTTTCAACAGTGAAAGCATGTTGATATGGACATGTTCCTTCATTGTGACTGCTGCCGTTGCATACATCATAGATTTTATCAAGAATTTCAAATCTATTTGCAGTAAACAGATGCTTCTGGACCTGCTGATATTGCTTCTTTTTATTTGGCTTCCTTCTCTTTGATATAGGCATTCTCTGTGCTTTTCCATGTAAGGGATTATAAAGACAATCCAGTGCACAGTGCCCAAATCTGTTACAGCACCAACATTGACCCACAAATCTTTTCTTCTTTGTGTCTTCTATGTTAAGTTGTTGGGTCATCTGCTTAATCTTTTGTGCTCAATTTGAGGAACCAACTTCCTCTTTTTTCTTCTCATCCACCCTTGTCATGTTGGAAGGTTTCTTCTTCTCACATTTCCTCATCCAAACTTGTTTAGAACTTTTCTTCCCACCTGCACTGATTGTAGGAGTGTATTTAGAAAAATGAGTACAAGATGGTTTGGATGGTACCTTCACTTTCTCAGTTGCTTATGATAGATCAAAGAGTGAATTCATGATCTTCTTATGACATTTTGGAGGTATTTTGACAATAGAATCCTCCAGTGAGAATTGAGTACCAGCAGCAACTGATTCTTTATGTGAATAATCAAGAGTTTTCATAATCTTCTTATCACATGTTGGAGGCATTTCAGCTTTAGACTCCTCCAACAAACATTGAGTGCAAGCATCACTCATTTCATTCTTTTGTGAACTCTCAATATGTGTGTTCTCAATCTTGGTCAACTGAGCTTCCAATTTTTGACCCACAATATTGAGGATGATCTTCTGATCTTCAATCGTGATCATCTTCTCTTCACAAGTCTTCTTCAACCTTTCAACCTCATCTTCATGCATCTTAACTTTGTTTTGTAACAAAGAGTAAAGTTCCCTGAATTTAATGGAAGTTTCTTCCAAACAAAAATTCTTGACTTCATTGCTCTTCTTCAGCTCAACTTCAAGTGCAGGGAACCTTTCTTTTAGAGTCTTATTGACTACATCGTTTTCTTCAAAGACTTTCACCTGTTTGGTGAGCTTCACGTTTTCCATAACTTTTCTTTCCAACCCCTCTTCCATATTGTCAGCTTCCCTTTCTAATCGAGTGATCTCAACCTGCATAGATTGGAATAGGCTACAAATAATCGCAACCCTTTGTTCAGTAATATCATGCAGATATGTTTTGAGTTTTTCCTGAAAGCTTGAATAGGGGGTGTCATCCTTTCCTCTGGAAGAATCCTGAGCCACCTGCTCGATACTTTCCAAGCCTGATGTTTCTTCATTATTGGAATGGCTTGGAGAACAAGACATTGTATCTTCTTTGGATATGAGGGACTTCTTCAACTGCTTCTTCTCTTTCTTTTTCATGTTCGTCATGGTCTTGATTGATGTAGACTTCTGCTCAGAAATGACTGTTTCATTATCAACACCTCTCTTCATTGTTGACTTTAGGAAAGAAACTCAAATCCTCATCTCTATAGAATTACTGGAGAATATCCAACATACGTTAACATCCATCTGATACCACTTGTAGGACCCCGGGACACCCTGAGAGGGGAGGGGTGAATCAGGGTGGAAACTTTTTCTTCTTTAAGTTGTGGATCTTGTTCCCACGTTGGTAAGAACTACTTAAACCTGTATGATGGATATGATCAGCAATTAAACATTCACATGCAGAGACAGATGACACAGCTATTTTTACTTGGTTCACCACTAAGGGCTACGTCCAAGGAGCATACGCCAACAGGTTTCCGGTCGTACCTAAATCCACTATGCTTCACTAGCTGCGGATACAACTGTTCAGGCATAGTCACTCTGGCCCAGGCTCACTACTTTTACAAAGGTTCAGGGATAGCTCACTACTTCCCTCGGGTCACTTCCGTTGACTCCCCCTGGCTCACTGCCATTGGGTGAAGTCTCACTCAGTTTATAGACATGAAGGTCTCTTCAATGGATAGACATGAAGTTCTGTGTCTCCTGTTCAACATGAGACTTTGCTTGCATCAGAGTTCAGATTTGATGCAATTTTCTGTTTAATCCTCCTTTAGTGCAATGACTGAATGCACTAGATCCCATGTTCTTGTTTCCCTGAATCACAATCACTTGTGTGATTGCTCAATAATTGATGCTCTGTCAGAGTCTAGATTTCATCCACTGATGAATACCCCTCTTGCCCCTGTCCACTGGGTGAACAACCTTAGGAAAGGGTCTTCACAAAGTACCCTACTTCGAACGGCTCGCAATTTTGGAAAGCTCAAGCAATTCTGAGCAGAGCCCCTGCCTTTTCGCGAAGCTCAATCACGAAGCACTCTCGTGATTCTCAAGCCTTCACAATTCGTGGCTATCACGAAGCTCCTGCCACTTCAAGAAGCACACTGAGCCAACGCGGGTAGAACTCTTTTCACGGAGCTGGGAAAGTCGCCGTGAAGCTCCTACCTCTTCGCGAAGCTCAATGAGCCAACGCGGGGTGCAACCTTTTCATGGAGCTAGGATAGCCACCGCGAAGCTCAACTTTCGTGAAGCAAAACTACCTTCGTGAGTGACCTTTGCGAACTGAGAGCAATGGTTTTTCGTTGAGAGCTCTCTCTGCTTCTCTTGAGGGGGTCGGCCTCTATTTATAGGCAATTCCACCGACCCTCGCCCCTTCAACGTGAAGTCAACGCCACGTCATCTCAAATCGCGAAGCTCCAAAGTTTCTGCCGGAAATCTTTCCAAATCGCGAAGCTCCATGGCAATCTTCCGTTCGCGGAGCTTGACGTAGTCGTGAAGAATCACCATCAACATACCTTTGCAACAGCTCCACGAAGCTCCCTTCGCGAAGCCCAACATTCGTTCGCGCCTTCGCCGCGAATCTCCCTCGCAAATCCCTTCATCGTCGCGAAGCTCTCCACCCACTGTCATTCGCGAAGCTTGAAGTAATCGCAAAGGCTCACCGCCTCCATTCTTCTGTTCTTCGCGAAATCCAGTCCATGCATCCCATCTTTGCGAAATTCATTCCTTTTCCATATTAAATCATGATCTTCATGGAAATCATATTTTCGCGATGCTCACCAATTTCCAAATTCTGGACCCCAAAAATTTGGAAAACACTGGAAAATGGCGCCACCTTCAATGTTGTTCTTTTTGTCCGCCTCCAGTTCTTCCATTCCTTTTTCGACATTCATTGAATGAAACATGGATCATTATCCACAGTCCTCGAACTCGACCTGCCTCCATAGAATCTCTTTTTCCAACAAATTTGTATGTCGTCTTGTTTTCTTTGTCGACAAGGACGATCGTCTCAACAACGCTTCTTCTTGGTGAACTGTATACTTCAGCAACTCTTCTTCTTTTATCACAACCTCCACTATTGTGATATGTAGTCTTTGAAGGAACAACTTAAGCATCATCATCTTCTATGACAATGTGATGTGCATGGCTATCACAGAATTCCATTCATTGCACATTGTCTTCTTCTTCAACCGTCATGATCAACTTCGTGCAAAACATGTGATCTAATTCTTCAAAAAGTCTCTTGCATGGTTTTCACCTCATTCTTCTTTAATCGACCTCAGATGGATCGCACCCCACATTATTCATTGTTGTAAAAAATGTATCACCTTTGACACATGTTGTTTGAACTTACGATCAGTACAACAATTGTTTAAGTCGCTACTCCTCTACTTCATCAGAGTACTTCATGATCTCCTTCATTGTGATATTCCATTCCTCCATTTTATTGGAGTACTTCTTGATCTCTTTCATTTTGATATTCAATTGAAAACTATTGACAACAAATACAAACCTATACACAAGGTGGTTCCAACACCATCACCCTTAAAAACAAATATCATCAACCAAATTATCTTAACACCTAGAGCCTCATAGATTCAACCAAACTATACCCAAATATATCAAAAAAATCCTCGACACTTCCTAAAGATTCGGTTAATCTCAAAAGTCCACATCAAAAATCATTAATACAACTTACATTTGAGATCACCTAAGAAGTAAGGAAAAATTTCCAATTACTACATTTTCATTTATTTATAATTATTGATTATTCTAAAATATATAAATACAAAATAAAATTTTTTTAATAATCAAATTAGTATCATTCATATAAGAAAAAGTGATTATGCTTATGGGATAACCATTTTATACCCTCCTCCCAGCCATCTAATAAATTTAAATGTCGCTTGTGTTATATGCTCACTACCACCTTTATAAGCAACATGATAAATTTATCACAACCATGTTCATTTGATGGTACAAAAGGATCATTTAATGAATAAATATTATATTTTAAAAATTATTATTATTCAAAAAAAGAAACAAAGTCCAATTTTTTTACATTATATGTAGACCAATGCGTTACCTGCATGTACGTGTAGACTACTACCTCCAAAGAATTGACATATTTTATTTTTCATATAGTATTTCATTATGCATCAAATAATATTAAAATATAATTCCCAACACAACAAACTAAAAATAATATCACTAGTCCTCTAATTATTATATTATTCTAAATTAATCACTTTCTTAACAATACTCACCTATATATTATAACATGTTTTTGTTTGGGTCGGTTTAACCACTAACATGAACAATACTGTACTTTTTTATCATGGATTACAATAGAAACATAAATAATGATGTTATTATATATTTATGAACAAATTATTTTTGTTTTATTTTTTTGTAATGGTTATAATAGTATTTTACTTATTTTTATCATATCACATTTTGGTTTATTATAAATTGTTGAAAAACGTTTTTCATCATTTTTATCATCACAAATAATGAGTAAAATTGTTTTGAAATTAAATGTTAACATTAAAGAACATTACAGTAAATCTATTATAGTGACTGTAATTATTTCATAATAATGATCTTGGATTCTCTAAACAATAATTGACATTATCATTTTGAAACAAATATTAAAAAATCAATAGAAACTAATAACATTCAATGATGAAAATAAAAATAACAAACTAATATAATTGTAATAAATTATTATAAATAAATATTATCAAATAATTTAAATATTAATATATTTCGTATATAGGTTTTAAATATAGTTATTTTGATTACAAAAGTTGATAAATCATTTTTTGTTAAGCATGATTAATGGTATACATGTTTCGTCTCTATTTCCATCCATTAGGACATGCTTTTTATCCATCTAATTTCATTTAAATAATTTTTATACTTCATATTGGTTATATAAAGTCATGAAATATATTTTATTCATGGTATTATAATTTCAATTTCACTCTCACTCTTCTAAGGTTTTTGTATTGAATCATTTATTAATCTATAAGTGTTTTTCTGAACTCAACTTATTTTCCTAAGTAATAATTATACAAATCCCAACTATAGAAGCCTAGAGTTTAAGGTTACGTTATTACATTGTCACTAGATATATGAGATCAAATACCAGGGTATTAAATAGTCTGTTAGTCTTGGAAAATAATATACATTCCTAGATATCACGTTACATTTGAGAACATAAAATAAAAAAATATTTTCATTGAGAACATTTTTTTCCCATATATCAAATCATTTAATATAAATCACCCCACACTTCCTGGAATACTATGGAATGATAAAAAAATAAAATAGTGAGATCATATTATCAGTAATAAAATTTTTACAATGAAAAATATCATCGAATAAATAAGGTGTGGATAATATGGATGAAATTAATGATTACCATATAATTCCATATAAATAATCATAAAAAACTCAAACATGTACATGGATCACACGAATAATCAAATAATGACTTTTTCATGCCAAATTGATATCATAATTATGATATACACAATGAAAAAAATCTTAATCCTACTGTCAAGCCCTAGTACTAAGACATTATACATAAATGGGTAATTAATATTCCAAATACCCAACATATTTTGTCTCATGAGACACACATATTTCCCAAGGGGCCATTTATTTATTGGCCCCATCCATCTCTTAATAAGTTTAATACATTCATAATATGAATAAAAAATATATTGTAATCAATATTCCTTAATAATCAATAACTACTGTTATTAGAAGAAATAAAATATGGAATGTCAATAATTTCCTTAGTCAGAAATGATTAAAAGATATCTAGATAAATATGGTGTATGGTATAATTACTGTATATCCTCAATAAATCATAATATTAATTAATTTATGTTTACATAGATGAAAATAATTTTAAAAGAACACTATAACATCTCTTTAGAAAAATATCCTCTTCAATTTTAAATCACATATATAAAAAATAAATATTTCTTAAAAGTTTAATTTTTTTAATTTTGAAATAAGTATGTTAAATTTTAATTGAACATTCATAACAAAGAGTAATCATTACTACATGAAAATTATTTCATGCATTGTATGTTAAAATAAATATTCCATTCACATATTTGGTATAAAAATACCTCATTATAAAAATGAAAAGAAGATTCCATTTAAATATTTCATAGAACGTCAAAAAATGGGTAAAAATAACTTTAGTAGTTCATTGTATAACATTAAAAAAGTTCATGAGAACATTTTAAATAAATTATGGTAACAAAAGTAAATGATTCCTGGTGACATAGAAAAATAATGTTGGTCTTCCATAAAAACATTCATTCAATAATTTGTGTACATAAAGAGAGGAAAATGAAAGAGAAACAACTAATTTACATACATAAACATATTAGAATAAAATGGATGGGTTTTAAGTTATAAATATCATATAATTACATCAATGGAAACTTAATGATATAAAATCTTGAATAATGCTGAGATTTTGAAATAAACCCCAACCACAGGTCTGAATTTCGTTATAGGTGTTTGTAATCTCTTGTATAAAAAATTCAAAATTACTAAACTTATATAAAATTAGCATATAAAAATTTATAATATTATATATTATCCACTTATTATATTTTGAAGCACATTTATTAATAATTTCTTATCAACATCATCGTTTCGAGTGTTAATTGTTTCATTTTTCATGTAAGATTAAGTTCGGTAATTTCAATAATTTCATATTTTTCATGGTTTAATAATCTATATAATGTTATTAATGAAATAAATATAATATATATTTATTATATACATAGTTTAAATAATTATTAAATTTAATACATGAAAAATGAATCACATCACCTCATTGAAGTGGTAGTACGTACACAAGCACATACGAAGTTATAATTTTCAATGGGTGGAAGGGAAATAAAGTAAATGATATATTATATTTATAGTATCATAATTATTTATTAATTATCATATATAAATATTATATCCATTATAATAACCATCCATGAATAGTGGTGATGAAAAATGAAATATGTCACTTCGTAAGATGGTAGTTTGTACAGACGCAAATACAATTATTTTGGTTCCCATTTGATGGATAAGGAGATAAATAAATTTTTTTACATATATATAATAACATATTAGTATATGAGAGATAATAATGTTATTATATCATCATGTATAACACATAATCAAAGGAGGTATAAGAAAATTAAAAAATGAAAACATTCGGTTAAGAGTTATACATTTTCATTAGGAAACCTACTTTGGCTTACATATTAATCATTATAAGGTTACTATATCAATTAAAATAATACATTTAGATCATATAGAGGGTTTTAATAATGGTATTTGGTAAGGAATTTCTATGATAGAATTATCTTGATGTTTGAAGGAGATATGAGAGTGGGTGTAATGACCTAGAATTCTATCACTGATATTTCCCTTGTTATGTTAATTTTATATTGTATAAATGACATAAAACCCAAATAGAGAACAAAATAATAACATTATAAATGAATAATGAATTAATTAATAGTTATTTCTTGATGTTATGGAATCTATACTGATGAAATAGTCACTTGACCTTATTAATAGTAATGTGACCCTTACGAATAATAAATCAGCCAAATGAATAGTAAGACCCCCCATGAATGTATAAATATAATTTAGACATATTATAAATGAATTTATGTTATAATTATATCATAATATAAGAAGTTTTATATTTTAAAAATTAATAATTAAGTGTTGATATTTATGTAAGTCAACAATATTTAATTACAATTTAATAATTAATAAAATTATTTAAAATTAAATTTAATTTCATCAAATGTATTCATATTATAATATTTTGTGGCATTATGATTTTAGGATAATTTTATGAGACCTTATAAAATTTTCTAGAATGTTATAAAATCAGTTATAAATTTAAAATATGTATTTTCGAGTAAATGATGATTTTAATTAAAAATAAAATTTATCATATTTAAAAAATTATTTTTATAAAAATGAGTCCATTATTGAATTATACATGTTGAAAAATGGTCAGGGTGAATTTTTTGGATTTTTCTTAAATACTTGATTATTTTGTGAATAAAAAAATACAACAATTTACATTATAAATACATTAAATGTTAAATAAACTATTTTTTGAGTCATAGTTGATGTATGAACTATAAACTAGAACATAAATTAATTATTTTAATATATTTTATGATTATTTTCATGAAATTCATAGTCTTGAGCCAAAATAATAAACAAATGAAAAAAATATTCAAAAAAACCCCTCTCCTCCACTATAAATAGCACCACTTATCCTACCAGCTTCTAATCCATTAACCTTGTAAAATAAAAGCTCAATACTCTTAAAATGTCCCTTACCCAAATAAAATATCTCGTTGTATCATTAAAAGACCAAAACAATTTCCCTAAAGAGGTTATCAAGTAGGATAATTCCAGAGAAAAAATCATATTCCTTTTCCTTTTATGTTTTTTCTTGTTATTTAATTTTATTACTATATTCTCCTATCCCCTCATCTGAATTTAATGAAACCTACTATAACATAAATTTACAGTAATATTATTATGCTAATGGAGTAATCTAACAATAATCCCCATCTCCTCCCGCTTTTATTTTAAAAATGGAAGCACCATCTCTAAGGTTTTGTTTATCACCTTCAAGGACGACAAGTATTTATTTTCCTTCACCGTAATAATGGATTTTCAAAAAACCTTATTAATGGTTGAAATATATTATAAAATTAATATTATACCCCATTTTATTTTCTATATTTAACATATTTTTATAATACTAAATGATACATCCAAATGAGTTGTTTATGACCAATAATTGTTGTAATAATCTAAACAACAATAAATAAACATATTATCAAATGATTCATCCTCATATCATATAAAAAATGATATATATGAACATTTACACTTTTTTATGTTCATTGATAACATATAATTTCATTTCTGGAATATTATACCCATTTTCCATGAACTTCATTACATATAAACAAGCGAACAGATCATGAAAATCGAGAAAATGAACATTCCTGAACGATGAATTTAAACTCTATAACTCATCAAAAAGAAAATAAATGATCATAATAAAACTATAATGAATCAAATATACATATATTTGGTTCTGAATTAATTAATTAATGGATATAATTTGATTTTCCACGACATTAAGGTCAAGTGCATAACACAATCGGGCATAAGGTAAGGGATTCTACGCGAACCTTCATTTTTTTCCTTCAGGTTATTATTATACAATATATAACCAAATTTAAGGCTTTTTTATTTTTGTTTACTTATTTCATATTTTTTATATATGTTCCAAACTCATATATCCATATAAATTCTCCTTTCATTTATGGGAAATACATGTTTAACTGGGTTCCCTTCTCAGTTTTTCCGGATAAGCAAACCCGATTAAACGGAACATCCTAATTTCATACCAATTTTAAATTACAATCTATAATATATTTTAAGAATCCATTATTATTATAAATTCACTATTTTTTCATATAAAACTATATTTTTTTCATTTCTAGTTTTATACAAAGGATTATGACAATTACAAATGATTTTTCTAAAAAAGAAAGCTTCTTTACAAAGTAAAAGGTGTATTTCTCTCAAGAATTCCTTAGTAATTTTATAAGAGTATTTTAATTTATGTCAAAAAATATGTGAAATTTTATTATCTACTGAGATTGATCTCTTATGTTAATCATCCACTATATTTTAGGAAATAGTTTATGATCAGTTTGGTCATGTATGTGCTATCTTGATAGCATTGACCATATTACTCAGAATGGTTAGTGATTATGTTTACAGATTGGGGATCATTATTTAAATTTCATATTTATATATTGTTTATGATTATACTCATTCATATGAGCAATTTATTATACTTTGTAAGTGATGGATGGATCCCTCTATATCCCCTTGATGCATTGGTAGGTCTTATGAGACAAACGACACTGGGTTTTGACCCATTATGTATAATGTCTTGGTCGATGCATTGATGATATGTTTTTGATGTCTGACCTTATGAATTCCCTCATTATGAAACTAATAATTTATAGTACATGTGATTATTCAACTAGTATAATATCCAATGTTATTTTTTATTATGGCGTTTTTTAATCAACTTGTATTTCCTAAAATTTTATGACCAAGATAATGTTTTAGAGACACGTGTTTTAGTTATTCACCATGCCTTATTATTTATGTTTATTAAAGCTTTCACATTATTGATTAACCTTACTAAGAATCTAATCTCAACCTTTTATTATTTTTTTTCCTAGGATTCAAAGATGTATATTACAAATGACTTGTAGGGATAATCTAGGAGTTATGGGAGTTTCTAATGGATTTGATAACTTGTTTTTACTTACAATTTGTAATGAAAAAATTATGTATTTATTATGGATTCCAAAATTACTAATCTATTAGGTCATTAGGTATGCTACTTTCTTGTTTATTATACCAATGCAATAATGTAATGAATTAGCTCTGAGCTTTTAGGGTTATGGTCTTTATAGTTGATATTAGAGGAATTTTAGTACAAACATTGTAAAATAGATTTATTAAACATTCAATAGGGAAAATAGACCTAATAATTAATTTTTAGATAAGGATATATGTACATCCTAAAATTTTGGAAAATTTAGAGATTATGTGATTCATACGGGAAAAAAATCCCAATCTGGACACTACATGTAGATGTGGTTCGGGAACAAATATACATAGAGGTAACTACATTGACAAGGTGTCATGATCATAACTCTGGGTAACCTGGTACAAACAATGTGCCTTACTACACAGCTAGTTTGACACTTATAGGGGATATGATTTGGATAAGTCACATTTTATTTAAAACCAATTAGGATGTATTCAATAGTAAATATGTTCCCAATGAAATCATTATTATGATTATGAGAATAATTATGCATAGAATTTAAATGTATCCTATATATTTTTCTAGTTTGAGATTATAAATTATGATAAATAATAAAATCTAGTGAATTTCATTATTTAGGAATAGATCATAGTGGATGTAATGGAAACATTATCAACACATGTATCCCATGTAGGGATGTACCTCAAATACAATATAATGATATCGTCATTGGAGCTAAGACTGGTGCATAGAAACATATAACTATAATGGGATAATAAAATCAGGTTATGAACATTAACCTCACCCATATAGAGCATCCTGATCCACAATATGGAGGAGTAGTGTTAGACCGATTTATTTTAATAAATATGTCATAATTTAATGGGACTAAAAACCTATTTGTAGAGGAGTAGTGGATAAGTTCCACAGGGAATTATTTCTCACATTGGAAAGTAACAAAAGTGAGAAGGTTTTGATGATATTTTATCTTCTATCAGAAGATAAACATCGATGGGGGTAATTAATTCAAAATGAAAAGTAGGAGGAATAAATTCATAATATGAAATGGATGGATTTTTAAAAAAATCCTAGAAAATTATTTTCCTCACGAACAATGATCATATATAGAGAGTAAATTCTTGATTCCAATACAAAAAGTGGATGAAAAACATTTCCAAGTAAGAATCAAACTTTACATTGTTAGAAGGCGACATTTTGGACTATATACATAATTCAAGGAGCACTATTGATCAATTCGTTGATGGAATAAACCCATTATTCTGAAGGGAATTATTCTACCAAATTTCTCACTATATGAAGATATAGTCACATGTTCTATCAGGGTAGAAAAATAATTCTCTATGTCACATGAATTTAATGCAATGAAATATTATAAGAGGGATAATTATCAATCTATAAAAAAAGATAAGGAAAAGTGGTGGAAATGAAGAGCAGATTTTCTATCCTAAGATAATTTTTAGAAGAAACACCGTAGTACTTGCCTAATGGGTAGGTTGTTTGTTACAAGTGTGGAGTAAAATCCACAAAACCTATAATTCAAAGGAAAGGAAACAAGCTACCAATGATCAAAAATAAAATTTCAAAGAGATAGGAAATTATGAAAATTATTATCCTAGGCCTGAAGGAAACATTCCCCAATGAAGGCCAATGGAGGAAGGCCATTCTTATGCAGTCACAATAGTTGAGGCTAAATTTACTAATGATATTATGGAAAATACTTTAATCATTTTTTCAAACTTATCCAATGATTTATTTGATTCTGGATCATTACATTCTTTTATATATTCCCTGTTTTCCAATAAATCTATTCATTTCTCTTTTGATTTCATAGGGGAATTTTCAGTGAAAAATCATAGGAGAAGTATCATTGCAATGAAGATCTAATGGTCAGTCCCCTTTATGACACATAAACATGATTTAGTTGTGGACCTCTTCATCATACCTATTATTGACTTGGTCATAATCATTGGTGTGGATTGAAATTAAAATTGTGATATTAAAATATATTGTAAGAAGAATGATGATAAATTTTTTTAGAATGATATAGAATCCCATATATTTAGGGTATAACCCTCTTTGGATAACTCTTATCACAACCCACCCCTAACGGCTATACTAAATTAATTCTCTGGGGAGGAAGAGAAAACCTCATCTATGGATGAAGAAATAAATATTCAAATTTAATTTTTACCTATTGTGAAAGAATATATAGATGTATTTCCATAGGATTTACCTGGACATCCTCCAGAGTAAAGAGTTGAGTTCCCTAATGATATAATTCCTTATGCAAGACATATATTAATAAATCCTTATAGAATGACTACTTTGGAATTATAATCATTGAAAAAAGAACTAGAGTAATTGAGTGATAAAATATTTTTTCAACCTACTGTTTCTCCATGGGGAGCCCCTATTCTGTTTGTCAAGTGGAAAGATGGATCCATGAGGTTTTGTATTGACTATAGAGAAATGAATTTTATTAAAATAAATAATAATTATCCCTTACCTCACATTGATGATTTATTTTATCACCATAATGGAGATGAATAATTTTCAAAGATTGGACTTCGGTTTTGATATCATCAATTATGTTTGTGGAATGAATATATTCCAATGACACCATTTTGAACTAGGTATTGACATCATGAGTTTAAAGTAATTCCATTTAGACTGACTAATGCACCCTATGCTTTCATGGATCTAATGGATAGAGTTTTAACATAATATCTTGATGATTTTTGGGGTATTTATTTATGATATCTTGCTTTACTCTAAAAGCCAAGAATACCAAGAGAATCACTTGTTGATTATTCTGAAGACTCTTGGAAGAAATGATATATATGGAAAGGTTAGAATGTGTGAATATTGGATTCAATCGATTTATTTTCCGGGACATATTGTCTCTAAGAATGTAATTTCATTTGCTCGTGTTAAGATAATGGTCGTTCATTAATGGACAACACCAATAAACATAACCAAGTTATTGATAAGTATATTACATGCATACATTTTAAGATGCTTTAATAAATGAATTTTTTTATTTTTTTGATTAATCTTTCCAAGTTAATTGTATTTTGACTTGTTTTATGTTTTATGGAAGGAATCATTATATATTAGAAAATGTAAAAAAAGATATTTTTTTGGATCTTAAAGACACATTTCGTCGAGGGTGAATCGAAGCAGCGAGACACCATATTTTTTATAGAGAATAAATATTGAAATTCTTGTGCAGAACTGGTACACCTCATGTATTGAGTGTACACAATGTGTAGTTTGAGTTCAAGACATGCAGTTGTACAAATCCTCACATGCCTACTTGATGTGAATGAAAATTACATGTCGTGTACTATTAGTACAGGGCATGAAAATAGTCAAACGTCAAATTCTTGAATGAATTTTGTGTAAGATTCTTGCAGATGCAAAGGAAACACAAATAAATATTACATGACGTGTATCCCAAGTACAGGTCATGTAGGGGGTAAAATTTCCCAAATCTAAGCCGAGATCTATGCACGTGTCACGTAGGTTCCCAAAAATCAGATCACAAGTACACGACGTGTATCCCAAGTACACATCGTAGCAGAGGTTAGGAAGAACCCAATTCAATCCTATCAAAAGATTCACTAGATTCATCATTTGGGGATTTGAAATTGGCCCATGACCAAATATTGATCAAGAATCTGCACCCCAGGTGAGTAATATCTTTATTTTTAGGATTTTCTTTTCTTTCCCCCTTCCCTCTAAACCTCTCATCGCTGGGATGAGGGGTAATATCACCATGTACTAGGGTGATGTAAATAATGGGTGAAGGTGTCATTGGATTTAATTATTCTAATAATTCATATCTTTGGTTTTCATAATTTTAATATTCAACATCCAATCCATTTCTTTTTCTTTTATCACGATCATCGATATTCGAATAAAAAAGTAACATTTTAATTGTGCAACAGACAGTCCTAATAATGGAAGACCATTGTAAACATTAGGGGAACTTATGTTTAAACATTTTATAGATACTAAATTGATATGGAATAATCATAAATTAATGGATGAAGGTAAATAAAAAATTTTCGTGTTAAGGAGGGGATATCATGACCATTGGATCTACTTAGTCTCAACTCCGACACCAAATCATGAAGTAAACAATCTATTTTATAAAATCCAATTGCACTAGAACTTGAAATTACATTACCTAGACAGGATTTTAAAATATTTTTTCACACAATCAATTAATCCTCTTCTTCATTCTCACTCTACATTCTTAAAACCAATCAATTCACTATATTCTAACCTTTTACTCCATTTAATAATATTAATCTTTCGAAATTATAATAAACTAAATCATCGTCCTTATGGGATCAACCTAGACATCCACTTTACAACATTAATTGAGTGGTATAATTGAGTTTTATAAATATGTTTTTGAATAGTACCATAAGGAACATACAACGCCCTGTGGGGATATCAAACTAAAGCCACTGTCGAGACAATATCTTTTTTTGTTTTTAAGATTTTAATTTTTCATATTTATTTCATTATTTTAATTAAACATTTTGTGCTGACTATTTTGTTTTATTGGTTTTCATGTTTTTAAATTTATACATGCACAACTAAAAACATGATAAAATTAATAAAGGGATCATTGATTTGAAAAAATATTCTGAACCAAGCTCGGAGTTTAAGGAAGATAGAATAATGGTTGGGGCAGAACAAAATCAAATTCTTCAAAGAGATCAGGGACTTCAGACACTTTCTTACTATGGGCGGCAATTGAATACTAGAATAAAACCAAGAATCCTAGAACCCTCGTCACTACGAACCACATTAAGATAAATATGATGATCATCTTAATGATATCAAACAACATAAAATTCACAAGACTTTTTCATGAATAATTGAACAAGCATTTTAGAGATTTTATAAAGCTCTATAAAACTTTTCAATTCCAAAATATCTCCAGCGATCTGATATGAATTCATCATTACCTATTTTCATTTTGAGATCTAGCTCAAGACTATATTCAGAGCATGCCTTCTCATTCCATCTCTACATGGGATGAGTTAGCACAAAACTTCCCCACCTGATTCTTTCTACCCTTTAAATCGATGGATATATGGGTAAACATTCTGAAATTTTCTCAATTTGTTGATTAATCTATTTATTATACTTGGAAATAGTTTAAGGACATGACTTATAAATTCCCCCATCATGGAATAGAGTTGTGGATACATATAAAAACCTTTTATAAGGGTTTGTCACATGCAAAAAAGATCAATTATAGATGTTGTAGCTGGAAGATCCTTAATATAGAAATCAGCTAAAGAGAGACCCAACCTTTTTTATGAGACTGAAAGCAACTATTTCTAATGGAAAGTAGAAGAGACACAACAAAAATGAATTTATTTATTAAACAATAATGACTGGATGGCAGTTTAACTGGAGTCGCTAACCAAAAAGATAGACATCATGATGGGCACTCAGAAAAACCCCCACGGTATGTATATTTAACATATAAATTAGGCTGATTATAATAACAGTAATCAAATTAAGAGATATAGGCAGCCACAATAATAAGGCCAGGGATTTCAACAGAGACCACAAGGGTGCCAACAGAAAGCACGTCAAGGACCCACACTGACGATACATGTCCATAAGTTGAAGGAGATATTGGAGACAATGATGACTGCATCTTGGGGTTGTTGAAAAGTAAATAAAAGAATAATAATCATTCCAAAAGGATGCATTTCAAAATCTGGAGTGTCAGGATGGCCATATCTCCAAAACATATAGAGTGCGAAAAAGAGAAGAGCTTCCAGGATTCACTAAAGAATGCCTACGTGAATATTTGAAGGCTTTTGATCTTATAATTTTAAATAAAATACATATAAGAAGCATAGATTTTTTAGGATGACCATCCATGGATGAAAAGGAAGAAGAAGCTATAATATCAAGGAAAAAGTTACTAAAGAAAAATATGATGAACCATCTCAGCATAATCCAAATATGCCTTTTCTAGATCATATGTAAAAACAAAGAACAATATGTATAGAGGTATGTTTCTTGATCATTTAATGAAATGGAATATTAATATAACTTTTTTATAGGATCTTGAGAACATGATAACATATGAAAAATTCATGAAAGAGATAATAACAAAAAAGAAGATGATGGAGGATATCGGTACCATCCCACTTATTTAGGAGGGTTTAGTAATAGTATCAAATGACCTACCTAAAAAGAAAAGAGACCCATGTAGTTTTTCAATTCCCATTATTATTGGAGGTAACATATGTGGGAAGGATTTTTGTGACTTAGATTCAAGTGTCAATATCATTTCATGGACAGCATTCAAGATTTTGGTACTGGATGTACTTATGCATAGAAGAGTACTTTTTCAATTTGTAGACTAAACTATGAAATCCCCATGAGGAGTCATCAATGACGTCCTGATCAATGACGATAAATTCAAATTCTTTATTGACTTCCAAGTGCTAGATATGGATGTGGAAAGGAATCCAGTCATTATAAGGAGACCATTTTTAGCCATAGGGAATGCTCTAATTTATGTGAAAATAGATAACATTTTATATGTGTTAAAAGTGATCAAGTTACCTTCAACATCCACCAAAAAATGAATAATTATGACGTGCAAGAGGACAATGATTTTTTAGAATGAGAAATAGCTGAAGTCACAGATTTCACTAAGATTGAAGAGTTTCATGAGTTAGATGTTATTTAAGAACAGTATTCTCAACCAAATAAGAAAGGGAAGATGAAGAACAAGACCACTAACACGAGAATAGAGACTGACTCTTCCACATTTGAGAAATAAATATAGGACTGGATGGTATATGAAATTCTATTTAGTTTATTAGGATTGAGGTAGCAATGGTGGATCAGACCAATGAAGATCAAGAAAGTACTATAATCTAGAAGAATCAAGCTATTTAGAGAAGAAGGAAAGGGGAAAACCAATGTGGATAGGACACCACTGACATTATTCATTGAGCCAAAAGTGGTAAAAAATATCCATCGTCTGTCACATGATCTTGAACTGAAATAGTTATTGTTGATCTAATGATGTTAAAAAAATCACTTTTTAGTGGTATCCTGAGTTTCTTGTTTTTATTTATTTATTTTCCATTTTTTAGAGGCGCGTATTTTCCAATTTTACGAATTTTAAACAATTCATGAATTAGGTTTGTGCTTTCACATGATTATTTTTAATTTAATGAACCATCAAGATCCAAGGTAGCAGCAAGTAATAAGAATAAAAAAAGATCAGTAAGAAAATTACTCATCATAATGGTCAAGTGAACGTTGTGAAAAAAAGTAGAAAAAAACTACACAACTGACATTGAAGCTTCTTTTTCAAGGGGAATAAGTGTTTTAATTCTTAATTTTAAAATTTTATTCCCCACGTTGACTTTTTTTAGATATTGAATTGGAAATTTTAGGCCCCACACTTGAGTACTTAATTAATCAACTGATCTAGGAGACATAAATTTCATAGAATAATTATCATGCCATGTATTTGGATTTCTTTTATATAAATTTGAGTTAGAAAAATGGTAAAAATAAGTATTATTGATAAGCATGATGATAAAAATTTCAAAAAACATGATTTAAGGGGGCATGTTGATCATTGTAAATGGAATTTTTCTAAGATTTGGACAAGTTTGGAATTTATAATGTTTTTGTTAATTTATTTAGTTATTCACATACACTTCCATGAGTTATTCTCTAAACCAATCATCCCATTCCCAAGATATCCACTAAGCCAATTATTTATATTCATTCTATAGTATATTTATTGGGAAACCCAGGGTTCTTTTCTTTTTGATTATTTTACATCTTATAAATCGTATGACTAAAACAGTGTCATTTTTTAATTAATTGTGGCATTCCATTGTTATCCCATATCACAAAACCAACCTTGAACTAATCCATTTTCATGATTGTAGAAACCATGGATAGCCTTGTTTCGAAATGATACAAGTTAGAGGATTATTTTATCCATTCCTACCTTTATCGAAATGTTTTCATGATATTAAAAGAATAATTGTGGGGGAGGAACATTTGGGTGTACCATAAAATACGTTATTAAGGATATTTTTTGGGCTGTTCATTATACAGGGTGAGGCCATTAAATATTTCATTTTATTATATTATTCACATATCTTGCTAAAAAAGTTATTAAATTTGAAAAAAATTGATAATAATTGGGTTGTGATTTGGGAGGATTAAAAATAACCATTTTCTAGACATATTATTTTGGATCATATGTGGTTAGGTTATGGATGTGAGATTATTCCTAATAATATATTTTTAAATAGAAAAAAATAGAAAAAGAGAAAAAAGATAATGATATGGCTGATTCATTCATTGAACATAAATTTATCATGAGCCCACTTTGTGTTTTTTGGGGGAAGAGTGAAATGAAATTTGAAAAGGGATACAATTATTGAGTTATCCTTGAAAATAATGAGAATTTAATTAGAGCCAAGCCACCTTTTGGAAACATACTTTCGAAATAATTTTCCTACCTACCCTAAAGCCTCAGAGCCATTTCATCGTAAATGGTAAATCCCTCATGATTATTTGTGATATCAATCTTTACATGGTGGAGATGTTATATGAATTGAAAGCCTATGGTAAGTTATATGTTTTTGAGGTATGCCCTAAATTCAGTTTATATTTATACCCTGATGATGAGTGAAAAAAAAAATCAAGTGAGTAAAATTACAAGTGGCATGCATACTAATAATGGATTAAAAAATATAGATGAATAAATGAAAAGGCCATGTTATTTCAAAAGAAGAAATTATAATACATGATTAACTTGTTTATTTAAAAAATTGAGGTGTTGATGAATTTTCTTATATATTTATCAAACATTTATTTTTCTATTTTATCATTTTCTTTTTTAAAAATTGAATTTGAACCATGATAAGTTGAATTTCCTTGTAATATGTTGATATTTCATCCATGAGGAGAAGGTTGAATTCAAGTATGGGGGGATTAGATAAGTGTATTTAATGCATATATTTTAGGGAGGTTTATTAAATGAATTTTAGTATTTAATTGATTAATCTTACCATGTAGTGAATGTATTGAATTAATTTATGTTACATAGAAGGAAACATTGAATATTCGAAAAAGGAACATGAAGAGATGTTTTTTAGAGCATAAAGATACATTGTGCGACAAGAATATTGAAGCAGTGTGACACTAGATTTTTGAGAGAGAAGGAAGTCAGAATTTATGGATCAGAACAAGTACAAGTTCTATACTAAGAGAACCTGATGTGTTGTTTCAGTTCCTGGCACGCTGCTTGTTATATTGTGATAAGCATACATGTTATGAATGTCAATTATAGGTTATATATACTTTGTACATGATGTGATAACAATAAAAAATCTAATTTATGAATTATATTTGAAAATTATTCTCCTAGATGTTAAAGAAACAAAGATAAGGAGAACATGGCCTATATCCCAAGCACACATCATGCAGGGGGTCAAATTTCCAAAATATCATCCAAGATCCATGCACATGTCACACGGATTAACAAAAAGAGGATCATAGGTACACGATGTGTATCCCTAGTACACGTCGTGAGGGAGATTGGGAAGAACCGAATTGAAGCCTAGAAATAGAGGCATTGGATGCTACATCGAAGGATTTTAAATGGGTTAGAGAACAGAGTTGGATCAAGATGATGCACCCTCAGTGAGATATTCCTTTATTTTTATGAATTTATTTTCATTCACCCTTTCATCTAAATCTATAATCTCTAGGATGAGGGGGGTAATCCTACCATGTTCTTGGGAGAGGTAACCAAAGGGGAAGGTGGCTTTGATTTTAATTCCTTTCTATTATTCATGTCTTTGGTTTACATAATTTCATTCTTGAACATCCAATACATTTTTTCTCATTTTCCTTGACTATTGATATTAGAATAAATATGGAAAATTTAAATTGTGAAACTAACAATTCAAAATATGGAATGACTATTTTCAAATTTAGGGAAAATCAGGTTTAAACATGGTATTAAGGCAAATTTGATGCGGTAAAATCCTAAACTGTTGGACTAAGGGAAATAGATAATTTCTGTATCAAGGAGGGGTTAAGATGAAAATTGGATCTACCTATTCTCAACTATGACACCAAATCATGAATTAACCAATCTAGTTTCCAGAAACGAATAGATAATGAACCTAAAATTAGATTACACCAACACACTTTTAAAACCAGTTTTCACACAATCAATCAATCTACTACTTCATTCTCACTCTGGTCAACCTCAAATTACAATTTAATACATTAATTGAGTATCATATTTGAGTTTTATATATAAGTTTTTTCATAGTAAAATAAGGAACTAATGACGCATTGTATGGTTATCGGGAATGCAGTTTAATTGATTTAGTAGGTTATTATTGAAATTTCATTCAGAACTTCATGGGATTTGCTGACCCGTTAACCAAGATTACTTATTACGGGGTTATGTTTGTATTGAAAAGTTAATTTAAAGAATGTTTTGAATAATTTAATAGAAGATTAGTTAATTATATGATATTAACTCTATAATCGAGAAATGGTGGATTTTTTATTTATAGTGAGGCGTTAAAGAAATGACTCAGGTGTCTCTTTATGATGAATGATAGATTTATTTCCTATTCATTAAGAAAGATAAAAAATTTATGAACCAAACAATCCAAATCATGATATTGAGTTATTAGGTGTCATATTTTCTATAAAAATATAGATACACTATATCTATGGGGAAATATGAAAGATAAATATAGATAAAATGAGATTAAAATATATCTATTCATAGAAAAAACTCAACATGAGGAAAATGATATGTATTGAGATAATTAAGAATTATGATTATTAAAAATAATATCACCCAGTAAAGGTAAATAATATAGCTAATGCATTGAGAAGGAAGGATCGTTGCATTTTAAAAAAATGAGTATTGACAAGGACCCTATGTACATGGATCTAAAAAATATAGATATGAGAATTATCATGGAAGATGAAATATAATTACATTTTCAATTGGTTTTTGATTTATATTTATTATAAAGTATTTAAAATTCTCAGTCTGGTGATGGGAATATTAAAAATAAAATTAATGCTACGAATAATGGGATGTTTTCTGACATCATGTGTTAGGATAGAAATATGAAATTTAGGAGGAGGTTATATGTTCCATCTATACCTGAGATAATAATGGAGTTATTGGGTGATACCCAAAGATATAAATTCTCTATACACCCTAGTAGCATGAAGATGTACAAATATTTTAAGGAACATTTTTGGTGGGATTACATGACGTGGGAAATTGGGAATTATGCATCAAGATGCTTAGTTTTTAAATACGTAAAGGTCGAAAGACAAGATCCTAGAGGAGTCATGAAACATATACCTATTTATACATGGGAATGGAATGATATCAGAATAGATTTTTTCAATTTATTACAAAAAATTCAAAGAAATAATTATGCAATATTGGTATTTGTTGATCAAATTACAGAATTTGCACATTTCGTCACTATAAGGGAATATTTTCTACTAGAGTTCCTTGAATGCATCTATATTAATGAAGTTGTAAGACATTACAGACCACCTCACTCAGTTGTGTTTGATCATGATCTATGATTTAAATCAAAATTCTGGAAATTTTTTTATAATGCTTAGGATATTGAACTTCACGTGAGTACTTCTTGTCACCCTCAAATTGACGGGCAGTCAAAAATAATGATACAAACATTACAAGAATTTTTGGGATCAAGATTACTCAATTTTAAAGATATGTGGGATCAGTATTTACTTTTGGTAGAGTTTAACTACAATAATAACTTCTATTCTAGTATACATATGGAACTATATTAAGTATTGCATGAAAATCAATTTCGTACAATAACATGTTGGGATGAAGTTGGTGAAAGGATGTTTGTAGGACTATATCATGTAGAGGAATCAACAATGAAGGAAAAGAATGTTCAAACTCATATCAAAGCAACACAAAGTTGGAAAAAGAGCAATGCCAATAATCAAGGGAAGGATTTTGAATTTCAAGTGGGAGATCATGTTTTCTTGAAAGTGTCTCCATGCAATGGTGTTATATGATTTGGAAAGAAAGGGAAACAAAGCCCCATATACATTGGTCCTTTTGAACATTTGGAGATAATTAGAGCTATGAATTATTGTTTGGCAATGTTTTCTAGCATTTCCAAAGTTCATTATGTGTTCCACATATCTTAGTTAATGATGTACATGCCAGACACGACACATATTCTCACTTTTTAATAATTGTAATTGGAACATAATTTATCTTACTGTGATGAGCCTATACGGATTTTGGATAATAAAGAACAAGTGATCAGGAATTGGATGACATGGTTGGAAAATGAAATTTGGAAAAATCATAAAATTGAAGAGGCGGTGTGGGAAACAGAGGAGATTATGATGAACAACAACCAAAATCTTTTTATTGGGGTGACAATAGGGAAATTTCACATATGATATTTTTTTGGAGAGGAGAATGTAATGACCCAGAATTCTATAACTGATTTTACCTTGTTGTGATTATTTTATATAGTATAAATCACATGAAAACCACATATATAACATAATAAAATATATATAAATGAATAATTAATAAAATAAGAGCTATTTATATAAGATAAAGAATAAATACCGTTGAAATAGTAACTTGACCTTAAGAATACTAATTTGACACTATTGAATTGTAATTTGGAAAAAATATTAGTAACATCACCCATGAATGTATAAATAAAATATAGGAATATTATAAATGAATGTATGATATAATTATATTATATTATAAGAAGAAGAATATTTTAAAAATTATTAATCTAGTGTTCATATTTTTTATAAGTTAATAAATATTTAATTACAATTTTATAATTTAAAAAACCATTTATATGAAAATTTAATTTCATTAAATTTATTCATAAATAAAAATTTTGTTATAATATAGACATATGATAATTTTATAATACCTTATTTAATTTTTCACAATGTTATAAAATCAGTTATAAATTTAAAATCATTATATTTTTAGTAAATGATGATTTTAATTAACAAATTTAATTTCACATATTTTGAAAATTATTATCAAAAAAGGAAGTCCAAATTTTTATTATACATTTTTTAAAATGGTTATGTATAATTTTTGGATTTTTCTAAAATACTTGAATTTTGGTAAATAGTAAAATACGATAATTTACGATGTAAATGCTTTAAAATTATAATACACTATTACATGATTCAAAGATAATGTTACCACTATAATATCTATCTTACCTTCATTATTTTAGTATATTTAATGATGTTTCTCAATTCATAGTCTTCATCCAAAATAATAAACAAATGAATAAAATATTCAATAAATACGCCTCTCATCCACAATAAATACCACCCCTCACCACTGCTTCTCATCAGACCTTCCAATAATTAAGCCTTTTAAAAATTATAATCAATAATACTCCCAAGTCCCTACCCCATTTCTAGTAGCTTTTTGTCTCATTTAAAATTCCAAACCATTTTCCTAAGGAGGTTCTCAAGGAGGAGAATTCAAGAGGTAAAATCATCTTCCTTCTCCTTTTATTTTCTTTTCAATTTATTTTATTTTGTTATTCACTCTGCACCTCCCATCATCAAAATAGAATGAAATCTATAGAAAAATAAATTTACTATAATTTTATTATTCTAATGAAATAATCCATTATTAATCCCCTTCTTCCTTCCCTTTTATTATAAAAACGGAAACACCGTCCATGAGGTGTTGTTTCATCGCTATTAAGGAAGACAAGTTTTTGTTTTCTTTCACTGTCTTCAAGGATGTTCATGAAACTATTTTAATGTTCAAATAGATTTTAAAATATATATTATAACGTTTTTTATGTTCCTTATTTATCATATTATCCTAACACTAAATGATTAATCCAAATGAGTTTGTTATGATCAATAATTGTTGTAATAATCTAAAAGATTATCAGTAATTGTATTATCTAATTATTCATCATCATACCATTTAGAAAATTGATATAAATAACCATGAAAAATTATTTATGTTCATTGATACATATAATTCCAAATTTCGATAATTATACACCTTTTACGTGAGGGTCGTTACATATAAAAAGGTGAACTAATAATGAAAACCGAGAAAATGAATTATCCTAAATGATGAAATTTAACCATATAGCTCATCAAATATGACATAAATAAACTTAATAAAACTATAATTAATCAAATACATTTATATAATATCCATATTTAAATAATTAAATTATTGTATTTGATTATCCAGAACATTAAGGTCATGTGTCGAACACATTCGGGCATTAGGTAAGGGATTCTCCCCGAACATTCATTTTTTCCTTTGGGTTATTATTTCACTATATTTACCCCAATTTAATGATTATTTATTTTTTTATAATTCTTATTTATTATATTTATATGTTAAAAACTCATATATCCAGATCATTTCATCTTTATTTAATGTGAAATACATATTTTACAAGGTTCCTTTCTCAATTCTTCTCGATAAGAAACCCAAATTAATGGGAACTTCGTTATTTCTTACCCATTTACATGTACCATTCGTAATCTATTTTAAGAATCCATTATTTATCTTAATTCACTACATTTTTCATGAAAATTTTTATTATTTAATTTCTGGTTTTATACAAACAATTATGAATAATAAAGATGATTTTTCCAAAAAAAACTCTTCTTTGGAAAGTAATGGGTGTATTTCTCTAAAGAATTCATTGATTATTTTATTTGAGTATTTTAATTTATTCCAACAAAAATTCAGAATTCTATTGTTTTTTGAGACTTATATATTATTTTTATAATCCAATATATTTTTATAAATAGTTTATAATCAGTTTGACTGTGGCTGTTTTATCTTGATACAATTCACAATAATACTCAGAATGGATAGGGAGTGTGTTTACAAATTGAAGAAATTTATTTACATTTGATATTTTATATACTATTTATATTCATCCCCATTTATATTTGGAATTAATTAAACTTATTATGTTATGGTTAGGTCCTAATATAGCCCCTCGATGATCAGTTGGTCTCATGAGACAAACTAGACTAGGTTTCTACCATTTTTGTTTGTTGTCTTGGCAGAGGCCTTGACAATATGTTTATGATGTATGAAATTATGAATTCCCTCATTATTAAATGAGTAATTGATACTCAATATGATTAATAATATAGTATAATTTACATGGTTATGTTTTATTATCGCATTATTTAATAATATTTTATTTTTTACCATTTTATGCTCAAGAATATGTTTTAGAGGCACGTGTTTTAGTTATTCACCATGCCTTGTTATTTTTGTTTATAATAGAATTATTTGTGTTTATTATCCTTACCGAGCACCTAATATCACCAAATTCTTGTGTTTTATTATTCCACAAAATACAAATATGTATATTATGAATGACTTGTCGGGATAATCTCAGATTTATGTGTGTTTTTAATGGATTTTCTATGTTGTTTTTCCATTCAAGTTGTAATGAAAAATGTATGTATGTATTCATGATTCCTAAACTACTACACTATTTGGTCCATTGGGATGTAAATTAATTGTTTATTATAAAACTATAATAATGTTAGGAATCATCTCTGAACTTTTGGGGTCAAGGTCTTTACAACTAGTGTCCTTTTATATTTAAAGGAGATGACATATTTGGATTTTTTTTTAATTATAAACTATTAATCAATTACTCCAGAAAAATGGATCCAAAATTACTCATAACTAAATAAGAGATGATATGGGATCAAAATATTACCATAAAATAGTATTTTGGCTGGTTTTTAAATCATTTTAACCATTATCGTTTTTTAATACCATTAACATATTTTATCTCATATTGTGATAATTAACTTATTTTTACCAAAGTTACTATTCATAATGAGTAGAAATTATAGTGTATTCTTTAAAAAAATTTCTAGCGATGATTCTAAATATTGATTCCATTAAATGTAATTCAATTCGTATAAGTGGGTGAAATTAATTTTAATAGAAACATGTAAAAAGCAATGACAAATACTTTTCTTTGATAATTCCATTTCTTTTTATAAAAATGTGTTTGCACCAAATTAAATTATAAAATTTGATCCTAAGGAAAGTAATTAATTATTTTAAATAATTCAACTTTGTATGAACTTGAAAATAAGTTAATGTTTTATATAAAATTTTTATTATTCAAAATTCAATAAAAATTTAATATTTCTAGAAAAATAAAAAAACTAATACATGGATAATTTTAATATTATTCTTTCAATAATTATATCCTTTTTTTCATATAAAATTTCAAAAAGAATAAATTATGTTTTAATGATATTCTTGAAAAAAATATATGTTATTATGTCAATTTATCTCTAAAATGAATAGATTATGATAAAAAATTTGGCTGTTACATTCATCATCCCTTAAAATTATTTATCATTAAAATATCTAGAATTCCACCTATTGAATGGATATAGTTAGTTCTTTATCCTAATATCCCCAATATTCAATGTCTCCATTTTTATCTTATGATTTCCGCAACTGACTTTAACTAGTCGTGTCGTCCAATAACTCAAAACTTATTGTTTAATATCTATATTCAAGATAGACTCTTCATAGTATGATAAATCGGTTTATAGTTATATTTCTTTTGAGGTGAGAAAATGAATTGTATTTTGAATGTAATTTCTCAACAAAGAGAGTTAAGAAAACATTGTTAACTTTAAGGAGTTTAGATGGAATTGTAAAATGTTAATACATAGCTCTAATTATTTATTAAACTTTAAAATTCTTGATTAACCGGGGAATTATTTTCCCTTTATTTTTAAATCATATAAACACTTTCCACAGAGATAACTTCATGTAAATATGATCTCCCAATTGAAATTATGAATCCTTCTTTCAGTTATCAGCCAAATGTTTTTTACTCCATTGAGATACCATAATATGATTATGAATAATATATACTTTCACTATTGTCTCCTAAAATTATCTATCCCTAAAATATTACTTTTACAAAATTTTCCATAACAAGTTGGAGTATGAAACCTCTATTCAGAAAATTCTTTTTATGGTTCCATTTGAATGCTTGATTGTAATCTATTATTACATGTAAATTTCACCAAATGTAAATAATGATCCCATATAACATTAAAGACAATTGAGTTTGACTGTAACATATCTTATAATTATTGAATTGTATTTTCAAATTACCTATCGGATTTAGGGAGATAATATGTGTTGAAACATAGCTCGGTGTCCAGATCCTTCTAATGAATCTTCCAAAATTTTGATGTAAATAGAAAATCACGGTCAAATAAAATTAAATGAGTTATACCATGATGTCTCAAAACATTCTAAATATAGATACACTGAAGGAAATAGAGTGGTATATCTTTCCGTATAGTAAGTAAATGTGTGGACTTGGTAGAGAGAACAATAGTAACCCACAGGAAAGTATTAGTTTTAGGAATATTTGGAAATCTATTTTCAAAGATAATAGTAATATTATCCCATTTCCAAAAAATAATATGTCGAGTTTTCATGATTCCTTTATTATTTTGTCTCTCATCCTATACCTATTGAAAACCAATTATACCTGATATATAGTCTATAATTTTCTTTTTCATATTAACCCACCTAAAAAAATTTATCAAATATTGATACATTTTTGTGCTTCTAGGGTGTATAGATAAATTTGATATAAGTAATTCACTTAATAATTATCTATTCATTGTAACTATGGATGAAACAAATAACATATTTAAAAAAATAAACACACCATCATCATAAAAACCACTAGTTTTCAATCACAAATTGATTTTACTTTCATTGGTAAACTCTCATCACTAAGCTATGAAATTATTATCTAATACTATAAATATATCTTGACAATCATGTTGAAAATGTGTGATAATTCCCCTTCCCTAGAAATTCCCATATCCAATTTCACTAAATCCTTAATTATAGAATCTTATCTATCCTCATATTATCCATGAATGTATGTTCTTTTCTACTAAATGCCTTGGCTACCTATTATCCTTCCTAGAATGGTACTTCATTAATAAATCATCATCCCTAAGTATCTCAAGACATATAATTTTCATCATGTTGAGCTATATCGATAAAATTATGTCTCCCAAGATCTTTTGATCCATATATATCTAAAACTTTTCCCCATTGTGATAATGTATTAATATCATGAAGGAACAGTTTATGGATTCCAACTAATGATGATGGGTGGAATTGTTTTTTTTCATGGATATTTAATTTACATGATATATAGGTAATAATTTTATCATTATGAATTAGGATATATCTTTTTCCATTCATTAATGGATAACTATATATAACAAATCCATCCTCTCTTAATGGTAATACCAATATTGACACATTGGTCAAACTCTAATTTAACTCTTCAAAACATTCCTTACATTCTTCTTTCAAAAAGAACATAACCCATTTTCATGTCAACTTTGTTAACATATTTTCTAATAAGATTTATTTTTTGACAAATCCCCAAAAGTAACATGATAATATAAAGATCTACATCCCTTAGTTATATTTTTCATCATAGTTCATTCTTCCACTACAATTTTATTTAAAGGATCAAATAATATTCTATCCATATGGAAAATATATCCATGAAAAACAACTTTATGATTGATGAATAATATTTTTTTAAAATTTCCTATACAATTTATTTTATATAAGAGTATAAAAAATGATTAATAAAATAATATTATTCTCATAATATCCTTTGGAGTATACCAAAATATCATCCTTAAATACCAGAAACATTTATCAATATATAACTTTAACACATTATTAATAAAATATATATAAATAGAGGTTGAATTTTTAAATCAAAAGGGCATTAATATAAACTCATATTGTCTGAACCTCATATGAAACACTTTATTTGGAATATCTTCCTTCCTTACTCAAAATTGATGATGCCCAAAATGAAGATCAATCTTTGAAAAAAACATAAATCATGGAATTTGATTGAGAAGGCTAACAATAAATGGTATTTTATAATTTTTATTCACAATAATAACATTTTTTACACTATCATTAATTTAAAACCTCGTAGTCTCATCCTTATTTTTTTAAAGAACACGATCTCCCCAAGACAAAACACATGTGAATATGAATACATTATTTCATTAATCATGATGTTATTTATTTATCTCCACTAACTCCACTATGGCCATTATATGGGGAGTATTAGATATGGAATTTTCATTAAGTTTTAGTTCAATAGAAAAATAAACTATAGTCTCAGGTGGATGTTTGGGTAGTTCTTCCGGAAACACATCGATATATTTTTATAAAATATAATCAGATTCTTCCCTTGGGTTACCATTCCAATCCTATGGTTGTTTCTATAATTATTATCCCAGAATTTCATTAAGGATATCCACATGTAGTTGGATCCCAACATGATTTCTAGGATGAAGTATTTATTCTAAAGGGATGGAATTCTACATCATCCTCAAAAATTGTGATTTCATTTGATGGATATAATATTTTTCATTATACTTTTAAATACCATTTATATGAAGGATTATATCAATGTCTACCATGTGTATAATAATCAGATTTTTGAAAAGGGTAAATGTATGAATCTTATTGGGTATAGATGAAAAAGATTACAATAAACATTTTTATTGATTTTTTGAGTAATTACCCCCTTCTTAGTGTGCTAGATAAATATTTATTTTTTTGGAAAATATTGAAGATATAAATGAATTTGAGGATAAAAAATATAAATAAATTTAATATATTTAAAGTTATTATCAATGTACCCACCAACAAATAAGTTGGAACTTTATGTGTATATGTATCAATTATATAAGCTTGGCATTCTCAGCTTGGTCTATTCTATGGAATGATCCATTGATATTTGGGGCATTGGTTGGATTAGTGGCCCATATAGTTATAGTTAAATCACTGTAATTAGTTATCTTCTACCTCACCATTTCATGGATAAACATGATGGACTTTATCTCCACACATATAGAACACTCATATTCCCTTTAAACATACACCAATTCATTTCATTCTAGAATTATCTCATTCTTGAAAATCCCCATTGTATTCTTATTCTAATACATTTTTATCATTATATTATAAACTATACTATTCATCACATTCTTTACATCAAATTTATAATAACTGAATAATTATTTCTCCTTCATGATAGCCTATTATATTATATCATCAAATGAGGAGAATTTGTAGGAGATAGTTCCTCCCAAATGATTGGATTTATCATATCAAAGAAATGATTAGTCAAAGACTTTGGATAATTTATATTGTATATAATATACCTTCATAACCTTTTATATTTGGATTTATACTTAGAAACATTTTACTCTTCCTTTTCCCTTATACTTGAAACTTGTCTCTCCATATTTTATCATTACTCGTGTGGAAAATATTTTTCTAAGAAAAGAACATTAAAATGTTTAAAATCCACAATTTATATTTTCTCCACATTCTTTGTGTCATTAATCAAAGACCGTTTTCAATCCTCACCCACATGAGACGATAAACTACCATGAAAACCTTTTCCATTTTATTACTTCATAAAGTAGGAAATATATTCACTATTTAGATTATCCATTTCGTAGATACTAATGGATTTATAGTTCAATTGAACTATGGAGGTTGTTTTCACATATAGTAGTATAATATTGTTACCCCACATTTACGATCATCAAGGTGATCTATATGGAAATTTTTATTGGTCAAAACATGAGTCATTTTCCCCTATATAGTAATAATTTGTTCATATCATGTCCATTAATAGATATATCTTTGTATCTTTCCTAGGAAAGATAACCCTACATTGATTAATTGTATTGAAATAGTTTCTATTCCTCCTATTATGTTCCATTTATAATAATTGACATATAATAGATTAGAGAACACCATTATAAATCACAATATATAATTCTGATATAGGTTAAACACCAAACATATAATGAAAATTTACTCATTGTTAATATCAAAATCACAGACATAATTTCATTGGAAATATCTTCAAATCATAAAAATATTTTCCAATTTTTCATAGTGGTTTGTAAATAGTATATGAATCAACCCAATAATAGCCTCGAAGTGTGTCTAACTAGGTTTTTAGTCTTAATCCCACTAATCATGCACTGATGTCAATTCTATTAATACCAAATCCACCCCTTTTAGAGTTTCTACCCCTAGAAGTATATGTTCCATAGTGATATCCACTTGACATTATGTTTAACATTATATTACTATATTTTAGGCACATCATGACTCTTTTTTTGATCTCCCTTATTTTGGGGATTCTTATGCCACATTTCAGAAGATTTTTTATAAAATGGTAGCCGTTGAAGTTTTGAACGGTTGGCACATGGTTAGGGAAGACATTAAAGTTTGTCCTAGAAAACCACACAACCTATTGTGTTGAAAAGAAGGTAGTTCATGGTTAGTTTTAAACCATGCCTCTTACCCCAAAACCGTTCATCCTTAGATATTAGGGGTTGTATGGTTAGAAAATTATTAAACTAATTGTGAGACCAAAACATGCACCCTTTTTCTGAAGCCCAATGAGGGTTCATGGTTATGTGAAAGGTTAGTACTAACCATGTGACCCCTAGCTAACCTCATTGATGGGTATTTAATATCATTATTTTTTATTAAAATTACAAAACCTTGGTTCTAATACTAATTCAGTTCCAATTTCACCAAAATCAAATCCTTTATGTTTTGGAGGCCCTCAGGATAAAAATTGACACCTCCAACCTCTCCTATTCTCAAATAAAAAAATCAATGGATGCATTCAATATATATTAGTTAAGACAGAATTATATCATTTTTAATACTAAATTTATTCCATCTACCTTGTTTTGATAATGATGAATCTCTATATTTTGGTGGATCTAATAATAGATTTGATGGATTATAATTCTAGAGATTCCATCTAGATCTTCCTCATCTTCAGCTTCCAATTTTCATTATACCAACTTGGGTGATTAATTGTTTGATCTTATGATAAAGGTAATTTATATATTAGGATTTTATATACTTTTTATTAGTTGATAATTTCTTTATTTGAAAATTTTTTTCAAATAATTTTTGAACCTTGATTTATCTATTATAGAAATTAATGGATTTATCAAATAAAATACCTTTTCAAAGTCTTTGATGAAATAAATATATTTCAATAAATGTTGGATCAAATTAAGAAATTATTTTATGAAATATTTTCAGTATTTATCGTAGAGAAAATGGATTTAAATGATAGGTTATTTTTAATGGCATGAAATTTATGAAAACCGTGTATTGGTTTTTAAATTTGCATCGAATATTGGCACATGAGAACTTAGTAATTAAAATGTGAATAATTAATTGATTCAAAATGATTGATTTTACCATGATTTTTTATGAACTCAGGAACTTGTGATCCTAGGTAGTCCGTGGGTGAAGAGAAAAATCAAGCTAGGAATTTGACTAGCCAGTAATGGTTTAATGACAAGAAATCTAAAAGAAACCATGTTCTGCATGATTTTTTCATTATGGTGGGTATGTCCCATTATAATGAGTCAAGGGACATGTGATAAATCCATCCTTTATCACTTATTACGAATTTTAAGGATCCGTGAACTAGAAACTTACTAGCATCAATGCTTATGACATGGTGATATGAAATGTTTTCATATTATTATTACATGTGATAGATTATGAAACCACTTTTATTCATGCCGTACCATTTTTTTGAAATGTTCAATTAGTATATATTTTTGATATTTATGTCATATAATTATTTTGAAATCATGTTTTTATAGAAAATTTAAAATGAACTTTAATTCTATTTCATTATTATATATTATATAAAATATAGTGTATTTGAATTTGAATTCCTTATGTAAGTTTAGGTGGAATAATATTGTGTTGTTGAGCTCACAACCCACCTTTTCTTATGTGAATTTATATATTATGTTATTCATGGTCTAGGAAAAGGTAATTCACCACTTGGAGTTTGTAAATTTTCTTGTGCATGGTACATTATGTGATAACGGTGACGGGTTGTGATATAATCCACTCATTACATGGAATTAATAGATTTTTGTCTGGATAGATTTAGTATCATCTTATGGATGATGTTTTAATTTTTGATGATTATCTATATAATATTGGTTATTTTATCCTTGAAGAGTGTTTGGAATACATAGTAATTATTATTTTATCTTCCTCTATTGTATCTTGATGGGTGGTTCCTATAGAAAAATTGTTCCCTTTGATGTTTGATATAACACCAATTGTTAGTTGTCAACCTATGGGGATTGAGAATGGCCTTATATTTATGTTAGGGATAACTCAGGTAGTAGTGTACCAAGGTATATTGTCTGGTTCATTAGAAAAATGGATTCCAGGGTATAGGTTATGCATAATTCCTTGATGTTGAGAAGCAGTCTCAGATGTCTTGGTAGAAAGTTGGTAGAAAAGTTTGGAATTAACATGTTGTTACAAGTGAGTGTGTGTTTATATCTCATCGTAGTAAGACTTAATTAACCATGGTTGTTCAGAAAAGTTCTTTTTAGGAGTAAATCAACTTAATTATATCCTTTTTCAATTCATGATTTGAGTTTTTTGATATCATAAGTAGATACATTGTTTTTTTTCATTTTCAAACTTTTGAATATTTCTACATATATTTCGAGAGCTAGGCACTGAGATATGTGCGATTCTGAGGTCCGGTGTACCCAGAAATAATTTTATGAAATTATTATGTATATTTTATACTATTCACATTATGTAAGTGAGATAACTCTTAAATGGTAGTTTGGATCAATATTTTGGAGGGCATGGTTGAGTCCCGAACATGACGTTTACCCTAGGTGGGATATAACTTTTTTCTGTGCAGGACTTTTTTGGAAAATATCACCCAGGGGTGAAATCGACAATAAATTGATTAAAATTAATTATTTTTCCTCAGACATCATATTGAATAACATTAGAATAGAGACTCGAATTGAAAATATGAGACCTTCGTTAAGTTTGTAACATGGTGTTTTACCTATGCACGACAAAAAAATGAGAGGGCCTGAGATGTTTGGATTCAGCAACTATTGGTGGGTGTTGATAATTTTCCATTAATAGGTCATTATGTAAATGACTTAGGGTTAGACCCTGTTCCTCCAACCACCATTTCCAAGCTCTCGTCTCCTCTCCTTGGTGATTCAATGATAATCCTTCAACAGATTTCAGCGAACGTGTTAATGATGAACATATCGAATCGAGGTGGGACTCTTTTCATTTTTCTCACACTAAATTTCAATTCCTATATTATTCTTGAAATCATTACCAAATTCACTATTTTGAGTATATATGAAAATGGCTAACTGAACACGACCATCGACCAACCTGCATTTTGAAGTGCATAATTTCACATTCTTCATGTGTTCTTTGAGGAATCATTAATTAATTTTTAGCACATTTAATCATCAATGAATCATTGAGAAAAGGATGATTTTATTGTGATCTCAAATAGAGAATTCTAGAACTATCTTCAGTTTTATTTTTGGGAATTTAGAGGAGTCTCGGTGGTCCATGGAAAGGACCACCAGTGAGGGCGTCATATAGAGGTGGTTGAGGAGTGGCAGGGCGTGGGACTGGCGGCCCCTCCATGAGGTTGTGGTGCATGGACTGATGACTGCCAATTAGTCGGAATCTCACGAGGATAGTTGAGGTGGAGTCCAAAATATGGGGTGGTGTTGGGAAGAGACCCAAAGTGTGCGGAGTCTATGCAGGGTATCTGTGGTTAGTGGGGCCCACACGTCAGAGCGATAGATGCGAGGAGAACGAGTCATGGTTTGTGTGCGGGTGGGGGTCAGTTGGCATTGATGGAGGGCAAGACAGAGCGACTGAGGCTAGGAGGGAAATGACCTGACCAAGCGGGCTAGGCTGGACCCGAATATATACAGTGGGACGAACCCCAACCATGCTAGCTGGAGCGGTCCACGAAGGCTGGAGCAGGCTAGACAGTCCTAGCGAGATTGGTAGGTCTTCGAGCTACAGTTTCAAACCCCCATATCTTCTAAACGGTTTATCCATTTTACAAGCCATCTATGGTAACCAGATCCTGGAATACCTTTTGAGGTCAGTTTTGGAATTTGTGGATTTGGTATAATGGATCAGTTACATGAAATTCCAAAATAGATTATTATTATTACTATTATTACTATTATAACAATTAAGGACTTTGGTATCCAGCCAAACTCTTGCATACAATGTTAGATTGATGCGTTTTTTGCGATGTCATGACCCTGAAATCTAGGTTTCTATTTCAAGACTAATTTCTGGAGTTTAAAACAGAAATCAAGGTACAGGCTCCCTGAGGCTTGGTTTGGAATTTTGTGGTGAAATGTGAGATTTTTACTAGGTCTCTATTTTAGATGAATGAATAGATAATCCCATGTGTTTTTCCATGAGGATCACAATAGTTCAATCCATTGATGGGATCCATGATCAAGGCATGGGTCCAATGAAGCACCATTCATTTACGATGTTGATTGATGCATCTTCTTCACCGGGAGTCCGATTCGGACGAATGAATAGTCGATCATGTGTGTTTTTCCATAATAATTTAAATTGTGTGATCTTTTTGGATGTTCAAATCCATATTCATGATCTCATTAAATGTGGAAACATTAAATAATATCATTAGAAGATCCCTTTTTTATGTTTGAAGACAACTCATGGATTAAGTTAGCTTTCAATCTTTTAAGAGTGGAGAATATGTATGAAGAGATAAGGCCAAATGATTTGGGGTCATTTGAGTATGTGTGTCAGTAAAATTATGTTTTTACCCTAGGGACCAATGATGTGCATTGTTCACTTGTTATCCATTAGGAAAGATATTCTGTGTACTATGGGAGTACACTATCATACCTAAGGGTACTTGCATACAGTTTAGTACCTGAGTATGGCTAGGTACATGGCCAAGTGATGAGGTATGGTTACACATTGTGTGTTCCCCCAACACATTGTATAACATCATTAAGAATCATTTATATATCATATCTCCTACATTTAGAATCATATTTTTCCCACAAGTATTCTATCCGAACTGATTATCCTTGTAGAACGCAATGGTTCACTCTAAAGTGGATTTCAAGGTATGTTGTGAGATCTTATGAGTCTGATGCCTATTCAAGGTGACAGTTGATGTTATAGGTCTGATGCATATCTGATGCGATACTTGATGTTCTATTCATAACACCTTTCTGAGGTGATGCTCGATGATAACTGTGACTTCTTATAATCAACATAGGATTACTTCTAGTCGGTACCCACTATCTAAGCTAGGTAATGATTTCTCATCGACTATCTTTTGGTAGGCTGTCAGATATTTTTCAGGTGGTACCCTCTAGGTGGGATAGGTAGTGGAATCCCCTAATGACAGTTCTAGGATTACCTCCATTAGGACTAGGATGTGGCATTCCCTAATGATCTTTTTGAGTTACCCTCTAGTAGGCTCTGGGAATTGTATTTCCTTAATGTTCCAAGATTACCTTCTAGATTGACTAGGATTTATCTTGCCTTGTTAACATTTTAAGCATAACCCTCCAGTCGGATTAGGCAGTGACGTTTTCGTACAGACTCACTGGGCTTACCCATAGTAGTGTCTTGTTAGTGGTGTTCCCTAGTGAATTTCTAATGGGGTACCCTCTATCGACGATGGGTAGTGGAATAACTTGGTGACTACCAGAGAAGACCCTCGGCTGTGTGACTCGTTTACGATGCGTAGTTTGATGTACCTTTATACTCATGAGGAAGAGGGGAAATTTCCCCATCGAGAAATGCCCTTATGACTTGACCAAAATACCATGCATGTGAGTTTCTTTCACCCAACACAGATAGTATCTGGGTGTGGTGATTCGATCCCCTTTTAACTTGTGCTTCCTAGGCAGATGTGTGGAATGTTTTTCATCATTGATTGATATACATAGAAATATTTTCAAATATTTTCTTAGGATGAGCTGTGATATGGACACCCCCTTATTTTATACTTTTGTATTATTTGATTGAGGATATATATATATATATATATATATATATATATATATATATATCCTATTATATTTCCCACTCCTTATGTTTTGGATAACTTCCTTCCAAGAGAGACGAAGATGTGTGTGGTATGCCATGGGATTTATATGTCTGGAGTATCGTGTTTGGATGAGTCTAATATTCTACTATATGTATAAATGAATCGACGAGAAGTTCCTCTTCTCACTATTTTGATCTCCATGTGTTTAGATGAATTTTATTTCACTCTTTTATTGGGTTGAGATGTACTATTTTACATTACCTTGTTCTATCAACTATTTTCCTCTTTAGTGTATCTTTTACTACTCCTCCTATTCTTTTTCGGGGCATCCTATTGAGTATTTTTATACTCACCCCTACATGGGCTATGCCTACATGTGTAATGACTTCTGAAGAAGAAGTACAGGATGATCGTGATCTGAGAGGAGCTTAGAGATATGAGTGTTTAGACCGACTATGGTGGTCATAGCTTAGGATCTAGGAGTCGGATTCTCTCAACTGTTTTACATTTTTTAGTTACTTCCATGTTGTTTCACATTAATGGTTGGGCATGTATGTTTCCTCGCTTTCATTCAGTTTACATTACTGTACTTATACTTTTTAGAGGTTCATGCATGCATGGATTGTTTACTGCAGTGTATCATCTTTTATTACATTCCCTCTATACTTTTCATTGAGATGGGTGTGTGTGAGTGTGTGTACATAGAAAAAGGCCTCCTGGAGTTTTTCTTTTTCCTCTGGAACCTTTCACCAACCCATGGCCTATGGAGGCGGGCTTCGGGTAGTTGCAGCTTGAGACCCCACATAGGTTGGGTCGTGACAGATTGGTATCAAAGGTGGTTTGACCCATTGGATGTTGTTCGTACATTTTTGTAAAAAGTTATTTGTTGGATATAGGGTAATAGTGTCAAAGTTTATTGAGTTCAACTCTTGGGATAGGGATTCCAGTGATGGTGTAGCGACCAAGGTAGTCATTCACAAGGACCTTGACTACTTTCTTATCGACGGGGCACCCTGAGACATTTGTTATAGGGATCAATGGTACATTCATTATATAAGATTGAGTATTTGAATTTCATTCTTGATTCATCTACCCATCATTGGGGAAATATATTTGCATATATATATATATATATTCTTATTTGACCATGGTACTTTTTAATAAGTTTCAAGTTTCCTTCGTAATGAATACCATCTTGGATAATAGCTCTGTTTCATGACGAAAACCCGCTGAATGATGAGGCCTCAATTCAGGGACCATCATATTCCATATTCCTCCAGGAGGGTAGGTTGTAGAACCTCATCCTATTGAGAATCATTTAGTCCTATTAGAGCTTTCAGTGAGCATATACAAGCTGAGTGAACTCTACGAGTTCCAGTTTTAGAGACCACTAAGATTTCGTGGTGAGTCAGATCCTCATGCAGCAGAGGATTGGATAGAGTAAGTGGTATACATTTCTAAAATAGTTCAGACACCAACATATCATATGGTAGATTTACCAACCAGTCTTTTCCATGGATCAACTGGATGTTGGTGGAGTTATGTTACTCAGATGCGCGATGAGTCGGCCCTCTCATGGGATGACTTTCAACAGCTATTCCATGAGGAGTAATACTCATCCTTCATAGACTTTATTTAGATTTAGGGAGCTTCTGGTGCTTCAATAGGGGAGATAAAGGTGGTAGAGTATGTGAATAGTTTTACAGACTTTACTCAGTACTCTTTGAACATAGTCCATGATGGTAACATACGAGCCCATATGTTTGAGCATGGAATATATAGAAAGATTCATGCTAGCATAATATCCTTTTTCAGCCCCATATATACCAAGGGTCTAGAGTGGGAACTGGTGATAGATAGATTTATGTTAATGGGATTCCAGTTAGATGGAGCTGAAAATAATTCAAATACAACTAAGATGTATGTCGCATTGAGTGGGCGTCAGTTGGAAGGGCCTCGATTTAGGAGGCCTCCCCATGATCAGTCTTGGACACATGATTAATGACAACATAGAGCACCGAGACAACCTAGGGAGGGTCAATGATAGCTTGTGATAGGTGAGGTAACATTTCACAAGACTACTCAGCCAAAAATGCTGAGCTTCCTATACAGTTGGTTTATACAGCACCACGATAGAGTTAGTGTTGTGATCAGGGAACTCCCAGGAGAGGATTGGGTGGTCCCTTGGGTATCATTGTTGGAAGAGGATGAATAAGAACTATGGTTAGTGGTTGAAGCTATATGTTCCTTCCACCATCACTGGGCGATCAATGTCAACCTCTTAGAGCATACTGTTGGGGCCGCAGGCCGCTGCATGCTTTGGATTTTTACTAGCCTACAGTGCACGAGATGATAAGAGTTGTGCTTTGTGTCTTTTATACCTCTTCCAGGAGAGCTTAGTAGACATTATGTGAAGAACTCTTTACTCTCTAATTATTTATTTAGGTTTTACTAGGGTGATGTAGGGCGTCATTGTAACCATGTGTCGGTGTTGTTCGATGTAGCTTTTAATGCATGAAGAAGAGGGGTCCTTCCCCCTCCAATATGTATTTTTTGATGTGATAAAAACCATGATAGAGTCTTATTACTGTATAAAGAGAATATAATTGAGGTGTGTTGGATGAGTCCCTCTGACTTTTGTCTTCATGGAGGGGTTGTGCAGTGGATTGTTGGAGTAGATCCTAGTATTTCTGGTGGAGTTCTTTTGAATAACCTCTTTTTTATTGGGATTCCACTAGTTGTTGTGGTGGAATATCTAGTTTGGGGTTACTCTCCTTCCAAGAGAGGTGAAGACATGTGGGTTTTTCCATGTCCTTTATGTGTATAGCTTATTGCAATTGGAGGAGTTTACTCAACTACCATGTTCACTGGTACCTTTTCATGCCCAATGTCAATCTTGATTCATCAGTTATCAAGAATAGGTTGAGGTGATGGAGAACCCATGAAAAAACTACATGACTCACTAAATAGTTATTGAAGAAGTAGTATTCACCCTGAGAATGGGGAGATGATACCTTCTGGGATAGAGATATGTTGTTTTCATAGATCACCAAAGTCTTAAGTATGTTTTCCCTCAGAGATACTTGAACCCGAGATAGCGGTTCTAATTATAAATCCTATAGGACTATAACTTTGAGATATTCTATACACTAGTAATGGGAAACTATGTAGTATATTCCATTTGTAGGATGTCCCGATCTTTCCTTGTGTGGGATGTTTCAGAGAAGATAGCTTCTTTAGAGAAAACCCTGATGGAGTAGGAGGGTATAATTTTTAATCATTCGACGGTGTTGACTCCTCCACTTCTTGAGAATGTGAGGGATTCCTAGCTATGAAACATCAACTAAGAGATCCTATGTGACTTAGATATCCATATCCAACACCCAAGATGAGTATTCCAAAGGATGGAATCATGAGATCTTTTTTTGATGGGAAACAGTGGTTCTAGTTGTGATGCGGGAGGAACCGGGGTGACAAATCCAAGGAATTTTCCAAAGGGATTACGTGCATAGAGAAGGCCCATTATGCCATCTCGGTGATAGTACACAAACTCAAAATTAAATGAACATCCTTGATATCAAGGATCATAGTAAAATTGAGTCTTTGAAGAAGTTTTTGGTTCATGAGATCATCTTCATTAATGGGGTACTCATGATGTTTGCCTCCGATCTTGACATGCAGTTTACAACATGATTGTCGAGAGGCCTATAAGAGGAATTTGAGACATATATCTGTATGAGTCAAACCTTTCCTATCAAAATTATGGGTAGACTGATCCAAAATTCATATTTTGGAGTATAAGTTGGGGGATTATGCATTAGTTTTTGAATGAGGTGGAAAGCTACCCCTAAAGTTCATCAGGTTGTTCAATAATGTATATTGTGATGGAGAGGTTTCCTACCAACATTACCTACCACCAAAACAAGAGTGGGTGCATGTAGTTTTCTGTTCATCGTAGCTGGGGAGATATATGCATGATCCTACACACATCATTGACAAAAGAAAAACATACATTGATGGACTATCCCTTTGGTTACCATGTTGTGCTAGCACATGACTTTTCATTAGGGTTCCTAGAAGCGGCAGAGCTAGGTGTGAGCTCAATTTTCCGATTTGTTTCCCTAGTTTTATTTTATGGGATGAAAATATTGAAAGAGGGAATGATGTAGAGACCCAACTATTTTCTTTTTATACTTTGTAACATTTCTACATATATTTCAAGAGCAAGTTGCTGAGACGATGTGCGATTCCGAGGCCCGGTGCGCCCATAATTAATTTTAAAAAAAATTAGTATATTTTATACTATGCATGTGATGGAAGCATGATAACGCTTGAATATTACCTCGGATTAGAAAATAGAGGGAATGGATGAGTACAAAACATGGTGCTTACCCAAGGCAGCACATAGCTTTTGTTGGCATTGGATTTATGTGGAAAAAAATCACTCAGGGGAGAAATCGTCAATAAAATAATTAAAATTAATTATTTTATACTAGTTTTCATATCAAATAACTTTGAATAATGACTAGTATTCGAAAACCAAATGAATATAGCTGAATTCCTAAATTATTCTTGAAATCATTTCTGAATTCATTGTTTTGAGTATATATGGTGATGGCCAAACAAACACGGCCATCAAACATCATCCATTTTGAATCCATAATTGTGTGTTCTTCATGAATTATTTGTGGAATCATTGTTAATTTTTGTTCATGTCATATCCTCAATGAAACATCAAGCGAAGCATGATTCAGTAAAGATCTCGACACAAGGAATCAACAACTCTCTTCGGAGCAATTTTCTAACAACTGGAGGAGTCTGTGTGGTCTGTGGAAGGGACCAATATATGGGGCAGTGTATAGAGGTGGGCCAAAAGAGGGGCGATGTTGTGTTGTGACTGTGCTCCATGGACAGGGGGTGGCCAGTTAGTCGAGAGTTGATGGGAGCGGCAGAGGCAGAGTACAAGGAGCGACTTGGAGCGTGGTGGATGGCGTAGTGTAGGGCAGAGAGCCGATGCATGAAGTGGCTAGGCAGAGATTCTGAGGTCAGTAGGTCCAACACAGAAGAGTGACCCATGTGGGTAGTAGCGGGCCGTGGTTTGTGGGGGGGGGGGGGTAGCTATAGTTTATGTGAGGCGAGGTGGAGTGATCGAGGTTGGGAGTGCAATGGGTGGATGAAGCAGGCCGTCCAGGTGAGCGGGTTAAGCCAGACTGGGCTAGGAATAGTGTGCAAAACCTAGGCGAGCAGACTAGAGTGTTCCATGCAATCTAGACTAGGCCAGATTTGCCATGCAGGCCAAACGAGCCGAGTGTGATAGACATGTAGAGCGGACCTAGCTGGTCTTTGGGCCATAGTTTCAAACCACTATATCTTTTAAACAGTGCATCTGTTTTATGTTCCATATGCGGAAATGTGATCATCTCTTCTAGATAGACCATTTGAGTTCAGTTTAGGAATTTTAGGATTTTGTTTCGTGGATCGGTTTCATGAAAAGACAAAATAGATTATTATTATTATTTAAGAATTTTTCATCAAGCCTAACTCCTACATATGACATCATATCGATGAACCTTCAATGGTTTCATCACCTTGAAATTGAGGGTGATGTTTGAAGACCAATTTAAAGTGTTTAAAAATGAAATTGAGGTGGAGGTCCCTTGAGGCTTGTTTTGGGTGTTTGTAGTGAAACGTGACTTTATCACTGGGTGTCCATTTTGGACGAATGAATTACTGACCCCATGTGGTGTTTCATGAGTTTCTCAATGGTACAATACATATGATTTGTTCCAGGATTGAGGTGAGGGACCCGTGAAGTACTGTTCATATGCAATGCTGAGACATATAAATTTTTCACTTGGAGTCTGATTCTGGCAAATGAATAATCAATCATGTGTGTTTTTTTCACATGAATCGTAATGGTGTGATCTGTTTGGTTGTGTGAAGATTTATTCATGATCTCATTAAATTTAGAAACATGATAAAATTATGGTGGAATATCCATTTTCTGTGTTTGAAGAGATGCTATGACTTAAGTTAGATTCAACACTTGTAAGAGTGGACATGATGTATGAAGAGATGTTGTCAAATGTTCTAGGGATGTTTCAGGAGGCATGTCAGTTAAACTACATTTTACCCTCAAAAATTATGAGGAGAATCGTGCACTCATTAGTCTTTTGGCTATATATTCCATGTACTCTGGGAGTACACAAGCATGAATAGGGGTACTTTCATATAGTTTAATACCCGAGTATGGCTTGGTACATGGATAGAGGATCAGGCAGGGTCACACATCATGTGGCCGCCACACGTACCTTGTAACACAAGATGAATATTCTATCTATCGTGTCGACTTATTTTGGGCTCAGATCTTTTCAGGCGTGTATCATATCCTGAGTGATTCTCCACATAAAATGTGTTGGTTATAACGACCCAGACTTTACATACATTGTTATTACTTCAGAATTGAAGCACACTTATTACAACATATAACCAAACTAAGAAAGGACTGTATAGGTATAGTGTCTTTAGAAAATGGGAAACATAAACAACTGGTTCATAAAGCATCTACTTTGCCTCCCATTTATTTCATCATATCTAAAGTCCCTTTTTGGCTATTCTACATAACAACCTTCTTCCTGGCCAAGGGAAATAAAACATACAAAAGGGTGATCTCAAATTCTCAGTAAGGGTAAACAAAAGAAATATCAATCAGATCATATACATAAGCACATAACTTTTGGAAATCTTAACCTGCAAAAGAGATCATAATTTTATAACATGGGATAAATTATAGTAGTGAAATGTGATCCCAATAATCATAACATAAAACATGAAACTTTGTGGCATACACACATAATCATAGAGAATCATTTCTTATTAGTCAGGACACATTGCCAAGACTATCTTAGTGGACAAAGTCCCTTTCTGAACCGAGTTCACTCCTCGTTTCAAATCTGTTTCACTGAACTGGTATAACCTACCGTTCCAGCCATGTCTATCTCATGAGATATAAAATATTTACCCAATGCATTGGAGGTAGATATAGGTTACACCCATCTCATAATGATACCATTATTATGTGTGCCACAAAATCATAAATCATATATCATTGTATAAACCATGTAATAAAAATGGGATTCTTAAACATCGTGACATCATAAAACAATTCATATAGGATAAAAAAATTCATAAAAATAATTCCATCACAACATAATAAAATAAATGTTATAATAGGTATAGAAATAGAACCCTATATTATCTTAGATGGAAAATAATTTTGATAAAACACTTGAACTCCATTCTTGAGGAAAATATCCTTTCTACCTCAAAAACATTTTTCCTTTCTTAACATGTCATAAAATTTTAAACTAAAAGAAGTTTATTAAAAATAAACTTGAAAACACGTAAAGGAAGATTCTTGTAAATAATGTTTTAAAAATCTATTCATTCAGTATAAGTTAAAAAAACATTCTTCTCATACTTTTGTCAGAAAAGTCAAAAAGTACCTCGTACGAAAAACGACAAAAGATTCCATTCATATCTTTTTACTAAAAACTCAAAGAAGGTTAAAATTGGATATAAACTATTTTATAAGGATATAAATATTACATATTGACGAAACATGGATGTGGACAATAAAATACACCCCAGTAAATACCAAAGTATAAACAATCTCATATAAAAAAGAGATTGTGATATTTTCCCTTACCTTAGGTACGTTTTGGTTCGTAAGTGACTGAACCTCCTATATAATGATTTAAATAATGTTATTGACTTATTCCAGAATCATAATTATTTTTATGATATCATATATGGTCATATTATTAGCTTCTTAGTAGTAATATTTCATTGCTACTTGTTATTCGGGTGTTTATAACTTTTTGTTCATATGCGTTTTTTGTCGAATAAATTCTTATTCTTCACTTTAGGTTTTAGATACCTCATTTCCAGAATGGTATTAGTGTAATATATATTATATTCATTCATTCAATTCAATTATATAATCATTATGAAAGGAAGATCATGTAGAACGAGTCGCATCACATCGTGGAGACGGTATTCCGTACGCACGCACGAGTGATGATATCGTTCCTATGATCATGGAATTGTATTGGAGTGTATGTATACTATTTCAGAATCAGTATCACTTTATAATAGTCATATATATTCATTATTTACACCATTATACCCATCCAAGTAAGGTGGTGGTGGAAAATAGATTACACCACGGCGTGGAGATGGTATTCCGTACGTACGCATGCGCGGTGATTTATTTTTCCGTAGGATGGATAGATGGTGAAATAGGGTTGTTTCATACTTATAATAACATATCATTATATTAGTGATACTGGTTTTATTACTTCATAATGAAACAACTAAAGAAGAAGAAGTGGAAGAAGAAATAATGATGAATGAATCGGTAACGGACATTACCTCTTCTTTGAAGTGCTTCTTTGAGAACTTATTTTAGGGCACAAACATTGGTCTTTGAAGAAGTCCAAGACCTCTAGGATGTCTCTAGGGAAGTGGAGAGGAGGAATTGGCAGGGGTTGGCCGATCTTGAAGGCTCAAAGTGGTGTGAGCAAGAGGGGGAGGAGGTGCCCTTTTATAAGGGAGGAGAGGGGCACCTTTGGAATAACTAAAACTATTATTTTATTATAAAGTCAAATTCGGTTTTAAATAGCTCCAAATTTATATATTTAGAATCTAAAGTGGTTATGGGTCGAAATCCTCTCATCCAAGAGAATTTAGACAAGTTTAGGTTCCTATTTTAACCTTATCATTTAGATTTAACATTAAGTTAAATAATTTTACTTTTACCGTGTCTTCTTGTGTTCTTATACTATAAGTTTAATAAACATACTATAAGTAGACAAACGAACCCAAAGTTGTTTATTATTAATATATATAACCTTATCTAAGTCATTTCGCTGAACCATAGATTTTTAGGAATAAAATAACAATTACTTATATAATATTTGTTTTAAAAACTATTTTATGTCAATTTTGACACTATTTAGTAACTCATTTTTGTGAAAATCATAACATAATGATTAGTTAGAAAAAAGTTAATTAAATCAATACTAACATGACATATTAACCAATAAAATTAGTGGAATCATAAAAATTCTCAAATTACATTTAGTTTGGTGTTTATAACATCAATTATGTCAATATTTCATTAATAAGATAATTTCTGCATCATCATTGTGTCATAAATAAATTAATTTATTTAATGTCTAAAAATTACAAATAAAATATCATTATGTATGAAATCTTTTTATATTTCTAATGAATATTTATAGTCAAATTTATCTTATGTATAACATTATATTAAAAATTATTTACTTATTAAACATTTATTTTAACTATTTTAACCCTTCTTTAAATAAATCAATAATAAATGTCCTAATCTAATCCATGTGGGCCTAAATGGTCATATTTTATTCATAAGTTTGTTTGTGGTCGAATTACACTTATCCAATAGAATTAGGACATGTGTTAGGGTAATAATAATATCATTTTTACCCTTAGTTACCCTATTTACTTTTAACCGTGGTAAAAAAAGTAAAAAGTTACTATTCACCAAAAAAATTATTTAATCTCATTGAACAACATTTTACTTACTGAAATCAACCGTGTCTCTTGGATTTTCGAAATTCCACTCACAGAAGCGGTAAAATTATGTTTTATAAAAAATTCTGTTTTTTAACTACTACTTAGTGGTTTCAGTATTCATCAAAAATGGAAAGTTTTCAGAAAAATACCAAAATTTCACCCTAGACTAATTTCGATATTCTGAATCCAAAAATGAAGTTCATTTTGAAAAAAAAATTATAAAATTTCAAAAAGTGGTTATTACTATTCATAACGGCTGATTTTAATAATATTTTAATAGCATATCATTGTTTAGTGAAACTCGGTATTGCGTACGACGCAAGTTATCGAGGAAGGTCGCGATTTCGTGTAAAGCAAGCCAAGCAAGTGTTGTGTGTAGAAAAAGATTCCTTTGATGATTTATATAACATAAAAGTCTCGGGTGTTACATTCTACCCCCCTTAAAATGAATTTTTCCCTCGAAATTCGTCACTTTGTAACAAACAGCTGAGGATACCTCTCCCTCATCATATCCTCAAGCTCCCATGTAGCTTCTTCTAATTGGTGGTTCCTCCATAAACCTTTCACCAATCGAGTGGTCTTCCTTCGTAGGACTTTTTTGCTACGATCCAGAATTTCAATCGGCTGTTCTTCATAAGAAAGATCTTGCTCCAGCGGTACAACTTCTGAGCTAGGTACATGTGAAGGATCATTTATGTACTTTCTCAGGAGAGATACATGGAACACATCGTGAACTTGAGAGAGATTCTGTTGAAGCGTCAATCGGTAAGCTACCTTCCCAACACGATCCAGTATTTCGAAAGGATCGATATATCTAGGGCTCAACTTCCCCTTCTTTCCAAATCTCATGACCCTCTTCTAGGGAGATATTCGTAAGAACACTTTATCACCCACTTCAAACTCTAGGTCTTTTCTTCGGTTGTCGGAATAACTTTTCTATCGACTCTGAGCTGCTCTTATGTGTTGTTGAATAGATCTGACCTTTTCTACCATTTCATTAACGAGATCTGGTCCTAATAGCTTTCTTTCCCCAACTTCATCCCAGCAATTTGGAGTCCTGCATTTCTTTCCATAGAGAGCTTCATAAGGAGCCATCTGAATACTAGAGTGAAAGCTATTATTATAAGAAAATTCCACCAAAGGTAGGTGCTGATCCCAACCACCTTTGAAATCCATAGAGAAATCTCTCAATATATCTTCTTGAGTTTGAATTGTTCTCTCAGACTGACCGTCTGTCTGATGATGATAAGAAGTGCTGAAACTCAACTTTGTATCCAGTGTATGCTGAAGACTTCGCCAGAACTTCGAGGTAAATCTCATATCATGATCAGATATACTAGAAAGTGGTACTCCATGAAATCTTACCACTTCCTTTACATATATCCTGGCAAGCTGATCCAGAGAGAAATCTTCTCTAATAGCAATGAAGTGTGCAGACTTGTTAAGACAATCAACTATGACCCAGATAGCATTATTGCCTTTGGATGTTTTAGGAAGTCCTGTGACAAAGTCCATAGTTATTTTTTCCCATTTCCATTCGGTTATGGGTAATGGTTGTAACATCCCCTTAGACTTATGTCTCTCAGCTTTAACTTGCTGACAAACCAAGAATCGAGAGACATATTCAGCAACATCTCTTTTCATGCCATCCCACCATAAGTACTCTTTCCGGCCCCTACACATATTCGTGCTTCCAGGATGAATAGAGAATGAAGAACTATGAGCCTCATCCAGCAGCTCCTTTTTAATTCCAGTATGGGAGGAACACAAACCTGATTCCTGAACATTATTATCCCATCACAATCAAGGTTGAATTTAGGAACATTTCTTACCTTCTTTTGTAACTCGACATCTTCTTTTTGTGCCTCTTTAATCTTCACATGTATAGATGGTTGAACATTCATTTGAGAAAGATACGATTTTTCCCCTACCATTATAATTGCAAGATCCATCCTTTTAAAATCCATAAATATTGGATCTTTTGTGATCCTCATCATGGATAAACTGGAATGGTCTTGTCGACTTAATGCATCTGCCACCTTGTTTGCTTTCCCAGGGTGGTAATGGATTGAGCAGTCATAATCCTTAATCAGCTCCAACCATCTTCTTTGATGCATATTCAGCTCCTTTTGTGTGAAAATATACTTTAAAATTTTATGATCAGTATAAATGTCACACCTTTCTCGATAAATATAATTCCTCCAAATCTTTAATGCAAAGATTACCGCAGCTAACTCCAAATCATGTATTGGGTAATTTTTCTCATGTATTTTCAACTGTTGTGAGGCATAAGCTATCACCATATCATTTTTCATAAGAACACACCCCAATCCCTTCTTGGATTCACCACTATTAATCACAAACCTTTCTCCATTACAAGGCAGTGTGAGCACAGGTGCACTGGATAACCTTCTTTCCAACTCCTTGAAATTCTCTTCAAATTCTTCCTTCCAGTCAAAATTAACTCCTTTCAGAGTCAACATGATGAGTGGATTAGATAATCGTGAAAATTCTTTCACAAAACGCCGATAATATCCATCCAAACCAAGAAAACTTTGGATCTTAGTTACTATTGTTGGTCTCGACCATCTTTCGATAACCTCTGTTTTTTCTTGGATCCACAGATATCCACTCTTTTGAGATTATGTGACCCAAAAATGAAACTTTTTGAAGACAAAATTCACACTTGGTAAATTTGGCATAAAGCTTCTCCTTTCTCAGGGTCTTCAATATAATTCTCAAGTAATCTTCATGTTCTTCCCTGCTCTTTGAATAGACAAGAATATCTTCTATAAATACTACCACAAATTGATCAAGATAGTCTCTAGAGACTCTAATCATCAGATCCATGAAGATAGCAGGGGAATTAGTAAGACCAAATGGCATCACTATAAATTCATAGTGTCCATACCTTGTACGGAAATCCGTCTTTGGTATATCCTCCCTTTTGAACCTTAATTGATGATACCCTGAATGAAGATCAATCTTGGAAAAGTATTGAGCTCCGCATAGTTGGTCAAATAGGTCATTAATGCGCGGGAGAGGATATTTGTTCTTGATAGTGATCTAGTTATGTTCTTGATAATCAATGCAGAGTCTCATTGATCCATCTTTCTTCTTAACAAATAGAACAGGTGCTCCCCAAGGTGACGCACTATAGTGTATGAATCCCTTATCTTGATTCTCTTGGAGTTCCTTCTTCAATTCCTGGAACTCAATTGGGGCCATTCTATAAGGTGTCTTTCAAATAGGAAAAGCACCCGGTACGAGTTCTATTGAAAACACAACTTCATGATTTGGTGGAAGACCCGGTAATTCCTCCAGAAAGAAATCATCAAACTCTCGTACAATGGGAATATTTTTAATCGTGAGTTTCTCACCAACCATTTGAGATAAATAACCTTCATTTAGTGGAATCAAGACCCATAAGGTAGAAGGAATTTCCACTGGAAGGTTATGTTCATCCTTGTATTGGTAGACGATCATAGATTGATCTGGAATGTGAAATGTGACTTCCCTTCTTTGGCAATTGATATGAGATCCATATAAAGAAAGCCAATCCATGCCAAGAATCACATCAAATTCCACTATAGGAAGGATCACAATATTTGCAGGAAGAAATTTCCCACAAACTTTGATTGGAGAGGAATTATAAACTTTTGATGCGACTGTTGTCCAATTAGGTGTTGTCACAGCTAACTCAACATCTAATTGTTGAGGTAATACGGTGATACCCTTAGAAAATTCTTCAGGAATAAAAGAGTGGGTGGCTCTAGAATCAAATAAAACATTTTCTACTTTAGAGTGGATGGTAAGTGTACCTTTTACCACATCGTTATCATACTCCTCCTCGCTGATAGAAATTTCATGTGACTTTCCTTTGTCTTTAGCCTTAAGAGTTTTTTGACGTCGACTATCATCATCAACCCTTAGATTAGGGCATTTATTGGCATAATGTCCCATCTCCTTGCACTTGAAACATTGAAGTGTAGTAGGTTCATTCTGTGTATCGCTTCCTTTGTTTGCATCATTAGACATCTTCTTCCCATCATCGTGGCATTCAAATGCCTGGTGACCTTCCTTTCCACATTTGAAACATTTACTTGTCCCATTAAGACAACTCCCTCCATGTTTCTTTCCACACTTTGATCATAATGGAAAGCTCATCTTCTTTTCAGTGTGCTCTTTAGATTTTCCTTTGAATTCCATTTTCCTATTCTTATCAAACCCATATGACTGATGGGTTACTCCAATCTCCATATCAACTTTGAGAGCACATCGAACGATTTCCACATAGCTATTGAAGTCCCTTATGTCTAAGACCCTTTGAAGACATGGTTTTAAGCCACTAAAGAATAGATCGATCTTACACTCAGGTTGGATAATAATACCAGAAGTGTACCTTGCAAGTCTTGTAAAATTTTCTTCATAGGTACCAACAGATTCATCATCCTTTTGCTTCGGTTCAAGAAACTCTTTCTCCATCTTTTTTCGGAGAATACGAGGGAGGTACTTATTGAAAAATAAGTTCTTGATCTTTTCCCATTCCATGGAATTAATTTTATCCCTTTGCCTCATATTCTTAGTAAGATTCCACCATTGATCAGCATCACCTTCCAAATGATACACTGTTAAGATGACTTTATCATACTCAGAACATTGAAGAACTGAAAATATCTTTTTAGTAGTACTAATCCATTGTTCAGCAACTAATGGATCAGTAGACCCGCTGAAAGAATGTGGACGCTGTCTCATGAAGGATTCAATAGAATGTTTCTCTTTCCTTTGCTCATTTGGAACTCCATCATGATTCATAATTTGATAAAGTTGTGTGAGCATGGCTACCAGATTTTTCATTCCAGCTCCCATAACATTTGGTTTCTCAGGGGGACAATCATTGCATTGCCCGTCGCATTCCGCATTAACATGATTCCTTCGGGTTCCAGCCATTGACTAAAACCATGAATAATAGTCTGAGAAACACTAATTATAATAGGGAAACCACATAATCAAGAATAATATTTCACACTCAAGGTCTTATCCTAGGTTATTCATGGCCATTTCTAAAACACTAAGATTGTGTTCTATGATTAGACTTATCCTTGGGGTTCTTACTAAGGCTTTCGCATCCTAGTTTCCAAAGGTTGACTATACCTTTCCTCTGATACCAACTATAATGACCCATACTTTACATACATTGTTATTACTTCAGATTTGAAGCACACTTATTATAACATATAACCAAACTCAGAAAGGACTGTATAGGTATAGTGTCTTTAGAAATTGAGATACATAAACAACTGGTTCATAAAGCATCTACTTTGCCTCTCATTTATTTCATCATATCTAGAGTCCCTTTTTGGAATATTCTACTTAACAAACTTCTTCTTGACCTAGGGAAATAAAACATACAAAAGGGTGAGCTCAAATGCTCAGTAAGGGTAAACAAAATAAATATGAATCATATCATATACATAAGCACATAACTTTTGGAAATCTTAACCTATAAATGAGATCATTATTTAATAACATGGGATAAATTATAGTAGTGAAATGTGATCCCAATAATCATAACATAAAACATGAAACATTGTGTCATACATACATTATCATAGATAATCATTTCTTATTAGTCAAGACTCATTGCCAAGACTATCTTAGTGGACAAATTCTCTTTCTGAACCAAGTTCACTCCTCATTTTAGTCCTATTTCACTGAACTGGTATAACCTACCGTTCCATCCATATCTATATCATGAGATATAAAATATTTACTCAATGCATTGGAAGGAGATATAGGTCCCACCCATCTCATAATGATACCATTCTTATGTGTGCCGCAAAATCATAAATCATACATCATTGCATAAACCATGTAATAAAAATGGGATTCTTAAACAACGTGACATCATAAAAAAATTCATATCGGAGAAAAAAAATTCATAAAAATAATTCAATCACAACATAATAAAATCAATGTTATAATAGGGATAGAAACAGAAACCTATATTATCTTATATGGAAAATTATTTTGACAAAACACTTGAACTCCATTCTTGAGGAAAATATCCTTTCTACCTCAAAAACATTTTTCCTTTCTTAATATATCATACAATTTAAAACTAAAAGAAGTTGATTATAAATAAACATGAAAACTTGTAAAGTAAGCTTCTTGAAAATAATGTTTTAAAAATCTATTCATTCCGTATAAGTTAAAAAAACCATTATTCTCATACTTTTGTCGGAAAAGTCAAAAAGTACCTCGTACGAAAAACGACAAAAGATTCCTTTCATATCTTTTACTAAAAACTCAACGAAGGGTAAAATTGGATATAAACTATTTTATAAGGATATAAATATTACATATTGAGGAAACATGGATGTGGATAATAAAATACACGCTAGTAAATACCAAATTATAAACAATCTCGGATAAAAATGAGATTGTGATATTTTCCCTTACCTTAGGTCCGTTTTGATTCGTAAGTGTCCGAAACTCCTGTATAATGATTTAAATAATGTTATTAACATATTACAGAATCATACTTATTTTTATGATATCATATATGGTCATATTCTTAGCTTCTTAGTAGTAATATTTCATTGCTACTTGTTATTTGGGTGTTTATAACTTTTTGTTCTTATGCGTGTTTTGTCGAATAAATTATTATTCTTCTCTTTAGGTTATAGATACCTCAATTCCAGAATGGTATTAGTGTAATATATATCATATTCATTAATTCAATTCATTTATATAATCATTATGAAATGATGATCATGTAGAACGAGTCGGATCACATCGTGGAGACGGTATTCTGTATGTACGCACGAGTGATGATATCATTCCTATGATCGTGGAATTGTATTGGAGTGTATGTATACTATTTTAGAATCCGTATCACTTTATAATAGTCATATATAGTCATTATTTACACCATTAAACCCATCCATGTATGGTGGTGGTGGAAAATAGATTACACCATGGCGTGGAGACGTTATTCCGTACGTACGCACGCGCAGTGATTTCTTTTTCCGTAGGATGGATAGATGGTGAAATAGAGTTGATTCATACTTATAATAACATATAAGTATATGAGTGATACTGATGTTATAACTTCATAATGAAAAAAATAAAGAAGAATAAGTGGAAGAAGAAATAAATATGAAAGAATCGGTAACAGACATTACCTCTTCTTTAAAGTGCTTCTTTGAGACCTTCTTTTAGTGCAATAAAATTGGTCTTTGTAGAAGACCAGGACCTCTAGGATGTCTCTATGGAAGTGTAGAGGAGGAATAGGACGGGGTTGGCTGAGCTTTAAGGCTCAAAGTGGTGTGAGAAAGAGGGGGAGGAGGTTTCCTTTTATAAGGGAGGAGAGGGGCACCTTTGGAATAACTAAAACTATTATTTTATTATAAAGTCAAATTCGGTTTTAAATAGCTCCAAATTGATATATTTCGAAGATATGGTGTGGATGGGTTGAAATAATCTCATCCAAAACAATTTAGACAAGTTTAGGTTCCTATTTTAACCTTATCATTTAGATTTAACATTATGTTAAATAATTTTACTTTTACTGTGTCTTCTTGTGTTTTTATACTATAAGGTTAATAAACATACTATAAGCAGCCAAACGAACCCCAAGTTGTTTATTATTAATATATATAACCTTATCTAAGTCATTTGGCCGATCCTTAGATTTTTAGGAATAATATAACAATTACTAATATAATATTTGTTTTAAAAACTAATTTATGTCAATTTTGACACTATTTAGTAATTAATTTTTGTGAAACTCATTAAAGAATTATTAGTTCGAAAAAAGTTAATTAAATCAATACTAACATGTCATATTAACCTATAAAATTATTCTAATTCATAAAAAGTCTCAAATTACATTTATTTTGGTGTTTATAACATCAATTATGTCAATATTTCATTAATCAGATAAATACTGCATCATCATTTTGTCATAAATAAATAAGATCATTTAATGTCTAAAATTTACAAATAAAATAACATTATATAGGAAATATTTTTATATTTCTAATGAATATTTATAGTCGAATTAATATTATGTATAACCTTATATTAAAAATTATTTACTTATTAAACTTTGATTTTAACTATTTTAACCCTTCTTTAAATAAATTAATAATAAATGTCCTAATCTAATCCATGTGAGCCTAAATGGTCATATTTTATTCATAAGTTTGTTTTTGGTCGAATTACACTTATCAAATAGAATGAGGACATGTGTTAGGGTAATAATAATATCATTTTTACCCTTAATTACCCTATTTACTTTTAACCGTGGTAAAAAAAAGTAAAACGTTACTATTCACCAAAAAATTATTTTCATCTCATTGAACCACATTTTACTTACTGACATCAACCGTGTCTCTCGGATTTTCGAAATTCCACTCACAGAAGCGGTAAAATTATGTTTTATGAAAAATTCAGTTTTTTAACTACCACTTAGTGGTTTCACTATTCATCAAAAATTGAAAGTTTTCAGAAAAATACCAAAATTTCACCCTAGGCTAATTTCGATATTCTGAATCCAAAAATGAAGTCCATTTTGAAAAATAAAATTTATTAAATTTCAAAAAGTGTTTATAACTATTCATAACGGCTGATTTTAATAATATTTTAATATCATATCATTGTTTAATGAAACTCGATATTGCGTACGACGCAAGCTGTCGAGGAAGGTCACGATTTCGTGTAAAGAAAGCCAAGAAAGTGTTGTGTGTAGAAAAAGATTCCTTTGATGATTTATATAACATAAAAGTCTCGGGTGTTACATTGGTGCCCTCTGTAGTGGCTTTCGAGATTTGATGTGAGATGTTCTGAGTGTGATTCCTATCTGAGGCGATGCTCGATGTTCCATAAATGAAACCTATCCACAGTGACACTCGATGTTCTGAACATAAAGAATATCGGAGGCAATTCTTGATGATGACTATGAGTAGGAAGAACACAAGAGGCTTCTTTTCAGATGGTATCCTCTAGATCGGCTGGTATGTGGGTCCCCATCGACTCTCTTCAGGAAGGCTATTAGAGCCATTCAGGTTGGTATCCTCTAGCCAGGAAGGGAAAGGGTGTTCTCTAATGGAAGTTTCAGGATTACCCTCTAGTAGGACTAGGTAGTGACATTCCCTAATGATCTTTCTGAGTTAGCCTATTGTAGGATTTGGTTAGTGGAGTTCTTCTATGTTCTAGGCATACCCTCCCACTGGTCTAGGTAGTGGCGTTCCCCAATGACTTTTTAGGAATAATTATCCAGTCGGGTTGGGTAGGGGTGTTTTATTCATGAGTCCCAAGGATTACCCTCTAGTATTGTCTGGAAGTGGAATTCCATAGCGATATTTTTGAGTAGTACCCTCTAGCCAGGCTGGGTAGGGGTGTTTATTTATGAATACCATATAAGACCCTCGGCTGTGTGTCTTGGTGGTGAGGTGTGGTTTGACATACCTTTAGACTCACAAAAAAGAGGAACAATTTCCCCACTAAGACACATGATTTTTAGGAAACCTGAAAACTATGTGGTTGAGTTAGTACTGCACAAAATAGATAGTATCAAGGTGCGGGGATTCAGGCCACTTTTGACTTTTTCATCTTGGGAAGATGTGTGGGATTCTAGGCTTCGTTGATGGATACTCTAGGAAGTGTTGGTGAATATTTCCCTAAGCTGAGTAATGTGATGGTGATCCCCTTACTCTCTCATTTGGGATTCGTTGATTGGGAGTATATATATATATATATATATATATATATATATATCTTATTTTATTACCCACTCCTTGGGTTTTGGATATTCTCCTTCCAGGAGAGGCTAACATTCTCGTGGTATGACACATGCTTTTCATGTCTAGATTCTAATGGATAGATGAGTCTACAATGCAACTATAAGTAGCGAAGACTCTAGGGTAATTTTTTCTTCTCAATATTTTTATCTCCTTGTGTTTAGATGAGTTTTCTTTCACTCTCTTATTGGGTTGAGTTGTACTCTTTTACCGTACCTTGTTCTAAGAACTATTTTCTTGTTCAGTGTATCTCTTACTGATCCGGCTTCAACTTTTTAGGGCATTATACTATGTATTTTTATACTCACCCATTCATGGGATATGCCCTCACATGTCATTCCTTATGCAGATAATAAACAGGTTGATCGTGATCTCATAAGAGCATTGGGATACATGCGCTTGGACTGTGTACGGTGGTCATAGATTAGGATCCAGGAGTGGGACTCTCTCAGTTGTTTTACATATTCATTTACTACATGGTTAAGGAAGATCTCTAGTTGGGTGTGTATTTTTACCATTTTTGTTTTAGTTTACATTAATGTACTTGTACTGTTTATAGGCCCATGCACGATTGGATTAATTCCAATAGTGTGATAGCTTTTTTCCCCTTTCACTATTGCATTATGTTGGCAATGTACATGTATACAGGGACTCAAGAAATGACCTCCCTTAGATTCTTGTGCCTTTGATCTTTTTTCCAACCCCTGCCCTATGGAGGTGGGATTGAGGTAGGTATGGCTCGATCCCCGACATGGGTTGGGTCTTGAGAACATAGAATGTTGAATGTTCTATTATGGGATTTGTATTTCAATATATATGGATTGAGTTGATGATATGAGTATCATTTCTTATGATCTTATGTTTCTTTTTGATTTTGTGTACTATCGAGAACCCAATAAGATGTTTGTATAGACCCTTAGATGATGATTCTGATGAACCACAGAAGGTGAACCCTTCAGTTGACCTAAATCTAGTTTATATAGTGGTGCATGTTTTCCAATCATAGGGATAGGTAGCCACACCCATTCCCTGGTAGGATCCCATTGTGGAACCTCAAAGAGTTAATACATAGATAATTATCAATAGTTCCTTCTAAAATATCCACTATATTTATAAGGCTTGAACAGTCCTCATGATTATGAGTATTTTTTTTGAAAAATATTGATCTTATAATTGTGTTCTTGGGAATTCCCAAATCAATAATGGTTAAATGTGTTACCTTTAAGCATGAATGAACTAGAAAGTGGTGGTGGGATCTAATGGCCATGACAAAGAACAATGAAATCATGGAGTGGAAATAAATTATTTCATATTTAATATATCAATTCAATTAATAGTTTATGGTTTTGGTTATCACCCCAGAGTTCCTCAGCCTCCATCAAGGGGATATAACCATGAATCAGTAAGAAAACCATTTTATTAACCTTATTCAGTTTTCTCTTAAGGTATAAATGAATGAGAAACTAAAGGAATAAAGGTTAGAGATTGGTCTTCTATGAGATATTTTATTTTCTATTTTCAATTTTATGATCACTTCTTCTTCAAATGTACTAGATAGGGAATTTATGGATGAGCATGACCTGGCAGGTAAGTCAAGTTGGATGAGAGTTCCTCATACTCCTAATAGTTTTTATTCTGGTCCCTTTAAAAGGAAGAGGAAGTATAGTTAGTCTTACAGAAAATCATGATATCAAACTTAATTTATACCTTCTTGAGTGTTTAGTAGTGGTCTATTCACATGCTTCTATTGTAGAACGTTTGGGAACTCAAATATAGTTTCTACTAAGGAACAAAATATTTATAGTTATCATGGTTGTTCCAGATACCCGCATTAGTTTTTCATCATTAATATTTCCCTTCATATTTCCTTGGGATCATAAACACATAAAGGTATTTTGTTTAAACCATATTATTCTAGAACTAAGGGGTTTCCACTAATTGGTGTATTTAATTGTTCTTTTTCACCTAGTAGAAGATTCTCTAGTGTAAACAGAAGTGGGTCCAGCGATAGTGAGAGGAACTAACACTATAAATTAATCTTTAGTTACTTATTTGTTTGATATTTATGTATCTCACTCTTTCTTATAATCTCATTTTATAATTTTTATAATCCTTAATTTATAGGTTATGCTATGAGTGATGGATATTATTATAACCCTTAGAATGAAGAGAGAGCAATCTCTATGATGCCCTTATAATTTATTATCATAATTATATATTGAGATCACCTGGGATATTATGGTTCTCAATATAAAAACTCTTAATGTCATTCTCATGATGAATTGGATGATGACCCAAAAATCATAGATTGACTATTACCTATGATGGCTATCTTTTTCTAACTTCGATGGGATGTGCCATGTCTTCTAGGTAGAATGGGACCTGGGATCAAGTTGAGCTAAACCTCTTTTTCCAAATATAGGAAGGGGGTACTAGTGTTTTATTTTGAATTTGAGTCCGAATATTTGGGTTGGGATTTCCTTTAATTGTAAATTATCACAGCATGTTTCCTTATGAAATTTATAGCATTCCATCATTGAGAGGACTAGTTCTCTATCAATATGGTACCAGGTACACAACCCATATCTATTCCATCATATTGTATGGAACAAGCTAATTTAAAAGTTTTGAAGTCCTAGTAATAATATTTTTTGGATAACGACATTATATGACATGGTGTGTCACCTTGGGAGACACCTATTCCTTTTAATATGAAATATTATGGGACACCTCACCTTTTTATTGATTACTAAAAAATAAATTGAGTCATGATAAAAAAAATAAGAATATATTTCCATGGAATGATTATATCTTTGACTAGTAGAAATAGGAAATGTGTTTCTCAAATATTAATGTTTGGACTTGTTACAACCAGTTGAGAAGTAAAGAATATAATATTTTTTAAACCCCCTTCCATAGTAGGTATGGACATTATGAGTACCTTGTTTTTATTTTTTGTCTAACCAATGGTCCTATCGTTTTCATGTACCTAATGAATAAAATATTTTACGTGTACATAAACTTTTCTGATGAAGTCTTTAGGGGGGAATTTTGTTTACTCTAGGACCAAGGAAGACCATTTTCATTATCTAAGAGTAGTTCTATAAATTTTGAAAAATTGCTGACTTTATGAAATTCTATCAAATATAGTATTTGGATTTGTGAACTGATGTTTTTTTGAAACATGGTCATAGAAAATTGTATTAAAATTCACACTGAGATGGTCAATGTTGGTATAATGTGGGAGAAGCAATGTAATTTTTAATATATTCGAATATTCTTTTGTTTAGTAGGGTATTATAGCTGGTTTTCCTAATAATTTTCAAATTTAGCTTCTATAATGACCACTAATACTCGAAAATGGGTAATGTTTTCATTGGTTGTGAAATTTTAGAATTATGTTTTTGAGTTTAAATGTTTCTTATCTTCTATGGTAGTGTGGACTCTTCTAGAGTCGAGGTGGGGATATGTGGAATTTTTAAATCATCAAGGTTGGGTTTGGGATACGTTTTTATGCTGGGTGATTATGTGGTGGCCTATAGTTCCCAACATCTTGGTTCACATGATAATAATTAAAAAAAACCCATGACCCTGAAAACCCAACCATGATGTATTCTCTCAAGATTTGGTATCATTACAATTTCTTAGAATGGTATACTATATGATCTAATCAAAAAATTATGAGTTATATCTTCTCTCAAAAATATTTAAATAACTAAATGTGGAGGTGGGTGGAGTACCTATAATCTTTTAATTATGGCATCTCTTACACCCCCACCAAAGGGAATGTAATTATTGAAACTTTGAGTAGGATAATTATGACCGAGGCCAAAAAATAATCATTAGAGTTTTTGAATTTTATAAATCATTTTTTCATATTAATTTGGGTTTCTGGGAGAATGAAAATATGTTTTTCGGTGAGGGTGAAGTCTACCAACTCTCTTCTCAAAATTAATCTTTAAGAGAAACACCTTGATGATGAATTTCATAGAATTAGGGACTCTCTTTATAGTGGGTAGACCAATGGAACATGGTCATTCTCTTATGAGGGTATCCTATGATTTCAAAACTATTAGGTCACACCTTCACATGTGAGAATATATATTATGGGGGATTTTCATAGTTCCTTGTGGGAAGTGTACCCAGGTTCCAGAAATATTTTCTATGACATGCGGTGCTGATTTTGGTGGCCAGGTATGAGGTGAGTCATTTTTTATTTTGTTTCTCATTGTTATACATTCCAATAGGTCAAGAATGAGAAAAAACAATATGGATTTCATTAGCCCCATCTTGTGCCAAATTGGAAGTTGGTTGAGATTTCTATGGTATTTTTGGTTGAGTTTCCATGTACCAATTGAAGGAATATTGTGACATGGGGTGTGATTTGTTGGACGAATAAATCATCTTTCATTATTATGGTTTTTATAATGCTAATATTGAGGAATGGGAAGCATGTATGTTCTAGATATCTTCATATTTCGTGGAGTTCCATCATTTATATTCTTGGATAGAGATCCCTATTTCACTTCTCATTTTTGAAGAGACCTCTAAGAGAAAATTTGATATACAGTGAGTTTGTTCATGACATATCTTTCATATATAGATGAATAAATAGAAAGATCTATACAGATGTTTAAATACATTCTTTGTTCTTGTGTTTTCAACTTTAGTGGGTCTTGGGATAGCCATGTGGGATGGGTCATATAACAATAATTACCAATCACCCATCATGATGGATCACTTTTTTGGACTCGTATATCTTCTCATGTAAATATTTTTTTTGTTGGTCAGATTTTGGTGAATCTTCCGTGGTTGGGCCTAGCTTAGTTTATGAGAAGATAACATAGTTTTATTTTATTTGAAAAATAACAATAATGGATCAAATATAGTATAATTGTTGTGATGATCATCATTTATTCCACTTAGAATATTTGGTTAGTGGTCTGGTTTTCTTGAGAGTTTCACCTCAGTTGGTTAATTAACTATTTGGAATTGACAGAATTATTATAGAAAGATGCTAGGGAGTATTTTAGGTTGTTGATCAGACTATAAAAGTGGAATAATATTTTTCATATGTACATTGGCTGACATTTATACATAACATATTTCATGTGTCTCATCTCATGAAGTATCTCTCTGACCAATCTCATGTTTTGAGCTAGGAGGATCTTGATGTGAAGCCATATTTTTTCATGACTGAGTAGCTAGTATGGATGGTTTATTAAAAGATGAAGGTTCTTCATGGAAAGTATATATCATTGGTTCAGGTGTTTTGGTTTCACGGTTTTAATTCAAACAATAATTGGGATGTGAGGTAATATTGAGAGAGAAGTGGCCTCATCTCTTTGAAATTGAAACTTTTTCACATGATTTATTGGGTATAATGAAATTATGGTGGGAAGGTTGTAACATTTCATTACCAGCATTCAGGCACTTCTTGACCCTTATTTTTATCTCCTTTTTTATGACTTGTTATGGGTTATTTCAAAATCCATTGGAATTTTTTTGAAGTCTATGAGGGTTATGCATGGTTTATGCATGATTTGGTAAAACCATGTTGTCTGACCAAACAAACTATGCACCATGTTGTGAGTCATTGGAGGGGGAACATGATTAGTATCAAACCATGGGTCCTTACCCCAAATCATGTTACCTTGGATAGTGAGGGTTTTATAGTATGCACATGGTTAGAAAAACCATGCATCCCAACCATGAATCCTTTTCAAAAACCTAATGTGGGTTCACAATTAGGTTCATTGTTAATACTAACCATGTAACCTCCCTAGCAAACCAAGATGATGGATTTTTAATTACCATGAAATTTTAATTAAAATATATAAACCCTTATTTTAACTCTTAATAACCCCATATTTGACCCTAATTGAATACTTTGGATTTTGGGGGCCCTCAAGAAAACAATTTACCACTATATCTTCTCTTCTAATATCAATGTGTTGGTGGATGCATTAGATCTTTCTTTGGTAAGTGAAACACCACCACTTTGAAATCTTTTATTTCTCCCTTCTCCCGTATTTTGAGATTAGTGAATCCTCGTGTTGTTGGTGGATCTAAACCATGATTTTATGGATTATGATTCTAGATAGTTCATACTTACCTTTCTCATATTTAGTTTCCCATTGGCGATTCCCTTTTTGGGTGCATGATTTTTTGATCTCATGATAATGTCAGGTGGGTCAATAAGAATTTTCCATACTTATGATCCTTGTATTTTTTTAATATGAAAATAGTTTTTAGTTTATTTATTAACAATGTTTTCATTAGTTTAGACAGGTATTGATATGGAAAGGAAAACCATTTTCAAATTATTTAATGGAATTAGTGGATTTTTATAAAAGATGGACTGAATTTAGATATGTTTTGATTATTGATATTTGAGAGAATGTATTTAAATCAACGATGATATTGAAATGAATTAACTTCATGAAAAACATGATTTGGTTTTGGAATTGAAAAGTCTTTGAAACTTACAAACTAGTCAGTTGAATTTTTCATGAAATGAATTATTTCCCAGGATTGTGTGATAAAAATAATTCCAATGTGAGATTTGGTAGTTATTGGGTGAATAGGAAAAGTATTTGGGAAATTTTAATCCTTGGAAATGGTATGGATATTACAAATCTAACAAAAACATAGTTCAGAATTATTTCCCCCCAATGGGGTTTATGTTCCATTGGTACAAGAAAAGGGTTTTGATTACACATAAGTTGTGATAACTAATTGAGAAGTGTGAGGATCATTAAACAAGAGGATAAATGACATCTTAGATTATTACATGGTCTTATGATATGTTTTTATTTTATGATTATATTTCATTGATTATAACAAATATTTTCTTCTTTCCCTCCATTTTTTTGAAATTTCAATTTTAAGATAATTTTTTATTTATTCTCCATTTACTTATTTTGAATGAATGTTTTGATTGAAAATGTAAAATTAATTTCAATGCCTTATATTTATTATAATTTTATTCATATATTTTTTTTATTTTTACAATAATTTCTTATGGAACATTTTGTGGAATCATACTATGATGATGAACTCACACCCTACCATTGCCTTCTAGTGTTTGTGGATTATGTCATTCCTAGTCTTGGAAAAGAGAAATATCTTCATGGAGGTGGATGGTGTTCTTGAGCATGGGAACTTGTGTTATATCAGTTAAATGTGGAGTTATTATCCACTCATTTCACAAAGATCTCTTATTTTAGTCTTGATGTTTGTTGTGTCTTCTTATAGATGATTTTTTCTATTGATATGGTTATCTATCTATATTTATTAATTTTATCCCCAAGGAGTGTTTGTAATAACAATTTCCTTTTGGTTTATATTCTATTTTCCCATCTTCCTGGGTTGTTTCTAAGGAAAATTCATTCCCTTTTATGTTTTATTAGATTTATGGTCCTGGTCTCCAACCTATGGGGATTAGGAATTCCCTTCCTACTATGTTAGTTCTAATACAAGCATCAATGTGCTAAGGTATCTAGGCCAGTTCATGATAGTATCTAGGTAGTAATATATTTTCTAATAGACCACACATTCTCTAACCTATAAAAACATTATGATATTATCTTTTTCTTAGCATTATTTGGATATGCTTTTATAATATCGTGTTCTCTAATATTTTTCCCCTATGTCTAGTTTCGATTTTTTATAATAAACATTCTTTGATACAAACATTAACAACCCTAACCCTAGTATATCAGAGATAGTTTTTAGTTCATTAAATTGTAGATAGATACAAGTGACTATATGTTTAGGTTCAAAATAATTTAGTAATCTTGTAACACTAGATGTATGATAAAATACCACCTTACATTCGAAAAAATAAAATACAACACATTATTTTCTCTGAGAACATTATTATACCTTATAACATATCCATGTATGTCAATCATAGTAAACTTCCAAAAATCCCTGATAAAGGAAATAAAATAAAAGTGTGAGTTTAGTTTCTCTGTAAGGGAATGTGTACAATGGAATCCATCATAGAATAAATAATGCATGAATAATATGGAAGTAGTAGATGAAGGCCAAATAATCCTATAAAAATAATCACATGATCTTGAAAATCATATATAGATATCATAACTATTAAAATAATCAAATAGACATCAATAACATATTTCTTAATGATTTAATTCATAATGTCAAATATCTTAATCATACCTTCAAGGCCTTAGGCCAAGACATCATACATTATTGTGTAATGCATATAAAAAATTCCTAACTTATTTTATCTCATGACACCTATCGATACATCATGGTCTATGTAATTTCCATCCCCAACCATAATTTATTTAGTCTAATGAATTCATCATATGAATAAATAATACAAAATAATCAACATGCCTTAATAATCAACAACAATCATTATTTGAAGAACTATCATATGGATTGTCAACAATTTATCTAGGGAAAATGATCATAATCAATAAAGAGAAATATAGTGGATGATATAATTATATTATATCATCCCTAAAATATTTGATTCATTAAAGTATCTATACATAGTTGGAAACAATTTTTATAGATCACTGAAACATTTCTATAGGAAAATACACATTTCATTTTGAAATCACTTATTCAAAATATAAAAACATCCAAAATGTTGTAAAAACATTTCATCAAAATAAACCATGGAAACATGTAAGGGAATATTAAATACATGAGTATTCATGAAAAATTTAAAATTCATTCATGTAGTGTATGTTAAAACTAATATTTTGTTCACACCTTCGGTAAAACAACGATTAATTTTTAATAATACAACAAAATTCATTCAATTTTTATAGAAAGAGTATAAAAATGAGAAAAATAACTTTAATCAATCATTTGAAAATAATAAAAACATTTTTGATAAAATGTTAATGAATATGTGGATATTAGAGAAAAATATTCCCTTACAAAAATAAAAAACAATTTTAGTTTTCAAAAACATAAATTCTATTTTCCTTTAGTTCTCATGGAGATTAGATAATGAGATGGGAAAAAAATTTCAAAAATAATCATATGATACGAAATAATTAGGTTATAATTTATAAACTCATAGGGAATATGATTTGGTGATTCAATAACTATTTAAGAACCATTTTTTAAGGATTTAAATTCATTTTTATGGTGTAATATATAGCTATTAAAGTTAGAGAACCTAACCTGAATATGAGTATAGAAAACCTATTTTAAAATCAAGGATATATAGGTTTATAAAATTATGTCGTAGTTTTTATTAAATTTTCCCAGTTTGAAATGATGGTGTCTCTAGATAGAATATCTTAGCAAGAGGTTCATATTTGTAATAAATTTTTGATAATTTTAATATATACCTATTATGATTGAAAATAAATGATACTTAGTATTCCCAAATATATAATGGTATTAACACATTAGAATCTATATACGAGGCCATGATTATATATTGAAAAATGATTATCTTATAGATACCCTTCAAAATTTTTATTATAAAGTGATAATTAAAATTATGATAATATGATATCTTTACGTGGATAGAATGTAACAACCCTTGTTTTTAAGAATGATTTTATTTCCATAAGCTGTATGTTTTAAAAATTTAAGTATTTTTTATATTTATTCAAAGGATTATAGTTATATTTGTATATAAGTCGTAATAGATAGAGATTATAATAACAACAATTTATTCATTCATTGGAAAATTTAAAATAAAAAATTAAACTAAGTATGACACACCATGGATTATCAATCACCCTATATTATAACATCCCTTAAAAGTGACGAACCCAAAAATGGACAATAAATATAAAAATCCAAAATTAGGATATCTCATGGATTATATTTACCCATGTGGATGACTGATATCTAAATAAAACATAAAATTGGGAAGAACATCATAAAGGGAGAAAGTATATTTTCAGATATAATATGAAAAATACGGAAATGAGACATGTGAATTAAGAAGTGTGAATAGAATGAATGAGTTTTATAAGGGTATATATAAGAATGAAACCTGATCATTGTAAACAGTCACTAGAAATATGATCATTGAAAATATGATCATTCCAAATATGTTCATTTAATATACATATATCCCATAGGTATTCTTAAGTTCTTTATTGAAAGTAGTAAATTTAAAGTTCGCAATTAATAAATAATGATAAAAATATAACATTAAAATGTTATCAAAATATTTATATTTATGCATTATGTACTAATATTGACATTATCATGATTATTATCAAATTATTATATGATGAATTTATAAAATTAATAGATATATATTAATATCAATTTATATTCAAAATTATATTTCAATAATATAAATAATTTATTTTAATGATATTTGGTGAAGAATATTTAATATAAATGTAATAGTTTTAAAAACTATTTTTATATTTATTGTGTATTTTTAAATACTATTCACTCAAGAGTTATTTTAATAAAATCTAATTGTAATATTAAAATTTTAAATTTATATCCATTTAATAGTTATTATTAGGAAACTAATAAGAATAAATTCAGTTTATGATTAAAATTTTATTTTTCTAAAATTGAATTTTTATGGGCTATTCATTTTTATTTCAATAAACTAAATATACTATGGTGAAATAAGTATAAAATATATTATTTATTTGGATGATAAATTAACACTAATTAGTAATTTATAAGAAATAAGGATAAAAGAATATAATTTTTTTAAAATTTATTTTCCTATTAAAACCTTTTTACTATATTTCATATTATTTAGTTTAAATATTTAATTATAAACGTTTATAATTTGAATATGATCATATTATATTAGTTTTTGGATTTAGAAAAATATTTTAATAATAGAATGATTTTTTTAGATTTTATATGAAATAGTTTATTTTTAGATGAATAGTGAAAAACATTATTTTTATTAATACATTATAATTTTTTAATTTATCATGATCTATGTAAGAATAAATATTTTTATAAAACATTTGTAATGACTACTAATTTATTTAACGAATGAATGTTTTCTTCAGAAATATCATGTTTAATTTAGAAGAACTATGTTTATCATTTTAACACATAATTTTGTTTATTCTAAAAAAATCATTTTTTCATCATTTTCATTAATTTTATTATCACAACGTATAAATATATTTTGGATTTATTTATAATCTGTATGAACATTCTTTTGTTAAAAACAAAATTATTTATTTCCTGGAAATAAAAAACATAGATAATTTTAAACTGAAAAATATTTTTTCCCCTAAAAATACACCATTTATAAAATCATTTTTCACATGTTACGTGTGATAATATTAAAATTATTTGTATACCCTTATAAATTTTATTTTTCATAAGGAATTTTACATTTGAAATAATTAGGTCCAAATTACATTGTGACACCCTCTAGTTAACATGTATGTTATATTTTGTTTTGTCTCTTTTGTTTTCCTAATCAGTCTAATGTTTCTTGGGAATTCATGGATGGTGCATGGTGCCTTAGGGTGAAGTTTTATATTTTTCAGTACACTATGAGTTGGAATACACCATGGTGAAGGTTTTTTATGCTTTTAAACTCAATATTTGACATAGTAAGGACCAAAATTCCCATGGTGGTGTGTGGTCTCTAGAGTGGGGTGATGGGAGGTATTCATATATAATATGACTAGAATTTCCACAACTATGCCATGGTAGAGGGAATAGTTTGTCTAAATCTGCCATGGTTTTTACACCATTTAATGCTGGGTCACCATATTTGTTTTCCTAGGCTTTGTTTGGTCAATTCCACCATGACTGTAGTAGGAATCACAATATTAGGGTGATTTTTTTGGAATTTGAATCATTTGATTATACTTATGACATTCTCAAGGAAATTTATGTCACATAATAAATACACATGTTATCATAATGATGGGATATTTACTAGGTGATTAACATGATTTTCCATTGATATTATTAATTTTTTCATGACTTATTATATACACCATTTACTTATTTTATATGAAATGTGCATAATTTCTGTGAAATATTAATGTTTTAATACTAAATATAATTTTTGAGCATTTTTAGAAGTAGTCCAATTGAGTCAGTTTACTATGTTAATTATAAATCCCACCCTACAGATTTAAAAGTGGTGGTTCCTGTTTTATAGGATTCCTTATTCAATTTCTCACATATCATTAGAAGGAATCATGGGCCAATTCTTCCATTTTAAGGCTCATATAGACCACACAAGATGACCCAACGAATTTGTGAAGAAACTGGACCAGCCATGATGATTGAGTTACTCATCTCACTCCTGACGCCCATATTTTGTGAAACTCCATAATTCATTCCTGATTGTCCAAAAGAATCATGGGTAAAAATTTCAAGGCCCAACTCTAAGAACAAGGGGCCCAAATGAAGCTTTGAAGTCCATCCCACCATTTTGCCTGTGATTTAATATCTTGACACTATTCATGAAATATCTCATTATTTAATCATCTAATCGAGCTGAGATTTTTCATTGTGAAAGAGACTATATATCCTGACAAATTTTTTAAAGAAATCATTCGATTTTTAAGGCATATTCCTATTCAAAAACCATTTCACATTTTAGACTTCAAAAATTCTAGATTGAAATGGACATATTAAATTTGTTTAATAAGCTGGCCATAACATTGGATACATAGATCCAAATGCCACTGAATTTTGAGAGTATTCATCCAACATTATTATCTACATCTTTTAGGTAGGAGATATCTTGAGATTCTTCTTTCTGAATGTCCAAATTGTCGATCCATGTGGAGGGATGGATTGGGAATGAAAAGAGTCCACTTCTTTAGGCTATAAATGCATCCCCCTCCACTCCTTCAAAGGGGTTGGAATTTCATAAAAGAGGAGAATCAATTGGAATGAAAAAAGTCTTGAGAGAGTCTTGGGAGAACCTGACATACTCATGTTTTCACTTGAGATACCCTTCCTCCTCCCATTGCTTCCTTACAGTTTTGTCTTGTTCTTTGTTTGTAATCTTGTAAGTTTGTGTTTAGTAATTCTGTATTAATGCATGTTTATTCTTCAATATATCTTATTCTAAAACAATTTTTGTAGTTTAATATTAATTCTCTCAAAATAGTTAAAAACGGTAGAATCCCCTTCCCTTCTTTTGCTTCCTCATTCAATCAAAACTCTTTTTTTTAATTCTCATCATTGTTTGTGTGTCTGTGTTCGACGTACCACTCTTTAATTATCCCTTTCTTTTTATTCTCTTGTCAATTCATTATCATAAATATATAAACCAGATTAATATTTATATCAATGGATGAGTAAATATATTATTGGGGTGGGTCAAAATTTTGGGATGTTAAGTGATTGAGAGTATTTTCTCGAGGAATATTCTTTAATTTAACATTGTGCATGTTGGACTTAACATGTCATTGATTAATGACTTGTTTTGTTTAACTTGTGGTTTCCATGGATTATTGGAACCATAAATACACTACCATAAACCAGCTCTGATAGAGATTAGAACACTAAGTTAAGTTAAATCTTAGATTAAAGCCTTAACACTTTGTAATTCCAATGAACATTATCATGCGAAGTGGGTGTTAAATTAACAGCAATATAAAGCAAGGCTCCAGGATATCACAAGCATAACTCCCTAAAAATAAACTCACCCCAATATTTATCAAATTGTTAAATCAAACACCAATCATTAATCTCTTCATTAAATCTCTTCAAACAAACCCCCCAATCAGAATACAATCAACTAAAAACAAATGAATATTACAAAGTATCATCGTCGAGGATTTGACCCGAGTGCTGCTATACACATTAGAAGAGCACTGGAACCTTGACTGGTCGATAGGTGACAATTGGCCATGCATTTCAAATGGTGATGTTTCCGGGGATGGTGCTTTATGTAGTCATTAGTTTCTGGTTATAGTAAATAAAAATCAAAAAAACAAAATTTAAAAAAAAAATAAAAAAACACAACGAAAAACCCACCTTCTCATAAAAATCATAAATTGAAAAAAAAAAGAAACCCACATCTTTTTCTTTCATCCAAAATCTATCTGAAACCCCATATCCTTCGAAACATTTCCTTGGCTTTATTTGACCATGAAATTTATCAAACACTTCGCCAACATAAGAGGAACATAAGAGATAATAAAATAATTCAAGAACTAGTCCTTGTCCAACCAATTGAATTAGATATGGATAATCCTAGAGAACAAAAACATAAAGAACCTTTTGAACCTGATATGGATTAACAACCTCTTGGTATTCAATATCCAAACATAGATACTGAATTTGAACTCAAATCGGGTTTGATTCATCTGCTCCCTCATTTGCACAGGCTAGCCGATGAGGATCCAAATCTCTACCTTAAAGAGTTCCAAGTGGTGTGCTCTACCATGAAGCCTCAAGTAGTTTTTGAGAAACAAATCAATCTCCGAGCATTCCATTTATCCCTAGCTGACACTGCAATATCATGGCTTTACAACCTCCCTCCTAGTTCCATAACCACATGGAATGACATGAAGCAACTATTCTTAGAAAAATTCTTCCCAACTTCTCGTATTATTCTATCCGAAGGGAAATATGTGGTATCCATCAGTTCCCAAGTGATTCACTCCATGAGTACTGGGAGAGGTTCAAAAAGCATGTTGCAACCTACCCACACCACCAAATCCATGACAAACTCTTGATTCAATACTTCTATGAGGGGTTATTGGCAATGGAGAGAACTCTCATTGATGTCGCAGGTGGCGAGGCTCTTATTAATAAACTCCCAAAGCTATAAGAGATATCATAAGTAACATGGCTGAAAACACACAACAATTCCATAATCAAGAACATGCTCAAGTCAAACAATCCCAAGATAATCAACCAATTGATATGAACAAGATGACCGAGTGGATGAGTGAACTTACAGGTCTTGTATGAAAACTAGCTGTGGCTACAAAATCCCCAACCTCATCTTCTCCACAATCAATGTTTCCTAGACCTGTCAAAAAATGTTGAATCTGTAACTCTTCATCTCATCCAACAGACACATTTCCACAACTTCAAGAGGATTAATCTGATTCATCTGGACCAATGGAGCTCAATGCAGCATATGATCAGCGGAATACCAACCCTCAACTATCAGGTCAGTTTATTAGAAACTTCAACCAACCTCACTCTGAGCCCTTATCTTCTTCATATAACCAAGGCCTTAGGTATGGTAATCCCATATCTCATCCCCCTCAATTCCCTCCTCAAAAACCAAACTAGTTTTAACATGGTCAAGGTGTTGGTAATTTCCAACAACCTTATCCTTTTATTCCTCAACCTCAAAGGAACAATCCACCTCCTGGATTCCATTATCCTAGTGAGCCTCTCCAATTCGAAAACCAATATAATCAATTTCCCAAGAGCAAAAATCTAGGTAATCCCAATCCAGGACAAGCCTCTTCTTCAAAGCATCCATCGAAATGTGTAGTGGAATATCTTTCCTCCTTCACCTCTTCCAGCCTCAATAACATTGAAACCCAAATTGGTCAACTTGCATCCCACCTTAGTCAACTGAAACCATCAAATTCTTCCCAACTTCTAGCTCAACCATTACCAAAACCCCAGGGTAATGTAAGTGAAATTGCACTTAGATCTAGAGAGAAACTTGTTATGCCTCAAGATATGTCCTCCAACCCCCCTTTAAATGATGACCTAGAAAATGAAAAGAAAAAGTAACTTCAAAAGGAACATCTATCCATTCCCTCACCTCCTTTTATTCTACATAGGAACCCAATTCATTTCTCTCAAGACATTTCTAAGCCAAGTAAGTCCTTTGAACCCGATCCGAAAATGCTCGACATATTAAGACGTGTTGAAGTCAACATTACCCTCTTTGATGCCATAAAACAAATTCCTATGTATGCCAAGTTTCTCAAGGAGTTGTGTACCCACAAACGGAAACATTGGACCTTCAAAAATGTTTCCACCCAGTATTCTATTCCCATAAAGTTCAAGGTTCCAGGGACTTTTACGGTTCCATGACAAATTGGAAGTTCCAACTTTGATGATGCACTCATAGACCTAGGATCCTAAATTAATGTCATGCCCAAATCCATATTCTCCATCCTTGGTTTAGGTCCCTTACATCCAACGGGTGTTGTCATTCAATTGACCAATCGAGGCACAACCAGTCTTGAGGTGATAATTAAGGATGTCCTTGTCCAAGCAAATGATCATATCTTCCCTGATGATTTCTATGTCCTTGACATGGAAGGTGAGACGAACTCTTCTCGAACTCACCTAATTCTAGGAAGACCATTCCTCATGACTGTGGGAACCAAGATTGATGTCCATTCAGGCATCTTATCCATGGAATTCAGTGACCAACTGGTCAAGTTCAAAATTTTCCAAGCCATGCGATGCCCATCTGAGGATCAGTATGCATTCTCAATCCATGCTTCTCAGGACACATATAAGTGTCAATCGAACCACAATCCACCATATTATTCATGTTCTAATGAAAAAGTATCTTATTAAATCTGCGCCATGATTAAACAATTCATAAATGGTGAAGTTGATGTGGACCTCTCATTCATAGACTACATCAATCTAGAGGAACGTGGAAACTCTCTTGAATCCCACATTAACTTTGATCTCTACTACTCCACCTAGGATAATATTTATAAGAATGAATATGAAGCAACTGGAGTCCCTTCCTCCATTCATGAGTTATTTAACCCACAAATAAAAGATGAGACTGATCTAAAACCTCTTCTTGAATACCTGAAATTTGCATTCCTTTTCCATGATCACTCTTATCCTGTCATTATCTCTCCTTCACTTACTGAAACCAAAGAATCCAAACTTGTTCAGGTGTTAGAGGAAAACAATAAGGCCATAGGTTGTACCCTAGATGACATACCAAGAATCAAACATTCACTTTACATGCATGACATCCATCTTGAAGAGTCATCCAAACCAATTAGACATACACAAAGAAGACTCAATCCACTCATAAATGAGGTAGTTAGGGAAGAGATCACCAAGCTTCTTCAAGATGGTATTATCTACCCAATTTATGAAAGTGAATGTGTTAGTCCAATCCAAGTTGTACCTAAGAAGGGTGGGATAACTGTTGTCACAAATGAACATGGAGAGGTAGTCACAACTCGAGTGAACAATTAATTGCGTGTGTACATTGACTATAGGAAATTGAATGTTGAAAGAAGAAAAGATCACTACCCTATTCTATTCCTAGATCAAATTCTAGAACGATTAGCTGGAATGTCACACTATTGCTTTCTTTATAGATACAACGTCTACATACAAATCGTAGTAGCACCTCATGATCAAAAAAAGACCACTTTCACATGACCCGTTGGAACATATGCATATAAAAGAATGTCGTTTGGCCTTTGAAATGCTCTTGAAACATTTTAGAGGTGTATGTTGGGTATCTTTTTTAATTCATTGAACACTACATGGAATTACTCATGGATTACTTTACCATTTATGGTGAGTCATTTGAATCTTTCTTGAATTATCTCTCTCTAGTCCTCTAAAAGTGTTTCAAGTGTATCTTTGTGTGAAATTTTGAAAAATGCCATTTCATCGTTACAAATGAGATAGTTCTAGGGAACATAGTTTCAAAAGATGGTATTGATGTTGATCCTACCAAAATTGAAGTGATCCAATCACATCCTCAACCCACTTCTATTTGAGAAATCCATTCTCTCCTCGGTCATGATGTTTTCTATCGGTGATTCATCCATAACTTTAGTAAAATTTCCCTCCCACTCACTCGGTTGTTCCCGAATGATTTCCCTTTCAATTTTGATGAGGTTTTCAAGAGATCCTTCGTTGAACTCAAAACTGCTCTTACATCTTCCCCGATAATCCAACCCCCAGAGTAGTCCTTACCCTTTGATTTGATGTGTGAATCATCTGATAGATCCGTTGGGGCTGTTCTTAGTCAAAGAAGAGAAAATATTTCTCATGTCATCTATTATTCCTCAAAAACATTGGATGAAACTCAATCTCACTACACTATCACTGAAAAAGAACTTTTAGTAGTGGGTTCTTCATTAGATAAATTCCAGCCCTATCTCTTAGGTGCTAAAATCATCATCTTTATAGACCATTCTCCTATAAAGTTCTTACTCAACAAAATTGATTCCAAACTGAGGCTAGTAAGATGGATCCTTATGCTCCATGAGTTTTACCGTGAAATCAAAGATAGACCAGGAAAATATAACCACGTGGTTGATCACTTGTTTAGATTTTCTAATTCTTCTCATTCTGAAATCATTGATCCTGGATTCCCCACTGAACACCTTTCATATCTCACTAAAAAAATTCCATGGTATGCCCCAATTGTAAATTACTTAGTTTTTGGTATTTTTCCTGAAAATTTTTCAAAAGAAAAAAAATGATGCTGGAAAGTGACTCAAAATAGTATTTTGGTAAGAAAATAATCTTTGGAAAACTAGGGCTTATATGGTAATAAGGAGATGTGTCGATGAAAATGAACATTTATCCATATTAGAATTCTGTCACTCAATGCCCGGTGGTGGGCACATTGGACCACAAAGTACCTCTCGAAAGGTCATAGACTCTGGATTCTTCTGGCCTTCAATCTTCAAAGACTCACTTGAGTTCTATCAATCATGTCCCACTTTCCAAAAGTTTGGAACAATTTCAAAGAGAAATGAAATGTCCCACAAGCCTTTAATTTTCTGTAAGATCTCCAATGTTTGGGGTATCGATTTCATGGGACCATTTCCCCCTTCCAATAGATTCTCATAGATACTTCTTGTGGTTGATTATACATCTAGGAGGGTCGAGGCCAAACCCACTAGAATGGATTATTCACATACTAATAGTGAGTTCTTAAAGACACACATCTTCAACCAATTTGGCACACTATGTGCCTTGATAAGTGACTTAAGAACCCATTTTTGTAATAGAACCATGGAATCTCTTTCGAAAATTAATGGGATTGTACATAAAACTTCAACTACATATCACCCCCAAAAAATGGAATGGATGAACTTTCTAATATAGAAGTGAAAAGAGTTCTTGAGAGAATTGTAAAACCCACCAGAAAAGACTGGCCTGAAAGACTTGGTGATGCACTTTGGTCTTATCGAACAGCCTATAAAACACCCATTAGGATGTCTCCTTTTAGAAATGTTTTTGGTAAAGCATGTCATGTGCCAGTTGAAATCCAACATAAGTCATTTTGGGCATTAAAAACATGTAAATTTGATTGTGAAAAATCTGGTGAAGAAAGATTGTTGCAATGGGCTGAACTGGAGGAGCTTTAACTTGATTCTTATGAGAATTCTAATCTCAAAAAATTAAAATCCAAGTCACTCCATGATAAACACATCCAAAGAAAGGTATTTAATGAAGGTGAAAAGGTAATGCTCTTGAATTCTCGATTTCAGCCTCACCCAGGTAAGCTTAATTCTCAATGGGAAGGTCATTTTGTTATTGCTAATGTTTACCCATTTGGTGCAGTGCAAGTCCAAGACCCCTCTTCCAAATGGACATTCACGGTTAATGGACATCGGTTAAATCATCACCATGAGAGGACTCACAATCTTGGATCAACATAGACTTCCACTAGATCACCAACTTCTCCAGTCAACCTACCTCTAGATGGAGATGGAAACCCGCCAAATCCAAACTAGGTGGTACCTCTTTACCTTTAACTCTCTCTATCTATCTTCCTCTCTCTACCTCTTTCTTCTTCTTCCTCTCTCTTTCATTTTTTTACCACTTTTGTTCTCAAACCCTTTCTTTGTGACTTTTTATTTCTTGTAGGTGTATCTTTATTAAAAACTAAAAAAACCTAAACAAAAAATAAAATAAAAAAATAATAAAAAAAAAATTTCAAAAAAATCACGAGTCATGATTACTCACCTTCCCATTATCTAATTTTGTCCAAACATTTTAGGGAGTTAATAGAAATGTTTTCATCTCAAAAATTTCTAATCTTCATCATGACTTTGAATAAATATTTTTGTGTCAAAATTAAAAAAAAATTAATGCTCAATTTTTTATTTAGAAAATGATTTTCCCAAACTGTGAGGAACAACATTTGCTTTCATTCCAAGGCCATCTATGGACATCTTTTCAAAATATGTGTTTTCACCCCCATGTGCGAGTCTTGAGTTTATAGACCTTTGATCTGAATTTCCTACCTTATATTTCATTAATATGATAGGGGCATTTTCTGAACCACATTAGAATCACAATAGCCAAATTTCCTCCCATTTCCCTTACATTAATCCACTTTTTGAAATCCCCTTCGAGCCTATGAAAACCTTTTCTTCAATAGCCACATTACATGCCCAATATCTTTTCCCACAAAATATCATCATGGATTTTCATTGCATTAGTTTTTGAAATTTAAGTGTGGGGGATGGATTTCATTATGGGTACCCTTTGTTGATTTCCCCATGTTATCATATGCTTAAGGGAAAGAATAAATTTTAGTGTGGGGGAGAGTTTTTCATTAATTGTGTTTTGGGGAATGTAATGTACTTTCATTTAAGTAATTTTATATATGTTATTGACAAGTGTTAAAAAAACAAAAAATCAAAAATCAAAAAAAAAAGAAAATATAGAAAAAAATTGGGTTTTTTCTTAGGTAGGTCAAAAATCACTCTGCCTCAACCTTTGATATTGTTATAACTATTAAAATTAGTGTCTTGAGGAGATCAATTATGGGTTGGGATATGAGTTTGAGATCTTCTCTATGTTTAACTTTCGAAAAAAAAAGAAAAAGAAAAAAAGAACACTTTCTTTATATTATTATTTTATTTAGAGAAGTTTTGTGGTTTTAAATATTTCATCTTCTCATCCCCTTCAAATATTCATCCTCTATTGTTTCTTTCTTCACACAATCATTTCTTTGTAAATATATGTTTTCATTCCCTTCCATGTTTTATTTCAAAAGGAAATGTGCATTTCTTTTTCTATGTTGGTGTTTTACCCCTCTTTTTATCTCTCTTGGTCATTATATTCCTACCGTCTCATAGCCCTAGAAAAACCCCTTAAAAGACCTCTTGATTATTCAGCACTTTGGATAGGGATTGGAAGCTGAGAGCTCTTTCATACTCTAAGATTTTCCCTTTTGTTGGTGAAAGAGTGAACCTCCACAAATAAAGTTTATCATCTTCAGAGTTGTGAGCATTGAGTGTCCACATTTTCCATTTCTAAATTTGAGGATGAAAAAATGAATTAGTTTTGGAACATTGTTTCTGTAACAAATTGCGGTGGAATTCAAAATGGATGAGTGAAATTGTCTAAACCTCTCCTGATTGGAGAAAACAAAATTTTACTATTTGTTGGTGAGTGAAAATGATTTTGTTATGTTTTTATATTTGTTGCACAGGAGGACATGAACAAGAATAATTGTGGGGTAGTTGATGTTATTTATATTTTCATGACTTATTATATACTCTCGTTGCTTATTTTATATTAAATGTGTATAATTTGTGTGAAATATTAATGTTTTAATACAAATTATAATTTTTTAGCATTTTTAGAAGTAGTCAAATTGATTCAGTTTACTATGTTTTTTATAACTCTCATCATACTGATTAAAATATAGGGTTTCATACTTTTTATTATTCCTTATTCAATTTCTCACATATCATTAGAAGGAATCATGAGCGAATTGTACCATTTCAAGGCTCATATGCACCACAGAAGATGACCCAATGAATTTCTGAAGAAACTGGACCAGCCATGATGATTGAGTTACTGGTCTCATTCCCAAATCCCATAATTTTTGAAACTCCACCATGTGTTGTTTAATATCCAAAGGAATCACGGGTAAAAATTTCAGGGCCCAACTATAATAAAAAGGGGCCCAAATGAAGCTTTAAATTCCATCCCACCATTCTGGATGAGATCTAAAATCATGACACTATTCATAACATATCTCATGATTTAATCATCTAATCTTGCTGAGATTTTTCAGTACAAAAGAGGATATATATAAGGAAGACTTTGTTGAAGAAATCCCTTGGTTTTGAAGGAATATTCCTATACAAAAACCCTTTCACATTTTGGATTTCAAAAAGACTGAATTGAAATGGACTGATTAAAGTTGATTAATCAGATGACCATAACATTGGCCACATTGCTCCAAATGCCTCCAAATTTTGTGTGTAATTGGCCAAATTTATTATATAAATCTTTGAAGAAGACGATATCTCAGGATTCGGCTATCTAAATGTCCAAATCGTTGAGCCAAGTGGAGGGAAAGAATGGGAATACAAATAGTCCACTTCCATGAGCTATAAATACATCCCCCTCCACTCCTTCAAAGGGGTTGGCATTTCAGAAGATAGGAGAATAAATTGGCATGACCAAAGCCTTTTAAAAGGCATGTGAAGACATTCCATACTCAATTTTTCACATGAGACACCCTTCATCCTCTATTTGCTTCCTTTCACTTTTGTATTGTTCTTTGTTTGTAATCTTGTAAGTTTGTGTTTTGTAATTCTGTTTTAATGCATGTATATTCTTCAATATCACTTATTATCATCCACCTTCTGTAGTTTAATATTAATTTTCGTAAAATAGTTTAAATACTGTTGAATCCCCTTCCCTTATTTTTCTTCCTCATTCAATTGAAAGTTTGTTTTTTTAACTCTCATCATTGTTCGTGTGTGTGCGTTCGACGTACCACTCTTTTCTTAGCCCTTTCTTTTTCTTCTCTTGTTAATTCATCAACATAAATATATAATCTAGATTAATATTAATATCAATTTTTTAGTAAATATATTATTAGGGTGAGTCAAAATTTTGGGATGTGAAGTGATTTTGAGTATTTTCTCAATGAATATTCTTTAATTTAACATTGTGTATGTTGGACCTAACATGTCATGGATTAATGAGTTGTTTTTTTAACGTGTGGTTCTCATGGATTATTGGAACCCTAAATATACTACCATCAACAACCTCTGATTGAGAGTATAACACTAATATAAGTGAAGTCTTGGATTAAAGCCTTAACACTTAGTAATTCCAATCAACATTATCTTGCGATGTGTGTGTTAAATTAACTACAATATAAAGCAAAGATTCAGGATATCACATGCTTAGCTCCCTAAAAATTAACTCACCCCAATATTTATCAAATTGTTAAATCAAACACCAATCATTAATCACTTCTATTAAGCTCTGAAAACTAACCCCCCAATTGGAATACAATCAACTAAAAAAAACGACTATTACAAAGTATCATCGCTGAGGATTTGACCCGAGTGCTGCTATACACATTAGCAGAGCACCAGAACCTTGACCCGTAGATAGGCGACAATTGGCTGTGCGTTTCACCCAAATATAATGATCATTTTATTCTTTTTTATATGGTTTCTGACTTATTCGATTCTATGAAGGGTTTTGGATGTTCTCCCTTCAATCCTTGTTCATTTCTCCTATGATTGTTATTGATCTCTTTGATGTATATTTATATTTATACTCGATGTATCCTCCCCTTTCTAAATATCACTTTATCTCTCTTCTCCTTCAATTATTAAAAAACATGAATGGTATTATGGTGATAACTAGAGGTTGTGATGTGAAATTGATGGTGTTTCTTATAGATCTAGGATTGAGAGGACCCAAAATCATTCTTTACAATCATTATCTTTTAAGCCATCTATTTTTCCTCTATTATTGATGTAGGTGACTCAATATAATGGTTCTTTCTCACAACACTCTTTATAGTTCAATTTTTTTCATTTTTTGGCTTATGAAAATGGGTTATTTAATGTCTATGAGTACTATTTTGTGTAATTTCACTTTTTTGTGTCATGGTAAATTAATTTAAGTGGATTTCTTATTTATAAATAAATTTACACACATAATCTCTTCGATGAAATTCCTCAAATATGGTTTTGGAAAAAAAGTTTTTTTAATAATAAAAGTGGTAATTCTTTTATTATAGAAATATATTATTAAATTATGGACATGTTTTAAAATAATGTTTTTCAAAAAAAATAGATCATAAGAACCTTGGTTGTATATGATTATAGATATATGAAATCCTTATTGAGTGTGGAACCACTAGGGTTTTAGTTTTCAATACCAATAACCTATAGATGGACTCAATATCGTTTGGATTCTCATTACCCTAGAAAATGTTATAATGTCACCTAAAAAATACTTACTTTTATTAGGGGTGTAAAAGAATAAATTTCCATGATCAAATATTAATAACTAATTTAAAATGTAGTAAAATGGTGGTCGAGTTCAATCCCCTAAGAACAATGCAGAAATTGATGAAAATATTTTAGAAAAACGTAATTAAAAAGAATATATAGATGGATTGTTTGGATATTGATGAGATATATTAACCAATAAATATATATCCAGGTTATTATACTCAGTTTAAGGAGAAGTTTCATTAACTATAATAATATTTTTTTATAATTGAACTTAATTGAGACTCCTCTAAGGTTACTCAATATCAATATTAAAGGTCCCCCTTTCCCCGATCAGATTATTGGTTCTGTCTATTAGTATGTGTTAAAAACATTATTTAAATATCTTTATCCTTATATTATTCATTTTTTAACATAAAAATGATATTTTCTTGTTTATACATAAACAGAAAATCCTCCAATCATAGAATTGGTTGTTCATGAGAAATAAGGATATGGTTGAGATGAATTGAAAGAAAGAATAAAAACCATTATAAATTTAAGGTCAAACAATTACCCCATAATGGGTAAATTTCCCCTTTACTCCATCTCTTGGTATCAAATATTTACCCCATTATACTATTCCCTAGGGGATAGGAAAATAAAAGAAGAAACCCAGAGTAGCAACAGAGATCTCTCTCAACAATCATGATTTCCAATTCTCATTTATATCTCCAAAATGTTGAACCCCTTACACTATAGCATCTCTTCTATTTTATACTCCCTGAGAGGATTTTCTCCCTTATTTTAACTTCAATTTTTGAATTCTTCATTCTCCCCTACTAAAAAATTTTAATGACTTATTCTTCTATTTTTTTCTCTATTTCCTTCTTCTTATTCTTCTAATTTTTCTTCTCTCTTCTATAATGATTGGATGAGTCTTATCTTTCCATATTGGATCACTTGATTTAATAATCCTATCAATTTTGGGAGTTTTTCTAATTCATCCTGGTTTACAGATGCTTCTGTGTGGGATTCACATTAAATTTTCCCTCAAACAGACTTTAGAACACGACTAATACTGAATATATCAATCATTTACATTTGTTGAAAACATCACCTAATGACACGGGTGATATCCTAATCACATATCCACTTCATATATATGAATAGCCATAGTGCAGATACTATATCCATAATTATAGCCTCATGTATCATTTTTATTTATAAACATTGTATCTTCCAAATTTAACACCCCCACCATGAAAATCCTACAACATGGTGAAGTATTTACTGGGTTTATTTATTCATTTGAATGGCTCCAACATAACTTATGAAACCCTGAAACAACTTCTTTTTATTTAATTTGGATTAAATAAGTCCAAAAAAATACCCTAGATGATAACAAAAGTATTATATTCGATCTCTAATACTAGGGTGCCAAGATGTGTCATAAATTCCATGGCATAGTCAATTATTGGTTTTTTTGGAGTTTCCTTACCACTATGATACATAGCCTTGGATGTCCTGTAGTGTGTTTCAAAATAAAAGCGGTGATCTTATCGTTTCTATCCATGCATTCTTCTTTATTCATATGTAAAAGCTCCAAAATGGTAATCTATGGCTTAGTGGGTGATCCATGGTGGTTATAAGACTTCAGCAGAGGTTCTTTTCTAGATCCCAAGCATTATTCAGGGATCACATGGCATTCTCCAGGGCTAGCATAGTGGTCTAGTGACATTTTGTGACATTAGTGGTGGCATACACTGTGGGTTAAATGTTTGATGATTAGGGAGTTGTGGATGAAGTGGGACAACCCCATTTAGATATGTAATGAATAGTTAAAATGGTGAAGACACCCAAATATATTTTGTAGAGTAGTTGTTCACCACTAATATGTTAACTCATCCGATAAGTTCACCAAAATTTCAAATAGGGGTTGTAGGACCACCCGTGCAGTCGTGGACCACCCCATCATGGTGATAATATCCAAGAACCATTGTATGGAGGTTATCTATGCATTCATTCATTATTTTATGACCTATGATCCTCTATGTCGCCCATACGGGAATTCCCTTTGGGCCTTCTTGGAAGGTGGGCATGCATGGGCCTATTAAGTGGCTTATAGCCCATAAGTTAACAACAAGCTGCGATTGATCATTTTTTGTATAATCCTTCCTTCTTTCTTCTCCAACATAACACACAAACACATAAAATAATAATAATGTTAATAGCATTTGAAAAAAATACTTATTATATTTTTTACTTATTTTCTAACATTTCAAAAAAAATAAAAAAATATCGATAAATAAAAAATAACTAATTAAAACATGAGTGTTAATAATAAAAAAATAATGACTTTAATTAATATAAATTTAAAAATTTATGCACAAACATTATACTCTTAAAATACTCCACACTTAAATCATACTTGTCCTCAACCATATATTTGAACTATAAAATTCAAAAGAAAAACCCATTCTACCAATATTTAAAATTCATAATTTGTGTAACAATATAATTATCAATTTTGGGCAAGAAAATTTAATGGTCATATATGAAAAATGATTCAAACTCATCACTAGACACAATGAATTAGAATGTTCCCAATAATAATGTTGTTGATTCTCATCTCTTCAATTCATGTATTTTAATTTGTCTCTATTAACAATAGAATTTGTGACATACCACACAAATGTTTTCTTCTCAAGTCACTCAATGTAAAATTAATATGAAGGTTTTCTTGATACATTGAATTCATGAACCAAACATATAAATTTGAAAACGATCAAATTTCTCCATAAAGAAGAGACATATTTCACTAAAAATAAATAAGAATTTAAAATTCATATTTTATGATTTTGAATATTAAGGATAGTGGGAAATTGGTAAATATAAATTAATCTAAAAAAAGAAGCTAAGATCTCAGTATTAAGTATGATGATCAACATAAACACATTTTCATTATACTCTTGAAATATTTATAACTCCCTACATCCCAAGGTCGGGATAAGGCCATTTAAAATTTAAGCACAATAAATGAGTTACCTGTCTAATTTTTTTTTTCTTTTTAAAATTTTTAGTTTTTTAATATAAAGCTATAAAAAGTATCACATCAATCACCCAACCCCAAATGATAAAAATAATTTTTCAAGGGATGGTCATTTTTTACCTTTCATAACTCAACCAAAATTTTATCATTTTTTATTATTGTTTTTTATATTGGGGTAAGAAATAAAAATAGTGAAGTATTACACAATAAGTCTTCCAAAAATCTAATGATATAACCAAGACACCCTTCTCAAATAAGCATATCACTTTTTCCTTAAAATCACTCTTCTTACCACACTTGAACATTTAAAATCATGAAAAACATTATACTAAGGGGTGTGAATAGATAATTTATCTTGATATGTGGATATTCCTATTAATTTCCATTCATGTTATATAATAGATAATAAGATGATTATTGTCAGGTGGGATAAAAGGAAAATGGATAAATCAAACAAATATACCTCAATACTTTTTAAAATGAATCTATATAATCATCCTTTTTAAAAGTTTAATATTAAATCCTAGTATATGATCTGTCCCAAGTCCTCTCAAGAAATTTATGAAGAAAGATTGAATAAATTATGCTTAGACAAATCTTAGAAATAATAAGATGTAAATAAACGATAATTACTCATTGGAAGTTTCATTATAACAAATTAATAAAAATTAATTTAATAAATTTAAAGGAGGAATGACTGAAGGGAAATATCAGTAGCATGGGACTATAAACAGAAACATGATTCATCGATTTCAAATTTATATTCTTATCTCTAATCATTCAATTAACCATTTTAGTTGTTTAAAAGTATCAATTTGAAAATTAAAACAAAAAATTATTGGGCTCCTAAAAAATAATAATTTTCATATATCAAATGTAAGCTATAATATAAGTATGGGAATGCATTTTTTTCCATTGGAATAAAGAAAAACAGATTTAGGAAAAATGTACAATGGATTAAAACTAAATACATTTTAAATTAAACCACCCTTTCATAATTAATTTATTCTCTACTTTTTTTTTCTTTCTTAATATAGTAGTTCATTGTACCTTCAGTGTTTATTAACCTAAAAAGCATATACAGACAGTGAATGTGTAGGCTATTCTCATGATTATTCAAATAATCATTAAGTGGATTCACACTTAATCTGGTTCCTAAAATAGAAATGAAATTAAAATCATAAGAAATGCGAGGTTTAACCATAAAATCAATTTTTTATTGTAATTAATCTTTTCCTTACATCTCATTATCATGTGATTAAATGTGGGAAGGGGGTTACCCGATCGAAATCTAAAAATGGTCTATGTTGTGATACTTTCATGTAGATGGACCCCCCTCATTTTTTAGAAACAAAATTACCTCTCCATTGGTAAAAAATATCTCCATATAAATGGGTGTAATCTTGAAAGTTATATCCCATCTTGATTAGTTAAATAGAAGCTCACTAACTGCTCACACTTTCTACCCATCCTTGAACACTTCTTGGAAAACCTTATCCCCACCATCTCTAGAAAGTTTCAAAAGACTTTTGTATTTATAATCTATATTGAAGAATCTTATTTCATTTTCACAATAGATAACTCACTCTCCCTATAATTACATAAGGTTTATCAACACCCAGTAAATCATATTCTCTCAACTCATCACTTTTCACATCCATATTTTTTGTCACCCAGTGGATATTGAATTTCACTTATTTTCCAGTAACTCTAAAACATTATTTCCTATTTTATAAATATATCAATTCAATGACTATTTCTAATAACGGTCTTCCCAAAAAACTATGGTCTTCTCCTCATCTATTTTCAATAACATAAAATCATCTTAAATATAGATCTTTCCTACCTTGACAATGAAATCCTCGATTAGTCCTCAGGGATGTCTCACTATTATGTATGTAAGAATAAGTATAAATTGATTTGGATTAATTTTATTTAAACCCATGAACTTGAATTTTTATTATATAATAATTTTACACTTACGCATAAATCAATCATGGAACCACAAAACATATTATATCGAATGACGATGGGAAGAGAAAAACAACCTCGATCACATTTTTTCTTTGGTAGCCTTCTCAACACCATATCTGATAAATCTCTCTTAATGGGGTTAATTTTAAATTTAGATAAATTATTTTTTTACATCATGAACTCCTTCATAATCATTTCATAGTTATACATTTCTAATATAACTTTAGTAAATGTAATGTTGATGTACAGTTTCATGAACATATCTTGAAACTTCACCCTATTCTAATAAAAGTTTTCTCATATTAATAGGTCTGGACATGGTGGTTTCAGTTGATATGGTGGTAGAGATTCCCGATAATATATGTCATCTTTATTTCATTTTTTTATTTTTTAACTTTCATGAGTTCTTGTCTTTCCACTCGTTTCTCTTTATTATATTTTTCAGTTTGTTTTCCAAATTTTTCTGCAAATCTAACATTTTTTTAGTGGAATAATGGGTTTTCATTCCTCTCCTTAGGGTAATTGATTTGACCTCACATTATACTAGGACTTCTATGTCACTAATTACAAATCCTATTTTTCTTTACTTAAATTGTTTGGAAATTTTTATAACATGGACCTCTATGTTCATCAAGGAATTATATTGGTTTTTGAGTCTTATTTTAACTCTTTAATGGTCATAACATGTTTCTTAGAGTATTCTATCAACTCTTATAGGGAATCTGCTATTTTGGTCATGAAACATGCTAAATACTCTTCCAGTGAGTGAACTTAATCTATGAGTGTTGGGGATGAACACCCTCATCCCTTGGTTGAAATCGACTACTTTGTTGATTTATATTTATATTATTATGGTTTCAATTATATACCCATCCCTTTACATAATTTTTTCTATTATAACCAATTTAAATAACATCTTTTCATGTAATTCCTTTGGTTTTTTATTAACCATCATTTTTAACCATATTTGATTTCTCATTCATTTCGGTGGCAACCGAACTATTGTCTACTATATTCACTCCTTGAACTTCCTTCCCATATCCCTCTTTCCATTGGAATCTATAGTTGGAAGATCCATCCAGAAGTTAATGACATTCTTTTAGTGAAATCCTTAATAGAAAAACTCTAGTAGCTACATCAATAATTAATCTATTACCATATGATAATCCTTTATAAAACACCTAAATTAGAAACAATATTTGTATTCTATAAGGGGATATTATATAATTAAACACTTAAATGTCTACAATGATCAATATAATTATTCTTTAATACATATTTCATAGTTAAGGATAATTACATACAAACCCATTGTCTTATAAGGTGGAAATAACATCACCAATAACTTTCTAACAAAATAATCCAATGTGGTTATTGAATATAGAGGTAGGCTTAGAATATATTTGCATGCATTTTCCTTGAGTGAGAATCAGAATAAACATAATCTAACAAAGTTTCCTAGTATATTATTGAATTTAAATATGTTACATATTTCCAAATAACTCCCAATATGATAATTTGGGTTTCATTTTGAAACACGTAGAATTTTATAGAGTGAGTGATCATTTTTATGATCACTGAAATTATCTTGAAATGTTAGGTCATAATCTGAGGTACTATGATTCATAGATTAAACCTTATATTTTAGGGTATTTTATAGTTAATTATTTCTCGAATCCTTCTATTTCTTCTGTGATCCTATTTCACTGATCCCTAATAAATGTTTTGTAATACCCTAATCCATCCCATTGAACTTATTATTTGGAATCCATTGTATTATCAAATTATATTTCCATGTTCTTCTATTTTATGATTCTCATTTGAATATCAGGAATCAATAGAGAATATACCTCCCTATTTTTTCCCCGGTGGATTATTTTTTAGTAGTGTTTAATCATAAAACCACAACATAAAAAGACAATGTCCAAAAATATGAAATATAAAAAAATATATATAATTCCTAAAATATTTAATAATCAATAACTACCATTCCAAAAGAATACTTCCATATTGGAATCCTCCTAAAAACATCATTTCATTTATCATGTATTTCAACGAAAACATTTATGTACTCAACTATCGCTAAATAAAATAAAACATATTACAGTGCGATTAAGGCCAGCCCACTAATAATAGTGTATAAATTAAATAAAATATTTTATAAAAACTAAATAAAAAGTTAAAAATTTATATGGGTGGTATTGAAATTAATGAGATGAATACACCAAGAAAAATGGATTTGGGTTATAGTACTCAGTTTAAGGAATAGTTTCATGTATTTTAATAATATGTTACTTGAATTGATCCAAAGTGATCCTCCTCTCAGAGTACTCACTTACCACTTAAAATATTCCCCTTCCCCTATTATATAATTGGTTTTTATTAAAATGTGTTCAAAACCTTATTTAAACATTTTGATCCTCAGATAATATATTTTTTCTTCCATTAAAAGTATATTAGTATGTTGATATGTATTAAATAAGAAAACAATCATATCATAGTGTTGGTAATGCATGAGAAAAAAGGTTAAGTTTCATATGAATTGAAATAAAGATAGAAAAACAATAATAAATTTAAAAGAAAACAATTATCTCTACACTGGGTAAATTCCCCCTTCACAACATCCCTTGGTTCAAAAGTTTTTACACCCTCATGTGAGTCATGATGGTATAGGAAAAAAAATAAGAACACTACTTCATTATAAAAGGTCTACGATTATATCATCTGTCTCCAATTATACTTGAAGTCTATCAAAGGTTAAACCCATTACACCTTAACATATCTTCTTATTTATCATACCCAATACAAATCTATTTCTTGTTATAATTTAAAATTTCAAATTACCTCTTATCAACTACTAGAATATTATTATTTAATTATTCTTTATATAATTTATCTATATTCATCTTTTAATATTTTTTTTCTTCTCCCTTCTAGAATAATTGGTCGAGTCTATTTTTTCTATATTTGATCGCATGGTCGAATCTTATTTTAAATTTTTGAGGGTGTTTCAAATTATTCCTTTTTCAGAAAGTCTCCCAAGTGTTGTTAAGTTTATATTTCACTAAGATAACATGTATAACCCATGTAAGACTGGATATATCTATCATTGATGTTTGATGAAAACTTCACCCTATCACATGGGTTATATCCTTACTGCACAACCATTTCATGGATATGTATAGACATAATGAAAGTATTTTAAACATGTGCACAACCTCTTGTATAATTGTTATTTACAAATATTGAATTTTAAAAATTGAAAACCTCCCCGATGTAGGACCTCCTCTATGTTTCTACATGTACTTGGTGTATATAATCATTTGCATGGTTATAGTGTAGCTAATTTAACCACAACGTAGTACCTTCTTATTCTATTCAGGTTACATAATGCCACATCACAACAACCAATATGATTGTGAATGTTTTATAATCAATATATTATAATAGGGCTCCATAGTGTTGCATGATTTCAATAATACAACTAGTTCTTCTTTGGATTGGAGTTCCTTGACCACTATGTGACATAGCCTTGGCTACAACATAGTGGGTTTTGAAATTGTAGTAGGGGTGATATTCTCTTTAATTGGCTGTTAATGCCTCATTATTATTATAAAATAGTTCCACAGTTGTCTCCTTAGGCTTTGGAGGCTATCCAATGTGGTTACAAGGCATCAGAAAGATTTTTTTCTCATGCCTGAGTTTTATATCCGGGGATCACATGGAATTCTTTAGTCACATACATGGTTGTTTGATGACGTCGAGTAGTGGTAGCTATGGAATTTAGTGTAGATTAAATGTATGAGGATGAGGTAGGTATGGGAAGAGAAGGATGAATCTATTTTGGTATGTAATGAACAGTTCCCATGTGGAAGCTTTCCAATATTAGTATTTCATGGTGTTCTTTCTCTGCTATATATGTTAGTAAATCTTCTAAGAGTCGAAAAAGGTTGAATTGGGACTGGAGGGCCCTTTATGAAACCATGGAATTCCATGTATCAGTGAGATTTGAAGGTTCCGGGGGAAGAGGAAGCATGTGGGTGGATGTGCCCACTTGGATTTTTGTCATTAACAATGATCAATCTGGGATTAATACGATGATAAACGGCAGTATCCACGGATCGAATCGTAGAAATGAACAATGAAAAGAAAAGTCCCAGAACCACAATGTAGGATTGTTACAGGTTGATTATAATTAATTTAATAAATTTAAAAGAAATACCTTTTTGGGTGTTCTTTCTTCATTGATGTTCTTGATCACATTCTGATGTGATTTGTCATTGCGTCATATAAGCCAAGTGTAGACTTCCTCTAGTGGTGATTCACATGTGTACCTCGTATCTCGGGACGTTGCCAAAGGAGACTTCGGGTGCTAGCGTGGAGAAACCATTGCTTGCGTTTTCCGCCTTAGATCATCTTTATCCAATGGAAGAGGATCTCTCTTGGTCTTGAGAGCATTTTTGGAGGAAGAGGTTATTTTGGCCTTGAAATAATTCTCCAGAGTTTTTGTGCACAGTGATTCTCTTGTGTGTTGGAAAAGAGTTGGGGTTGTGAGGATATTTATAATCAGGTTTGAGGTTATAGAGTTATGATAATAAATAAATCTGTTACATGTTTTATTTTTTTCATTGAATCTTACTTAAAACCCCCATGTCGAATAATTAATTCCTTGACATGCTCCCACACTGATTATAATAAATATCATTTAAAACAATATTATATCCTCAATATCCCAACTGGAAAAACTACACGGGGTGTATTAATAAATACACAGTGTGTAATTTTTTTTCACTGAAAACTACATGGAATGTACATACAATGTACACAGAATGCATATGTTGTTTTCATTTATTCATTTCCTTTCCATAAAGAAAACTACACGGCATGTAATTATTAATACACGAAGTGTACTTGTATTCCTTGAATAACTACACGGTGTGTAATCTTTAATACACGACTTGTATATCTTGTTTTTCATTTCCTTATTCCCCCATCATTAAAACAATTTAGGATTCCTTGAATAATTATTAAACCACATATGGGAATAATCTTTATTCTACATGAGATACTTCAATACACTTAGTGTGTGACCCTCTAGGCCTCTTTCTCGTTGGCATTAGGCGAGCTTGCCTTATGTCCAAGATTACTGTCTAGCAATGGGTCAAGGCACCCAAGAGAAAGAATTTGACCCTGCATTGACGTATCACCTCATACAAATGCTTACTATGTAATTTAATCCCTTTTTCGCGATATCTTATCAAGCAGGTTTCATGGTAATGTCATAAACCCATATGTTTGATCCATCGTACTTTGACTACCTAAAATAAACTCATCGTTTACACAATGGACATGGAATTTAATGTGACAGTTCTATTTCAATAAAAGGGCGGAGATATCAACTTCGATAAATGGAAGGGACAAATCCTTCTTCGACTTATCCATTAACAATATGTCACTTGGGACACACCCAACGTACCCTACTTCCCACCAACTGTCTGTGTGACGGTTTTCGACATTAAATCAAAGTACACGAGTCATGACATGAGTTAATGATAATCTTCCAGTCTAAGGACCATTACACACGCTCGTAGATAGCAATGTATGATGACACCAAGACATACAGAATTGCTACTGGTGGGTCTGTTCTCATAATCTCCCATCTTGGAGATTACCAAGTGAGAACTCCATGAGAGAGAGTCTCGTCTTCTTACGATTACTCGCACATGACAGTTTGTATACTATGTGTCCTATCATAGTATTTCATCAAATCGTAGAACATTATTTAAGAATATTGTTATAGAATTTCAAGGTTCTCATCATAGTGGGTATCTTCCATGACCTTATCAATGTTACAAATAGTCCAGGAAATTATTATATTATAGTGATGAAGAATAGTGAACAATATATAATAAGTGAACATTCATGTAATCAAAGTACAAAACAGTTGGTTCTCAGGACACCAACACTTACAAACTCCCACATGGACTAGAGCCAACTACCTACGACTTTTAGTTCGCTAGACCTCAGATGATGATCATGTTTCTACTGAGTCAAGGCTTTAGTCAAGGGGTCCACCATGTTGTCTTCTGTGGAAATACTTCTCATTGCAACTTCACCTCTCTGAGAAAAATCCCTCAAGAGATGGTACTTATGAAGTATCTTCTTTGCATACTGATGTGACCTTGGATCTTTTGAAAGTTACACCACTACAGTATTATCACAATAGAGTGTGATATGATCTTTACTGCTCGGTACTACATCCAGATCTTGGACGAAGCTTCGCATCCATACTGCTTCTTTAGCTGCCTCAGAATCTGCGATATACTCGGACACCACTGTAGAATCTGCCACCACACATTGCTTTGAGCTCTTCTTGCTCACTACACCTCCATTCAAACTGAAGATGTATCCAGTCTGTGACTTCATTTCATCTTGATCAGACAGGAAACTAGAATCTACATGTCCTGTGATGACTAGTTCGTCATCTCTTCCTTAAACCAGGAACATATCCTTAGTACGACTTAGATACTTAAGGATCGTCTTGACTGCCATCCAATGGCGATCTCTTGGATCAGCTTGATATCTTCCTACCGCACTTAATGCGTAAGAAACATCTAGCCTCATACATAGCATAACATACATTACTGACCAAATCATATATGCGTAAGGGATCCTTTCCATTCTCTTTCTTTCCTCAAGTGTCTAAGGACACATTTTCTTGGAAAGATGAATTCCATGTTACACTAGCAGCAATCCCCTCTTAGACTATTCCATACTAAATCTCTTCAATATATTGTCAATGTATGTACTTTGACTCAGTCCCAAAATTCTCTTGGATCTATCATGATGGATCTTGATCCCAAGAATATATGTTGCCTCGCTCAAGTCTTTCATGGAGAAGCATTTATGCAACCACGCCTTAACTGACTGTAAGACAGGTACTTAATTTCCAATTAGTAATATGTCATCAACATATACTATTAGTTAAACGACTACACTTCCACTAAACCCCTTGTAGATACAAGGCTCACATTCATTCTTAACAAATCCCAATTCCATTACTACTTCATCAAAACGAATATTCCATGACCGTGATGCTTTCTTTAATCTATAAATGGATTTCTGCAACTTTCATACCTTGTTGGCATCCTTTGGAGTCAAAAACCATTCAGGTTGTGTCATGATGACATCTTCCTGGAGGTTACCATTAAGGAATTTAGTTTTGACATCCATTTTCCAAATTTCAATGTCATGGTAAGCAGAAATGGCCAATAGAATTCTGATGGATTTCATCATCACAACCGGTGAAAAGGTTTCATCATAGTCAATTCCTTGACGTTATCTAAAACCTTTTGCAACCTGTCGTGCCTTATAAGTTCTTAATTTTCCCTCCATTTCTAGTTTCTTCTTGAATACCCATTTATTACCAATAGGGTTTACATCAACTAGAGGATCTACCAAAATCCAGACATAGTTTTGGTACATGAAATCCATTTTAGAATTCATGGATTCTTGCCACATGGAAAAGTTTGTGCCTTCAACTACTTCCTTGTAGGTAAAAGGATCATCATTTTCAACCAATAATGAGTAACCATCCTCGGTGACAAGAAAATCATATCTTTCTGGTTCTCTTACCTCTCTCGTGCTCCTATGCAGTTCTTGTTTCTCTGGAACAGATTGTTCTTCCATGGGGCTTTGTGGAATATGTTCTTGTACCAAATTTTTTGTATCATGAGCCTCGACTTCATCGAAGTCTATCTCTCTCCCACTATCTCTTTTGGAGATTTTCTCCCTCTCATGGACTATGGAGTGTCTTTCCACTATTACCTTTTTATTTGAGGGGTTGTATAGGTAATACCCCCTTGTTTCTTTGGGATATCCTATAAAGATACACATTGTGCCATGGGGTGCAAGTTTTTTTACCTAAATAGGCCTTAACAAATTCTTCGCTACCCCACACATGTAAATTCGATAACATGGCTTTGCGTCCACTCCATAACTTGTATAGAATACCATTTATCGATTTAGTTGGTACATGGTTTAGTATGTGTGATGTTTTTTGTAATGCATATCCCCAAAAGGATATTGTAAGACTTGCATGACCCATCATTAATATCACCATGTATAACAGTGTGTGGTTCCCCCTTTCACTTACACCATTCCACTGAGGTGTATAAGAAGGAGTGGGTTGAGATAGAATCCCAAAATCCCTTAAAAAATCAATGATGTCCGGATTAAGATATTCTCCTCCTCTGTCTGAGCGGAGTTTCTTAATCTTCTTACCAAGCGGGTTCTCAACTTCATTCATGTATTCTTTGAACCGATCAAAAGAATCTGACTTATACCTCATTAAGTAGATATATCCATATCTACTAAAATCACCAGTAAAAGTTATGAATTATGAGAACCCACCCCAAGATTCATCTTGAAATGGTCCACAAACATTTGTGTGAACTAATTCTAGAATCTCTTTATCCCTTTCACCATTCCCACTAAATAGGGCTTTGGTCATTTTGCCATGTAGACACGCATGACATAAAACAAGTGGTTTTAGTTCGAAAGAATCTAAATACCCATCATGATGTAATTTTTTCAAAACTTTCTCATTGACATTACCAAGCCGGTGATGCCAAAGTTGGGTGTGGTATTAGTCATGTGAATTTACTTTCTCATCGATTTCCATTACTTGTTTTGTATAGTCTAACACATGAAGGCCCTTATATAAATGTTCCCTAACAAAACAAATCCTATCTTAATAAAAGTAGCAACATTCATTTCCAAACATGAATATGAATATATCAATATCTAATCGTGATTCTGAAATAATGTTTTTAGTAATAGAAGGCACATAATAACAACCCTTTAACACCAAGATCATCCTAGTAGGCAATGTGAGGTGGTAGTCTCTGACAGCTACAACAGCGAGTTTGGCTCCATTGGCTGCTCGTAGATCTACCTCCCCTTTATAAATCTTCCTAAATATACATGGTTCCTGTATTTGGATACATATGTGAGCACCACAAGAAGTATCTAATACCGAATTTTTAGAAACATATAGATTGAATTTGATAACAAGCACACCTGATGCTTCCCCTTGCTTCCTTGTATGGGTGAAGTTTTTCTTCCAGTGGCCCTTCTTTCCACATTCAAAACAAACAAAATATTGTTCCTTTTCCACCCCTTTATCTTCATTTTTGTGGAGGGCCTTGAAGAATCTTTGGGCTTAAATCTCTTCCCCTTCCCTTTCCTTTTATTCACCATGAGGATAGAAGGCTTTTCACGCTTCATTTCATTGTCCACATGGCGAATAAGGATAATGAGATCAGATAAATACTTCTTAATGTTGTTCATGTTGTAATTCACAAAAAAGGTATGAGAAGCTCTGGGGACGTGATGCAAGAATGAGATCGGTACCCAGTTCTTCGGGGAGTTTAAACCCAAGAACCTTGAAGCGCTCAATATAGCCATTGAGCTTGAGTACATGAGGCCCGGATGGGGCACCCTCTCCATGCTTGCTCTGGAATAGAGCCTTGTAGATCTCAAACCGTTCCTATCTTGATCTCTCTTTCTATAGACCACAGAGGTGATCGAGCATGCTATAGGTATTCATGTCCTCATGAGACTTCATGAGCTCACTTGACATTGATGATGGAATCAAACATTGAACATCGATTGAATCACTCAAATGTTGATCATAAACAAGGAAATCTTCATCACACACCCCTTGGGCGGGAGGATCAGGAAGTGCGGACTCCAGCAAGTAATACTTTCATTCATGGCATAAAATAACCCGAAGGCTCCTAAACCATTCCTGAAAGTTACTACCGGTGACGATATTTTCTTTGCCCAAAGTTTATCATAGAGAAAATGTGGTTAAAGAGTTTGTCATTTTGATTCTAAAAATTAAAAGAGAAGATTTATCAGTACTTCATGAATGCATTTTTATGAGAAAAAATAAATTAATTTATTAATTCTCCCACTATTTTTTCATGTCCCAATGGTCGTCACCATTGGACTCGGAATGACCAGTTGCTATGAAATTCTATTGGAAAGGATCCATATTTCTCTTCACATAACCCCAAAAAGGGTTGGTAAATCTATTTGAAGGTATTTAGGTAGGCAGCTTTTTGCCAACAGTGAGCTTATAGTTCCATGATCTGTTGAGTGGACTCCCCAATCCTAAAATCCTGACTTGGATTTCCTCAACTCTTGCCTACAATATTACATCAATTCTAGCAAGGGATACTTATCTTGATGTAATATGGTTAAGTCAACCTGAATCCTTTCATAAAGGCTTCTTTTATAAATGTAAGTGTCCCAAAAAGCGTTGGTCAAACACATAGTTTTATTGAGTCTTGCCCTTAATCAAGTAACAGAAGGCTTGGTCTGACTTAATATGGTATTTGAGGGATTTTATTCTTTATACATATTTTTCCATTCTCACATGCTTGTTAATATTAAGTGATTCTTTCTTAAGTGATTAACCATGTTCCGATAATTTTTACGCATAGTTTGGTTTTTATTTTATTCCATCTTTGCATGCGTGTTTATTTCATTAATTATGTGATCGCGACAACACAGACATAACAAAGAAACCACGCAATCATACAGAAATAAAATAAGATGGCATGATCATGAGATTCTATTGGTTAGCTTATCAAGCATTTTGATAAATTAACCCTGACCTAGGGAAAACAACTTGAACCTGATGGTTTATGTTTTTCATCACCCCTCTGTCCACCTTTGTATCTTCTTGGGTCGGTTTCGCCTCAGCTTCGAGATTTGAACCATCTCCTCCGGTATGGGCGATCCTCAATTACATGGTGTTTACATTAAAGAAACCATGGGCACGGAGGCCCGGCATTTTATTGGAAGAAAGCTCGGAGTCCAAAAAAATTAAATAAATTTAAATGAAACCAAACACACATACAAAGGGTCTTTGTTCTAGTCCATGATCATCCATAGCATGCAATTACATTTACGCATATTTAGAATTCTTTTTATTTTAATCGTTCTATTATTTAAGATATATCTCACATGAAAATAATTAGTTATGATCTTACAATTAATCAATTATTTATCTTAAATTATTTTATGAATTCCTTGATATTCTTCTCATCCATATTCATTGTACATGTCTTTGTAATTTTGGAGGAAACCTGCTGAAATTCCATTTCTGGAAAGTACACGGCATGTAGTTTTTATTTACATGGCGTGTATTTCTTTTCACATTTTATCCAAGGTACACGTTGGGGGAATTGGCGTGTTCTATATACTTTGGAAATTTTGGAGTACATGGAATGTAGATAAATCATACACGGTGTGTACATCTTTGTTAAGTGGTAACCGGCAGGGAGATCCCGTGTACGTGGAACACGAATTCTCCGTGTACACAGTTTCACCTTGTCCAGTTCGGAAAACACGGTGTGTTGCTCCAACATACTCATCGTGTATTCCAGTTTCCACTCATATTTAAATTGTGCTCAACACGACGTGATTAAAACTTAGGCATAATCAATTTACACGACGTTATTTGGTGGACTGGTGCTGGTTCATTGAAACTAAGTACACGACGTGTAGTTTTAATTACACGCTGTGTAATCCCGTGTTGTACATAAAGAAAGAGAAGCTCCTCCGGATGATTTCATCATTTTAATTTTAATAAAAATTAAAATTAAAATGTCGTTTCGGTGATATGAATAGGGAAATGAAGGAGGAAGAACTAATCTCATTTATTCAGATTTATAGAATGATTTATTTCGAATTGAGTAAAATATAAATGCATAAATTATCAAAGAAAATTAAATAACTGTAATCAATGTTGTAACCTTCCTATGATACCATTTGAAGGTTCCAGGAGCAACGGAATCACATGGGTGGATATTCCCACTTGTATTTTTGTCATTAATAATTATCAATCCAGGATCAATATGACGATAAACGCAAGTCTCCACTGATCAAATCATAGAAATGAACAAAGAAAAGAAAAGTCCCGGAACCAAAAAGTAGGATCGTTACAGGATGATTATAATTAATTTAATCGATATAAAAGAAATACCTTTTGGGTGTTCTTTCTTCGGTGATGTTCTTGATCATATTCCAATGTGATTCGTCATTGCGTTAGAGAAGCCAAGTGTAGAATTCTTCTATCAGTGATCCACATGTGTACCTCATATCTCGGGACGTCACCAAAGGAGTCTCCTGGTGCTAGCATGGAGAAACCTTTGCTTGCATTGTCCTCCTTATATCATCTTGATCCGATGGAAAATGATCTTTCTCGGTCTTGGGAGCGTTCATGGAGGAAGATGTTCTTTCGGCCTTGAATGAATTCTCCCGAGTTGTTGTGCAAAATGATTCTCTTATGTGTCAGAAAAGAGTTGGGGTTGTGAGGATATTTATAATCAGGTTTGAAGTTGTAGAGTTATGACAATAAATAAATGCATTAAACGTTTTATTTATTTCAATTGACTCTTATTTAAAACCCCCATGTAGAATAATTAATTTCTTGACATGCACCAACGCTGATTATAATAAATATCATTTAAAAAAATATTATATCCTCATAATCCCGACTGGAAAAACTACACGACATGTACTTGTTATTCATTGAAAACTACATGACATGTACATTCATGGAATACTGCATGTATATCTTGTTTTCATTTGTTCATTTCCATTCCATAATTAAAATTACACGGCGTGTATTTATTAATACACGGCGTGTAATTATTTTCCATGAAAAACTACACAGCGTGTAATATTTAACACAGGGCGTGTATATCTTGTTTTTTATTTCCTTCATCCTCTATCATTAAAACGATTTAGGCTTCCTTGAATAATTATTAAACCACATACGAGAATAATATTTATTCTACTTGAGATACTTGAATACACTTAGTGTGTGACCCTCTAGGCCTCTTTCTCGTTGGCATTAGGCGAGCATGCCCAAATTCCATGATTACTGTCAAGCAACGGGTCAAGACACCCAAGAGAAATAAGTTGATACCGAATTGACATATCACCTCACACAAACACTTACTATTTAATTTAATCCGTTTTCCATGATATCTCATCAAGCAGGTTTCATGGTAGTTTCATAACCATATATTCTTGATTCATTCTTCTTTGAATACCTGAAATAAACTCGTCATTTACACCATGGACATGGAATTTAATACGACAATTCTATTTTAATCAAAGGTCCGAGATATCAACTTCCATAAATGGAAGGGACAAATCCTTCCTCGACTTATCCATTAACAACATGTCACTCGTGACGCACCCAACGTACACTACTTCTTGCCAACTGTCTGCGTGATGGTTTTATTCAGTAAATCTATGTGTGTGAGTCCTGACATGAGTTAATGATAATCTTCCAGTCTAAGGACCATTACACACGCTCGTAGATAGAAATTTCTGATGACACCAAGTCATGCAGAATTTCTATCGGCGGGTCTGTTCTCATAATCTCCCATCTTTGAGATTACCAAGTGTGAACTCCATGAGAGAGAGTCTTGTCTTCTTATGAGTAATCGCACATGACAGTCTCTATACTATGTGTCCTATCTTAGTACGTCATCCAATCGTAAAACATTATTTAAGAATATTATTAGAGATTTTCAAGGTTATCATCATAGTGGGGATTTTCCATGACCTTATCGATGCATCAAATATTTTAGGACATTATTATATTATATTCATGCAGAACAATGAACAATATATAATAAGTGAACATTCATGTAATCAAAGAACAAAACAGTTTGTTCTCAGTACACCAACCCTTATAGGATTTTCCTCTCACCACTCCATGGAGATTCACATCCACCGATGCATTCCTATATAACATATGCTCTTCTATGTCACCCATGTAGGCATTCCCCATGGGCTTGCTTGGACGGTGGGCCATGTTGGGCCTTTTAAGTGTCTTACGACCCATAGGTTGAGGGAAAGTTATGATTTCCCATTTTTTGGTCAACCCTTACTTCTTCTATAGTATACTTAACACAAAAACACATAAAATACTAAAATATTTAAAACCTTGTAAAAAATTAACTTAATATAATTTATTTATTTATTATTCCAACATTTCATTAAAAATTAAATATACCCGCAAATGAAAATAATTCATAAAAATATGGGTGTCAAAAATTTTAAACAATTACATTAATTAATTTCAATTTTAAAAATTACGCACAAAATATGAACTCATCATGTTTATTAAATGACCTAGTTGAGTATTCCCATAGGCTACATCCCATTTATGTTTTTTTCGCAGTTTATTTTATATTTGTGTTGTAATTTCTTTATTTGATTGATCACATGTTTATCATATGAGTTTACATGGATGGTTTTTATTCTTTCCCTCTATATTCATTAATGAATTTGGTTACATTCTTGGTTTATTTGAGTACGATTTTTTAAAGGAAACCAGATGATGTTTTTTGAATTGTATTCAAATGAAACTACTTTAGGAAACTTGTTTTATTTTAAATATTGAACTAATGGTTTCTTGGTGATATACAGTGTATATATTCATTGTGGTATCCTATTATATCTTTTCCTCAAAATTATCATATATCTTTGGGTGTATATATTTTTGTTGTATATAAAACATGTAAAGGTAATAGTGTCATGTAGTATGATCACTTCTACTAGTTTATTTCAATTCATGGTGGTTTATGATGGTGGTGATGGTCAGTCATATAAAGATATGGATATATATTTTTGGTTTTGTTTTCTTTCTCTAGAAGTTGCTTTGTATATTTTCTTTGTTATGTATCATAGTTGTGAACTTATTCTTTCATGAAGTACTCTAATTGTTTATATTAATATTTTTACAAATATGACATGTTTTACTATGATTTTATAGTGAATTAATTCCCTTGGTTATGTTATTTTCTTCCAAAATTCTTATTTCCAATCCATGAAAATAAGTAACATACTTGTATCCTTATGGTGATCCAACTTGTTTGACGTGCCTTGTCGACCAGGGTTAGTGAATTAAAAAATGTTTTTAAATGAGGTTTTTTTTGTATAGTTGTCAGTAAACTATAGTTGTTACTTTCAAAAATAACTTGTTATGTGTGGAATGGTTCCTGTCTATATGAATTTTTTATTAAACCTCATGTTACCATTAGTAGTACTGAATATTCATCATGTATTTGAGCTTAATTTTGGGTATATTTTGATGAATCTTATCCGGTATTGACCCCAAATTAACGGAAATAGTAATCCTAATTATTCAATCTCTAGGTCTAGTAGGTGGTGGAAACTGAGATAGGAGGGTGGATCATGCTTTGGAGATTAGAAATAACAACAATCCAATCTTATTTGATGATAAATGGTCACAAGAGCTCAAGGAATGGATTGAGAGGACAGAATGGATTTTCTACATTTTAAAGATTCCAGAGGACTCTGTGGAGGGATTTTCAACTTATAAAATCAATGGACTTGGAAGGAAGTGATGGAAATCCGTTATGTTGGAAAAGTTACTCAAGAAACTCACTTAAGAGATTTTTAATAAGGCATTCCATTAGAATTTAAATCATGAAATTTTTTTTGTAGGGAAGGATAAGTAGTTTGTGACATTATAATTAAAGAGACCATTTAGTGATGAAGAATGGAACCAATTTCACCAAGTTAGTTCATCTGTATCTAGATCTTTTAACTAATGTTTACCTTAAGGATTGATGTTTTTCATATTTTTTTGAAGCATGAAATCGGATCTATAGTTATTATCAGACGATTTCCTATATTTTCCAAGGTAGTTGATAATGTTATTATAGCTAAGGTAGACATAGCTCTGAATGGGTAGGGTTTTAAATGTTCAAAGTGAAAGGTTATGATCACTGACTATGTGTTCAAATGTGATTTCCTAGTTCTTAATATTAATATATTTGACCTCATCTTTTTTATTGATTGGATGGTTAGTTTTAAAGTTTGAATCGATTTTTATGATTGTTAGGATCAATTTATATCCCATGATGGGGTTAGTCATGTATTTTATGATTAGTGGGATCCTTGATCTGAGAGAGAATGGATTATTTTCACTGAGTATGTAATGATATAATTCCAGTTATGGGATATTTTTCTTATCTTTATCAACTAGTGTTTAAGTGGAATGATTCATACTATAGTGAATGAGTACAATGAGGTATTTCGTGAAGTTTTTTTAGGTTATCTCTCATAAGGGATGTCAAGTTACATTTTACCCTCTCTATGGGATGAGTCTCATCTCCTTTCCATCATATCATACTCAACCTACTATGTCAAATGTACTTAAACTTTATTAGGATGATCTTTGTGTCCTGTGATTTATTCAACCAATATTTTAACCCTAGGTTTCATCAGTTATCCTCACAAATAATATATATGGAAGCCCCAAGATTTGTGTCGATTAATGAAAATTTAATTAGGTGACTATAGATAATTAGTATCATTTTCATAATAGTGGTGATATGTATAATAAATTAAGGGTATCCTAAGAGTTTTTTAAGATTGATCTGTGATTAGGGTACCATCAGCTAAGGGTTTGAGAGGAAGATATTTTGAAGGCGGTATTTAGGAGAGGGTATTGAAATTATGATTATTTTGATATTACATTTGGTCTTACTAAAATTAAAATAGTGTTTATGGATATTATGAATTATATATTTTATCAATTCATGTAAAATTTCATGGTTATTTTTTTATTACATTTTGGGATATTTGAGGATGAAGGAAGAGCATAGGGATTATCCATATTTTTTCTTTTTAAATTTAAAAGAATATCATATCCATAAAAATATATATCTAAATGTTATTTTTGGATATAAAAAGTAATGTTTATTGGCCTTGATATATCTAAAAGAGGCATCTCATTGGATCATAAAATGATTCATGTAATGATATCTTGGGATCAACCCATGAATGTGTTTGAGATTTAGAGATTCTTGGGTCTGGATAGTTATTACATGAATTTTGTTTAGGATACCTCTAAGACTACTAATTTAATAAAAAAGTTGAATCATAGTAGTGTCAATCTATAAAGAAATGTTAAGTATCAAATATTATTTTAGGATTTAAAGATGATGTTGACTTAGTATCCTTTTTTAAAACTTATGGAATCAGGGTTTTATTATGAATCTTTTTTAACCCTTGGGTATGGGATTAAGATGTGTTATGATTCATGGAAAATATGTGGTCGATTATTTCTCTCACTAACTATACCATCATGAGAATAATTATCTTACCCATGATATCAAATTATTTAAATTGATTCATTCTCTCAAGACTTGGCAATACTAGCTTTTCAAAGAGTAGTTTATAGTATAATTAGATCATAAGATTATGTTGTATGTTTTTACTAGAGTAATCTAAACATACAACAGAGTAACTAGTTTGAGTATCTTAAGACTCTTGATTTTTATATTTCATACAATCTTAGGAAATTTAATGTGGTATATAATGTCTTATCCTAGAAGATACCAAATTTAACCCTGATGTAATCTGTGGATGAGTGGTCTATGATGAGTTTGTTTGTTGAAATTCACGTGAATGTGGAATAAGATGATTGGTAGGTGTTCTTAGATTGTGTGAATATTGATTCTTCATTTCATGAAAAGATTTTTCTTAGACACAAAACATACATTGATTGTTATCATTTTAGTTATATAATTTATGGTGGGAAGCCTTCGAGTGACTTGTCTTAGTCTCTTGATTGTATCTTACATTTATAAGGTAGTTTGGTTATTATAACAACTCTAAGGTGGTATTTGATGGATATTAGAAATTAGGCTAGTTCATCTATACACCCTGGGACTAACAAGATGTACAATGATTTTAGAGTCCTGTATTGTAAGTAGGGGATTAGGTGGTTGATTGAAAACAATGTATCATGATTCCTAACCTACCATAAAATTGAATTGGGGCACCAAATACCTTCTAATTTTTCCTTGACATTAACCATTCAAGTACATAACTGTAATTAGATATCCATTGACTTCAGAACATGTTTACCATGGAATCCTACTGTAAATAAATAAATTTGGGTGATCATTGATTGTCTTAAAAAATTGTCTCATTTCCTTCATATTATGGACATGATGAAGGTGGACGATCTCAGAAACATGTATATCTGAGATATCATAAAGATATATAGAGTTATTTTTTTTTCTTATAAAGATCCACATTTTAAATTTGGGTTTTTGAAATATTTTTATGACGTAATGAGTACCCAGTTGAAGTTAATATTTTTTTATCACCCTCATACAGATGGAAAAAATGAGTGAGCCATTCAAATTATTAAGAATATGATTCTGGAGAGCATGATTGGTTTTGGTGGTCCATTGAAGAAACAACCAACCATGGTAGAGTTTTCTTATAAAAATTAGTATTTGGATTCAATTAAATTGGAAACTTTTAAATCATTATAAGGGATTCCCTATAGATTATCACTATTTTGGACAGAGTAGGTAGAACTATCTATGTTTACACCAATTCTTATTTGAAAAATGATGGATATGGGGATGTCTTTTTAGTAAAGTGTTTAATAGTATCTAACACTCAATATAAATCCTTTACCGATCATCATCATTTCACATTGGAGTTTTTGGTCGGTGATCTTGTATTTCATAGGGTTTCATCTCATTGGGTATATCATCATTTAGGAAGACAAGTTAGCATGTTAACTAAGTTTGTTGTCCCTTTGGGGATTGTCAAACATCTTAGAAAGGTTTCATTCTAGTTGTAATTACCATATCTATTGATGTTGATTCATGGTGTCTTTTATGTTTCCCAACTAATGAGGTATCTTTCAAACATATCCCATGTGTTATAATGGATTATGTTGATCTAGAGCATGAATCCTAAGTGGTTGGGAAACTATAAAAGATTATAGATTAACAGAATCAGGTGTTTTATTGTAAAATAATTCCCTTGGTCTGTGCACATGTATGTCAAGATGGGATAGTAATGAGGCAAGGGAATAAGAATAAATAATGAAGGAACATTAACCTTATCTCTCTATGAGTTGTGAATTTGGATCACTTTACAGGAAAATAAAGTGTCATCATGAGGATAATTTTGACACTCTCTATGTCATAGATAAATTTTATTTTCAGCTATATTTTTATATCTTGTGGTTTTAAAGTGTTAATGGATGTCTAGGATAGTTAAATATGTATTAGAAAGGTTTTCATGGCTTTTTTAGGTTCTCCATAGGTTGGACCATACCTTTGTGTGGACAATTTTATTCTGGGAACCCAACTATGTGTCATCGGAATAACTACCACACTCATAGTACGGAATGGTCTTGAGCATTATATGGTGGGGGTGGTGGATCCCTATAAACCATATGATGTGATGTTTATTCTATCATTAAATTAATTTTCCCTCTATTAGGTAATTCCCTATCCTTTTCATGAAGGGGTTTATAACCCATTTTATTCTGAGATGGGTTGTGCATATTCTATTTCAATGCTTTAGCTTTTTTCCATAGGTATTAGAGAATTTCATTGAGGTATTATATAATTTATGCCATATTTCTTCTATCCAATTTGGATATCTCATTATAAAAACCAAAAAAATTATAAATCAAATTCCCTATTTGAATGAATAAATTCATTTTTAAGTAATATATTTACAAAAAACAAGTAGAAAACTTTGTTTAACTTGGACCATTATAAAATATAGTCAGTTGGATTTAAAAGACTATCAATTATCGTAACCATTGATAATATATCTATTATATAATAACCATTAATATTAGTATATATCAATGTTTTGGATAATTCCTAAATAACATAGTTGGAAAAAGAGACGCCCACATCCAATAGGATTGTACAATATGAATCTTATTTGTCATATATTTTGAGGGAGATTTCATCATTGGTATGTACCCTTGACCAATCCCATGATGAAATTAAACAATTGAAATAAGAATTAAAAAATTTAAAAGAGAAATTATAGCTTATTGAGAACACGACACAAACCATATTCATTAAACCTCCCTAAGAAATTACCACTATCAAACACTATAAACATAGGGTGCACACTGGTGTAATATGTGTTTATGTGTCCATACCATAGTAACATGAATTTATATTTTTTATTTACGATATAAAATTAGTATTTTTATTCATTTTAATTATTAATTTATATATATAAATATATATGAGTTAATTGAAACTATATTTTGATATGAAGAAAAAAAATTGAGTTTTTCTAAAATATACCGTTTTAACAATATTTTTGATAAATTTGTGAATTTTGAAATAGGTGTACCTTTTATATAATAATATTATTAAATAAAATTTGTTTATATAAAAATGATAATATAATATACTGATTCCCAATTTAATATTTATAAGGGTTATAAAATTGTTTTGGTAATATATATATGTACTTTTCAGTAAATAAAAATTTTCATTTAAACGTATAATTTCCAATATAAAGAAAATTATTTTGAAACCAGCTTGTCAAAATAATCCAATGGGATATTTTTCATAACATTATGAGATAGCCAATTTTTTTGTTAACAATTATGTATAGTGTAAATATATGTTGTGTACTATGATATCATAATTGCGCAAAATTTATATAAATTTTTTTATAAAATTAATACCTAAACAAATATATATTTACCATTTAAAAAATATTTAGGAAGTTATTTTCTTTATTTTAAAAAACATCAATAAATCCTCCAAAACCTATATTATATTTTATGGTCTTAAAATAATTTTTTAAGAATATTATTCACTTCAACAAAACCAATGGCATTAACTATTATTTATAGTTAATATAATTTTAAAATATTTAAAACAAATTCTTAGTAGAACCCATGGGAAAAACCATGGTAATGTTTTTTGTTTTGATTATTTTATCATATAGAGTCCAAAACCTATGTTTAGAAATTAATAATGATTTTCCATCTCTTTGGTTATAAATACCCACCCAGACTCCCAATGCCCATCAATAAAAAGAAATTTTGAATAAATTTACTCTTTATATTCCCCAATAAATCCATAAAAATGTGTCTCCAAGATCGTAATAATCACGTCTAAATATTTTAGAAGCACCCTCTCGAGGTAAAGGATTCTGTCCTCATCTTTATTCAAATACATTCATTAAATTAATCCATTTTATTTTCAAATTTCCTTGTAATAAGGTGTTTTTTCAAATCCCTTTTACTATTCTTATGATGTCCAAGTAATGAAAATATACATTTCACACTCATTAATCCCTTATATTAATCTTATGTACACTCATTATGCTACTAAAATTATCATGTGGTTTTCCATGCCAAATATTTTTGTAATAAATACCCATCCCCATTCCCACTCAAGGGAACTAACCTTGATACATGTATCCTTCATTTATGGGGGGCATCCATGTTTGAAACCCAAACTACTTAATAAATGGATGAAAAGTGATGAAAAGTGTTCTTATGTTGTATGATCTATGTGGCATACTAATGAATGTACATGATATGAATTTAAAGTGTGAATGTGAAATTATATAGTATTCCAATGCATTGGGCAATATTTTTATCTCATGATATATCATGTATAGGACATGAGAAATTATTTTGATTACACTATGTTATGATGTCTTGAGGGTTAAGCTTGACTTATGTTTATTATGTCATGTTTTATATTGTTTCCACATTACAATGTTTACCCTGATGTTATCTTCTTATATCTGGCATGTATGTTCATGTTTATGATTCTCATCCATTTATGTCACCTTGATATAACTATTGAGCATCATGTTTTAATATAATCATTTTAATCATTAATTATTTACTTACTGGTATTTATAGATCACCCCTTTCATATCTATATATCAAGGTTATCCAGTACTGTTATACAAGACCAATGGAATTTAAGGGCAAGTTATGAAATTTTTAAATAATGATGTTGTTACCATATTTCTAGTTATTAAGATATGTATCTAATTTTCCTAATACACTATTACTCTTGATCTTTTGTTATTTTATTGTTTGTATCATTATGTAATAAATCATAACATAATGCTTATAAAATCTATGGGATTCCATGATTAGTGATAGAGAAAGGTATATTTGTATTTTGAGATTGAGATTAGAAAACCTTAGTGAAATACTTAGGGATAATACTACCCAAAATTATACATCACTAAATTTTATTAAATTATAGAGTAAGTTGATTCTAGGAAATATAATCCATGTTTGGACAACAATAGTCGACCGAACTCTAGTATAATTGTACCTAGTGGTATTAAATCTGAAAAGGGTTCCTTGGGAATTAACGCAATCATCACTTAGTGCACAATAATGAGGCATTTATTAACTCCTGGTATGATGCTCATGAAAAATATTATCTATTAAATTCACAAGTTCAATAAAAACCATTATGAAGGGAACCAAAAATACATATAATATTTTATAATTGGAAATAGACCATGGATAAGATATATAGGAATCTATAAATTCATAAGTTAAATAATTTATGTCATTTATGATTTATCGCTTCAATATTAATAGTTTCCCTTTTATGTAAGAACTCGGTTTTTATTCTTGAGGTACGAGTATCTTATTTTCCTTTTTCCTTGATTTTTTTTAGAAAATAGGGAATATGGGGAAAATACCAAATTTTGTGGGTACACGCCATGTACTTTTCCACAAGCCATGTACTTTGTCCATGTGGGATGAGTACACAGGGCGTGTAGGACTTTCAGTGATGAAGGGTGTTAAAATGACTACACGTTGTGTACATAGTATATACATGTTGTGTATTTAGTCAGCATTTGAACAATAAGGTGGTGGGAGTATTTGCCCATCGAGCGATAGTACATGCCAGGTACTTAGAAATACATGTCGTGTAATCATGTTGGCCGATGAACAGAGTGATAGTGTAAAGTAGCCTCTAGAGGAACTGTTGAAAAATGAAATGTAAACGTGGTGTACATGAGAGTACACTCCGTATAATTTTTTTATCTTAAAATATATAGTAGCCTCATCATTCGGTAGGGGAGGTAGTTTTTGAGTTTGGAGCACTGGGAGAGAAGGTCGAAGCATGGAGGTGCTTCTGACCGCACACTGGAACTTATATTCCCTCTCCAACGGTCTCGTCTGAACCGTGCGGGTTAGTTCTTCACACTTCATGAACCCATGATTACAACTATTTACTAAGGGGATGATATTTGGGTTTGAACATATTTTCTTTTATCCCAAATCTACACCGATCTTAGGTGTTTAGGGAGGTTTCGTTCACATTTATCGATCAGTAGAGATCGAGGTAGGTGGTCAGATGATTAATTCAAACTGTCATGTTGTTTTTGTATACTATTGTGCGACACTCCCATGATGGCGGTGTCTTATGGATGAGGGCTTGACTAATTTAGATATCTATAATTTCATAGATAATATAATGATAATCATAAACTACTGATGAGATTATTGCTTGGATCCAGGGCCAACCCGTTGGTTTGTTTCCCTTGTTTAGCCATTTTTCCAGGATAGCTGGGTGTATACCGTGATTTTTAGCATGCTTTGAGTTTTCTTGAAAGAAAATGTGTATATAATTTCTTTCTTAGGTGTTGGGCTCGGTTCGGTTACTTCCTTAGCCTGAGGGAAGTGGTTTGCTTAGCCTGAGGGTAGTGTTTCGTTTAGCCTGAGGGAAACTTTTCTCATGCCTGTGGGTAGTAGCTTCTGTGCCTGTGGGCGACACCTCGTATGCCTGAGGGAAATATTCGTTATGCATGTGGGCAGTCAAATGCGGGTTTTGATTCTGATTACGTGAGGGTACGGTTTTTCATGTCTGCGGACAACGTTTACTTTGTATATTCACTATGGTGATTTCACATGTTATACCTGCCAAGATAAAGCATAGGCTCGGTATTGTTTTACTTACTACTTTCCAGATAGTCTATTATTGATTTTAATGAGGCACATTTTAGGAGATTTTCGGTTGAGGCTGGGTCTCGAGAACTTATAATTCAATTATATTTAATTGTTAAATAACAATTAAAATGGCAATGTAACATGTAGGAATTTCTATATTTGAGTTCTTCCAAGTTTACAACATTTCATTACTGGACACTGTCATTGCACAAATTCACTGATAGTTAGGCATGAGCCATTGGTTGTTGCCTATTGGGATTTATTTCTCACACCCTATTTGGGTTATGCCTTGTGCGCAAAAATATTATATTGTTGCATATGTTGATATGGGAAAGAGTCTTTATATTGGTACTTGATAGTTGCAGAGGAGTAGGAGAGCATGGGACCAAGCTAAGGCTTACGATGCTACTAAGATCCTACTACACTATTTTGTTTTGCTTTGCTATACTTGTATCTTGAACTGTATTGTATTTGATCGTAGTATATCCTATTTTGACTACTTTCTTAGGACATGACATATTGAATTATCATATGTATACGACTATTGTCTTCTTTTACTTCTGTATTGTTTTCCATTTTTGCTTAGTATTGATTACTACATCGACTTTTAGTATGTTTTTTTCTCCGTTGTGCTATACTTTGACAAATGAGGGAATAGTTTCCCCAATATCAGACCTAGGCCCTCACTGCTCGTCGGAAGCCTCTGGCATTTGGGTAAATGCACTTGAGGTCATGTGACGAACCATGTTTGAGGCACCCGTTGTGTGGCACCCAGATCTGGGACGTTACAAAGTGGTATCAGAGGAAGGTTTTTCAGTTCTCCATGTTATTTTAGTGTTTGGCGATGATCGAAAGAGATAAAATGTTAAGGGATTCAGTAGTAATTGTCACTGGGTGTAGCTACCCCGTGTATAGGTAAAGGCTGGATCACCTCAAATTTATTTGTGATTTTCTATTTATGATTAGTACAATTGATTTTATTTTCACCATTGGGTGATGCACTTGTTTTGTGTTGTTCATATTTTTATACTTGGGTTCTATTTTGTTGCAACCTAATGAGATGTGGGTTTGCCATCTCATGCGTCCTTTAGGAACATGTTAAAATCACATGCCATGCACAGTTTCCATTCCATATAGGTGCATTATAAATTACATGTTATTGTGATAGATGTTGTGATAGAAAACTCATGATGCCGTAATAGATGCCTTGATAAATACCTACTATTTGATAGGGTATAGTTATGTGAGGCTCTATAAATGAATGCCTAACATTGGTTTTTGAGGAGTATGGGCCCTCATCAACCAGAATTTTTTGGATCATAGACTTTTTTACCTTATTATAACACATATAAGATGTCAAGCATTGATTTGCGGGGAGTGTGGCCCCTCACAGATCAGAATTTGGCACTTAGGTGTTGGTTTTGGTGTTTTTCTGGGCTCCAGAGTAGTTTCTGAGGCTTACTGTCCAATAAAACCTAGAATAAAATCCGTGCAATTTTGAGTACATGATGTTTACTCTTCTGTTCAAGAAGAAATGTAAAACAAATTATGTACACACCGTGTACCGTATGTACACACCATGTAGTTTCTAACCGTGTAACATGCCGTGTAGGCAGAAACACGGTTTTGGGAAAACTCAAAGAGTACATGTCATGTACCGATTGTACACATTGTGCATGTTGACCCTATGTCCACCCTTGTAACTAACAACACAGATGGTGGAATCATTGTTTATACACACCATGTCAATGCTGAACATTTCGTGTAATGTTATTAGGGAATCCGACCATGTAACTAACAAAACGAGTCGACATTATCCTTCCTTATACACACCGTGTACCTTTGGGACACACCATGTAGTCTTGACCGGTGAAAGACCGTGTATACATGTCCGTGTGGCTGGGGAAACATAGTGGTGTACATGTCGTGTGCTAGTGTAACACACCGTGTAGTGTCAGCCGAGTAGACGGTCTTGTCAATAACAACACAGGCAGTTGGAATCTAAGTCGTACACACCGGGCCTATCTGAAACATGTCGTGTAGTGTGAGTTGTGCACCAGGTTGTGTCACAAAAAACACATCTCTGTGAATCTTGTCTAGTACACGCCGTGTAGACCTTATACACACCGTGCAGTCTCGTCTAAAAGAAGAGGTATGTCGCTAAGCCAGGATGAAGGACTTGGGTAGGGGAATAAAATTCAAGTACACACCGTTTATGTGGTCTACACACCGTGGGTTTGGGGTGTTACACTACCAGTGCTGGAAGAAGTACACTCCCATGTGAAAGACTTAAGGGAACACACCATGTAGTTATTATACACACCGTGTAGTCACTTTTTGTAAAACTTGAATGTTTTCTTTCCTATATTCCCTTCTTATGCTTCCAGTTCTTGTTCCTTGATGATCTTAATCTAAGGAATTTTTTTACCTTGTAGAGTCATGTCTCCAGGATGACCTTGATTTGTTCGCCAAGAGAGTGGAAGCGATTATACTCCAGAGATGGTAGGCCATGAGCTATTGATGGATCCTCTAGCATGTCCAGATGCAGCACCAGCCGTTATACTGGACGTAGGTGCAGATACAGAGTTCTGTGAAGGATTTATGTGGTTCATGCAGACCTTCCAGGGAGCACCTCATGTTGCCACATCAATGGCAGTGCTGATGTATATATTCTAGCATTAGCATCAACCTACATTTTCAGGGGATGACGAACCACAGGCTACGGAGTCTTGGCTGGGTTATATGTAGACTATCTTCGAGCATCTGGAGACACATCCAAGTCAGAGGTTCAATCTCCCTACATACATGCTGCATGATTCCGCCAAGAGATGGTGGGATGTTACCACCTAGACCGAAAAAAACTAATACATGGCAGAGGATGATTTTTAGGTAGTCTTGTGGGTCTTTATCTTTCCAGAGACGCTGAGGACAGATAGAGCTCGATAGTTCATGAATCTGTAGGAGGGCACCATGTCAGTGATGGACTATTCTGCCTGCTTCACCGAGCTATAGTTCTTTTCACCTATTCTGGTGGGAGATGAGGCGTTGAGGGCTCGACTCTTTGAGGATGTTCTTCGATGTGACATCTGTTCATTAGGGAACGTTTTCAGGATGCCTATAGTTTAAGCTATTGTGAACCTGGAACTGATTACCGAGCAGGACCTACGGGAAGCTAGTGGGGCCGACCAGGGTGCTCCGAAACTAGTTGCTAGTACTATTTCTACCAGTAAGAGGAAGAGGCAGATGGATTTATCTCATGGTGGTAGTACTAGCCAGAATAATTCATCAGGTTCCCAGGTCATGTGATACCAGTGTTGTGAAGAGGGACACAAGAGAACCCAATGTCTATGTGACCTAGTGGAGTGCCGAGCATACATCAGGATGGGTCATCTGCAATGCTTTTGTAGGGAATTTTCACCAGTGGCTAGTGAGAGGGGTTCTGTGCAGACTCTACCTGTGGGAGCATGTCATGTAGCTTTTTACCAATCAATGAATTGGGATATGTCAGGACGTTCTGTCCGAGGTGGTGGTCATGGCTGTAGTAGCCAGACACTAGGATCTCAGAGACTTCAGGGCGGGTCAGCTCAGGGTAGGTAGGGTGTGTCACATGGCCGCATTACTATGAAGGCGTATATAGTGCAACAGACCCAACAAGAGCATGATCCTGGACCTTCCTCTATCAGAGATACTATTCTAGTTTCTTATGTTTTGTCTTCAGTACTTTTCAATACTAGTTCTATGAAAATATTTATATATGTTCTCGTTATGAAGATCATTGGGATGTATGTTTCTTTTTCTTCCGATATCATGACGCTAAACACTCCGTTGTGGACTAGAAATGCTGGTGTGAATTAATGCAGGGAGTGACCCCTTGATATTGGTGGGCGTCACTTTCTATGGGACCTCTATGTCATAAAGATGTTGATCTATAACTTCATTCTCGGTATGGACTGGTTGGAACCCTTTCGATCCTTTGTGAATTGCTATCTTCACAGGCTGAGTTTCACATCACCCTAGGGTGTAGAATTTCTATACAAGGGCGAATGGGATGTCCAAGCGAGCCGAGCTGGTCCGGAGAATCATGGGCGAGGTGTTGTAACAGCCCAGATTGCGAGTTTACACCTGGATGACCTGGGAACTTGTCATAAGGATTTCCCTCCAGTAGTTGATCATTTCAGGGATGTCTTCCTAAACAACTTTTCACGCCTTCCTCCAGAGTGAGGTGGATTTCTCTATTGATCGTGTTCCTGGAGCGGCACAGGTGTCCATTCCTCTTTATAGGATGGCTACACCAGAGTTTCATGAGCTCAATATGTAGTTTGAGGAGTTTTAGAAAAAGGGTTTCATCCGACCAAATACTTCTCCTTGGGGTTCTCCTGTCCTGTTTGCTAAGAAGGTGGATGATACCCTCAAACATTTTGTGGATTATCGAAAGCTGAACCAGTTGACGGTCAAGAACTGATACCCCTTGCCAAGGATTGATAATCTTTTTGAACAACTTCATGGAGCACGAGTGTTCTCGAATATTGACTTGAGATCGAGATATCATCAGTTGTGTGTTAGACCATCGGACATACCGCTTACAACTTTTCAAAGCTGATATGGTCTATAAAATTACATTCTCATGCCGTTCGAACACACTAATGTGCCATCAGTTTTCATAGCTCTAATGAATCATGTGTTCCACCCATATATGGAGTATTTTGTGGTAGTCTTTGTGGACGATATCTTGGTGGACTATCACACTCGACAGGACCATGCTACCCATTTTGAGATCGTACTGAGTATGCTGATAGAGCATCAACTATATGTTAAGCTCTCAAATATCCACTTTTGTATGGACCAGATACACTTCCTGGGTCATATTATCTCAATGTAAAGAGTTGTGGTAGACCAAGATAATGTGAGAGTAGTAGTTTCCTGGGATCATCCTAAGAACATATTTGAGATATGGAGTTTCTTTGGTTGAGCTAGTTACTACATGATTTTTATAATGGACTTATCTTTCATAGAATTGTTGTTGATTTGTTTGACTTAGAAGGGCGTGATGTTAGTTTGGTCAGAATCTTGCGAGACAGCCTTTCAAGAGTTGAAGGGAATGTTGACATCAGCAACTGTCCTGATACTTCCTGCGCAAGGGAAGATCTATACAGTTTATTGTGATGCATCAGGTATTGGGATGGGAGCAGTGTTGATGTAGGGTGATCGATTATTTTTGTATGGGTCTCAACATTTGAGTCCACATGAGAGGAATTACTTGACACATGATATCGAGTTGGAAGTAGTTGTTCATTCGTTACGCTGTTGGAGACATTATCTCTTGGGAGAACATTTTGTGGTGTTTATGGACCACAAATGTATCAAATGCATCCTTACCCTGGGTGACTTGAATCTGAGATAACAAAGGTGGGTTAAATACCTACATTCCTTCGACATTGAGCTTTCATATTCACCTAGTAAGGGTAATGCTGTAGCTGATTCACTGAGTATGAAGACTTAGATACAGGCAGTGGAGGAGTCCAGTGTTGAGTGGAAGCTTATAGCTGGGGTCTTTGAGATGCATTTAGAGGTGCATGATAGTCATGGGTGAGTTTATCTTTCTTCCTTACCTATAACTTCTACCCTCCTAGATAGAGTGAGGATGAGACACCTATCAGATTCATAAGTCCTAGTTCTATAGGAGTTGGTGGCTACTAGGGACCCTCTTCCCGGTTGGAAGATAGGTAATGATGAGGTATTGTGTATCCATGGATGTGTGTGGGTTCCAAGGGATATATGCGAGGAGTTTATGCATGAGTTTCATGCATCATATTGGGCAATGAATCATGGGGTTACCAAAATGTACCGTGAATTGAGATGTTAGTATTGGTGGCCAGCTATGAAATGATATGTAGCTGGTTTTGTTACGAAATCTTCCACCTGTCAGTAGGTGAAGGAAAAGAATCAAAGACTAGCCAGACTGTTACAGCAGTTACCCATTCTATATTGGAAATGGGATGATGTCAGAATGGATTTCATTACCGTGTTGTCGAGGTCACCTCGAGGTAGTGATGTCGTATGGGTTGTGGTGTACAGACTTTTGAAGGTAGCTCACTTTTTTCCAATCAAGGAGACCATTGGTGTTGACAAACATAGGAAGTTGTATATCTGTGTGGTAGTACATCTTCATGGGTTTCCTCAGTCTATCTTTTTATATAGGGACACCCATTTTACATCTCAATTCTAGTAGAGTTTTCAGATGGAACTAGGTACACAGGTGCTTCTGAGCACATCTTACCACCCTTAGATTGATCTCCAGTTAGATTGTATGATATTGGTGCTATAGGACACACCACTTGCATGCGTCCTAGACGTTTGGGGAACCTGCGAGAAGCACATACCCCTGGTCGAGTTTGTCTATAATAATAGTTTTCAGGAAACTACTGATATGGAATATTATGAAGCTCTATATGGTTGCCCATGACGATCACCTTTCTACTAGTTGGAGGCAGGTGAGGCATCTTTACTGGGACCACGTCTTGTGCAGGAGACTTCAGAGAAAGCCCAGTTGATTTAGAAGGGGATTGCTGCTGCACAGTCTCATCAAAAATATTATGTTGATCACCGCAGACAACCCTTGGAGTTCGAGGTTGGGGATCATGTTTTCTTGCTTGTTTCACCGATGTTGTGACACAGGAAGATAAGGATACAGGGTAAACATTCTTCGAGGTATGTGGGATGTTTGAGATTCTGGAGAGAGTCGGTCTGGTTTCCTATCTGTTACAGTTACCACAGAGACACCGGGAAATGCACTATGTCTTCAATGTATCTCAGCTGTGTCGTAATCACTCATACCCATCTCACATTTTTCAGCCCGAGGAGGTTGAACTTCAGGACAATTCATCCTTTGAGGAACATTCGATTTGTATTGTTGATAGGAGCACGAACGTTATCTGAGGCCGGTCAGTTCCTCTTTTACTGGTGCTATGGTAGCACGACCAAGTGCAAAACGAAACCTTGGAGTGGGAGACTAACATAGGTGATCAGTGGCCAGAGTTTTTCTCATCTTTAACTTCACCACCCATTGAATTTCAATACGAGGATGAATTACTTTAAGGGGGAAGTTTGTAAGAACCCAGTTCTTATTCATTATGTACGAGTTTCTTCATTTCCTTTTTCCTTAAGTGTTTTTGAGAAAATAAGGAAAATGGGGGAAATCCCAAATTTTGTGGCTAGACGCCGTGTAAATTTTCACACGCCACGTACATTGGCCATGTGTGATGAGTACACAAGATGTGTAGGCCTGTCGGTAATGAAGGGTGTAAAAACTGACTACACTCCGTGTACTTATTATATACACTATGTGTAATCAGTTGGTAGGTGAACAGTAAGGTAGTGGGAGTAGCCACCTGTATAGTGACAGTGCATGTCATGTACTCAAAAATATATGTCGTGTAATCATGTCAACAGATGAATATTTTGATTTTGAAAAGTAGCCACCAGAGGAACAGTTAAAAAATTAAAACTATACGTCATATACTTGACATTACATGCCGTGTAGTTTTTATTTCGCTTAAAACTGGAAGTTGCCTCCTCATTTGGTAGAGGAGGCAGTGGATGTGTTTGGAGAACCAGGAGAGAAGGCCAAATCTTGGAGGAACATCCGACCGCACACCAGAACTAAAATTCCTTCACAAACGGTCTCGTTTGAACCGCACGGGTTAGTTCTTCTCTCTTCATGAACCCTTCCTTCCAATTCATTACCAAGGTGATGTTTTTTGGGTTTGAACGTGTTTTAGTTTATCCCATATCTATACCAATATCAGGTGTCTTGGGAGGTGTCTTTAACATTTATCGATCAGTAGAGATCGAGGTAGGTGGTCTGATGATTAATTCCAACTATCATGTTGTATTTGTGTACCGTTGTGCTACATGCCCATGATTGGGGGTGTCGTATGGCTGAGGCCTTAACTAGTTGAGATATCTATAATTGCATAGATAATCTAATGATAATCATAAATTTCTGATGGGATCATTGGTTGGATCCAACACAACCCCATGGGATCGTTTCACTTGTTTAGCTGTTTGTCAAAGATACCCTAGGTTATGCTGTGATTTTTAGCATTCTTTTAGTTTTAATGTGTGAAAATGTGTATATAATTTCTTTCTTATGTGTTGGTCTTGGCCTAATTACTTTATCATATTGAGGGAAGTGGTTTTCTTAGCTTTAGGGCAGTTTTTCATTTAGCCCAAGGGAAACTTTTATCATGCCTGTGGGCAGTAGCGTATGGGCCTATGGGTGACACCTTGTACACCTGAGGGAAATATTCATTATACCTTTGGGCAGTCACCTGTGGGTTTTGATTCTGATTACCTTAGGGTATGTTTTTTCATGTCTGTAGACAATGTTTACATTTTTTATTCACTATGGTGATTTGACATGTTATACCTGCCATGTTAAAGCATAGGCTTGGAATTGTTTGAACTTCTACTTGTTATGTAGTCTATTGTGGATTTTCCTCTAGCACTGTTTAGGAGATTGTTGGTTGAGGCTGGGTCTCGATAAATTATAAGTCAATTATATTGAATTGTTAAATAATAATTAAAATTTCGATGTAACTGTTATGAATGTTTACATTTGAGTACATCCTAGTTTACTGCATTTCATTACTGCACGCTACTATTGCAAAAAATCACTAATAGTTGGGCACAGGCCCTTGGTGGTTGCCTATTAGGATTTATTTATCACACACTGTTTGGGTCATTTCGTGGGCCCAAATAGTTTATATTTATGTAGGTGTTGATAAGGGAAAGAGTCCCTATACAGGTACTTGATTGTTGTAGAGGAGTTGGAGAGCTTGGGACCAAGCTTAGGCTTGCGATGCTGCTGAGTTACTGTTGCGTTGTTTTGTTATACTTTTCTGTACTTGTATCTAGAACTGTATTGTATTAGATCGTAGTATATCCTGTTTTTACTTTTTTCTTTGGATAAGACATATTGCATCATCATATGCATATGATTGTTTCTATCTTTTACTTCTGTATTGTTTTCCACTTTGGATTATTATTATTTAGTGCTTCTGCTTTTAGTATGTTTTTATTTTATCTGTTGTGCTACACTTTGAAAAACGAGGGTATAGTTTCCCCACTAACAGACCTAGGTCGTCGCTGCTAATCAGCAGCCTCTGGTGTTTTGGGAAATGTGCTTGAGGTCATGTGACCAACCAGGTTTAGGGCACCTGTTTTGTTGCACCCGGATTCGAGATGTTACATTTTATGTGTTTAATATATTAATAATTATTATTCCTATTTTTCCCTTTATGTTAGTCAATGACTAGAAATATGAGGAACCAATTCAATATCCAATATGATTGATGGTATAATGACTGAACAAATGATATGCCTATCCTAATGGGAGCAGTAGTCAAGAAATTCATGATAATACTAACTCAGTTAACTTAGTTTTTTTATAGAAACATGAGTTAGGGTTAAAAAACATATGCCCTTAATAATGAAAAAGTTTCAATTGACACCTTTATGAGAAAAAGGCCTCTGACCATCAATGTATATTCGGATCCCTTAATCATAGTAAAACAAATCAACTATATTTAAAAGATCTTATATTACCTTCAATGCTCTAACCAAGAAAAGGTTGTGCTAGTTATTTATCATATAGCGGTATAAGGTGATAAATTATGGACATCGATAAAAAATATAAATGTATAGGAGAAGAACATATCAATGAATTAGAAAAAAGTATGGATTTGTTTTCAATTAATATTTTTCTCGAACTGTTCAATATAAAATTAAGAGGGATTTCATTATCCTAAAGAATGATTATGATAAATCCATCAAGGCATAAAGGATAAGATAACATGGAATTCATGATATGCCTCTAGATTTTTTATTAACCATGAATGAAATTTCAACCACTTATTTAGTGGGATAATGTTGAATCTGTAAAAATCCTTGGTTATTTGAGACATTGGCTTCTATGAAATTTTTTTTGATGTCCCATAAAAGTTGAAATGAACGTAGGTTAATCTGAGGGGCCTCATGGTTAAGTAGATTGGAATTGGAAAATGGATTTTATTCTAGGGGAGAAACGGATAAGTCTCATGATTGAATGAAATTAAAACATCTAACTAGTAAAAATTATAAGAAGATGTATGCTATAAATTACCCGAATGCGACAAGGAAATACTATAGGTGTTGGAAGCAAGGTTAACTAGCTAGTAAATTCTTATATGGGAAAATAACCAATATAATGGAAGAATTTAATGTTTCAGTCAACCCCCTACTTATTTTACAATTTTTAAACTTCATGGAACAAGGAAACTATATGTATAAATGAACTAATCCAAGGATTTTTTATGATAATTGATGATAGCAGCCTCTAAGGCCTAAACAGAATGGGTGAGACTATATCATCATAGATTTTATAGTTGAGCTTGAAAATTATGTCGTGAAAGGTACTCTAGTTATTCATTTATGTATAGTGGACTTTCTATTTGATTATGGTTCTACACATTCTTTCATATCATGCATGTTTTGTATAACTATTCAAGAACCAACTCAAAATATGAAAGTAAAGCTATTGGTGAAAATTTTGAATGGGGAAATTATTGCATCCCAATAATATATCCTATACTATATCAGTATTTTTTGGCTTAATTTCCCAGAAAACCTAGTGATTCTACCTTTTTCACAATTCGATGGTTTCCTAGGTGAGGATTGGGTTTCCTTTTATATATCTAACATCAATTTCTATGAGAAATAAATCACCCTAGTATTGAAAATATCCCTTCAATACAATAAAAGTGCTGGGAGGAGGATAAATCTCATTTGGAATCATCCACTCAAGCATTAATATTATTTTCTAATGAGCATGAGTTTCATTCTCAAATGATTGACACTATGTAAAAGATCAAACTTAATGAAATTCCCATTATTTGGGAATATGTTAAATTGTTTCCCAAAGAATTGATTTGTATTACTATTAAATAAAAGTTAAATTTAACTATTGAACTTATACCTAGACCATTAATAATATTGAATTATCTATATAAAATGGACACTATTGAACTTGAGGTGTTGAAGAAGAAACTATAGGATAATTTGGATAATGGATTTATATTCCCAAGTGCTTTACCATTGGGTTCACCATTCTTTTTCATCATGAATATTGATTGTTCAATTCACAAATATATTTATTATCACAAGCACTAACTAATCATAATAATGAAACAATATCCTCAACCACGCATTGAAGAATTGTTTAATCAACTATATAGAGATCAATACTTCTCTGAGGTGGATATTTGGTCATGATATTATCAGGGAAAGGTGAAGCAGGTGGTTATCCTTAAGACTACTTATTGTACAAGGTAGTTAGACTAAATGTCTGGAGTGATTCTATTTGGAATCACAAATGTTACAGCTATCTTTATGGACTTAATATATAGATTCTGTAGGGATTATCTTGAAAAAAATATGGTAGTCATTTTAGATGATATTATTATATACTCCAAAATCAAGGAGGAACATGTTAATTATTTGAGTGTTGTACTAAATACCCTATAAAAGAAAAATATATATTTGAATCTTAGAAAATGAATGTTTTGGATGGATCATTTACTATTCATGGAGAATGATATCACCAAAAAAGGTATGTCAATGGATCCTTTAATGGTGGAGGAAATTTAAGGATAGACCAAATAAACATATCTAATAGATATATATAGTTTCCTTGTATTATCTTGGTATTATAATCATTTTTTGAGAAACCTCTCATGATTTTCCATCCTACTAACTAAGATAATTTAGAATTTAGTGATATTTTTTGGGAATGATGAATGCAAATTGCGTTTTAAAGAGCGAAAGAAGTGGGTATTCATTCCTCCTACGCTATCATACCCACAAATGGGGAAGAATTTTTAATATACCATGACACATCTAAATGTGTTTGTGTTTATTCTCATGTAAGATGTACAAGGGATGTCCTATGAATACGACTAATTTAATATCCATGAGGATAACTAAGCAACCCATGATATGGAATTGGTTGATGTAATCTTCGCATTGAATATTTGATGAAATTATCTCTATGGGTATAACTATGATATATATATATATATATATATATATATCAGAAAATTCTCAAGTATATATTCACAAAAAAATCAATATGAACCAATGATGGTGGTCATTGCTAATCAAAGATCATTATTACTCAATCCATTACCATACTATGAAGGTGAAACTGTGATAGATTCTATGAGTGGAAAGGATCCAATGGCCCTATCCATGATACGAATTGAAAGTGATTCAATATTCATAGACATAAAAAAATATTGACATTGGAATAGTAAAATGATATCCATCCCACCTTTCATAAATAACTTCTCAAAAATCTATGTTTGAGAGGATTAAGGAATCCTGAAAAAAATGAGATGATATAGAGGAAGTTAGTGAATATTTTATAGTTCAAATTTTTAAAAGCTATATATATAATGTAGGGAACTTAGATATGTGTCCCATTTAAAATAAAACATAAAAGGGAACTTCTGGATGATATGAATAGATCGTTATTCTTTATACATCCTAGAATAAATAAGATATATAAATATATGAAGCAAAATTTTTGGGGTATGACATAAAGAGGGTGATTTTAGAATTTGTATCATGATGCATTGTATGCCAACAAGTCGTGTATGGATGATATAAGTGTAATGGTATGATACATCCGTTCTCATACCAGTATAAAAATGTGGAAAACCCATGGATTTCAACATAGGAATCCTTAAGTCATCTAAAGTTATTAAATCTATCTGGATACATATTTATCATCTTACATATGAAGCACATTTTGTCGTTATCAAGGAATATTTCCCCCTTGGTCAACTCACCACAATATACATAATGGTAGTTGTAATACTACATGGAGTTCGACTCTCTATTATATCATATCAAGTTCTAAGGTTTACCTCAAGGTTTTTATGAATTATATAGTATGCATTGGATATAGAGATGAGTTTAATAGTTCTTATCACCCTCATATGGATGGTATTTTTGATAGAACCATTCAAACTCTATATGGTATATTGAGATAATGTTCAATGGATTTACAAGGTTGTTAGGATAAGAAATTATAACACCCACTATGTTATTTTGGCATTTATTTTATATTATTTTATGAGTTTGCAGTTTTTTAGATTCCATGTAGTTTTGACCTGAAACATGTTTTTTTAATTTTCCTTTGGAGAATGATTATGGTGTATGGTTAATTCAGAACCATTTGAGTCCTAGGGGAAACTGTGTGGGTACTCTATGTGTATGTACCAAAGAACATGATTTATGCAAGGTTAGTTGAACTATGAAACAATAATTAATATTAAATCTATAATTGGGAAGTTCTATTTAGAATGATTGGTGTATCCCACAGACCCGGATTCCACTAAACTATTTCCCCACCTCAGTATGAAAAATGTCATTTAGCACACCTCCCCATATGACATATGCTACTGACTAGTATCTTGATCTTAGGGAGTGACTCTAGGAAGAAAATTACCTCATATAATAGTATGAAACCACTGGAAATGACCAAACATCAATCATAGAAATAATAAATAGAGTTTAGAAGTACTAAATCTAAACAAGTATGTAACAATAATGGAATATAGTATTGGTCTGAACAACCAAGTCATACAAACCATAATGATGAAACTTGGGGCTAATAACATATACAGAAGAAATAAAATGAATAAAAATAAATTTACAAGGCTCTACATGTATTTCTATGATGAATCACATACCTACTATCCGAGACACACTTGAGATGATCCCACCCAATCAAAATAATACAAAAAATTATATTTGATTGATCATGAAACTTTGGGACTCAACCCTATTAATATCACATCTTTGGTCAATCCTAAAAGAAAACATATGGCCTACACACACACACCCTGAGGATCATGTATTGTGGGTAAGAAATAAATCTCATCAGGCCATCACCAACAGGGAACCTATATTCAGTTGTCAAAAGTCTAGGCTCATGTAATATGATTATCCTATCGAAGACACAACTAAATAATATAAATAATGTAAAACCACATTCAATGCATGGGTATGTGATCCATATCTATTGAAAATCCTATAAATAAGGAAATGATACGGATGTCATAACACTCATGTTGTGAAAAATTAAGACAATCCTTGGGTCTGTGTTACTTATGAGAAATACTATCTTCATCCAGTTCTAGAAATTTATCTAAGAAATCCACATCACCATAAGGTGATATATTTGCATTCCCTAGGTTCACCCATACTCACCTACATTCACTATAATTAATGAATGCATGCAATTTATAGTCATCCAATAAATATGGAACCGAGATAGATTCCATACCACTCGATCTATGTAAATATAGTATGATGTCTGAATATTAAACTATGGTTTGTAGGAAATCATGACTTTGAAATATGGATAATCCACAATGGGGATGACGTTTAGGTGATATATAGGGAATAAAATCCAAATAAAAGTAGAATCTCTTCTTCCAATGAATAATTATCTCAAAATCCCACTCACATAAAAATCTATAGATTATTGTCACAGTGCATCCACCCAACAATAGAGAGCATATAAGTTGTCTCTCAATGAGAGTGTAATCCTCCAAGAGGGTAACTAAAAGTGGGGTCTCATATATACTCAACAACATACCTCTATAAACCTCAATATGGAGGAATCCTAGTGATAAATGGGACTTCCTAAAAAAGTAACCTCTAACAATATAAGGCTTCTAATCCAAATCCTAGGATGTATGTTTCAGAATCCCAATAAACATGTAGGATCAATTGTCATATCCAAGGAAGTACATTTTGGAATCCCGATATTTTGATCAATCAAATAAATAAGGTTAAAAGATGGATCTTGGGAAGTACATATGGGTATGCTACTAATACATCACATCATGTTAGGTTCATTATACATGTAGTAGGAAGAACCTCTAGAAGTTATAGCTGCATCAAAGGTAACCATGTGAATTTACATATTATTATTGAGGGTGGTTGAATTACTAACCCCATAACTACTACCACTCCCTTTCAAGCTTATAAGTTTGGTATGGAATCTAAGGTGACATTGGATAACATCTATACCTGAACCTCCAATTCACTCGATCTAGATTATTGAACCACTGAGGCACCCACTAAGTCCCTTAGGTTATAACACTAGAGAGGCATCATACTTGGCATCCTAAGAAGTAGTTAGTAAGAAGAGAGATCTAACCCAGGATCCTCTAGGTGGAAGCATAAGTGGAGCCATCCTACAAGTGATCCTTGGAATGAGTAATAAATAAGAGGAATATAAATAGGTATCCTCTATGAAATAGTAATTCAATAAATGAATCATATATGGAGTCTTTAGTCACAACTAGCCTCAAGGGGTAACACCCAAATTGACACTCACGCAAATGAAAGGGTTTATTGATCGTCAATCTAGCGAGATGGCTCATGGATAATCTAATTTCAATGTATCAGTATAAAGAGAAATAAATATTGAATTAATAGAGTAAAAACATATCTATTAAAGCTCACTCTCCCCAAAACACCTCATATGAGTCCTAAAATGACCTCATGGTTTTCACCATGATGATCTATATGAAAAAAAAGATAAAAAAGACTATTCAGGTGTCCAATTATAACTTATAATTGTAAAACCCTAAAAAACTCTCAAAAGGGTAACAACGGGGTAGTCAATGACATGTAATCAAAGAACACTATGTGTACTGAAAAACCTCCTTCTTAACCATGTACTTCCACACGGTCTGACTCACATGGGGTATGTCTGTGTGCTACAATGTGGTCAAAGAATACATAGCGTTTTGATATACGCTACTATGCATCCTAGAAAAACATGGGGTTTGGACATCTACTTATTACATAGTTATATCCCCCTTACATAGGGTGTCTACCCATCTACCCTATCTACATGGACTTGTACTACTACATGGCATATACTCAAAGTACACAGTGTGTATTTTTTGAAAACTCAAATGGCCATGTACTTGAATACATGGGAAATTTATACTAAATGACATGAAATATAATTACATTAAATGTACTTCAAAAAAGTCATCTTCCCTAAACGAATATAACACAAGACACATTTTCATGGATCTACATGATGTGTGATCAATATTTCCAAATGGGAATCGCCTGAAATTTGGTTTAAATTATTTTTTCCCTGTTTAAGTAAAGATCAAACCTCATGGGGTACTTATAAACTATAAATAATATTTATAATAAGAAACTAGTTATTCCATAGGGATATACAACATAAAATTAAAACTGGTTTACCTTTGGCCATAATCTGCAAATGATTTTCCAATTTCTATGATCAATAGTTGTCGTACGATGATTTGACTCCCCCAAACTCTTTTAAGGATCACCCCCAATATTGTTCTCCCTTATTCATGAAAATGGAATCTTATAGGTGTGTAAATGAGAATCTAGGGGACAATAAAAAATAATATAGAGAGAAATTTTAAAAATGAAAAAGAAAAGAATAAAGAAAAAGGGGAACATGCCTAGCCTTGAAACTCAAAATGATTTTATGCATCGACAAAGAATTCAAACACTCTATAACCAGTAGCGAGGATAAGATCAAAATATTATTCTCCATTCAAAATTATTTTTTGAATAATCATCGGTGAATAATTTAATTTTAGTTAATTAAATATTAAATATTTATTATCCAATGAAAATTAATATGCCTTGGATTTCCACGAAAATGTTGTCCTTCGGAAAACACTACTTTCTAGGGAAAATGGATTGGTCATAAAAATCATTAGAGATCATATTGTTTTGGAAAATACCTTTTTACCCCTCATGAGCAACAGATGGATGAAATTTAAATTTCTACTCAATTTCAGAGTTTAAAAAAACGTTGGTCTTTACAACCACCCCACCATTAACCTTATTATCCCCAAGAATACTTGGTGGTCAACAATAGCCATGATCTCTTCCCAAGAATCTGCAAATCTATGCAATCCAAACCCCTAATGACTGGTCTACAATTTTAACAACTATCCTAATCAAAGAAGATGTTCAACCATGACCAATCGAATAGTTTTCATTATAGGGAAAACCATATCATCATTGTAAACAAGCTCCATGCTCAAAAGACCACCATTCATCCATCACCAAATAGAATGACTAGAGTGGCCAGAAACAACTCATTCACAAGAATCAACCTACAGCATTGAAGAACCACCCATCCCCACTTCTTAATAATTTTTTCCATTTCCGTGCGCAATTTAACTCAGAACAAGGTTCACTACCATCAAACCACTAATGGTGTAGTCCTTATCATATGGATTACCTCATACCAGTACTCAATTGAAACCCCAAGGTGTTCATCCATTAAACCAGGAAGGATATTTAAAAATCTCATCATATTGATGACAATCTCTTATAACACGTAAGATGACATCATGATAAAGGATACAAACAACTATAAACAAAATTTATGTTAAGATTCCATCGAATAGGCACACATTGCTCTCACAATCCACATACATATCATTTATAGAATATTTTCCTTTAACTAACTCTGGAAAACACATCTCCTAACAATGTTTATTTAGGTCCATCCATTGATCAACCCCCACATGAACCCTAAAATATGTTAAAGATATCCCTCATGAAAGGGTAACTTCCTGTAATTTATGTAATGTTCATGGTCTCCATTTTCACAATAATTTCATTAAAACCAATTGTATCACATTGCACATGTACTCTCATTGAGTAACAATTTAAATGCTTCCATGTAAAATTTATGTGTACCACAATCACCAAACTCATGTTCCCAGTAATCCACTATAATTCCAGCTTATCATGCTACAATAATGTAATTCTAAACATTTTTATGATCCCTTGTGACTCCTATTCAATATTTTTCACCTTACCATAACATGATTTTTTCAAAAATGACCTATAACATAACATCATTTTTCTATGATTTTATTGTCAACCATGTCAAAACTTATTGACTAGGATAGCCACATGAATAGTTATTGCAAGGAAAGTAAATCTCAATACTCAATCACCCTAGGTACCTCATAATAAGACCATAAAATAATAATTCTTATTTAATAAACCATAAAAACATCTTATATGTTAGTCTCAACATGAGTTTATAAAAAATACCCCTTTCTAAAAAGACATCCACAAACCCAAGCCAACCCCTCTTGTATGCTTCCAGAAATAAACGTCGAACTAAAAGAATAAAAATTAGTTAAACTGGGTTCAATTATAATGGTTTTCAATTCCCATGTTCTAGAGGAAGATCCCCTATAAATTTTAATTGTAAATACATTTAATTGAAACTCGTGGAAAATTATTTTTTTATTGAAAAAATTATAACAACATCACCATCAAATCATCTTCCTACTAGCGCCCTTTTCCTCACCATGCATCCACATATGGGACTTCATCTGGGGGTATCATAATATTAACATAGAAAATAATATAACATACAATCATTGGGAATCCACATATAGTAATACCCCCTCAAGGTCCATCTCAGTATAACTATTTAGGTACCCATCGACATTGCACTAGAGGATCCGACTAGACAACAATTAAAATTGGTTTGTTAAGTAATAAATCCTAGGAAACTAGATGAGAAAACTCAATATAGTTTGTATAACTATTTTATTAACCACACCTAATAGAAACACTCACAAATGGTGAAAAAAATACAACATGTGTCATATCTACCTACTAGGGTAACTTCACCAACCATACATGAGGACTGAGTCATCAACATCACTATGAAATTTCTAATGATAGATCCATATAACAATGAAATAGATGGAAATATATATAAAATTCATCCTAATTGAGTATAATTCCACCAAGGACCTATATAAGAAAACACCCTTTAGGATGTTTTTAACACTTTAAAATAAATTTCCTATATAATTACTAACAAAATCAAATACTAGAAGGCCTATTACATATAGACCCAATGTGCCAAATATGACGCATGAGACACCTCTTTCCTTTGTTAGGAAAGAGTCGAAATCAATAACCAACCACTCCTAAATAAACCAAGATCCCTAAATCCAAAATAAATCATAAAATCCACATGACATGTATATATATCAAGGCGAAATTCATATAAATATTTATCTTCACTTATCTAGAATAGCAATCCCATAACCTTAGAAACTTGGGATTCTTATGAGAACAAGTTTTATCAACACAGAAGTATGATTTACATCAGTGGTTCTAACACATTCCTAATACTTCTGACTACCATGTCAAAAATAGGTTTGAAAAAGGAATGTAAAACCTCTGAAACCACTTTGTTACATCTCTCCCTGGATTCCTCTAAACCAATTCCCCATGTTGGTTCCCCACAGGACTTCATGAATGCCTCCCCCAATTTTAGAGGCTTCCGAATTGTTGTCAGGGCCTAGGGTGAGACTATGGGGAGATTACTCCCTCACATCAAAGTAATAAACTACTGTAAATGACCAAACGTAATCCATAAGAGTAATAAACATAGTGTGGAAGTAATAAATGCTAATAAAGTTTTAATAGTAATGAAATGTTGTAATGGACTCAATGGAAATGGAATACATATAACATTGATCACCGATTAGGCTGATCCGATATACTTGAGTAAATAAATAGAGTGGAAATAAATTTACAAGGATATAATACTATCCCTATGTGGAATCACATACCTAGTCTCTAGGAAACTATCGAACTACTCATGCTCAGTCCTAAGAATCCACATCTGTGGATTTTCTCAATAATGAAAACTTAGGACACATCCATATACATCACACATACATGATTAATATTTAATGTAGAAATGCGGTATGCATTTACATTAAGGTTTATATACACAAGGATATATATAAATCTCAATAGTAAACTCCTAGTGGTGAACCTATAATCTACAGTCATAGGATCATGCACATGAAAAATGATTATGCTAACTAATACAAAACTTAATATAATAAATAATGTGAAACCATAGTCCATCCTTGGGTATTTTATCTTTATCATATAGAAATACCATGAATAATAAATTGAGATGGATATCATACCCCTCAATCTATATAATACTAAGTCAATCATTTTGTTTGTGATCACGATCAATACTGATTGCTTCGTCCAGTGTAGAAAATGTTTCTGAGAAAGATATGTCCCCATAAAAGGATACATGTCCTAGACCAAGTTGGATGTTTGTTTTATTAGTTGATAATCGATTAGTATGTTGAACAAAGAAAGTATCCTAAGAAAGATGATGGATGGAAATCATATTGATCAGTATTTTTAAAGGAATCAGACTCATTGTTTCAAAATAAGTGGACTCACCATAGGTTAGAATGGGAGAAGATCATAGTGAGAAATTGATCATAGTCAGATTCTTGCTGAATATAGAATAAAGGAATGGTTTCCTTAAGAATTCATCTTTCTAGAAGTAATTGGACATCAAATTCAATCTTTATTCGATATGATGAAAGTGATGGTATTAATGAATAATAATTTTATGAATGACTATAATTAATTAAATGTGATGATTCATTGATGATCTTAGGGTTATAACAAAACATAATTATGTTGTGAAAGTTATAGTGAAAACTTGATGGAAGAAAGGGGGAGTGAAATATATGAGCTCAATCGAACACAGATTAATCATATTTGGGTGTAAGAGAAGATACAGATGCTACCAATTGCATTGAAAATAATCAGATCTGGGTGGAATGAAAGAAGGTGTTAAAGATCGTACTCGGAAAATATCATATCAAAAAAATTGTAATAAAATAGATTATACCTAAGAAAATTTTACTCAGCCTGAGGAAGTAAACAATCATACCATGAATGATGACATCCAGAATGAACATACCAAGAATATATTGTATTTAGGGTAATCATACTCATAAATATCATACTCTATATAATCTTACTCAACCAGAGTTGGAATGAAATCTAGTTGGTGAAGTTGAATGATATTGGCATTAGTCTATTTTATTTGTTATTTCATTATATGTTGATAGAATGTTTTTCAATGAAGAATGATGGAAAAGGTGAGAAGAATCCCATAAAAATCTTAATATCAAACAGTGATCTACAATTCAGTCAACCATTTGATTTGGTTGAATGATTTTTTTGAAGGAATAGATAGATGAACTCTAATATTTTTACAAATTCCTTCATCAAGTGGGTAAAGAGTTGAATTACAAAGTTTTATTTTCAAATGATTTTTTCAAGTGGGTCAAGTGAACGGGTGACATAGTGAGATGTGATTTGAGAAAAGAGTTCAACGAGTTTTTTGAATGTGCTATGAAGGGGGATCATGATATTCAAAAGAATGATTGTATGCAATTGATATAGAGCACCCTATTCAGAAAATCAGAGTGGTATCCATTTCTTCATACATTTACATTGAATCGATACATATATTTTATTTTGAATTCATCAGATTGATATGAATAAGAGATGGATTTTTATGATGATTGTAGAAGAATCATGAATCTTCAAGAAGAGTTAATAAAGTAAAAATGCACCCAAGAGTGATATCTATTTTTTAATATATTTACATTTAATTGATATAAAGACTATGTTTTAATGAAATTATATAGATATTAAGAAGAGATGAATTTTGGTGAATATTTTAAAAGAATCGAGAAGCTTCAAGAAGAGTTGATGAAGTCAAAATTCACCCTAGATTTTATGGAAAATTAAGATTTGGGTGAATTTATGTGAGAAGTAAATTTTTTGGGGATTCCCATAAAACAAATTGTGGGGCACCTATAAAAGTAAAATTATACAATTCACTTTTTCTAACAAAGGAAATGTTCAACATAGAAGAGAGAGAAGCTCTGAGTTTTAGTGAGAAGATAACGTTTTTGTATTCACTTGTGTTGAAAATGTTTTCATGGATTGAAGTAAAAGGGAAGAGACAAGATAAAAACATTTAACTCATTTGATCATCATATTTAGTGATTATAACAATAAGTTGATACTCATATTATAATCATCAATTATATTCAACTGATAATCATTTTAGGCTGGATTAATCAGATCAAGGATTTCGATATTGGAATTTCTGTAATGATAAAAAAGTTTTGAATTTTCTTAATCATAGTCCACCAGTGCTATATCATTTCATATTGAGTTATTCTTATTAGAAGAATATTAATGAGAATTTTATACTCATTATTGAAATAGTGATGATTAATCTCTATAGTATTTTTCAAATTCATATTCTTTTACAAGGGAGAATCGTACCAGAATAATCATTCAGAGATTAATCATATTGTGAGAATTGTACTTGGATGAATCAGGCTGGAAAAAAAACAGACTGGGAAAATTAGATTTATTTTTCCTTAACAAAGTCAAATAAATCTTTAGCATATTCTAGGTAAGAATTTTAAGACGGTTTTTCAATTTAATTCATTTGTGGAATTAAAAAGGAATAATAGGTGACATGAGTTGTATCAAAAATATAGTTTTTCCCTATTTGTGCTAAGAGGGTGCAACCACACTTTTGGATTGTATTCACAGTGCTTTATGAGTGAAAAGGTATATCATACTCATTATAATGCAAGTAATTTTTTTCTAGTGTATTATTTGGTAATGGATTTTTTCAAAACAATACCAAGGATGTCAATATTAATATTAAGTAGTGAGCCTTGTAAATTATTGTCTTTTTGTGGATGTGTGTTTGAATTATTTTCAATAGGGAATAGAATATTTAAGAGAAGGAAAAGGATTTCTTAATTTCAAGGAAACATAAAATAAAATGTGTCACTGACTTACCCCCTCCCCCTCTCGGTTATAAAATTATCCTGATTGGAAACTTTCAAGTGGTATTAGATCGTAGTTTCCCTTTACTTATTCTTTGTTGAAGGTTTGAAGATAATATTTTGGGGAACTGAATTGTGTAAATAGTAGAGTTATTCCTATGTTAGATGATAGGAATTATCATATATAGAAAGAAATAATTCTTTCATATCACATGTCTCTTGGGTATGTTGTCTTAGGCTTTGTGATAGATTCTTTCCATCCTCATATTGATAATAATCCTCTCCCTAATATTGATTAGGAAAATCATGTGAATGATGGAAGAGATAACACTAATTTACTCTAATCACTTTTTGAAAGTGAGTATCTAAGAGTAAAATGAGTTCCCATTTCCAAATAAATCCAGGATAAGTAGAATGAAATTTATAAAGGAAATTAAAAAATGAAGAAGGAAAAGTTTCAAATATAGAGATTGAATCATAAAAACCTCAAAATGGGTGAGCATAAATATTTTTTTGACTTCATTACCAAGGTAAATGTTATTTTGAGAACTATCAGATGTCTTGGTGAAAAGATAGAAGATTCTACTATTGTTAAATAGTTCTTGAAACTATTTCTCAAAAGTTATATTCTAAGTTATTTTCATATCCTAAAACATTTTATCTAGAAGACTTTTATTGTACTCTCATTAAATAAAAAATGAGAAGGGAGAATGATAAGAAAGTCTAAACTAAATTTGAAATAGAAATGTGTTCCAAGGCTTCTAAGAAATAAGACCAAGAATATCTTGGAATGAAAATGCTGGTAACAAAAAATTCTATTCCGAGAGGGAAGTTAGAAAATTATTCAAATACAAAAGGAGAATATTATTGTATAAGGATGATGATAGTGGGGATGCTATAAATTTTTTTATTAAGTAGATGTTTATTGCAATAGTTAATGAGAAAATTTATTATATAAATGAATGTAGTTGCTCCGAGGAAGAAGAAATTGAAGATGATTCAGAAAAATTTATTCAGTATGTTGGAAAAAATACTTGTATTACATCAATGAATGATAATGAATTAAGAAGTAGTAGCTCTAATGAATAAGAAACAAAACTGGAAAAGAATTTGAAAGAAGAGTTGAAATAATTATCGAGATAGATTAGAAGTATAGAAAATAGAACAAAATTTTTGAAGATGAATGTTCCTCAACATGAAACCAAAAATGTTTTTTTGATTCGAAGTTGAAGCTATAGAAAGAAATTTATGATTTGAAGAAATCAATCGTAAAAGAAAAGAGTTTTGCAGAGCATTTAGAAGTGAAGGTGAAATAAAGAATAAGAACAGTTGGACCTTATTCCACAAAAAATTTCTAATGGTGAAAGGAAAGTTAAATGTTTTAAAAAATATATTATTTAAATTTTTTATAATGATAAATCAGAGAAGGCTCAACAATAATCACCTTTAATGTTTAAAAATAATGTTAGAATTGTATCTGAAAAATAATGTTAGGAATGTCATGTATGTATCCCAAACCAAGAATGTTGGAAACTCATAAGTCTCAAAGAATCATGAGTCCAGAAATAATTTATACAGATTCGAAAAGATTCAAATAATTATAGTGGTGATAAAAATGAAACGAAAATAAAGACTATGATTGATAACAGAAATGATGGTGGATTAGATAAGAAATAGAAGATGGTGGTTGAGAAACATATTCATATTTCCAACCAATATGGAAGTTTCAGAGTTAAATACTCCTTCTATGGATATTGATATTATTTTGGTGGATTCTAACATACAACAAATATGTGTTGGTTCATCCAAAAAGAATACTATTATTCCATAGGTTATGAAAGACAAAGGTTGAGGGGAAGTCAATCACCTCAAATAATGATTTCTAAGAAGGTTGTTTTGTAGAAACGTAATAAGGTTGGTGTGAAAGAAAAAAATAGGTTCCATGATTTGGAATAGTTTTGTGAAATATATAAGAAAACTAAATATCTTTCAAAATGATATATTGTATTTTCACTAGCAAAACAAAAACTTCAAAAAAATTCTACGAATTCAGATGTTTTGATAGTTAAGAAAAAACGATTTACATTGTATGAAAATATTAAATGATTAATTATTTGGATAGATCACATTGAATTGGATAAGATATTAAAGGAAGCACAAAAATTAGTGGAAGAATAGAAGAATAAATAGACTCTTGAAGATATAAAAAATATCCACAAAAATGTATCAATAAGTTGTGTATATGATAATGTGAGGCATGATATCAAAATATTTTCAAATATCATTCAAAAATAGAGGACAATCATGGGAAAAATATTACAAACTTGTTGTAACAAAGATGTTTCTGAAGATGAAGAAAAGTCAACATCCCCATCAAAAGATTATGCAGAAAAGAAGAAATCTGTTTCAAAACCTATGATGGATTAATACAAGGAAGAAATAAATTTCAATTAAATATTAAAGATAATGTAGTGGAAGTCAATACATAGACATGACTATTAGTATAATTGTTGTTTCTAAGGAACAATTGATGTTTCTTTTTATTCCAAAAATCATTTTATAATTGTGCTAACTTATAGGGAATTAATGGAGTCAAAATAATGATTGTGGAATTGATGAGTCTCTTACTATTCTTGAAAAAGAACGTAATGAGGATATAAAAAATATGTGTTTTTTAAAAATTTCTATTTTTACTCAACTGATCATTATCATATGTTTTTGAGATGAGTGTGGGTAACTTTTATCTTAAAAAATGTTCTTTCATGGAAATCCCTAATAAATATAATTTTGAATGAATCATTAAAATTTTATAACATGAAAGTTATTGTATAGAAAACATTGATCACTTTGATCATAAAATATTTTTTTCTACACCATGTTCTCCCACATAGACATAGATCTATTTATTTAATGGTTTTTTGTTAATAAAAACATGTGATACCTATGTTGAATAAAATATATAACCCATGGAAAGGAACAATTTAGTGAGAAAATTATCATGATGGTCCCTTTGAATTTGATTTTAATAAGGGGGAGAGATAATAGAAAGGTTGAGAGTTAAATGAAATAGGGGTAGTAAGAAATTAATAGAAATAATAAAAATTAAGAAAGTATAATTAATACCACTTATTGTTTTAAAGTGATTAATGTGGTCATAGAAAAAAAATAAAAACAGGTAGATTATTAATACCAAGTTGTGTTTTGGTTGTATTTTTTGTAAATCGATTAGTATGTTGAAGAAAGAATGTATGTTTAAAAATATGGTGGATGGAAATCATATTGATCATTTTTTTCAAAAGAATCAGACTCACACTTTCAAAACAATCAAATTCACCATGGGTCCAGAATTGGAGAAGATTGTAATGAGAAATTGATCTTAATTGGATTCACACTATGTCTGGAATGAAAGGGTTAGTTGCATTAAGAATTCATCATGTTGGAAGTAAATTTCCATCAGATTCAATATTAATTCGATATGAAGAATGTGATGGTTTTGATGAAGAATCAGAGCCTGCATGACTACGATTAATTAAATGTGATGACGGTTTAATGATCATGGATTTCTAATAAATCATAAGTATGTGGTGAAACATATGATACATGATTTACAAAAGAAAGGAAGAGTGAAAGAGATTTTGGAAATAATACCTAGATTAATCTTATATTAGATTAAGAGAAGATAGAGATGTTGTCATTTTTATTCAGAATAATCATATCTAGGTGGAAAGAAAGATGGTGATGAAGACCGTACTTAGAAAATGTCATATCCTGGAAAACCTTGATCTGAATGATCATACCCAGAAAATTTTACTCAGAATTAGGAAGATGAAAATCATACTATGAATGATCATATCCAGAATGATCATACCCAGAAAATATTGAATTCAGGGAAATCGTACTCAGAAATATAGTACTCAATACAATCATACTAACGGTGAGTTGTAAAGAAAGTTAGTTTCTGAAGTCAAAATCTATTCAAACCAGTCCATTGTATTTAGTATTTCATCATGCACAGGAATAAATTTATTCAACAGAGACTGATTTAAAAAATATTGAGTATAATCCAATGAAAATTATAATGAAAAATACTGATCAATAGTGTAGTCAACCATTTGAGATGGTTGAATGATTTGATGAAGGAATATATATATGAACTCGGATTTGTTTCCAAATTCCTTCATCTAGTGGTTAAAGAGTTAAATTACCTTTTATTCTTTTCAAATGAATTTTTCATGTTGGTCAAGAGAAAATGTGTAATAGTGAGATGTAATTTGAGAGTATAGATGAAAGAGTTTTTTGAATCGGCTATCAAGAGGGAGCTTTACATTCAAAATAATTATTGTATTCAATAGATATAGAGAATCATATTCATCATATTACAGTTGTATCCATTTCTTCATAGATTTATTTAAAATTGATACTGATCTTTTGTTTTGAAGAAATCAAATTGATGAGAAGAATAAATGAATTTTCATAAAGATTGTAGAATAATTGAGAAGATTCAAGAATAGTTATCGAAGTCCAAAAGAACCCTAGAGTGGTGTCTATATCTTCATCTATTTATATTCTAATGATATTGAGATTTTTTTTAAAAGTCATATTGATATGAATAAGAGATGAGTGTTGATGAATATTGTTTAATAAGATGCTTTGAAAAGAGTTCATAAAGTTAAAATACACCCTAGATTTTTGGGGAAACAATATTTGGGTGAATTTAAGTGTTCGAGAAATTTTTTTGGGATTCTCCCTAAAACATTTGTTGGTCACCTATAAAAGGTGAAGTGTACTTTTCAATTTTTCTAACTGAGGTACTATTAACCATATAAGAGAGAGAAGATCCTTGTTTTAGAGAGAAGTTGTTGTTTTTTTATTCAGTTGTGTTGAAAATGTTTTGCAGATTGAAGTGAAATATAAGAGACGAGATCACAATATTATACTTAGCTGATCATCATATTCAATGATAATCATACTCTGTTGATTACATGGTTCTTCTCTTCAATTGTATTTGTATGATCATCTTATCATGATGGATTAATCAGATCGTTGAATTCTATATGTGTATTTCTAGACTCGGGAAAAAGTTCATAATTGTCACAATCATGCTCATCAGGTGCTATATATTTTCGTATTGACTTCTTTATAATAGAAGAGTCATACAGAGATTTTTGTAACAGAAATGCAAGTGGTGATGAATCATCTTTATCATATTCTATCAAAGTTATATTTTTCATACTTGGGAGAATCGTATGAGGAATAATCATACTAAGAATATTCATTTTGGGAGAATCATACATGGAGAAATCAGACTAGAAAAAATAGATTGGAAAAAGTGGACTATGTTTTCTATAAAAAATTCCAAGAAGTTATTACAATATTATGGGTAAGAAACTGAAGAAGTGATTTCTATTGAATACATTTGTGGAATTAAAACAGAATAATAGGTGACATGATTTATTACAGAAATTCTATTTCATTGAATTTTTTCTAAGAGGGTGCACATTAACTTTTGAAAAATCTTTTTTGTGATTCACGGGTGAAAGGGTATACCCTACTTGTTAAAACCCAAAGATTGTTTTTTATTAGGTTGTGTGTTATTGGATTTTATCCAAAACATACCAAGGACATATCTATTCATATTAAATATTAATTATTGACAATTATTGTGTTCTTGTGGATGTATGTTTGCATTTCTTTCAACTGGGAATATAATCTTTAATATGAGGTGAATGTTCTTTTAATTTCAAGGAAACATAAAACAAAAGTATCACTTATTCACCACTATCCATGTAAGTGATACAATCATCCTGATAGGACACTTTTAGTACTCACCTCCAAATTTTATAATGAAGTATCCCATCAAATATATAAACATCCCATAAAAATCGATGTAATATATATTCCATACCACCCAATCCATGTAAATATAGTCTGATGTCGAAATCTCAGGTCCCAATTTGTAGTAAATCATGACATTTTAAATCTGATAATCCATAATATGGATGAACATTATTTAAATTGTGAGTAATTCCTTATATATCCAAGTACATGATTTACATTTAATTATTATACAACACAAAAACCCACTACTAGACATTTTTTGTGAGTGTAGTAATGGTGATCCCACCTAACCCTAGGGAGAATCCTAGGTAGCACTCAAAGTGCATGAAATCATCCAAGAGAGTATCTAAAAGAGGTGTTTGATATATCCTAAGTAAACTAGATCTATAAACCTACTCAGGGAGAAATTCTAGTAGCTGATAGGACTTCTTGAAACAATATCCTATAACCATGTAAGACTCATAAGATAGATCCAGAGAAGTATGTCTGGGAATCCCAATAAAAAAGTATGCTAGACAAACAACTCCAAATATTAAATATAAGCATCCCACGAAATGAGTAGGATCAGTAGTCAGATCTCATGAAGTAAATATGAGAATCCCAATAAAAATTTGGCACATAATCTATATCTTAGTAAGTATGTATGTGAATCAATGTAAAAAAATTAATCTAATAAAAAGGATCATAATTTACATTTCAAGAAGTACATCTAGGCATTCCAATAATATTTCATGTCACATCAGCTCATCAGTAATATACCCGAATGTAACTTTGGAAATCAATGTAACATTAAAAGTAACCATGTGAATGTATAAGTAAAGATTTAAGGTGGAATAATTCATAAACCCATCACTACTGCCATATCCCATCGAGCATAAAATTTTGACAAAGGCTCTTTGGTGACACCTGCTGCCATCTCTACCCAAACCCCCAATGCACTCACATAGGTTCAATTAACCCCTAAGGCAGAAAATGGGTCACTCATGTCATAACACTGGAGACGAATCCTACATGGGATCCTTCGAATTAGTATGTAAAATGATGCATCCTACATGGGATCCTCTATGTTTAAGCACAAGTGGAGGAATCCAATTAGGTATGGGGTAATAAGGTTGAGGTATCCTATATGGGATCCTCTATGAAATAGAAATCCAATAGTAGAATTATATATATGATCCTCTGTCACATATAGCCTCATAGGGTAACACCAAAACAACCACTTCACCCTAAGGGAAAGGATATTACATTATTGGTGTAGGGAGGTGGTTCATGTCCAAAATAATATCAATCTTTCACTCTTAAGAGGCAACTATATTCAATTTCTCGAGTAATAACATCATCATCAAATCTTAATCACCCCCAAATTCGTCTAATGATTCATCAAATCGTGTCAAGGGTTTCACCATCGCAATTTATTTGAAAAAAACACAAAATGGACATCTAACATCAGGGATGAAACACCTAAAAACCACTCAAATGGGTAACACTAACGATGTGTACAACATGTAATAAAATTACAAGATGTGTACTCTAAAACCAACTACCTGGTCATGTACTTCATCATAGCCTAGCTCACATGGGGTCCTATCAAGTACTACTGCAAGGAAAAAAGAATATATTGGGTTTTCTATGTGTTAATACATGACCGGGACATACCTGGGGTCTGGCCATGTACTTTCTACATGTTCGTGTTATAATTACACATGGTTTCTTCCCATATACCCTTATTATGTGTTCATATACTCTTAAATAGTGTGTACTCAATCTAAATGATGTGTAATTTCTAAAATACCTTCTGTCCATGTACTCCACTACATATCCAAGTACATGGCCTAGTACTACTACTTGTTATGTACTCTAATTATATGTTTTTTTACTTCCCAAAAAACTCCTTCCCTAAATAGGAATAACAGAAAATAGGTGTTCAAGGAACCATGTGTTGTGTGATCACGATTCCCATATATAAAACCCCTACAATCATCCCAAAATGCCTATTTTCCCCATTTTAGCATAGATCGACCCACATGGTGTTCTTAAAAACCATAACATTACTATAATGATAAAGATTGTTAAATTTATTTTATTTACAATAAAACATAAAAATAGTCTAACTTTGGGTGGTTTCATCTGAATTATCTCTTATTTCTATGATCCGCAACTACCACATGATAATCTGGATCCCCCCCGCTCTGTAATAGCACTTCCCTTCCTCCCTCTCTATCCAACCTCTCTCCCTATCACCCATTCCCTATTAGTTCTGAAAATTTAATACCAATGGTGAGTATGCAATATGTTTGGGGGAGAATCAAAAAGATAAAGGGGGAAAATAAAAATAAGAGAAAGAAAATAAAAAAGGGCTTGGTCCAAACCCTAACACCTAATAGGATATTATGCTTATCCTAGGTCCCCCCATTTCATACTCAATAGTGGAAAATAGATATCAATTCTATTATCTATTCATAACATATATATGAATGAATATAAGAAAATTAATTTATAATTAATTAATTAATTGATTATTATTAATTATTTCATAAAAAATCTAATGGATCATATTTCCCCCAAAATCTTGTGGGTAAAACCCTATTTTTTACTAATAGAGTGGTCAAAAAAATAATTAATGGTCATATTCTCAGGGAAAAGACTACATTACCCCTTTCAATAATCTGAAGGAAAAAAATTCTAATTTATAACCAATTTGAATGTCTGTAAAAACATAGGACCTTATTGTAAGAGAATTTTTTTATAAACATATGATAGCTAGGAGAATCCATGTGGGGTGGGGGTTGGCTTGATAGAGATATGTGTAGGTTTGGTTCATAGTTAGGTAAAGTGTACGACCTAATAGTGCGGTTTGTCCAGTTTTTTACTTCACAAAATTGTTTTTTATTTTTATGTACTATTAATTAAATCCCTTTAACTAAAATACTCCAAATCAATTACCCCTCTCTCCCTTGTGTGACATACCCACCGTGCCACCCTTGGAGCCTCTCTCGACTCCACATCCTCCTTCATCAAAGGTTATTCACCACCACCTCTTTTTACAACCCCTCTCATGACCATTTCAATGTGATTCCTTCGTGGTTTAGGGATTATTGTCCATGGTAAGATCTCCTTATCTATCATCATCCTTTTTTAGGGTTTTTTCTCCTCCTCATCACCCCTCTTAGCTTAATGAACCCTAGGTCATGTGGGTTAACCCAATTTTTGTAGTTCTTTCATTTTTTTGGTATACGATGGGCCTTTCCATCACCTTCTTTTTTTTGGAATATTCCACTAAAAGATATGTGCTTTGAACCATTTCATCTCACCTACTATCATTTTAATGTAGGTGTCTCTATGGAACCACCAATTATTACATGTTTCAAATTTTATGTGTGTTTTTAGATTCTTTCATATTAATTTAGAAGCATATTATATACCCTATTATTCATGAAATTATTTCAATGTAGATTTTGTGTATTTCATGGCCCTGGCCCACATACCATATGCATGAATTTTTTCAAAATGGCACATTAAATTGTTTCAATAAATTATAATATTTTCTTGCAAAATCATACGTTTTTGGAATTGTTGTTTTGATTATCAAGTAGTCTTATAATGTTTAAAAAAATCATGGAACATGGTCACATTCCATGTGTTTTATTAAATTACTATTTGTATTTTCTAAATAGATTTAAATATTATATAAAAAAATATTTTAAGGTGGTATTCCTTTCGTAAAGGGTGAAATTAATTTTAAAGGATTGTTTTATAAAAAGTGCGGGGGTGATCCTTTTTTAAATGAAATGGAGATTTAATTGAGTTTTTTGGGTTATGTTTGGTGTTGATTATGATTCTATTGGTTTTATGTTATGGTTTTAAATGTTATTTTAATGGGATTTACAATTATATATATATATATATGTATGTAATGTAATAATTAAAGGATCAGGTAGTACTTGGTGAAGTGATGTTTGATTGATTTTTTTGTAACCCGGATGATCCTAAATATATGTGTTGATAATGTTTATATAAATCCATGGGATGGATTATTGAATTTTGATTCGTGATGTGATTAAAAAATGGGTCTATTTTTAAATGAAATGTGGGATGTGTGAAGGATGTGATTATGATGTTATCCCTCGGGATTTTTTGTTGTCATGAGATGAAATTTATTTTGAATGTGTCCAACTATTAGGTTATTACATGCATAAAATTATTGTACAAAGTGGGAGGTCATGAGACATTTCTAGTCTAGTTGATATTTTTCACAATCTAGTTTCCCCTACTTCTTTGTATTCTTCACTAGTGGGAGGGTCACTGATAAGATAAGGTCAGAGTGATTCAGTTGACCAGATGTGTGACTGTAAACTTATCGATAGTTGGCCCACATTTTTTGTCATGTACTTATCCCATTAGTCCCCATGGTGCTGCCTCATGATATTTATCCTATTTTATGCCTTTCATGATTTATTTTCTTGTGTGTTATATATTTCTTGGTTGTAAATGCTCTGATGTATGGATCCTCTTATGAATTTTCTCGATATTGAAGAGTACTATTTGATTTATTTACTGCCATTTATTAAGAAATTATATGTTTTAGGACTTCACCATAGTTAAACATTTTTTCCATTATTTTATTTGAGTTTTTTGTATTAAATATTTTAAAATCAAAAATGGGTATACCGTTTTTAATGTGATAATATTTGTTATAAATTCCAACATAATGTTTTTAAACCATTTTAGGTTTTTCTTTCAAAAGTGATGTTTTAAAAATAAAGGAATGTATCCCCCTTTTTTATGAAAAATGATTTTTTTTTCAAAAGAGGGTGAGAAATGATAAAAAGTGTTTTCCCCCATATTTTAAAGGATTTAATTAAAAAATTTAACTGTGAATGGTTTTATTTTATAAACGATGGTTTTTGTTTGAAAGTGGGATTGTGGTTTGGTTTTACAAAGCATGTCAACCCCTTTTTTGTACCCTATATTCAAACTAGTAATTTATAAACTATTCTACTAATTCATAAACATAAATTTATAAGGTATTGGTGACCTAATTATATTTTATGTGGTCATGCTTATATCATCTTAGTTACAGGTTCATGGTTCAATCTCCTAGATGCTCTTGAGATCAGTGTCACTTACCATTGTTGATGTGTCATCATGTAGGCGATAATATTTTATTTGGGGAAATATGGAAGAACAAGCCATATCTCTACAAATGATTGTGGGTTTATATTGTAGGATCCTTTGTGTACTAAGCCTACCTTTGTGGTTGATTCTCCCAATCATTCCTCGTGTTGGCGGTCTAATTTCTCGGATCATCCAATTGATCAATAGAGATGAAGTACATGGTGATAGTGGTCCAAGAGAACCGTCACCATCAATTGGATAATTGGACTTATGATCTCATTGAATTCATTGGATATTTCTTATGTGATGGGTAGTATACTCCCCCTATCCTATGGTTTGTATATATTGGGAAGACACTTCAATTACTCCTCAAATCTCACCGTGGCTCTTGATTTGGTCTATTGGAAGGTTGGGAATTATCTATACACATTAGATCATTGGAATACCCAGAGAACTGTGATGTTAACCCACCATCATTATTGATAAATGAAATCGATATGTTTATCGATTCTAATTAAAGTATGCCGGCAGTCCTGATGGTGATTGAACATTTAACATATATTCTAGTGAAATCATGCCTCCTAGTCCTCAATGAAATACTCTTGGATAAAGAAATTTTTAGTTTTAGGAAGAAAATATATGACAAGTATCTATTGAATGTCTAGGATCCAGTAAAAATCCTCTTCTCTATTACATGATGATCATACTTATAATAATGAAATCTATATCCTATTATAAATGGTCGAGAAATTGGTGGTGGAACTGATTTAGAAATTATTTGTATTTAACTTTCTTAGAGGTGGGTCATCACATGGTCCAACCATCCCCTAAATGTTGGAATATATCTTGGAGGTGGGGGATGCTTTAGAAAAATATCCAAGTAGTATGGGGTGTTCAAAACCTATAGGTTATCAAGAGTGGCAATATATTTTGATGGCATATCAAATTGTTCACCGTCATATGAGGGAATCAACCCAAACCCCAGTATCTCTCCACTTTCTTATGTAGAGATTCATATAAGGGAAGTTTATGGTGGAAAATGCTTGAACAATGGGAACCTCATAATGAAATCCAAAAGATCATCCACCTATCGGTACCAATAGATGGATTTGGGGATTTTATGGATAAAAACATCAGGGATTGTTAGCCTATGTAGATGGGATTTTTCTCACAAATCTATCAGTGGAGGTCAAATAACCTTCATAGATACATCCTTCATCTCAGAATATGATAGATTTATGGTTACACAAAAATTCCTACAATCCTATCCCTGATGGAAAGGATGATCAGTAATGGTGAGTGGATGTGAACCACTTGGATTCCTTCCTCACATGTTACAGTTGTCACCGCAAGCATGACCCATGTTGTCATTGTTTTTCCTCCAACCCTATGATAGATCATTGGAGTAGGGCGTTTCCTCACTACGGAGATGACTTCCATAGTAAAATAATTCATCATGGGACAACCCCTGAAAGTGTAATTGGTGCTAATGATTAGGAGAGTTAAACCAACCATCCTAAGAGGTGTTTGGGGTCTCAATACCAACTGGGATAAGATTTTTCCACACATTATAGTTTCAGGGTAAGGATAAGATACACTTATAGTGGATGGGGATATTAGAGATGGAGAAGAGGCCTCCTGACAGGAATTATTTATGTACTACCGTCGAAATAAGTGTTGAGTGTTCTAGACCAATGTAGGTGGAATAAGAGTTAGATAAAACTGGTCATGGGCTTGCAGATCCCATCAATAAAATTGGTGTTTCTGGGTGGGAGCCCCCATGGGAGGCTCAGGGGTGGTGGTCACTATGGGTGTGACCTGTATGTATTCCAATTCCACTACATAAGGGAGGAATCTACTAGAAAATTATAGAGAGAGGCTCCTGAAATATTTTATCATTTTGATAGGGGGATTTCCCTCTGTTTGACCCTTATGGATTGTTTAACTGACATAATTCCAGGGCCTCTAGATTCAATTCAGCCATATCTTTGGTTGGAATGACCCTTTCTTGTTCATTATGTTGAACATGAGCACTAATGATCCTTACATGGATTAGATCAAAAGTGGATATAGGTTAAGGCTTCTCGATATTCATTGATGAGGATTTATTCATGATGGGAGTGTAGTGGTGTGATTCTGTCATACCATTAGTACCCCTTCCCCGATGCTTGTCGATTGAAGGTCTTTTTTGTGCTCCCTATGGCTTGGATCCTATAAGGCACAAAAAACCAACCGTTAGTACATGACTAATAAAATAAATTTCTATCATTCCCAACATCATTTATCCTTTTTAATGGTGGAGGATGATCGACATCAATGTTTTCTCATACTATGAATTCTTAAAAGGATTTATTTGTTCACAATTATTGGAGAAGTGTTTAACACCAATCCCACCATCTGTTTAGTAGGGGAAATGTAACCAGTTATCTAGATCTTTTCATTCTCAAATATTATGTATCCCAACATTAATGATATAATCACTATTCAAGGATAATAAGTTCAAATTTGGTTCAACATTTTTTATTCGGATTCTTTCTTCTTGGGAACATGATGAACTTTCTATTGATCAACTTACATTATCACTTTCCAAAGGCGGGTGGCCTCTTCCAATGTGGTAAGTGTTATTAGATCATTGATCAAAATGGCATGATGGGATGCCAGTTCCACCTTCCATTTATTCATCCATAAATATCATCACTTATTCCATGTCTCATTGAAATTTTAAGTCATGTTTGTGAAACTCATCATCGATGCCATCTCAAGGTGGGTGGTAGTTAATTACATTGATTTTGTCTCAAAGGGTCAGTAAACTATGGTTAAAGTAGATGATATCTGTAACATCCGAAGATATTAGAATATATAAAATTTAATTTATAGTTTGATATTTAGGCAACATAGAGCTCAACACTGTGATATACTAATAAATTTTATTAATTTAACATGACTATTATAACCTAGCTATAAAATCAGCAGGTTTGAATAAGAAAAACAATTTAATGAAATATATATAAATGAAATATTCAAAAAAAAATTTATTAATTCTTAGGAAAAAACACACAATTTTTATTCAATTCATTTTATTTGTCAAATATATGTTTTAATCAAATTTTTTTTTTGAATTCAATGAGAAAATAAATGTAAATAATTTTTTGAAAAATCTTTAAAAATTACTTTATAAATTTATATAAAATTTTGAAATTATTATATAAAAGTAATCTTAGGGTGGTTTTTCGGTATTTTTCTGAAAATATTTACTTTCTAATTAATAGTGAAAATATCAATTTTTATTAAAAAGGATTTTTCTAATTCAACAATTGAAAAGTTAAATCTTTTTGGTTTTAAAGTTAATTTATTAATATTATATTACAAATAATTCAATTAATTTTATTGGAATCAATTTCATGGTCAAATTTTGATTAAAAACATTTTCATATTTACATGGGCATTTTTATGGAAAACTATTTTTCATTGCATTTTTTCGGATTGATTTTAAATCAAATTATACAACTTATGTGTTATAAATTATGAAAAATGGAATCCTTATTTTTAATCATGTTGTCAAAATTTATTAAATATTCCCCTTTTAATTTTGGACAACATGAATAGTGAACGTAATAATTTTGTTACCACAGTTAAGAGTAAATCAGGTAATTAAGGGTAAAAATAATATGATAGGGATTATAAAATTACCACAAAACATTTACTAATTTTATTGGATGAGTATTTTTTGACCAAAATCTTCCATGGGTCAAATTTATGACCCTTTGGAGCTACTTTTTCATCATTATTTCTCTTATAATATTATATTTTATGGAAAATAAAACTTGTGACACTATTACTTTTAATAATTATAAAATGTTTAATATATGTTTATTTAAAAGATATGTTTGACCGCATATAGTATTTTAAAATCAAAAATATTAATCTTATTCATGGTAACATATTCTTATTTTTAGGGAAGAAATAATTACATTAAATTATTTCACAGAAATGAGCCAATAATTATTTAGTTAACAGAAAAATCTATAAAATGTTTTAATTAAAATGTTAAGAACCATTAAACCACACAAAACATGAATAAATTTTATTTTATGAGATATGTTTTTCTATAATAATTCATTTTTCATATTTATGACTACTTTTTCCATTAGGATGTCATTATGACTCTAATAACATTTTATTTAATTAAAAGTTAAACATGTCATACTCCTATTTTCAATAACTATATTATTTTTAATATAGTTTTATCAAGATTATTTTTTCAAATATAAATATTATTTGCGAAGATAATATATTTTTGTACATTATAATAATTTATTTGTAATTTTTAGTCAATAAATAATTATATTAAATAATCAAAAAATGATGAGGAAGTAATTATTTAATTAGTAGAAAAGTAAAATAAATTATATTAAAACCATTAAAATTAATATAATTTGAGTTATTTTGACTTATTCCATGAAATTTATAGATTATAATGAAATAATATGCATTTTTAATACTATTTTTTCTAAGATATCTTGTTATCTTGTTCTTCATAAGGTCAATGTAATATATACTATCTAAATTGAAAATAAAGATATTATGTAGAATTAAAACATTATAAAATTATTTAATTATATTAAAAAATTTAAATAAACACAAAGGGGATAATATTTTATTAAAAAATTCATTCCATATTCATTAATAGGACATCTTTAAATATTTGTATATTGAATATCCTTATTATATTTTAAATTTTTTTGAGAAATTCTGAAAGACCCCCATTCCTAAATTATAAAAGGGCAGATTCTCCATCACATCATGAAAACACCATGATACTTCTAGATAAACCAATACCAACCCGTTTATCTTTCTAATATCATTATCCAAGTTTATAAGGTCTTGTTCTTCCAAAAATATTGACCCTAGTTTCTCTAGGTGGAGATCCGATGGAGGATTCTTTATGAGAATTTAATCATCATTACCCACTATTTCAAGTGTATTTATTATTCTGCTTCCTCTTCATGTGATATTTTGATGATAAATTGAAGAAAAATTATTATATATATTATCATATATAATTATATATATGGTACAACCTTATTCACTCATTTATCTACCATACAAAAAATGAAAGTACTGAGCGTGAGTATGTATGACTTACCGTCTCCATGACGTGGTGTAATTTCTTTCTCATCACCACTTCACATGGATTGTCATAATGATATAAATAGTGGATATATATTATATTTATTAAATTATATGAATTATTTAACTTAAATATATCATGAAGTTTCTTACAATTTAACTCATTAAGGGAATGATATCACCGCTCCAACAAACATATGACATACCATCTCTATGATGTGATATGATTAATTTTCCATGTTCAATAAATAAATAATTGTTATAAAAGTATATTTAATGATTAAATATGATATTTATAAAATTTATATTATTATTGAGATGATATATCTATATCTTATATGAAATAACTAGGACATTCGTGGAAAAACATTCAAGAGAAAAAAAAGAAATTAACTCTCAGAACCTGGAAAATAATGAAATATTATTAACGAACGGGTGGTAAGATGTTATAAAGGTATCTTATAAGATATTATAAATATGAATAATGTTTATGATTAAATTATTAACATGTTTAAAACCATTATAAAAGATATTTTAACACTTTTTAAGTATGACTAACATGGAGTAAGAGTTTTTTGTCTCACATTCATTTCTATAGGACATATGGCTTTTTCACCACATGTCTCTTTTGTGGGTAGTATATATTTCACATTAATTAATTTTTTATAAATGTTATAAATAATTTTGGTATCATTATATTTATATTATGTTCTTTTTTATAGTGATTATGATTCAAATGATATCCAATCGATAATGGTTTATTTCACAATCCCATTATTATTTGTGATTGTTTATGTTTAAGTATACGCTTGAGTATATTTCTATTCCAAGCTAATGTGTTCTAATAATGTTTCGAAACAGTATTTAATATTCTACAATAATTTTTTTAAAATCCTTTTTACCAACATTTTACTGGTTACAAATTTTTATCATGGAATATACATTCCATTTTCAAAACAATGCATCTTTGTCTTTTATCAAAAAAAATTGAAGGAATCATTGTTTTAATGTGTATAGTATGAACAAACATTAAAACCTTCATGACCACACAAATGTTTTAGAGAATATTTTATATGTTTCAAATGTTATTTTCAAATAAAATTAATTTTTATTTCATTGAATGTTTATTTTTAAAAATTGAATTTCAATTGGAAAAGGATATTTTCATAAAAAATGTTGTCAATGATATTTTAATTCAACACTAAATTCAAAAATTTAATTTGCTTTTAAACCATTGTGGATATGTTGTATTAAAATAATCCTTAATCTTTTATGAATTTTTTATAATTAGTTTGATTGGGTATGTACTATTTTGATACCATTCAACATATTACTCTAGATGGTTTATGATTATGTTTATTGAATGTGGAAAGTATTTAATTTTCATATACTAGTTTCAATATGAATGACTATGTTTTTATATTTCTTCCCATTCATATGTGAAATGTATTAGAATTTGTAACTGAAGTATGGGGCCTACTATAGCTTCTAGATGCATCGATAGGTTTCATGCGACATACTAGACCATGTTTTGGCCAGGACATTACTCATTTATGTATTCTTCTTAGACAAGGCCTTGATTATGTGTTTTATATGTATGGAATTATGTATTAAAATATTATGAATTATATTATTTATATTATATATGATTATATGATTAGAATAATATCCATGATTAAGTTTCATTTTCTTTTGTTTTTATATGGAAAATTTTGAGCATCATTTAGTCATGACATATTATGAAAATGTTAATGATTAAACGACATCTGTTCAAGTTATTTTACCTTTCCATATTATTTATCTCTTATTTACTCATAGTTTTTACTATATGATTACCATTATTGAGCATCTGATCTCAATACTTATGTTTTATTTTTTCCAAGGGGGTGAAGATGTATATTATGAATGACATGCAGTGATAATCTAGGAGAATAATGGAAATTGAATATTAATTAATATAAAGTATTTTATTTTTTATTGTTAATGAAATATTCAATTATGTATCTATTTTACCAAGACTACAAAACTATTCAGTCCTTCAGGATGTGATTACTTGTATATAGTACCAATGTAATAAAATAAATGATGACTCTTGGATACTAGGTTTGGGGTATTTATTGTTTGTATCAGAGGAAGTTTAATAGAAACCTTTGGAACAACATTTTGGAAAACATAGATTAGAGAATATAAACCAATGACTAACTTTGAGAATTATTCTAAGTATAGGATAACTTCTAATATATTTGGTAATGACCATAGATAACCTAAGTTAAATTTAATGATTAATAGGTTGATAAGAAGGTTTCACAATCTAGACATACATTGAATATTGTTCTATGGTTACATAATATGGCACTCTGATTATTGTGGTTTGCTTATTACACGTCAATGAATGAAACCAGAATGAACTTGGTTAACATTGAATGTCATATATAATGTGTTTATGAGAAACAAAATGGTATGTTTACTATAATAATGGATATTGTGATTATTCCTAATTAGTAATCATGATTCATGATTAAGAACATGCACCTTAACCAAATCACGATCTCTCTAGTGAAGAGAAAGATAGAGTTTGCTGAGAGATTGTGTCTGGAAAACAAGGAGAAATTATGATTCAGTTACAATATATTGATAATGTGAGAAGAAACACCATAGTGAATGATTTATAAGAATGATAATATCTTTTTGTGTGAGAAAGATGAACAAAAAGCAAGTAATTACTAAAGAAAAATGAAATGTTTGGTTAACAAAATGGTTGAGAAAGATTCCCCCCTATGGTATAATCAAAGGTTGAATATTTTAAATGTGGAATGTATAGGCATTATAAAAATCTGTTTCCAAGGTGGTAATCTCATGAATATACCTAGAAAGGTTTTCTGAGTAATGGTTATATCAATGATGATGAATAGATAAAAAATGTCATAATAAAGGAACAAGGTATTAAGTAATAAGATGATGAGTAATAGATAATGGTTTTAGAATCTATTGAAATGATTAATGTAATTTAATTGGATTGAATAATTATGTTATACGATTATTTTATCAATGACATTTGGTTATATGAAGTATTAAATGAAGAAGAATTGCATGACAATATATTTTATTTAAGGATTGGAGACAATATTTGGAATGTTACTGATGACTAGGAAAAATGTTTCATTGGAAGTTGATATTTTGGAAAACACATGATTATGGAAATATATCCCTTAATATATGCTTTATGATAAAGATATTTTTATGAGATATTATTGGTTAGTTATTTGATGGTGAATTTTTGGTTTTCTATATGACTGGATTTATTGAGTATATCAAACTACCTGATATTTTATTTTTGGGAGTATGATTTTTTTCATTGATGTTTTATGGTGATCAAGGTATTTATATATATAGTATGTGAGAAAAAGAGCTACATTGTTTTTTTGAGGATAAAGTGCGATTTATCATATTGAATAAACATTTCTAACCATTTTGGATTCTCTAAATTTTTTAATGCTGAGGGAATGAATTATGAATCTTATTATTTGTTAAAAGTTCTTATAGAATAAAAATAATATTCTTCACTTATACCCATTTCCATGAGTTATATATAAAGTGGAAATATATTTAAGTACAACCAAAGGATGGTATTCTGCTTATGACAAGGAATGAAATCACATAAATTTATTTTCTCAGGTTCTTTATATGGATTGTAAAAGAACCCCTTAACTCTAGAAAAAGGATTTTGAACAAAAAAAGATTAATTTTCCTAACTATAAATCAATATACTTTTATCACATAAATAATTTATAGTTTTGTGATGATTATTTTTCAAATTACCAAATTTTATATCACTCTCCATCAAAACCTAATTTTTTTATTTCTATTTTAGGACCATATTTCCACATCCCACTAATGTTCTTCTATTAATAATCCTAGTATTTCTATTAACACCACAATAACCTTTACCAATTTTTAAGAGGTTGTTTTATTAACCAATTCTATGATGTTGGTTTCCCAAAAAGGAGTTTTCAAAGATGAACCCTTGATTTTTCAAAGTAAAATTTCAAACAAGGAGGAAGAAATTTTTTAAAGGTGTGTGTGAATATTTATAACAATATTTTGAAATATATATTTGATATTCATATTCAATGAAAATTTATTTATTAATTTTTTGTAAATAAGAAAACAATTTTTAGTAAATTCATTTTATTTTTCACATGTAAGTTTTAATAAAAAATAGATTTTCATTATATTCATGTGAAAATAAATATAATTAATTTTAAAAAAAAATAGAAAATTTATTTTACAAAATGGACTTAATTTTTTAAATCAAGATATAAATGTTATATTAGGGGGATTTTTTTTCATTTTTCTCACGATATTTAATTTCATGTAAATAGGTAAAAATACATATTTGTATTGATAAATGTATTTTTATTTTCATAAGTGAAAATTCATATTTTATTTTTAAAAAATTATAATTATTTATATTATATTATTATTAATCTAAATATGTTTATTGGATTCAAGTTTAGGCTTTATTTTTGTATAAAAACATTTTTATTTTTAAAAGGGCGCTTTTCCTAAAAAATTGTTTTTCTTATCATTTATCTAGATACATTTTAAATTAAATTCTTCTACTTTTATATTTTTAATTAAGAAAAAATGGAATCAATATTTTGAACCAGGAGTACCAAATTTAGTAGATAGTCCCCTTTTATTTTTTGAAAATATGAACAGTATACTTAGTACTTTTTGTTAACACAGTGAAAGGTCAATCAAGTAATTAAGGGTAAAAATAATATGATAAGTATAATATAATTACCATAAAACTTATAATAATTTTATTAGATGAGAAAATATAGAAAAACCCCACTCATGGTTTGAAATTATTACCATTTGGATCCACTTGTTTGACATTATTTCCCTTATAGTATTTTATTTTAGAAATTTCCAACATGTAACAATATTGTTTTTAATAAGTATAACATTTTTAATATATGTCTATGAAGAATATATGTGTATCCATAAATATTTTTTTTTAATATAACATATTTATCTTAATCATTGGTAAATTATTTTTAAATTTTCATAATGAAATAAATCATTAACGACATGTACAATAATGATTCAATGATTGTTTAATTAATGGAAAATTCAATAAAATAACTTTAATTAAAAGGATAATAACCATTAAATTACATAAAAAATTGAATAAATTTTATCATTTGAGTAAATTTTATTCAAAATAGTTCATTATTTTTATTAATGACCATTTTTTCCATTTGGAAGTTGTTATAACCTTTACAACATTTTATTTTATTAAAATTCAATCATGTCACACACTTTTTTAATAAGTATAATATTTCTAATATGGTGTTATCTAGAATATGATTGGACTATAATTATTATTTTCAAAGATACAATATTTATATACATTATAATAATTTATTTTTAATTTTTAGTGAAGAAATAATGCCATTAAATAATTACATAATGATGATGAAGTAATTATTTGATTAATGGAAAAGTCAAATATATTATATTAAAAATATTAAAACTAATGTAATTTTAATTAATTAAGGCACTAAATGAATTTTCAACAAGAATATGACATATCAGGGATGTATTAAAAGTCTTTTTTGGATTATATATTGGTATCTTTATATTATTAATGTCAATGTAATGAATAGTATCAAATTTGACCATAATGTTATTATATGGAATTAATATTTTATTAATTTTTATAAAAATATTAATAATCTAATTAAAACCAAATATGATAATATGTGGTCAAACATATCATCCCATATTCATTTATAGTCCATTTTAAGTCTTTTCCTCTTGAATATTCTTATTATATTTTAAATTTTTTTCAAATTCTATATGTGCCCCTCACCTCAATTATAAAAGGGCTTATCCACCCTAAATTATTAATAAAACAATGAGCCTTCTAGAACAACCAAACCCTTATGATTTCTCTTATAAAAACACTATTCATGTTCTTCAGGTCTTATTCTTCCAAAAAGACCAACTGTAGTGTCACTATGATGTGATCCAATAGAGGATTCATTAAGATAAGGTAATCAACTTTACCATCTCTTTCATGATTATTTCTTCTTATAAGTCATATACTTGTGTTATTTATATTATAGAGTAATAGACACTGTATCATATATATTATTATATGTTATTATTATTATTTTTCATCTATATTCCTCCATTTATCTATCACACAAAAAAACAAAGCACCGCGTGTGCATAGATAGGACTTACCGTCTCTACGTTATGGTGAAATTGGTTTTTCATCACCACTTCACATGGATTCTTATAATGATGGAAATATTGGATATATGTTATCTTTATGAAATTATATAACTTCTATAAATTTAATATATCAACAAATACTTTACAATTTCCATTGTTAAGGGAATTATATCATCGCTTGTGTGTGCGTATAGCCAACAGTCTCCAAGACATGATATGATTAATTTTCCATGTTAAAAAATGAAAGGGTGGTTCTAAACCCATATTTAATGGTTAAATATTATATTTATAACATTAATATATTTGTTTATATGGTGGATATATATCCTATATAAAATAACTAGGGCATTCATGATAAACTTTTCAAGAAAAAACAGGGCAATTATCTTAGGAAATAAGGAAAATAATGATAAATTATTAATAAAGTTATTGTAATATGTTATAAAAGGACCATATAAGATATTATAAATATTATTAAGGATATGGTATAAATTATTAACATGTTAAAAACCATTATACATGATGTTTGAACAATTTTTAAGTAGGTCTAACCAAACGTAAGAGTTTCTTGGCTCACTTTTATTTTTATGGTGCATATGCCTTATTCGACACATGTCTTCTTCGTGTTGTGCATATTCTACACCTGAAAAAAATTTATGATAAATATTTATAATTTCATTTGGATCTAATTATTTATATTATGTGATTTATTTCATGGTGATTATTATTCAAATGGCACCTTTTCAGTAAGGGGTTTTTTTACAATCTCATCAATATTTGATATTATTTATGTTTAAGTATCCAATTGGGAATATTTTTCTTCTATGTTAATTTATTGTTAACATATTTTCAAAAAACTTTTAATATTATACTAAAATTATTTAAAATAGTTTTTATCTATTTCTTACTTTTTTTAATTTTTTGAATGGAATCTTTATGTCGTTTCAAAATAATTCCCATTTTTGTTTTATCAAAAAAGTGAACATAGTAATTATTTTATCATGTATGGAATGAAAAAAATAACCATATGATCTAGTTATTTATTAAATGGAATGTGTTCTAGTAATTTTAACTTTTTATATTTTTATTCCATATTTACTCATAGATTCAGTTGTACCTTTATGCTTACTAAGCATCTGAGACCATGCCGTTATTATTTTCTATTTTCCCCCAGGATGATAATATGTATATTATGATTGACATCTAGGGATAATCTAAGAGAATAATGGCAATCCCAAATGAATTTTAATTTTTTATTTTTTAGTTATAATTAAATATTCAATTATTTTTCTAGTTTACCAAGACTACTAAACTATTTGTTCATTCAGTATATGACTCCTTGTATCTTATTACTTTGTAATAATGTATCCAATGAATCTAGGATACAAGTTTTGGGGTAATTATGGTATCATTTTGAATGTATGATTATTTTTGGACATTGGTTTTATTGAGAACCTATAACATATTCCTATTTCAATGTTGATAAAATCTCATGTTTGAGGCATCATAGACATTGAATCCAATGTGTCCAATATCTACCAAGAGGTATTTGAAACCAGAGGACTGTAATACTTCAATGGATTATTTACCCTAGTCATCCCATGGTCATTATATGGGATAGAGATTCTAGGATAGGTCATTGGTTTAACATCTTCTGGGGATAGGTATGTCACATGTTAAATGTCTTGTGGAAATAGGTAGGTCACAAGTTAAATTTCTATTGTTTATAGGTATTTAAAATTTTTAACGTATTATGGGGATAGGTATGGGGGATTTAATTTTATCCCCATTGAAAAAATGATCACATTTTGAGTTTATTAACTCCTAGGGAGAAAATATGGATATTTATTGGGAATTCTTGGAAACATGGATTGGACATCATAGAGGTATCCATTGTGTGTCAGAATTGGACATCAGAGAGGCATCCTACACACCCTATTAAATGATAGGGACTAAAAACCATGAAAGTTGATGTCATAGTTTAAAATCATTTAACATGATCAGTAAATGCATCTCATCATCAGACGGTAGAGATGCTTGCATCGTGGAAGTAGAGACAAAAAGGGATAGTGTGGGAATTATGTGTAGGAAGGGCATTATGTTTGGGTTTTTTATCCCATGGAGGTGTGGGTATCATCCCCTGATGATCATATATGGAGAATCCGACATTTATCATACATGGTGGTCGGTGTGGTTGTTATTGTTGGTGTCCTTGCACCAAAAGTGTGTACTTTTATTAGTTGTATATTCAATGATTTAAATATTAATAAAATACTTTTTATAGAGTGTTCATTGTACTACATGAGATTAATGTTATAATGTCAAATTTTATCTAGCACATTGATAAGTTCATAGCAGTTCCCTACAATGATGAGAAACTTGAAGTCCGACAAAGATATTCTTTAATATAGTTCCATGGTTACATAACATTCTCTAATGGGAAACATAGAATATAACATTCAGGAATGAGAACTCAAAAGTATATGAGGCTTCTTCTCATGATGTTCACACTTGTTAATCTCTAAGACATGATAATATGACAATAGATCCACCATTACAAATTCCGTGAGTTTTGGTGTTATAATATATTCCTATTAATGAGAATGTTTAATGGATATTATACTTAAATATTATAATTGATGCCTATCATGACTTACACACTTAGATTCACTAATGAAAACCACTACGCAATGTGTTGTTGGAAATTAGGGTATCTTGGGTGCATCAAAAATAACATGTTTTTCATGGATAATTTGAGGAATTATTTTTCCATACCATCTTTATGAAATCATATATGTAAGCCCTTTTATTGGGTTCCATAACCCATTGCTTGATATTATTCTGGGACATTCCCACCAAATGCTAATGAAAAATAATTCTACAGGGTGACACAGTAAGTGATTCTGTTTGTCTCAACTTTAATTAATGAAAAAATATTATTCTCAAGACAATGGGATAACATTATTCAATTTTTATCGATAAATAATATTCATTGTTGAATAAAATATTAAATATATTTATTCTAAAGTTCAAAATAATTCATGAGAATTTTGAATAGACCAAGACCATGTTTGGTGGAAAATAATAATTTACAAGCGGGTTAAATAATATTTGTTAGTGAACAAGTTTGAGAATGCACTATAAAATAATATTAATAACATTATTATTATTTTTATTATTATTAAAAAGTGGTATAATAAATATTATTATACTATTTTAGGTCATGTGTGAAATTAAACAATATTTTAACGTAAACCATATACCTATAAGTAGATGGTTATGTATCTGGTGTAGGGTTAATCGAGATATAGAGAATCATTGTGCGTAAAACATTTCTCTCTCAAATTCCTCTTTCTCTGTCCTTCTAATGAATAATAAATGAAAGAGAGATTACTTTATGACTGAAGGTTTAAAAATAAACAAAAATAGCACAAGAAAAATGATTCACTATTCTAGCACTGGAAAATTTATCAACATTCATTAAAGTTTAAAGGAACATGTGTCGAACAATGCTGCATGGATTCTACACATGAATCCTGATAGTGAAATGAAGATAATATGAATGGGTATTTAAAAGATCATAATCGTCATTAATGAAATGATTCTAAGATGAGTTAATCATTTATTGTGCATATAAATAAATTAATTATAAATTCAGGTGAAATATACCCTCTCATTGTTTTGGGGAAATCAATATTAAATTAAATTTCAATATGACGCCAAAAAAATTCTCTTCCATTTCACATGGAGCCTTCTTGTGGTATCAGGTGTGTCACATTTTAAATTTGTAATTTTTTATTTGATTTTTGATCATTATTCCCAATTGAGTTATCATTTTTCATTTCATTTTATTTTTACCATAATCCAATTTAAATTACATGCTTCAAAAAATTTATCATCTTAGTTAAATGTCTCATATTTAGAAATGTCTTAGAGTAGATGAAGAATGATGAAATATTCCATTAGGAAGTGCCAAGGTTTTGTCCGATAAGACTTGGTTACATTGCGTATAGCCAATAAAAATGTTGTTTACCGATGTATACTGTATTTAGAAGTGTTAAGAGATGTACAATATAAAAGATAGTTACTACATGTAGTTGGCATACACATCATGTATTCTGCATAGGTTAGTAGTGAAATTCCTAAAATTTGTGTGGTCATTATACATGATTACACCATGTGAGATAAAATTCCTAGAGAATTAGTGATAAACGTGATGTTTATATGGTATAAAAATTGTGCAGTTCATCATTTCCCATATATGAAATTCATGCTGGTCTATTTGGAAAGTTATAAAGACAAACAACATCAGTGATAGATGGGGTGTAGCTAGTCTTTAAATGTTGTGTCGTCACAACCAAATAACATTCCGAGTTCTTTATCTATTTGTGAGACAACATAGAAATAGTCGTACTAATTGTGTTGCTATCATTTACAATTTTTGTAGTCCGACTGATGTACATACCGAAGCGCTATATGTGTAACCTCAGTACATGAATGACATGATACATGGAATTTATCTCATATTTACACTCCATATATGTTCCCAATTAAGGAAAAATGATTTTACTTATTTTAATATTAATAAAATTAAAAAAATTATTTTATAGATTTTTACATATTTTGTTTGATAATTTATTAATGGTTGTAATTAATTTTAGAATCATAATTAATTTATATTAATAAATTTATAATGATTGGTTCTCCCATTTAATTACCTTGAATTCCATTGTGATCAATATCTCTAAACGAATTCAGATGATCATTGAGATGAAAAGGAAATAATTAATTTATTTATTCAATCAATCAATCACTTTTATCTTAATTATAAAGAACAAATAGAAAATAATTTTAAATAGAATACTTTTGTGTATATGTTGCATGTATGACTATTCATTAGAAAGACTATGACCTTTGTATGTGTTAGATGATTTAATATAATTATTTTTATGTGTTTTTAATTATTAAATTTTAAATTAAATATGAGGTCCTATGTGATATCAATCCAAATATTATTATATAGGAAATATGTGTCCATGGGTTTTTATGTAATCCCCATTAAAAAATCATATTGTTCCCCTCAAAACCATTTGAGTAATAAATATATGAAATTAATATAGTATCTCAAGGTGGGTGGAGGTGGAATATGAATCCATAATGATTAGACTCATGTAATACACATGTGGACAAGTGGAATGATATAACTAATGCCTAGAGTGGAAAATGGAGTAATTCCCCTAGGAAAAAGGTTGATTTATTGTCCAATCAATAAATAAACTATAAAATAAGATCATGATTATTTCATTTATGTAATATATATTTCTATATTATGATTTATTTAATTTATATATGAATGAATTCTATCACATAAATTAATTAATTAATGTGAGACAATTGAATTTAAATAATCATATTATGCATAAATGTTTTATTCTACATGGTTAATTAATTATATAAAATACACATACTAATAAAAATTTATGTGATGGAGAAAACAAGTTGAAATATATGCATAACAAATTAAAATCACTGAAATATAAATTAATTCAGACTTGTAATTCCGCTACTTGATTATGAAGGAAAGACTTAGAACTAAGTGTTGGACCAACCCTCGTTGGGACACATACCTTTAACATGGATATATTATGATGGTTATGGATAAAATTAACCATATCACATCATTATTATTATTATCCCTCTCTAGATATGATTTCACATGGTGGCATGTTTTGAGGAATTCCATGTTCGGATTTCAAGATTTGGGAGTCCACTCAACAGATCAAGGAGCTCAAGCCCGCATTTGGAAAAGACCTACATACCAAAATACCATCAAGTAGCTTGAATAACCCTTGTTATTTTTTTGTGAAGGGGAATATGGATCCTTTTCAGTAGATTTTTCTAGCTATAAGACATTCCTACTTCAATGACGAGAGATATGGGTACATAGTACAATAGTGGGAGATTTAATAAAATTTATTATTATTATTTCTCACTTAAATTTTAATAAAATAAAGTCCTAATAATATTCTATTTTATAATTATGAGAAATGAAAATTTCATTATTCACACTATCCCAAAAATCTGGATTGAGAAAGAATATCTCTTCATTGGAAGTAACATCTAGGAGTGTCCTAGACACCTTCAGGTAGTGATGCACCATGAACAGAAACCATACATATTAGAATCCTCAATTCCTGATCTGCCTGCTAAGGAGGAAAGTGATGAAGAGTTCCTTATCTATAAAAATCTTTTGAAAAAAAAGTTGATGTTAATTATTTTAAGTTATATTCTGTGTCTATTGAAATATTTATATATAATGAAAATATTGATGCTTATAGATTCATTGATAATCTTCAAGGCCTATACTAGGAGAGAGGTAGATAATAAATGTCTGAGATTACTAAGGATATTTTTCAGTGAAATCTAAGAGAGGGTACCTCAGCTAGGCCACACATAGTCAGGATAATCAATTACATTGAGTGTCTAGAGGATATAAGGTTTAAAATATCTAAATATCTATGAACCAATATCATTATTTCATAGCCCCCTTAAAGATTTTAAAATTTTGTTATAAATTTTAACATGAATGACTTAGAGATGTATCCCATATATCGTCTTACTCATATTTTCAAAGTGAATAATGAGATGAAGTGTGAAATGTTTTACATACTTATGGTGAGAAAATGGAAAGGTAAGGTGAAGAGATCTAAGCCCAAATCATCTTAGTTCCCTTCCAAGATGAGGAATATAAAGGGAAAAGTAAGAGAACAAGTTGTATCTATTTTACATTTGGAATGAAGTACCACTGAAAGAAAATCTGCATCTAGGAAAATAAGTAAGGGGAATATTCAGGTGTGTTTGTTATAAAGTGAAATTTATCTATTTCTAAAACATTTGTTTTATAAATAGCTTGTGGTGCTCACATACGCATTCAAATATAAGAACTGATTTGATTCATAAATATTAATTGATGAGAGTTAGATCAACAAGAATCCAACTAGGATAAATTTTTTGTTGTAGCTATCATTGGCTTCCTCCTCACAGTACCAACTAGAATGATATTGGTTTTTAATGTTTTTAATTATGTTCCATATGTTATCAAAAACATTATTTATAATTAAAAAACAAGATATAAAATTATTTATTTTCAAATTTTGTGAATAAATATTTTCTCTTTTATATGGAATTTTTTTATTATACATAACATTTTAATAATGTTCTTTATGTGTTGGATTGCACAAAAAAGGGTAATTAAAATGTATAACTAAATAAAATCACATGACTCATACCACAACAAACATTACAATTAGTGTATAGGTCATGTAAATAAAAATAATTTGACTAAATTACAATAAGATGAATATCTATATTAGTTTGAACTAAAAGTACTTGGGGAATGTGACACATTTATACAAGGAGAAATAATCAAATCCCAATTTAGTGGAAATGGTGAATGGGAAAAATAGAATATTGAATTAGTTCATACCAATGTGTGTGGACCATTTTCTGTTGGAGAAATGGGTGGGTACACATACTTTATAACTTACTGGTAATTTTAGAAGATATGTATATGCCTACATGACGAGGTATACGTTACACTCTTTTGATTAATTCAAAGAATACAAGAATGATGTTGACAACTATCTTGGTAATAAGATTATGAATATACACATATATTGTGGTAAAGAATAACTTTATCAAGACATAGGTGATTATAGATGAGAGTTTTTTATTCTATATCAACATAGTCTTCCTTATACACTTAAGTGGAATGGTGTAAGTGAAAGGACAAACCACACCTTTTGGGAGATAATTAGATCAATAACCAGTTAGGAAATTTTTCCCTTATCCTTTTGGGTATATGATTCTAAAAAGAAACATAAATATTAAACAAAGTGACAACTAAGGTATTATACAATATAACATACAAATATTTTAAAAGAAATAAACTCATGTGTTCATACTAACAGATGTGGCATGGTGAAGTAATTATTATGTCATTTTTAGGTATAAAACTTACACTCTGAGGAAAAAATTGAACCTTTATAGGATACCCTGTTGAACCATGGGGCTATTACTTATATGAACCATCATAAAAAATGTAATATTGGAAATAAATTCCATATTCTATGAGTGGGATAACATATGTAAAAGATATAGTTTAATAAAGATAGGATTTAATGAGGTCAAGGGTCAAGGTACAGAAGATATGGAAGAGAAATATATTCCAAAAAGCCTTTTGGAAGTAGATGTTATTACAGATACATAGAAATTAAATAACATTAAATCATGGATGGATCTAAAATGCTTTAAATAGCATCATGTAATTGACTATAAAGAAACCATTTCATTAGTCACAATGCTCAAATCCCTTTATAATTATACTTTCCATTAAAACCTCACATGGTTATCAGATTTAGTAAATTGATATCCATGTAGAGATCCATAATGGGAACCTTTAGGATGATGTCTATATGACACAACATGAAGGGTTTGTGACTCTATAAGATTCCAACAGGGTTTTGATGTCTAAATATCTATTAATGGATTAAATAAAGAACCTAGTTCCTTGAATTTTTCTGATGAATCAATAATGGAATTTGGTTCGATAAATAATGATTTTGATCTATGTTTTTATAAATTGTTTAGTGGTAGTGCAATGATCTTCTTAATAGTATATGTTGATGAAAAGTTACTTATTGGAAATGAAATACTAGTCTTACATTCTATTAAATCCTTTAGAATAAATTCTTCTCCATGAAGGAATTGGGTGAGGAAAAAATATATTCATGGGATGAATATCCTTCATGATATATCCAATAGGTTTTTCTCCCTTAGTCTTGTTACATATATCGACAAGATAATGAAGAGGTTCGGTATGGAACAATCCAAGAGGGGGTTGTTTCTTGGGTCAAATGAAATACATCTTTCTTGGAGAATGTGTCCTTAGACACATGAGAAAAGAAATATAATTGAAAGGATTCTATAAGTGTTAGTGATTAATTTAGTCATGTTTGTTAATAAATTTGTTTTGCTTCATGTCGCCAACACATTAAATACAGCTGGAAGATATCATGATGACCCAAGTGACCCCCATTGTATAGTATTCAAAAGTACCCTTAAGTAACTGAGGTTTACTAAAGATATTTTCTTATACTATGGTGGAGAATATAAACTATTCAATAGTCACTATGTATATTCTAGTTTATAAATAGATAAATATGATATAAAATCACAAACAGGATATATCATCACATTGAATAGAGGTCGTGTGAATTGTAAGAGGTCAAAGAATGTTTTGGTCTCATATCCTATAGTAGATTCCAAGTATATTTCTACTTCTTGATGAATCTCAAGAAGCGGTTTGGATATGTAACTTTTTCTATGTTCTTGATGTGGTTCCTAGAAGTAATTATTTGATCACACTACATGGTGATAATATTATAATGATGAAATCCCCAAAGGGGATAGGGTCATATCAATGGATTATGCATATACTTTAGAAGTTACATCTCTTGAGATATTTTTCTCAGATAGGTGAGGTTTTTGTTATAATTATTTCCAAGAAAGACAACATGGAATAACCCTTTAATAACTACTTTAATCTATATACAAATGATTATCATATGAGGTTTAGTGGATCTAAAATCACAGCCAGTTGGATCTAGCCCAAGTGGGAGTTTCTTAGAGTTGGTCTCCAAGGGCCAAATATCTTTACTAAGATTATATTTATATTATAAAATTTTAATATATATAACATCTTATTAAATATTTTTCTTATTTTTATAAATGAATTTAATGTAATAATGTTTTATGGTATATGATTCATTGATAATCTCATAGTTGTTTCCCATTATGATGTGAAGCATGAAGAGCTAGGATGATATTATTACGTATAGTTTTATGGTTGTACAACATTCTATGATGGGAAACATAGAAAATGACTATTATGTGAAGTAATCATAATTTCATGAGGAATACTCTCTTTATGTTCTCTCTTGGTAATATTCTGGATGATAGAGTATGAGAAAATTCTTGCAAGTAATAATTCTATGTGTTTTAGTGTGATTAGATATTCCTATCTATGAGTATGTGTAATGGTACTAAGAAATTAATATTATCATTAATGCATATCCCAAATCATTCAGATAAAAATATTTTTAAAAACCACCCTTACATTTGATTTTAAAAAGTAGGGTATGTTGGGTGCGTGACAAATGACTTGTTATTAATGTATTAGCTAGGGAATGAGTTATCCCATTCGCATTTATGGAAGGTTATATCACAGTCCTTTAATTGGATTAGAACCATATCATTAAATTTCATTGTCATGGAGTGAATAAATTATTACATCAGATTGTTAATGGTATACTTTTCAAGTGCATAGGTTGATGACATAGAAGAGAAAATTTTGTGATGAGATATTTTGATAGAAGGATTGCATTACATAATGAAATTTGATATGTGGTTGTTTTAATGGAGGAACTATGTTATTTATCATGGGTTACCTGACCCATTTCATGATATTATTCTTGAACATTAGTTGACCCCATCTATTTCAGTAGATAAAATATACTATAGGGTCACATAATAATTGAATCTAGTGATCTTAATTAAATTTTATTTGAATTGAATTGATGGGATACATATTATTCTTTAGACAGAGGAATAATTTTATTGATAAAAAATATTTATTGAAAATTTAAATATTTAATATATTTATTCATGTGATCAATAAATTATAGAGGAGGTCAAATAGACCAAGACCATCTCCAGTGACAAATATTAATTTATAAGATGGTAAATAATATTTGTTATTTTGTAAGTTAGTATGGTTTCCAAAATAAAAATGATATTATTATTTTATTTGGAATGGGGTTTAATAATTATTTTTATTTTATATTAGGTATAAAAAGATATTAAATAATATTTTAATCTATACACTACCACTATAAATTGATGGTTATGTCTATTATGTACTGTTAATCAAGATATAGAGAATCGTTGCACCCAATAAATTTCTCTATTGAATTATTTGTGATCTTTAATTCTATAGAAAAAGATATGAAAGATAGGTTACTTATTGATTTATGTATGAGTAATCAGTAGAAAACATTCAAGAAAATTTATTTTACATTCTATCACATAGAAATCAATTGGAATTTCTCATAGATCAAAGGAACATGTGGGGATCATCGATAGAGAGATTCTACAGTTGAATCCTTATAGATTAATGAAGGTAATATGAAAGGATCTCTCTAAGATCATCATTATAATCCAAGAAAGAATCATAGGACATGGAAATAATTTCTACTAAATATAAATAAGATAATTATAAATTAAATGTGAGGGATACTATATTAGGGTTTTGGGAAATATGATATTAAAATAAAATTAAATATAACACCCACAAAAGTCCTTTATGCTATATCCAATAACTTTAGGGGTGTCATACCATGATTACAATACATGGTAAATCCTGTTTTCAAAGGAATGGTTAGGGACATAGTTTAAAATCATGTATTGAGGATGTTGTCGGAAAATATAATGCCATAGGAATAAGACATGGGCTAAGTAGTTTGACATCATTCAGCCTAAACATCAAATGGGACTACACCCTAAGATACTATATTCGAGAAGGAAAATAGCATAAAGAATAATATATTATTATGGGAAATGAAATCTACTTCCCCTGATGATTTAATCTTAATGAATTTCTTGCATACCCCATAGGTACCATTAGGTGGTGCGTGGTGTAAACACATTCAAGGTGAAGTGGAAAAGAGGGGTCCCAAAATTAGTGTTCTTTTACTTAGTACAAATAGGTGATATAACTATATAGGATGTACTTGAAGAGAAGAGGATAAACACAAGGTTTTGTGATACTGATCATGTAGAAGATTGTAGAATTTCTGAACCATGTTTGATTGGTTATAAAGAACCTTGGCACTCAACATTCATGAAAGTGAGTCTGATGAAAAAATGTGCCGTGAATAAGCTTAATGGAAGGGTTTTGTAAATATTGGGAGTATAGTGATGGATTGGGGGTTTGAGAAGGGAAGAGGGATTATGATAATGGACCTTCACAAAATAGTATGGCCCAATCCTGGGGTAAGGTCATTGTTCCAATGGGGAAGGATTCAGGAAGGATAATTATATCGCAAAACCCCAAGGGCCAGGAAGGGTCGTATTCTAGTGTGAAAGTCATGGAATTCGATAAATGAATATTTGTAATTGTCTGAAGTTCTCTGGATTCCATTTGTGTCAGTTTACTAAAAAATGGATACCTATAGAAATCCATCTCCCATTTATTCTCAAATGTTTGAGTTTCATTAATTTAGATCTATTTTCAGTTGTCCAAAGGTTATGTCCCAAAAAGTTCAAATGGGGGGGGGGCGTATAGGAACCCTTAAGGTAGGTAGATTAATTTTGTGAAATCTATCACCTTTCACATTAGATGAACTATTGTGGAGGATGGTGAGTTTCAAGAATCAAGATAGACTATTAAAAATGTTACCGCCTCATCATCCACATCACAGTAAAGATCATCATGAGGAATAGAATGGTCATGAAGGGTTTGAACCATGTTAATCTAGAACCTTAAGTTGATTTGGGACATGTTTTAAACTGAATTTTCCTAAAAATGTCCATTCCTTTTTCAACATCACACATGAAACAAGTTTTTCAGTTTCAAAAACATTGTTTTGGAACATGGTGTTTTAGTTGAACCATTAAAGAGAAGGATTTTATGACATGATATAAACATCATGAAATATTAAATATTCATATATTCGTGCACATGGTAGGGTATTACAACTATTTTTTCAGAGATTTATTGAAACTGGCTACTATGATAACTACTCTCATCTTAAATGGGGGTAATTTCATTTGGGATTCAAAATATCAAAGTTCTATTGAATATTTGAAGTGTATTTTGACTTATGCACCATTGTTGAATCTTCCAGATCATATGAATGGATATATGGTATTATTGATGTATTAGATTTGGTTTTTGTTTGTGATATTATGTAGTGTCATTAAGTTATATCCTATGGTTCCAAAAAGTTTAGGCCACACAAAAAGAACTATCTGTCCCATGATTTTAAGATCACTGATGTGATGCATGCTCTTAAGAGTTAGTAAAAATACCATTTTGGAGAATTTTTAACCATTTATTCTGACAATAAAATAATGATTTATATATTCTCTAAAAAGATGAACTTTTTCTGTGGATTTTGGGTAGAGTTCTATTGATGTTTTAATTTCAGAATTTCTTACACCCCTAGTATGGGGATTTTCATTACTGATTCTTTGAGCCGGATACATCTGACCTAGTCTATGAAAGAATCATCATAAGTAAGAAATCTGATGGATCTCTTTTCATTGATTCATTTGGGAGTTTTGGGTTATGTGACTGATATTGTTCTAATAATAGTGATTTTGAAATCCTCTCTCCTTAAGATGATTCTTCAGGATACTCAGCTTGATGAATTATTTTATGAAATTAGAGACCCCTTTAATATTGTAGAGACTATTGGTGTCTAGTAAATATCCTCTAATGGTGTCCTATGTTTCCATAACTAGTACATTATACCTTTTATAGTGAGAAAGTTGGGGATAGTGGAATTATAAAATTCCTAAAGGGCAGTGCACCATTTCACTATGATGTTGATTTATGGCATGCGATAATGAGTCTGGTGAATAAGTATTAAATAAGACATTACTGAGTTTTAATCATTATTATATCTTCTATAAGGTTAAGGACAAGCACCAGAAACATTTTTGTTTGCGACAGTCCCCTTTTTTCCGACTTGGATATGGGATGAGATTTCCATGGACATTGTGGTTGGTCTTTGACATACCTATTCAGTGAAGAATATTATATCTGTTGTGAACAATTATAAGACCAAATCAGCTCACTTTATATCCATTCATGATAAAGACAATGTTTATGATTTGGGAAGTCTCTATGTATATGATATTGTCTGATTTTATATAGTTTTGTATGTTATAATTTCTGATAAAGACACACAATTTAATTATCATTTTAGAAGATACCTCTAGGAGGTGATGAGATCCTTGGTAATATTGAGAAAGTCATATCATCGACAAATGGATGGACAAAAATATGTACAATACAGAATCTTAATGAAATACTATGTGATTGCATTTTGAAATTTGGTGGATGTTGGGTAGTTCATTTATGATTGGGTGAGTTTTCATACAATAATTTCTACCAGTATAAAATTTCAATGGTTTATTTTGATCCCCTATATAGCTATATTTTTGAGATCTCATATCTATTACATAGATATTGTGGAAAAGTCCTTTGTTAGACCATGTTTGGTCCAAGATACAATGAAAATTATACCATTGATTCGTCAAAAGATGTAAATGGAAAATAGCTGATCGAAATCCTATGTATATCGTTGATATATAACTATTGAGTTTTTAGTTGGTGACTAGGTGTTCCTAAGAGTTCCACCTTTATTGGATCACCAATATGTTATAAAGAAAGGAAAACTTTTGTCGACATTTTTTGGTCCGTTTTGAATTATTAATTTGTTTGGAAGTGTAGCTTACCATTTTGAAATGCAACCATAGATAAAATTGGATCACAAGGTGTTTCATGTATCATAGATCAGAAGGTATATTTTCAAACCTTCTCATGTCTTTAATAGGGAATACCATGATCTGCAACCCTACTTATCCATGATTTATCATCCAATTATGATTATTGATTCTATGAAAATATCTTCATGGGAAGTCTGTACCTTTGGTCGGTGTGCTACAACAACATGGTTCTAATTCATATTATACAAGGGAGAATTACCCACATATGAGAGAGTAGGGGCCTCATCTCTTTTACATGGAGTCACCTTGATAGGTTTTGGTGACAGAAAGTATTTATAGTCGGGGGGGGGGTTGTAGCATCCTATTAACCATTTTATGGTAATTCATGACCATTATTCTGAACATTCATTGTTGGGTATTGTTTTTTATGATCTTCTTGAAATTTTAGTAATCCCATAGAGATGTTCATGGTTAGCACCTGGTTAGAAAAAAAATACTTTTCCCCTAGTGACGTATTCACCCTATTTTGAGACATTGGAGGGGGCTCACAGTTAGTTTCAAATAGAGTATCCTTCCACCAAACTATGTGAAATTAGATTGCTAGGGTTATACAGTTAGTTCATGGTTAAACTAACCATGTGTCCATATCAGTCAACATTTCTAGAATCCTTTTAAGGGCACATAGTTAGGGTGTATAGTTACTATTAATCATGCTACCCAACTAGGAAACCATTTGTGTGGGTTTTTAATCCCCCAAAAAATTAATAAAAATCCAAATACCCATGGTTTAATCTCTATTCATCCATCATTAGACACTAATTGGGTTACATTTCTTTTGGAGGCTTTATAGAGGATCAATTAGCTCCTCAAACAACTCCTCTAGTGAATTTAGGAACCAGTGAAAGATATCTATCTCTCTCCAATATGTGGGTTAACTCTTATTTTTTGGGTTTCTATCTTCACTACTTCTCTCCCTTTTAGAGTAGTAAATCTTGATTTATTTATGTATAATATCATAGTTTTTATAGATATTTTTTGGATGATTTGTAATTCATGGGTTCCTATTCGATCCTCTTATCCATTGTCTCTCTATAATATTTTCTTGTTGTGGAAGTGGAATTGATTTATTATGTGATTAATGGTAGGTGTTTCCATAAGACATCACCCTATAATTGAAACACTTACTTCCGTGATTTAATTGAAATGATTTTTCAATAAAATTATAAAACCTGGATTTTATGGAAGAATTAAAAAGTGAATGGGAATTAATAAAAACACTCAATTTTAATGTCTTTTAATTTATGGGGTAGATTTTATGAAAAAAGAGTGATTTAAATGAGAAATGATTTAATGTCAATTATTGTGAAAATTTGATTTAATGGAAGGTTGATTTTAAAAGGAATGAATATAATGGAAACACTAGATTTGGTTTTGAAATTGAGAAGGAATGTTGAACATAAAATGGGGTATTTAAACTGTGAATGACTAAATGAATTAAAATGAATAATTTTTCCATGATGGGTTTATTGTTTTATTGAATCACTAGTAATCATAAGTAGCTAGTGGGTAATTAAGAAAAGCATGCTTGGAATCTTACTATCTTGAAGTGGATTGATGACAACAACTCTAACTAATCCTAGTTCGAAGTTATTGTCCTTGATGGAATGATAATTTATTAGTCTCATTGGCCTAATCCATATGAATGTGTATAAAAATAATTGATATGTGATTTATGATTGATTAGTGTAAGAATCTAAGTACCATGAACTAATGTAACTTAGAGCATATAACCATAGGTTTTTGTTTTTTATTGATGTGATTATATATTTCATTATTCATAGAACTTTATTATTCATTCCAATCTATTTTTGTTAAAAAAAATTCATTTAGGCTTATTTCTGATATATTTTCCATATATTGATTTGAAATCATGTTTTGGTTTAAAATATATAAATTAAATTTCATTCAATGTATTATTTAAATTTAAAAAATAAATGGTTTAATTGTTATTGAATTGATTGTGGAATAGTTTGTGAGACCCCACTGGGTTGTTTAGATCACACCCTAACCCTTCCTTTGGGAATTTATAGACCTTATTATGCCATGTTCATGGAATGGAAAATCACCACTTGGTAGTGGTCTATGTGCTTGATCTACAGGTCTCTGGAGTGATGGTGGTGATCGGAAAAGCTATGGTCCACCCCTTTTATTGGGATTATGAGACATTATCTTAATGGATGTTGTGTTTTCTTTTAAATTTGTTTTTACCTTGGAATTATTATCTATATTCGCATGGTAAATTTCTCCATGATGAGTGTTTATCATACTTATTAATTATCTTTTTATCTTCTTTTATTTTGTATCAATGGTATATTATTGTTAAAATAAAATTCCATTTAATATTCATCATGATGCTATGTGATAATCACCAACCGATTCAGATTTGGAAATCCCTTTAAGATTTTTCCAAACTCGCTCAGGTATCAGAGTAAAAGGTTATCTGAGATGGTTTGTGATAACCCCAGGAATGGTACACAATCACACAACTTAACCTTAGGTCACATATTGGTGAAGTAAGGGTTTATGTATCCAAAACATGGAAGTATGAATTATTATTTCTTTGTTTTAATAAAATAATTATTATGTTTATTCCATTTCATTAATAATTTTTATATAGAATTATATATTAGTTAATGAAAATTATAATATGATATAAAGAAACCAATTTTTTTATAAATTATATGGTTTTAACACGTTTTTTATAAATTCATGTTTTTTGAAATAAATTCTACATTCATAAAATATAAATATGAAAAAATATTTATTTATATAGAAATGATCATATAATATAATGAGGTCCAATGTAATCTTTATAAGGGTAAAAAATGGTTCTTATTGCTAAATAAGAATTTCCAAACAAATAAAGAGTTTTAATAAAAAGTATAATTTTTCATATTTATAGAATTGTTTTTATAAAATAAAAATTATTTTCTAAAGAATTGTATTGAAATTATCTAATGGTTAATTTTTCATTATTTTTTGAGACAATCAAATTTTTTGGAACCAAATAAATACAGTATGAATATATGGTCTTCATTATGACATCTTAATGACATGAAAGTGTGGTAAAAAATTATATTAAAGGAACCCTTGACCAAATATATACTTCATCTTTAACATAATATGTTTTCTATTTTATTTTATTAATTATATAAAACATTAATGAATCCTCCAAAACATCAATGATATTTTATGTTTTTAAATCAATTATTTATGAACATGAATCACTTCCACATCAACAATGGTAATAATTTAATATATTTCGTTTTTGGCCTTATAAAATATTGAAAAACAATCATATTTGTAAAAAATGATAAAATCATTTTAATGTTTATGGTTATGATTATTTTATCATATAGATTCCAAAACCTATGTTTATAAATTAATAAAGAATTTCCCTCTCTTTTAATAAAAATACTACCTAGCCTTCCACTCCTCTTCTCTAAAAACCCATTCAGTAATAATTTCCTCACAATATTCATATCTAAATCCCTCTCAAGGTGTCCCTAATATCTTAGTAATTTCTACCAATATTTTAGAATCACTCTCTTAAGGTAATAAATTTTCTCATTCTCTTTATTCAATTACTTCTTTATATTATTCTGTTTTTTTCTAGTTTTTCATATTGGAATATATTTTTACACATCCATTTTACTTAAATTATAAATTAAATGTAACTATAGAGAAAATTTTACTATCATTATACCCTTAGATGAATATTTATGTACATCTGTTATGTTATCAAAATTATCATTCCATTTTCCAAGCCAATCATTTTGGTAGTGAATACTCGATCAAATTTCCACTCATGGGTATTCAGATATTTTTACATATCATTAATTAATTTGGTAATTACATTTATGTAACCCACACTCCTAAATAATGTTATTATAAGTGATAAAAGGTGTTCATATGATATATGATATATTTGGAACACTATGGCTTCTACATGATATGAATGTGATGGGTGGGCCCCCAATTATATGGCCCTACAATGCATTGGTAATGTTTCTATCTTAAGAGATACCATGTATGGGGCATGATTGGTTATCTTAATCTCACTATATCATGATGTCTCAATGGTTATCCTTGAATCATTCTTATGAATTTATGCTTTATGTTGTTTCCACATTTCTATGTTTCCTTGATGTTATCAACTTTTATAATGCATTAACGTTCATGTTTATGATTCTCACTAATTTTATATATACTTAAAATGACTATTGACTATCAAGTATTACTTTCATCATGATATGATTTGATTACTCCCTTCGCAGGCTTTATAGCATACCCCTTTCATACATACATCCCCAAGTAATCCAGTGTAGATCTAGAAAGTCAAATGATTTTAAAGGCTTGTTATTAGATTTTAAATAATATTATTGCTTCCATTTTTCATATTATTATTACATGTATCTAATTACCCAAAGTCACTACCCAAAGAAACTTCGCCTCCCGATATTTTGGTATTGTGTTATGTGTTTCTATTTGTAATAAATCATGAATTAATATTTATAAAAGATATGGGTTGTCATACTCCGCGATCTCTTTTCCTTTTCAAGTGTTGAAACTCTTCATTGATGTAATGGACTAAAATAGAAGTTGTGGGGTGGGGGGAATTGATGATGTTTTCTAAGGATTTAGGATTAAAAGGACCCAATCACTTCATTTCTAATGACAATTTTCAACATCATCCATGTTTCCTCCACTTGAAGGGTAGGTGTCTATATAAATGTGTTATTTCATTTAGTGCATTTTATAGTTCTTGTGTTTTCATTTGGCTTGGATTTTGAAAATCATTGCTTCTATGTCCACGAGGTCTATTTTTTATAGTTTCATCCATTATAGAATGGTGAATGATTTTAATGTTTTTTTATTTAAGAATAGTTTTACACACATCATGTGTTTGAGAAATGCCTCAAAGATAACTTTGACTCAAAAAATGTTTTTAAAGCATGGGAGCAGTAATTCTTTTCTTGTAGAAATGTTATTTTAAATCATGGGCATGGTTTACTTGAAAATTCTGTGAGAACATTGAACATGGAAACCTTGTGAGTGTTAGGTTATAGACATATGAAAACCTTAGAGAGTGTGGCAGTACTTCGGTGTTTGGCTATGATACTGATAGACAGTGGTAGGACACAGTGTCATTAAGATTCACATTACACCGACTAGTATTTCATTTGTGTCTAAGTTCTGTATTCACATTCATAGACACACAAACACACGTACAAACATATATACATACATATATACATACATACATACATACATCCATTCTTACAAGAATACATCCATCCATACATACATATATACTTACTTACACAAACACATAGATACATACATACATACAGACACTCACACACACACACACACTCACACTCACTCACACACACAAACACATACATACATATATTCAAAAAAAATACAAACATACATCTCTACATACAATCATACAAACATAAAAACAAACAAACACACACACACACACATTGACATGCACACACATAGACACATAGACATACAAACGCACACGCGTGCTCACAGATTCATATATACAAACATACATATAAACATACAAACATACAAACATATGTACATACATATAGATGCAAAGACACACACACATACACACACAAATATATTTGTACATAAAAATGATTACAGACACACACACACACATGCATATAAACAAATACATTAATGCATTCATACATACATACATACATACATACAAACATACATAGATACATACGTACCTACATACATACATACATACATACATACAAACATACATAGATACATACGTACCTACATACATACATACATACATACATACGTACATACATACATACATACATACATAGAGATATACATACAGACATACATAAATACATTCATACATGCATACACATACAATGATACACATACAAATATATACACACAAAATTATTCATACACACACACACATAGATATACATACATATATACAGAAATACAAACAAACAAACCAACAAACAAACATTCATGCATATCGACACACACACACACAGTCACACACACACACACATAAATACATACATACATATATAAACACACACCCACACACATTCATCCATCCATACACACAAATATAAAATCATGTATGTATACATACATACAAATATACGTACAGATTTTCATTAATACATCCATGTATACATATATACATTCCTTCATTCCTTCCTTCATACATACATTCATCGATGCATAAATAAATGCATACCTACATACATCCATGTATACATGCATCTATCCATAGCTACATACTAACCTACTTACATAAATATATACACTCATCCACAAATAAATAGAAGAATACATACATACATACATACAAGAATTCATCCATTCATCCATCCATCCATACAAACATACATACATGCATTCATCCATTCATCCATCCATCCATACAAACATACATGCATCCCTTCAAACACACATACATACATACATGCAAGCATACATACATACATACGTACATACATACAAACATTCATACATTCATACATACATACAGACATACAAACAAACAAACATACATTCAGACATACCTACAGACAGACATACATGCTGACATACATACATGCAGAAACACACACACACACACAAACAAACAAACAAACAAACATACATACATACATACATACATACATACATACATACATACATACATACATACATACATACATACATACATACATACATTCATTCATTCATTCATACATACAAACATACATACAGACATACAAACATACATACCGACATACATACATACAAACACATATACATACAGACACACATACATACACACACCCACAAACATACACACACAGACAGACAGACAGACAGACATACATACATACATATATAGATACACAAAGCCATACATACACACAGACATACATACATACAAACATACATTCACACATACACACATACACACATACACACACACATACCTACAGACATACATACAGGTAGACATACATACATACACACATAGATACATACATACATACATACATACATACATACATAAATAAATACATACATACATACATACATACATACATACATACATACATACATACATACATACATACATACATAAATACAAACACGCACACACACACACAGACATACATACATACATACATACATACATACATACATACATACATACATACATACATACATACATACATACATACATACATACATACATACATACATACATACATACATACATACATACATACATACATACATACATACATACATACATACATACATACATACATACATACATACAAACACACACACACACACACATACATACATACAAAAATACATACATACATACATACACTCATACATACATACAGACATACATACACACACACACACACAGACACGCCTACATACATACATACTGACCTACATACAGGCAGACATACATACATACACATACACACCCACACACACAGACATACATACATACATACATACATACAAACATACCTACATACATACATACCTACCTACATACATACACAAACACACACACACACACATGCATACATATATACATACACACATACAAACAAACAAACAAACATACATACAAACATACATACATACAAAAATACATCAATGCATGCATACATACATACATACATACATACATCCATCCATACATTCATACATACATCCATACATGCATTCATACATACATACATACATACAAACATACAAACATACATAGATACATACATACATACATACATACATACATACATACATACATACATACATACATACATACATACATACATACATACATACATACATACATACATACATACATACATCCATACATCCATACATACATACATACATACATACATACATACATACATACATACATACATACATACATACATACATACATACAAACATACATACATACATACATACATACATACATACATACATACAAAGATACATACATACATACATACATACATACATACATACATACATACATACATACATACATACATACATACATACATACATACATACATACATACATACATACATACATACATACATACATACATACATACATACATACATACATACATACATACAGACATACATACATACATACATACATACATACATACATACAGACAAACATACATACATACATACATACATACATACATACATACATACATACATACATACATACATACATACACACACACATACATACATACATACATACATACATACATACATACATACATACATAAATACATACATACATACTTACTTACTTACTTACATACATACATACATACATACATACATAAATACATACATACATACATACATACATACATACATACATACATACATACATACATGCATACATACATACATACATACATACATACATACATGCATACATACATACATACATACATACATACATACATACATACATACATACATACATAGATACATACATACATACATACATACATACATACATACATACATACATACATACATACATACATACATACATAGATACAAAGATACATACATACATACATACATAAATACATACATACATACGTACATATCTACATACAGACATACATACATACATATATGCACATATACATATGCACATACAAACATCCTTTCAGACATAAATTTAGACATACATTCATACATACATACAGACATTTATACAGACATACATATATACAAACACACACACACACACACACATACATCCATACATGCAATCACGCAGACAAACACACACACACACACATAAACACACACACACACATACATACAAGCATGCACACACACACACACACACACACACACTATTGTGAACCTTCCTTGATAACAAGCTAAATCGGAAACTAAATCGATCCCAACATGGCTTGAAGGGTGTTCCCTATCCTTAGGGGCCAGAGATTAGTGCCTAAGCATACAGAACCATCAAAGGGTAATGATTTATCTGTATGAATAACTAATCAGTAGATAATAATCCAAAATAAACAATCGGTTTGGCAATACAACCGACATGATAAAAAACACTACATGGTAGATAGGTTAATAAACCAAAAAATAAAATTAATAATAACATTGTAATACAAAGATATCCTTGAAAAATGTGAAAAGAACACTCCAATAAACACCTCTAACATTGAAGATTCCATTATTAGGGATACTCACCAACTCTATGTGGTGTTTTATCTTTTCGTGGACTTGGCTCAATAAAGACTATGAATTCTTATCAGAAAAAGTTCGGTACGAGGAAAAAATCCCTCTAGCATCTCTTAAATCATTCCATAGTCAATACATATCAAATAAACCAAATATGATTAGTTTTATATAATACATAGAATGATAATATTTTCAAATTCAATAACAATTCATGATTTTCAAATCATTCCAATGGGAAGTGTAAAAAATGCATGAATAACTATGTCTATAAAGTAGGCATCAATAAATCATTTCAAAAAAATGGCATGTACAATTCATTGTCAATCATAGTTTCATAGTTATAAGACCCAATATTATTTAAATAGAGGATCGAGGATCCTCATACATATCTATGAAATTCAGTTCATGGTGTGTACACATCCATAAATCTTAGTCCAAAGGGGACTATGATTCTACTCCATTGATTGAAATTTTAATCCTTATCATGTTTAGTATCATTTTCACAATTTATCCATGGCTAAGTATAGCTAATACATGCCTAGAATACATATCATAGATTAACACCTAACAACTCATTTTCTCATGTTCTTCAAGAAAATAAATTATGTGGAAAATTATTCACCTAAAATTTGTTACATAAATCATTGTTAGAGAAATCCCAAATCAAGTTCCAAACAAGTAATTTCATTTACAAAAACAATATAATATGGGTTTTATCAAAACTCATGTATTTTAAATCAATTCATTTATTTCAAAATCACAATTCATTTCATTATATCATTTCTCAAGAGTCATCATCAATGTATTTGATCAAATCATTCATTTATTTTCATCAATTTTTAAAAAAATAAACACTTTATTTGAAATAAAAAAAAGTCATTTGTGTTTAACACACACAATGACATTTCATAACAATTTTCAATAATAAAAAACCATGAATTGTAATTTAAATTTAAATACATTTCAAATATAGTATATAGAAATGGTTTCAATCAATAGTAATTTCATTATGAAACCACCCCCTAAAACATGGTATTGTGAACTACTAATAATGTATCACGAATAAAATGGAAATGATGAGATATTATCAAATTAGGTAGAATCGTATAAAAAATAAATAATAATATTAAATTCATCATATATAGAATAATGAGAAAGAGAGAAATGACTTACCTTAATGATTCCAATATAACTAAAAACCTCTAATGATGATATGGAAAAAAATACAACATTCAATGTAGATCAAGAAGAAATCCAAATAGGTCATGTCAAAAACCATGAATTTAGGATAAAAAACATTGATACAAGGTTTTTTTTCAGGAGTATAAGGGATTATCTAAAAGAAAAATAAATATTGATATGAAACAAGTACATAATATTATTAATATTTATCCAACACTTGAAGATCCATAGAAAAATTTCGATGAATGGAAATTACTCCAAAAATTATACCAGAGGAGTCTCCTTGCTCGAGAGAATATTCTGATGTGAGAGGAATGAAGTAATTAAAAAGAGTACAAGGACTTAAAATCAAAATTTTTATTAATTATTTCACATCCCATATTTTAGCCGCATGGGTTTTCAAACAGTTCACTACTTTCTAGGCTATGGTTGGAGAAATGAAGTTCGACTGCAAAGTTTGACATAACATGCACCAACTATGTAATAACCCTCTATCCCAACATAAACTATTTGAAGTGGAATTTTTATTGTTCAGATTAACCATGCACCCAATTGTGTGCCCTTTTATAGGACTCAAACTCAACGTGAATGTTTTCCAAGGATAAATCACAAGGTTTTCCCTAATAGTGTACCAATTGTTCACAATCCCATAAACCTATAAAAATTTCTATATGCCACTCAAATTTGACCCGAGTAGAGATTAAAACAATATATGGCCAAAATAAGGGATTTTTGTATCTAAAATAAAGTATCTAGATTTTGTAATTCTCCCCACCATAAACATTTTCTTCCTCAATAAAGCCTCATCATGAGGATTTGTTCACAAAGACATGGGGCCATGAATCTATCAACATTTCTTCATTCCCCCAAGTATCATAAAAGTGGGAACCATAGTTCCATAGATATCGAAACAAAGGGATATACCTTCCATAAAGAATCAATGATTTAGAATCAAGAATTCAGACTATCTTTTACGTCACTGTCATATCAGGTTCTACATTAAGGCCATACCAATTTAAAACATGAGACTAGAATCAAATATTATTCTTGAGTTGTGTAACATGAAACATGTCATGGATTGATGTAATCATAGGTGGAAAATCTAAATGGTAATTCACCTACCAAATCCTCTCAAAAACCTCAACTGGTTTCTTGTATCTTGGTGACAATTTCCCCTAATTTTGATGTTGTCAAGGACACAACAAAGGTGAGACTCTCAAAAACACCCAGTCTCTAACGAAGAATTTCAAAGGATGTTAACGATGGTACATAAAATATATATATCAACTATAAACCATAAAAAATATCTATCTAGTCATCTTCATTTTTTTATGAAATCTCTTAGACCAAACTAAGTCTCATAGGGGATACTTCACCAATAAATGACCAAAAAATTTGATATTTATAAGTTCGAATATAAAATTCTTTAAAGGGTTATATGTTAATAGATAAAAAATAGTTTTTTTATTGAGAAACATAATAAAAACCAAGCATTAAACAATCCAATAAAAATAAGGACACAAGAATGAAACAAGTATTAATGAATATTTATTGAATGTTCTATTTGATTATTTCTCTGAGGATGGTACATTGTGCTCAACTATACTTGGGATCCCATATACTCCTGGATACATCTAAAATAAATATGATTTGAACTTGTGATATCTATCGTAAACAATGGTAAATTATACTCCCTGAAATTTTATAATCTTTACACAAACAAATTTTCTAGATCCTCACCTTTGGTGGTATCATGAATGGGAATAATGTGATCCGACCTAGTCAATAAATTAATCAGCATCCAATTATAATTATTTCCTTAATAATTACATGAAAAATACATAAACATTTTCATTCAAATCTCATCTAACTTCAAAATCATCACATGAAGGAGTTGAAGAAAACTTGAAGGCTTCCGATACACATACTTAATGAGATGATAAGTATAACAATGGGATAATAAGTGAATAATTTATTATTTAATACTAGGACAATAGAATCAATGCCTCATATCATAAAACATATTTATTTTCCCTGGGTGCACCACCCAGTAAGAATGATAATAATGACACATCAAAACCTTTATCAGAAGGGACATAATAAAATATATGTTCATTAAACAAAAAACACACTCAGATAATAGAGACCATTCACGAATGATATCCCGAACATATAAATAATCCATAATTCCTCAGAATCCATCCTCGATAATTTTTTATACAAAATTAAATCAATAAGAGAAGATTTCAACTAAAAACTTAAAAAAAACTTGAATCTCGCCCTCTTAAACTCCCAAATTCATATGAATAAAGTGATCCATACAATTTTATTCCTATGATGATTCCTTTATATCTTGGTATCGAATCTTCACACTATTAAAATCAACAACAACATTCCAATTTATATGGGTGTATTCAATATCATTTTAGAAAATATTTTAGGTACTCCACCCATCACCTATGATTGAGATTAAAATCATTTTGTGAGAACATATATGTCAAGATATTGTGCTTGGAGTAGAAGATAATCCTTTCTATGAAAAATTAGTTCAACCAAATCGTAGGAGATTACATACCTCCTATGATTTTAAGATCATGTTTGGGACATTTATTATTATGAGGATAATGCTTACAAAAACCATAATCCACCACATAACCACCCTAAATAAGAATGCAACCCAAACACATACTTGAATCTCTAAAAAAGACAATGTTTCTCTACCCAACATTTAAAATTTTTAACACTAGGGAACAAGTCAAATGATGCTTCAAATGGTCCAGGGATGTCTAAATTTTTGATTCAAAAGAAAACTCAACTACCTTTTGAGTGAGGTTAGTCGATGGAAAATCTATCATAGTGAAATATTTTAAAAACTGGAATCAATAATCTTCTAATCCCAAGAAGCTACGAATCTCAATGAAATTTCATAATTCTTCCCAATACATGATAGCTCACAAATTTTCAGGATCAAATAAGAAACCATGTTCTAATATAATGTTCCCAAAGAACTTCACCCACTGAATGCAGAGTCGGTATTTAGATAGATTATCATTATGTTAATGGTTCCTCATGACGTCCAAAAATTCTCTCAAATGATGCACATGATCATACTCAGTTTTAGAACAAACTATGATTTCATCACAAAAATACCACTTTAAATGAATCAATATACTGGTGAGAAATCTTATTTATCTATTCCATAAACATAGAAGGAACATTGGTCTATCCAAATAGTAGAAAAAACATAATCATAGTGGCCATACCCACTACCAAAAAAATCACTAGGATATCAGAATCAATGATCCTAAGTTGGTGGTAACCAAAATAATGAATAATAAAAAATAATCACTTCCCCCCATTCATCTAGTCAAATAAACAATATATATAGGTTAATATATTCTTATTATTTTCTATAACCTGATTGAGCTCTTCGTAATCAACACATAATAAATGGGTTTCATCATCCTTCCTGGAAAACAAAACAGGTGCTACCCTTGGTGACACACTGGGATGAATAATTCCTTTGGACCAAAATTCATCCATCTATATTTTTAATTCCCTTTAATTAAACTATTTATATATCTTAATATGGAATATATAGAGTATGGACACTTGGTAACATGTCAATAATAAATTCCACCTACAGTTCTAGTGAAAAACCGAAATATATGAAGGAAACAGTTCTTGAAATTCATACTCAATAAGATAAATTTCACTATAAGACACTTACTTCTAATGTTAAATAATATACAACAATAACTACCTAACCATCTCTGAATGACGAGGTCCCACAAAACTCTCCCTTGGGTCTCATTATCCCAAAAAAACATGGTACTCCCCATCAAGGGTAGTAAAAGAGTCCTGCAAAAGATTAAATTCAATATGAGATTCCAGAGATTCCAACAAATCCATATTAAGAATGAAATCTAGATAACCCTTTTTGGAAACCAAAAAAGTACAAGATGGGATCAACCGTTAATAAAGAGAATCAAAAATCAGGATATTAGTGACCCTACTCTCTATTTATCCAATGTTTCTTTAATCTTTCCATCACAAAAGGTATGAGATCTATAGGAAGAATAAATATATTCACAGTGTGGGTTGATGTGAAAGAATTTGGAGACATAATATCAAATAAATAAATAAATAAATATAATGAAATCATAATATTAAATCTCACTACCATATAACTCACATCAACTCAAACTAGAGACTTATCTATTACAAGAAGAAGCTTCATTCTTAACGAATGTAGCTGGAACCCCATTGTTCTTGAAGTATCTGACTGTAATAAATATACTCTCACTACTAATGTGGAATGGTTAAAATATCAAAAACCATTTAAACGTGGCCTATGAATCTTTATGTACTATCAATTTTTAGCACCTCTATGCTAGAATTCTTAGAGTGACAAACCATTACAATTTAGAAACAGGTTAGTGGGTCATTAACATAAACTAAATTCGATCACTATGGTGTATTATTTTAGGGATCACAATTTCTATTTCCACTGTGAGAATCATTCTGCTTCTTTTTCCCTTTAATGGAACAAATGGAACTTGTACTAGGACTTATATGAACTCATGTTAACCCTAAATTTACTACCATGTCAAATTTGGCCATCATAGATTTATCCAATACATCAATATATGTGGCAGTTTTAGTATAAATACTTAGGGTAGGATATATGATCGAATACCTATCAGAAACCTCTATCCTTTAATCTTATCATTCGAGAATACCTCAGATGAGAACTAAAAACGTTATGAAAAACTATTTGCATACCAGGTCATGAACCAATAACCTTGGTTAAGGTTGAGAAACTCTATGTAATATTCTAAAACTACCCACTTTGGATATCACTACCCTATAAAAATAATATTAAATTTCTTTTACTCCATGAATTTATTCTTCTATCTCCGAACATTCACATCCCAATATCTCCTACTAATTTCTTGAATATTGAATATGACATAATCCACTAAAATAGAATCTAAAATCTATAAAAACATGAAGAGTCACTAAATATTCATTAAAAAATACTCTACATCCTTAGTATCATGCATTCCTCGTAAATATTGTAGTTTCCGAAGAATAAACTCATCGGAATGATCTCTGCTATCATCCATGTCAGGTACAACCTCTAAAACCTGAACATGAATATGTGTGGCTTATTATCATATAGCTTGTACTGTATTCACCACTACCTTCATGTGTATCTAGTCAAATGGAGGGCTCACTATTTTTGGTTCATCAGCAGATCCAACCTAAAGAATGATCAGCAATTTTATTGGATTCATGATACTATATGATATAAAAATATAACAAGGTGAAATTCATCAAGAGACACGAGGTCTTAAACTCTATCAGCCAAAATTTAACAGGGTTCAAAAATATCAGAATAAATATTGGGAATATTATAGAATCAGATCATATAAATTCCTAAAAGTTACATTCTCCCAAAACCCCATTGTAACACCCCATGATTTCCTAGTAAGTTATTTTCTTTAATGTAATTCGATATTCTTGTGATATACTCAACACCAAGTTTGAGCGCACCACGACATACAAAACTAGCCATTCAAAAAGCCGTTATGAATAGAATTAACTGAATTTTTAATTTTATATACTTTATATAATTTTATAATCCATATTATGAGTTTCTTAGACATAATATAAGAATAAATGCTTTTTTTCAGAAAAAATAACTTTAAAAAAATGCAATTTTACAACCTTTTTGTGAAAACCCCTTTTTAAAACCAATATTTTACACTTTTATATATTCAATTTAATGAAATTAAATTCATATTTAGAAACAGCACATACATACTAATTTTGGATAAATTATTGGTATTTTTTGATAAATTTTATATTTTGATGAATACTGAAAAATACTATATTTTAATTGAAGACATCTTTTTTAATCAAAAAAATATACAGCCTTAAATTATTCATTTGAATGGTTTTGAAGTAGAATTAGATTATATTTTTATCATTTAATACAATTTAGGTCAATATAAGTAATTTCACATTTAAATTTGACATAAACACTTGTCAATCTTTTGATAGTTTTTACTTTTAAAAAACACCGATTTTCTGTTTTAACAATGGGACTTAATTTTAATTTAATTAATGAAACTTATAAGTTTTTAATTTGATAAAATAAAATTCATTTTTGAATTTGGAAGGATAGAATTATCTTAGGGAAAATTTTAGGTATTCTTCTAAAAAAATTTCGAACAGGTTGGGGCTCAAAGACCCCTTTTTATGGATAGGGCCCTGTTAGAATCATGTAAAGAAAAGGATTTCATTTCCTCCATAAATTATGTTCTTTTGATCGTGCCCCCTCAGAAATTATAGGCTGATTTTAATATATCTGGAAAGGAAAATATTGATTTTCCTACTACTAAATCCGAGAAAATCTCTGATCGAAGGGAATCTGAACCCGAGATAAAGGATTCTTCAATTTCTATTTCTAAAAATATTGACAAGGAGAATTTGGTATCTGCACAATAGTAGGAAATTAAGACCAAATCACTTATTGATATTACTAGTCTAATTCAAATTCTCAAGTTACGTAAGAAGAATGCAGGGAGACCTACTAAATCTACTAAAAAGAATGAGGGGGATGGGAATAAGAGGGGGGTTCACCCCAAATCAAGCTTCAAATGAGGATTCTTTTTTGGAATTGTCAAAGATTGGCCAATAAGGAAACAATTAGGTCTCGTAAGCTCTATATAAGGCAATAAAAACCTATTTTAATTTTGATTGATATGATCAAAACTGTTTATTTTTAATTTTTTTCTAAACGGGATAATATGGGATTAAATTTACTAGGTTTGAACAATAGTTTTTATGAGGGTAATAATCTCTGGGTCTTGGACCAATCATCTTTATCTGATCCTATTCTGGTTGGTTCAAGCAATCAACAGGTTACTTGTTCCTTTTCTGTTTTGGGCAATAAGCAGTTTTGTTCTATCATTTATGCTAGTAATAGTTATCAGGATCGTAGATCTCTTTGGGCTGAAATTGGTTCTCTCAAAAGTATAATTAATGATCCATGGATCATTATTGGGGATTTTAACACGATTCATAATTTGGATGAAAAAATGTGTCCTATGACTTGTTCTATTTCTTCTAAAGAATTTATGGGTTGTATTGATCAAAATGAGCTATTTGAAGTAAATCTTGTTGGGGCTATGTTTACTTGGTATAGACGGCACATTAATGGTATGGTGGCCAGTAAAATTGACAGGGATTTTGTTGATGTCTTCTCTTTACATTCTTGGGATTCTATTTCTTTTATGACTTTATCTAGGTTTAATTTTGATCATCATCCTATTTTGATAGACCTCTCAGTTTAAGGTGTTAAATCCTCTTTCCTATAAGGACCAACCCTAGTTGCCCGGAGTCGGTACCTTATTTTATTACACTGTCATACATACAAGGAATATGAATCTCAAAGGACCAAGTAGTTTAGTATTATTGTAAACAAGATACATATATAAAATTAACATTACAACATGAAGGTAATCAAAACACTATTTTATTCCACTAGAAACATAACTTCTCATAGATTATGCTTACAAGTAATTCATAAATTAATTTTTCATGTCCTAAGAAAATGAAACATAAAAAAGGGGTGAGCACAAATGCTCAGTAACATTAATAAAAATAGTGTATGATAATATACACATTATACAAGGTGAATAATTGAAAACACATGCCTTTAATAATAAACATGAAACAAATTATGGTAGGAATATGAGCTGAGTAAATAATGCCATAATAAAACATAATCATGGGTATTCTACAAGTATAATTACCACATGAAATTTCAATTTATAGCTTCATAATGAGAGAGGTGCCTATTCTAGACATCATAACCACACCGTCCGAACCTCGTGCTAGGACCATAAAATAATCATTTGGTCAAGGCCTCGTGCCAAGACCATAGTTTGTCTCATGAGACCTACCGATGCATAGAGGGGATATAGTGGGCCCCACCAATCACATAATAAGTTCAATTCATTCCTCATTTGAGTAGGTATAACCATAAACAACATAATCATTCATATTGAAACTATCATATGAAATGTAACTATCTTTCCCTAATCATTAAACATAAAACACTAACCATTCTAAATAATATGTTGAATGGTTTTATGATAGATCATACACAATAGAGTTAGTGGTAAACCATTAAATAAAATATGGTATATGAATTCATAAATTATTAAACCCAATAATACCATGGAATTAAAAAAATTGTTGAATTAGATGAAAACACTCTTATAAAATCATTAAGCAATTCTGGAGATAAATACTCTTTTATTTTGAAAATAATAGTTCCTTTGGAAAATTCATTGTATAAAACCAGATGTGAAGTAAGATAGTAATTTCATAATAAATTGAGTGATTTTATAAAGATAATGGTTTCCAAAAATAGATTAGAGAGTGCCCTTGAAAATATATAAGAATTTGTGAAATTCCCTTGAACTGGGCTTGTATTTTGGAAACAATTTTGAATGTTCCTTTTAAAACATGTAACTATCCATAAAATAAGTAAGGATTATAGTATGTAAACATATATATGATACCCACACAGAACATATGATGTGTAAATAACAATACATAATAATTACATCAAGGTAATTAGACAATGAATGTATCCTGAATGAAAGTGGAAGTTCGGGTGGAAAAACCCTTACCTTAACTCCAAACTTGTTCCACTCTTATACTTAAGCTCCTGGAATATGAAATTATACAGGTTAATAATTTATTTCAGAACCTATTATATATTTATTTAGTTTACCATAATTATGGTTAGTTTATTTATGTCTTTATTGATATTTTATTTTATTGAATTTCATAATTCTGGAGTTTCTGTTTCCTTTATTTCCATATTCGGTTCACTTATTTTTAAGTAATGAAGTGGAATGGAAGTAAATATCAAGAATTGAAATTAAATATTATTTATGAACATAATGATTTTTTAATTTCCATTTCTATCATTTGGTTACATGTAATGAGGTTGAATCATTATATGACAATCACTTCAATTATTTGGTGGTATTTGGATTATTATGAACTAGTTTTGTCATTGAAATTAATAATATGTACATATACTGGTTCTTGGATATTAATTAGGTTTTAATACACATATTATAGTTTCGTTCATCCATAAATATGATTTTGTGACCAGTAATGAAGGAAATATTGAAGAACGAAACTTCGTCGTCTATGAAGGTTATAAATCATAACCTCATGGACGTCGATTTCATTTTTAAAAATAAAAGGGAGGGAGTAAGAATATTTGTGATGGTTCTTCCATTAACATGATATAAATCCAATATATATATGTTACTGGAGTTATCATGGTCATTTGGATAGAGGAGGTTATGAGAGGATAGCCAATGGAGATAAATTGAAATGAAACCAAATGAAAAAAAGGGTGCTTTACCTCTTGAAATAACCTCCTTGAGAAACTCATTAAGGGAAGGGGTTTTGGCCTTTTGGCAAGAATAGAAGCTTCTTGTACATGGGTAGAGACTTTGGAAGGGTAATTGGGATGAACATTGAGGAGCATCAAGGCTTATAGGAGTGAAGAAAATAAGTATTGGTGAGGGGTTTCTATAGTGGAAGAAAGGAGTAAATTTTGAATATTTAATTCATTATTTTATTATTTCCCTCAAGACAACCAATAGTGTGGTTTCATGTGACCTGTAATAGTAACAAGTGCATGTGAGATGGATCCAAGTGGCCTTTCATCACTTGTGATGTCATAAATAGTGTATTTAACTGATAATTTATATATACAGTATTTTATCGTATGTCACTATTCATCAAAAATTCAAGAATTTTATAAAAATACCAAAAATTCAGCCCTACCATTTTTTGACATGTAGAATTCAAAAGTGAAATCCATTTTTCAAAAAATAATTCTTAATATTATTAATTTAATTTTAAAAAAAGGTCATAGTTAATTCGCAAAATAACAATCTTGAAGTGAAATTAGTATTATGTGTCATTGAAAAATTATTTAAGATACCAATATCATATTGCTTTAAGAAACTAATATAATATTATTATTTAATATTCATATGGGTCATATTACTATTCATATTACTATTTATAATGGTATGTTACTATTCAACAAAAATCAATTTTGTTCTATCAGACTCCAAATGACTTACTGAACACAACTCTAGATGAGCATTTTTCGAAATTCAAAACATCGAAGAGGAAAAGTTGTGTTTAATGATTAGATTATAAAATTGAATTCTATATTTCTTTTCAAAACCATGGGGTGTCACATTCTCCCCTACTTACAAAAATTTCATCCTAGAAATTCACAGAATATTGCCTAGAATGATTCGGGTATGTCTTTAACATAGGCTCCTTAGTCTCCAATGTTGCTTGCTCCATATTATGGTTCCTTCATAGAACCTTTACAAGATGAGTCATCCGATTTCTCAATAATTGTTCTCTAGTATCAGGAATCTTGATAGGCTATTTACAATAAGATAGATCAACCTCAAGTTCCACTTCTTCAAAAGTGTGTACATGTGTTGGGTCTGGCATATACTTTCTTAACATTGACACTTGGAACACATTGTGAACCTGGGAGAGACGTGGTGGCATTGCCAAACAGTATGCTACGACTCCAATTTGGTCTAGAATTTCAGAAGGTCTGATGTACCTGGGACTTAATTTTCCATTCTTACTGAATCGTATAATACCCTTCCATGGAGATGTTGTTAAGAAAACGTGGCCACCTTCTTGAAATTCCAAATCCTTCCTTCGGTTATCAGCATAGATCTTTTACCTACTTTGAGATATTTTGATATGGTTCTGGATAATCTTCACCTTTTCCATTATTTCTTCAAGAAGTTCCGGGCCCACAAGCTTTCTTTCACCAATATCATCCCAACAAGTTGGTGTATGAAATCTCCTCCCATATAATGCTTCATAGGGTGCCATCTGTATACTTGAATGGAAGCTATTGTTGTAGGAAAATTCTACGAGAGGTAAATACTGATCCCACATGCCTTGAAAATATAATGAATAAGACCTCAACATGTCTTCCAATGTTTGATTAGTCCGTTCTGATTGTCCAAAAGTTTGTGGGTGGTAGTCGGTTCTTAAACAAAGATCAGTATCTATGGCCTTCTGATGAATTTTCCAGAATCTTGATGTAAAACCGGGATCACGATCAGATAAAAAAGATAGGGGTATTCCATGAAATCTCAAAACTTTATTAATATAGAGTCTTGATATATGTTCAAATAGTAGATCTTCTCTTATAGCAAGAAAATGTGCTGACTTGGTATGACGATCAACAATGACCCATATTGCATTGTTCCTTCTAGGAGTCATTGGTAGTCCCATGAAAAAGTACATCATGATATTATCCTATTTTCACTCAGGTATGGGAAGAGGTTTTAATACTCTTCCAGGCTATTGCATTCTAGCTTTCACTTGTTGAAAAACCATACACCTTGACACAAAATCGGAAATCTCCATCTTCATGTTGTCCCACCAAAAATGTTCCTTCAAATCTCTATAAATCTTAGTGCTACTAGGGTGTATAGAGAAATTTGAAATTTGAGCATCATCCAATAATTCCCTTTTTAGATCAGGTATATCGAGAACACAAATTCTCTACCCAAATTTCAAAATTCCATCTTCATATAGAAAGTCACTCAATCTCCCATCATTCAAAGATTTAATCATCTTTTGAAACTCCTCATCATTAGCCTGATAACTTTTTATCCTTTCTAGTAAATATGGTTTGTAAACCATTTAAAAAAGCATTGAGGTTTCACCATCTATGGTTATTCCCATATCCATATTTATTAGATCAATGAAAATAGGACCGCATTCAACTCTCATCTTGTTCAAAACTCCATGATCCTTTCTTATTAAGGAATATACCACATTATTTTCCTTCCTCGGGTGGTAGTGTATTGTGAAATCATAATACTTGAGTAGTTTAAGCCATCTCCTTTGCCTCATGTTGAGTTCATTCTGTGAGAAAATATACTTCAAACTCTTGTGATCTGTATAAATCTCACATTTTTAACCATAGATATAATGTATCTATTTATTCAAATAAATGATTACAACAGCTTACTCAAGATCAGGAGTATAATAGTTTTGATCATGAATTTTTAGATGTCGTGATGCATAAGCAATAACCCTATCATTTTTCATAAGGACACAACCAAGTCCTTTCATTGAAGCATCACTATAAATAACAAACCCATCATTACCCAATGGTAGATTCAATATTGAATCATTGACTAATCATCTCTTCTATTCTTCGAAACATTCTTCACAATATTTTGTCCCATCAATTTTAACCCCTTTACGGGTTAGCTTCGTTAGCGGGTTAGCTAGTCGGGAAAAATTCTGCACGAAACTCTGATAATAACCTGCCAAGCCAATAAAACTGCATACCTAAGATATGTTTGATGGCATGTTACAATCATAGATTTCCTTTGTCTTCAAAGGGTCAACTAGGATTCCATCCTTAGAGAAAATATGGCCAAGAAAAGAAATCTCCTGAATCCAGAATTCACACTTTCTAAACATCCCATATAATTCAGGTCTTCTAAGAGTCTTCAGGATAATGCACAAGTGGTTTTTATGATCATAGTATCATTTGGAGTATACCAAGATATCATTAATAAATACCACTACAAAATAATTGAGATATTCATTGAAAACTCTGTTCATTAGATCCATGAATATAGAGGGTTCATTAGTCAATCCAAAAGGCATCACTGTAAACTTGTAATGCCTGTACCTGGTTCGAAATGCAGTTTTTGGAATGTCTTCCTTCTTCACACACAACTGATGATATCCAGATCGAAGGTCAATCATTTAAAAGTATTTAGCTCCATGAAGTTGGTCAAATAAATCATTAATGCGAGGTAGGGGATACTTGTTCTTTATTGTTATAGCATTGATCTCCCTATAGTAAACACATAACCTCATAGATCCATCTTTCTTCTTAACAAAAAGGACAGGGGCTCCCCCTGGAGAAACACCAGGTTGAATAAATCCATTATTACACAATCCCTATATTTGTTTATTTAGTTCCACTAATTCCACAGTGGCCATTCTATAATGGGTCTTCGATATGGGCCTTGAACCAGGAATTAAATAAATGGAAAACTCAATTTCTCATTCTGGAGGATGTCCAGGTAAAACATATGGAAACACATCAACAAATTTTTTCACAATAGGTACATCCTCTATTTGAACATTCCTTTCGTCACCCAAAGTTATTTCATTCTCTTCCCCCCCAATAATTGAATTTAGTTGAGCTACAAGGGGTGAATCTAGATAAGAATCAGGTGGTGATGATTTTGCTCTAAAGATATGGTCTTCTTTATCATCGTCATCAAAAATCGTAACCTCCTTCTTCTTACAAAAAATTTCTATAGCATGGTCCAAAATCCAATCCATACAGAGGATTATATCAAATTAAATCACAGGTATTATAATGAGATCTGTAGACAAACATTTATATTCCCTAATGGGAACTGAATCACAGAACTTTGTACCAATGATACATCCCTTAAGAGTTTTTACTGAAAACTCCCTTGTTAAATAAAATTGGAAAGAACTTATTTTCATATAAAACTGGGAAGATATAAAAAAATGAGATGATGAAGAATCAAATAATGAATTGGCTAAACTTGAGGAAACAATTAAAGTACCTTCCACCACATCATTACGAACTTCATCCTCTGTAGTTGTGATTTCATAAGCTTGTCCCTGATCCCTTGGCCTTTTCTATTGTATATTTCCTTGACGTTTTGTAAAATCATTATCATAGTGTCCCATCTTCTGACAACTATAGCATTGAACATTATTGGCATCCTTCTTTCTTTTTCAATCACTAGAAATATGGAATTTTTGACCACATTTGTAGCATACTCCTTTTTGTTTTAAGCATGTACCAGGGTGTTTCTTTCCACAATTTTCACATGGTGGAAATTCAAATCTTCCCTTCTTACCCACTTCCTTATTTCCTTTCCCAGGGTTTTCAGTAGCCCTCTTCTTTTTATACATTCTATTAAAGTCAGGAGACATAGATAATTCTTTTTCTGTCTTGATGGCACATGAAACTATATCCTCATATGATGAAAAACATTTAGAGACCATTTCCCGCCAGAGGAATGGATTTAGTCCATCAAAGAATCGATCAATTTTTCTCCTTGGATTTCGTATGTAGTCTATAGCATGTCTTACTAATCTTGTGAAGTTATATTTGTACCTTACAACATTTTCATCTTCCGTCTTCCTCAAATTTAATAATTTTTTCTCCATATCTTCTCGCTTCTCATGAGGGAAATATTTTTTTAATAATATTTCCTTAAAATCCCTCTATTCCATCTCTTCTATATCTTCCTCCTCCTTTGTGTTTTGGATTAATGACCACCGTTGATCCGCATCTCCTGATAGATGATATACTCCCATGAAAACCTTCTCTCTTTTATTACATCCCAAAGCAAAGAAATATCTTCTCAAGGGAACATATCTACTAGTCTTCTACAAGCGGGTTTGTAGTCCCGTTGATTGATGAAGTTTGTTGTCATATAAAGAAATCTAGCATGGAACCTTCATGTGGTGGATCTGGATGCTCCATATGGGTAAGGATATTATTCATAACCTGAGTAAGTTGTCCCAGACCAGTTATTAGTTGTGCAACACCAGTCACAACACCAGAGCAAACATACTTATCTTTCGTCAGAGGAAAATCACTATATGGGACACGTGCATTCGTGTGATTTCCATTCCATCCAATAGGCCCTATATCTAGATAATGGCATACACTATATTAGGTTATGAATCATAATGTATAGTCTTAACATAAAAATACTCAGAACAAAATTGAGATCCTACGCATGGCTAATCCCATATTCAAAAAATGGTTTCTTTGAGGAATATTTTACATTTCAATCCTTCATAATGGCTTGTAAATAAAATGTTAATTATACTAAGCATATCCCCCAGGAGTTTCATAACCAAGAGTGCAGCAATGCCCATTGTCGTGCACCAGTTCCCATTCGAGTCTAGCTTAAAGCGGTGTTTTTATATTTTACCCCTAGATACATCTGTGCCAGAGCCGCCTCTACCTGCCCGTATCTAGATAGGGATATATTGTATGAAATATCCACATAATCTATTCCTTACTAAAATACCCGGATGTTGTTGTATGTATATCCTCAGAGACTAACTTGGGGACTCCTCCCTAATTCTATGTTTTCTAAATCTAGCTCCCAAATATTCTACTAAACATCCTCTGATACCAACTGTAAGGACCCGAACCCAGTTGCCCATAGTTAGTTCCTTATTTGATTACGTTGGCATACATACAAGGAATATGAATCTCAATGTACCAAGTAGTTTATTATTATTGGACACAATACACATACATATGATTAACATTACAACATGAAGTGAATCAAAACATTATTTTATTCCACTTGAAACATCAAAAATCCTAGATTATGCTTGCAAATCCTTCATAGATTACATCATCATGTCCTGAAAAAATGAAACATATGAAAGGGGTGAGCTCAAATGCTCAGTAAGTGTAAGAAATACAATAAAAGATAATATAAACATTAGACACGGTAAATAATTGAAAACACATGCCTTTAATAATAATCATGATACACATTATGACAGGAATATGAGATGAGTAAATAATGCCATAACAAAACATTATTATGGGTATTCTAATAGTTTAATAACCACATGAAGATCCAATTACTAGCTTCATAATGAGTGAGGTGCATATGTCGAACATCATAACCATACCGTCCAACCCTCATGCTAGGACCATAAAATAATCATTTTGACATGGCCTCGTAACAAGACCATAGTTTGTCTCCTGAGACCAACCGATGAATCGAGGGGCTATAGCGAGCCCCACTGTAGAGACTCGAAGCCTGACGTACATGGACATTACATTACTTTTGTGTAATACTTAGTACATAACAAAAACACACAGACAAGGACCGTAATAGTTTAGTGTCTTTGGAAACTCAGAATGTAATCTTCTAATCGTGGTGAAAGATCTTCAACATCTCCCATAAAGATCTCTTTCTTTAAAACCTAATTCTTTTCTTTATGTCCTGGAAAAAAACATAATAGGGTGAGAGAAAATGCTCAGTAAGGGTAAGCAAAAGAAATATCAATCACATCATATTCATAAGAACATATCATTTGGAAATCTTAACCTGGAAAAGAGATCATAATTTCATAACATGGGATAAATCATATTAGTGAAATGCAATCCCAATAATCATAACATAAAACATGACACTTTGTGGAATACACACATAATCATAGAAAATCATTTCATGTTAGTCAAGACTCATTTCCAAGACTATCTTAGTGGACAAATTCCCTTTCTGAACCGAGTTCATTCCTCGTTTCAGTCCTGTTTCACTGAACCGGTATAACCTACCGTTCCAGCCATGTCTATCTCATGAGGTATAAAATCTTTACCCAATGCATTGGAGGGTGATATATTTCCCACCCATCTCATAATTATACCATTCTTATGTGTGGCACAAAATCATAAATCATACATCATTGCATAACCCATGTAATAAAAATGGAATTCTTAAACAACATGACATCATAAAACAATTCATATAAGATAAAGGAATTCATAAAAATATTTCCATCACAACATAATCAAATCCATGTGATAATAGGGATTAAAACAGAACCCTATATTATCTTAGATGTAAAATAATTTTTATAAAACACTTGAACTCCATTCTTGAGAAAAATATCCTTTCTACTTCAAAAACAATTTTGATTTCTTAACATGTCATACAATTTTAAACTAAAAGAATTTAATTAAAAATAAACATGAAAACTTGTAAAGAAATATTCTTGGATATAATGTTTTAAAAATCCATTCATTCCGTATAAGTTAAAAAAACATTCTTTTCGTACTTTTGTCGGAAAAGTCAAAAAGTACTTCGTACGAAAAACGACAAAAGATTCCTTTCATATCTTTTACTATAAACTCACCAAAGGGTATAAATTTATTTAAACAATTTTAGGTGGATGGAAATAATATTACATATTGAGGAAACATGGATTTGGATGATAAAATACACCCCAGTAAATGCCAAAGTATAAACAATCTCGGATAAAAATGAGATTGTGATATTTCCCTTACCTTAGGTCTGATTTGCTTCTTAAGTGTTCAAAACTCATATATAATGATTTAAATAATGTCATTTACTTATTACAGAATCATAATCATTGGTATGATATCATATATGGTTTACTTATGACTTTATATTACCCGTTCTTTTGTAAATTCCATGTTAAAGAGTGTTTTGGGTAAAATCGTTTCATTTGTCATCTATGTTTTGACTTGTAATTATTCATATGATTACTTAGATCATGATTACATAATACTAGAATATAAAAAATGATTTATATATAATATATATTCAGAATATACATATATATAATAGATCGATAAATGGAAATAAATACACCGTTCATGGAGACGGTAGGCCGTACGTACGCAAGAACACTGTTTTCATTTCCTTATTGAGTTGATTGGAATTAAGTAGATGAAATACATATATACATAAATCCAGTATATTTATAATTTCATATATTTAATTATTATTTCTTATGTATACTTTATAATCATTCTTAAATGGTTAACATGGAGAATGAATCTCATCGCTTCGTGGAGACGGTAGTCCGTACGTACACACGAGCGATGATATTGTTTCCATAATTATTGAATTGAATTTGAGTGGATGATACAATATATCAGAATCAGTATTATGTTATAATAACTATGTATAGTTATTCTTTACACCATTATACCCATACATGTAAGGTGTTGGTGGAAAAACAGATTACACCACGGCGTAGAGACGGTATTCCGTACGTACGCACGCGCGGTGATTTTGTTTTCCGTAGGATGGATAGAAGGTGGAATGGGGTTGTTTCATATTTATAATAACCAATAAGTATATTAGTGATACTGATGTTATTACTTTATAATGAAACAACTAATGAAGAAGAAGTTGAAGAAGAAAGAAGCTTGAAAGAATCGGGAGAAGAAATTACCTCTTCTTCGATGCGCCTCTTTGAAACCTCCTCTTAGGGCACTAAGATTGTACTTTAAAGTAGACCAGAACCTCTAGGATGTTTCTAGGGAAGTGGATAAGATAATTTGGCAGGGTTTGGAAGAGCATGAAGGCTCAAATTGGTGTGAGGAGGAGAGGGAGGAAGTACCCTTTTATAAGGGAGGAGAGGGGCACCTTTGGAATAACTAAAAATATTATTTTATTATAAAGTCAAATTCGGTTTTTAATAGCTCCAAATTGAGTTATTTCGAAGCTAAGGTGGGGATCGATAGAAATCCTATAATACAATAGAATTTGGACAAGTTTATTTTACTATTTTAACCTTATCATTTAGTTTTAACTTTAAGATAGCTAATTTTACTTTTACCGTGTCTTTTTGTGTTCTTACACTATAAGGTTAATAAACATACTATAACAAGCCAAAAGAAGACCATGTTGTTTATTATTAATATATATAACCTTATCTATGTCATTTGGCCGAACCATATATTTTTAGGAATATAATAACAATTAATAATATAATATGTTTTTTAAAAACTATTTTATGTCAATTTTGACACTATTTGGTAATTGATTTTTGTAAAACTCATAACAGAATTATTAGTTCTAAAAAAGTTACTTAAATCAACACTGACATGTCATATTAATATATAATTTTTTTTAATTCATAAAAAGTCTCAAATTATATTTATTTGGGTATTTATAACATCAATTATGTCAATATTTCATTAATAAGATATTTACTGCATCATAATTGTGTCATAAATAAATTAAAATATTTAAAGTCTACAAATTACAAATAAAATATTATTATGTAGAAAATATTTTTTGGCTTTCTAATGAATATTTATAGTCTAATTTATCTTGTGTATAACCCTATATTAAAAATGATTTACTTATTAAACATTGATTTTAACTATTTTAACCCTTCTTTAAATAAATTAATAATAAATGTCCTTATCTAATCCAAGTGGGTTTAAATGGTCATATTTTATTCCTAAGGTTTCTTTTGGTAGAATTACACTTATCCAATATAATTAGGTCATGTGTTAGGGGAATAATAATGTCATTTTTACCCTTAATTACCCTATTTACTTTTAACCGTGGTAAAAAAAGTCAAAAGTTATTATTCACAAAAAAATTATTTTCATCTCATTGAACCACATTTTAGTCCTTGATATTAACTGTCTCTTGGATTTTCTAAATTTCACTCACAGAAGCAGTAAAATTAAGTTTTATGAAAAATTCAGATTTTTTAACTACCACTTAGTGGTTTCACTATTCATAAAAAAAATGAACGTTTCCAGAAAAATACAAAACATTAGGCCTAAGCTATATTCGATATTATGAATTCAAAAGTGACGTCTATTTTACCAAATTCAAAACATATTAGTTACATTAATTAATTTAAAAATTAATTCCTGTCGTCTAAAAAAATAGCGTGTTTTTGAGAGATAATAACTATCAAAAGATTAACACTTGTTTATGTCTGGTTTAAATGTGAAATTACATCCAATGACCAACATTGTATTAAATTGTAAAAATATATTCTAGATATACTTTAAAACCACTCAAATTAATAATTTATCACTATTAATTATTTCTATTAAAAAAGTTGTTTTTAATTAAAATTTAGTAATTTTCACTATTCATCAGAATATGAAAGTTATCCGAAAAGTTCCAAAATTTCACCCTAAGCTAATTTTAATAATAAGAATCCAAAAATGAAGCCGATTTTGAAAAATAAAATTTGCAAAATTTCAAAAAGTGTTTATTACTATTCATAACGGCTAGTTTTAATAATATTTTAATAGCATATCGTTGTTTAGTGAAACTCAGTATTGCGTACTACACACCCTATCGAGGAAGGTCGTGATTGCGTGTAATGCAAGTCAAGTCAAGGATGCGTGTTGTGAAATATCCTTTTGGGGTAGCGTACAACACAAGACATTAATGAAATTAAAAAGAATATTTTTCATTAGATCTCGGGGTATTACATTCTACCCCCATTAAAATGAACTTCGCCCTCGAAATTCATTAGGGTTATAAATGGTTTACTATTCGAAAGTTTCTTTAATAGAAACCCACATCGTAAAAAGGAATACCAAAACAAATCTTTAAAAACTAAAGTATGAAACGTAACGGTTACCCAAATAAACTAATCACTGGGTTTCCACATAGATGAAAATATGGATATGGAAGAGAAATCAAACCATCATGTTCTGATGGAGAGTGGTAGAGAACATGGCTATGGAAAATCCAGAAATCACAAAGCCATAAATTTTTGACGATCTAAGGTATCATATGATTAATCAGATATAAGAGCACTAGGACAACATTTTTGGTTTTCAAGATCATTTCCCTAAAGGTGATGAAATTGTAATTAGAATAAATACTTTCGTGATTTTGGTATAGTCTCACCGTTTGTCATTCTTTGGAAAATTTCCACTTCATCTCTTAAAGAAATGAAGTTGAATTTGTCATCCGTGATGTGTTAGCAGATCATGTGATAGAATGATGGGTCATTCCTTCTGTCTCAAACAAAAGGTTAGAAAAGTTATCAAAAAATACATAAGTTCATCTATAGTGATATTAATCATATATGGTTCCTAAAATGGACTTATACTTCATATATCATACTGCTTAATATAATAAAACTAGTTTCTACTAAATAGGTACTTCCTGTAGGCCAGTGGTAGGCGATAAAGGCCAGTCGCACTTCAGTTGTGGGTTCAATTCTCACAGTCTTGTCCGACGCAATGGGTTGTCACCCGTCCTACAGGTTGTCCTTTTTCTAAATCTATATTACTATAACATCCCATCAACAATATCAAAAAAATGTTTTATCCTTAAACAATACTAACTTATGTCCAACGTAATCCATTCCAATCTTTAGGCTTATCCATAATACTATAGTCCACTCTTATAATATAGTGAAAATGATTACCATAGATTTAATACCATCGTTGATCCCCATATATCATAAGATATGTCTTTTTGGTCATATTACAAACATTCGATGGCCTTAATCATGTATTCTCTTGAAAAATGAATACCCATTGAACTGTAGTGAAAACATGAATGCATTTAAAAATTAACACTTTTCACATACCAAAATCCTCAGAATTCTATATACTCAAACCATGATATCACCCAGTCCTTATATCAATCATTAGCTCATGAATACTATCAAACATATTAGATTCTCTTTATCCCTTCATTATGTGCATATCATCTGCTTTCCAAAAATATTTCAATCACTTTTCAGGGTTACCGATGCCTTAAAATTATTAAAAACTACAATAGACCAAAACATAAATATTCCAATATTCCACGATACTATATACAACATTATTCTGGAATCCCATTACACAAACACTTAATCATTCCACCACATCATTTTCATATTCAACATTGCCAATGGTGATCGCATGTGACTTCCCTTTGTCCTTTTCCTTATGTGGTTTCTCATGTCGATCATCACTAACCCTTGGATTAGGGAATTTATTTTCATAATGCCCCATTTCCTTGAACTTGAAGCAATGAAGTGTTGGTGGTGTGTTCTCTGTAGTCTTCTCTTTATTCACATCATTAGAAAACCTTTTTCCATTACTTCGACACTCAGCTGCTCGATGACCTTCTTTTCTACACATAAAACATTTTCTAGTCCCTTTAAGACAATCTCCACCATGCTTCTTTCTACACTTTAAGAATAAGGAAACATTCATCTTCTTTTCACCATTATTCTGAGATTTTTCCTTGAACTCTATCTTTGGTTTCATGTCAAAACTATGAGATGGATAAGAAATACCAACTTCCATTTCTACCGTGATAGCACATCGCACAATTTCTTCGTAGCTACTGAAGTCTCTTATAGCTAATGCCCTTCGAAGATTTGGTTTTAATCCACTGAAGAATCGATCAACTTTACATTCAGGTTGGATGATAAATCCATATGCATACCTCGCAAGCCTTGTAAAATTCGCTTCGTAAATACCAACAGATTCATCATCCTTTTTCTTTAGTTCAAGAAACTCTTTCTCCATCTTTATTCGAAGAATATGAGGGAAGTACTTATTGAAAAATAAGTTCTTGAACTCGTCCCATTCCATGGACTCAATTTCATCTCTTGGACTCGTATTCTTGATAAGATTCCTCCATTGATCAGCTTCACCTTCCAAACGATATACTGCTAAGATGACTTTATCATGTTCAGAACATTGAAGAACTGAAAATATCTTTTTAGTGGTAATGATCTATTGTTCAGAAACAAGTGGATCAGAAGACCCACTAAAAGATGGTGGACGTTGCCTCATGAAGGACTCAATAGAATGTTGTTCACTTCTCGGCTCATTTGGAAGTCCAGAATGATTCATAGCTTGTGTAAGTATAGAAATAAGATTTTTCACTCCATCTCCCATAACATTTTTATGCTCAGAAGGACAATCATTGCATTGTCCATTACATTGATCAACACGGTTCCTTCGGGTTCCATCCATCGTCTAAAACCCAAAAAGAATAGAGTGAGAGGAAAAATCATGCTAGGGAAGACAACAAAGTAAAGGGGTAGCACCCTCAATATCAAATATCTTAGGTTAAATTCTAATATCGTTACCATAGTTCTAGGACTATATCCTATACGTATTCTTATCCTTAGGTACATCCCTAGACATACCTTTTAAATATCTCTAGGGATCTCACTAGCGTTTTCACATCCTACTTTCCAAAGGTTGACTAAACCTTTCCTCTGATACCAACTGTAGAGACCCGAAGCCTGACGTACATGGAAATTACATTACTTTTGCGGAATACTTAGTACATAACAAAAACACACACACACAAGGACCGTAATAGTTTAGTGTCTTTGAAAACTTGGAATATAATCTTCTAATCGTGGTGAAAGATCTTCAACATCTCCCATGAAGATCACTTTTTTTAAAACCTAATTCCTTTCTTTATGTCCTGAAAAAAAATACATAAAATGGTGAGCTCAAATGCTCAGTAAGGGTAAAAAAAAGAAATATCGATCACGTCATATTCATAAGAACATATCTTTTGGAAATCTTAACCTGCCAAAGATATCATAATTTCATAACATGGGATAAATCTTAGTAGTGAAATCTAATCCCAATAATCATAACATAAAACATGAAACTTTGTGGCATACACACATAATCATAGAGAATCATTTCTTGTTAGTCAAGACTCATTGCCAAGACTATCTTAGTGGACAAAGTCCCTGTCTGAACCATGTTCATTCCTCGTTTCAGTCCTATTTCACTGAACCAGTATAACCTACCGTTCCAGCCATGTCTATCTCCTGAGATATAAAATCTTTACCCAATGCATTGGAGGGAGATATAGGTCCCACCCATCTCATAATGATACCATTCTTATGTGTGCCACAAAATCATAAATCATACATCATTGCATAACCCATGTAATAAAAATAGAATTCTTAAACAACATGACATCATAAAACAATTCATATAAGATAAAGGAATTCATAAAAATATTTCCATCACAACATAATCAAATCCATATAATAATAGGTATTGAAACAGAACCCTATGTTATCTTAGATGTAAACTAATTTTGATAAAACACTTGAACTCCATTCTTGAGGAAAATATCATTTCTACTTCAAAAACAATTTTCCTTTCTTAAAATGTCATACAATTTTAAACTAAAATAATTTGATTAAAAATAAACATGAAAACTTGTAAAGGAAGATTCTTGGAAATAATGTTTTAAAAATCAATTCATGTCGTATAAGTTAAAAAAACATTCTTTTCGTACTTTTGTCAGAAAAGACAAAAAGTACCTCGTATGAAAAACGACAAAAGATTCATTTCATATCTTTTACTATAAACTCACCATAGGGTAAAAATGGATTTAATAAATTTTATGTGGATGGAAATAATATTATATATTGAGGAAACATTGATGTGGATGATAAAATACACCCCAGTAAATGCCAAAGTATAAACAATCTCGGATAAAAATGAGATTGTGATATTTCCCTTACCTTAGGTCCGATTTTCTTCGTAACTGTCCTAACCTCATGTATAATGATTTAAATAATGTCATTTACTTATTACAGAATCATAATCATTGGAATGATATCATATATGGTTCACTTAGGACTTTATATTACCCGTTCTTTTATAAATTCCATGTTAAAGAGTGTTTTGGGTAAAATCGTTTCATTTGTCGTCCGTGTTTTGACTTGTAATTATTCATATGATTACTTAGATCATGATTACATAACTCTAGAATATAAAAAATGATTTATATATAATATATATTCAGAATATACATATATATAATAGATCGATAAATGGAACGAAATACACCGTTCATGGAGACGGTAGGCTGTACGTACGCATGAACGCTGTTTTCGTTTCCTTATTGAGTTGAATGGAATTAAGTAGATAAAATACATATATACATAAATACAGTAGCTTTATAATGTCATATATTTCATTATTATTGCTTATATATACATTATAATCATTCTTAAATGGTTAACATGGAGAATGAATCTCATCGCGTCGTGGAGACGGTAGTCCGTACGTACGCACGAGCGATGATATCGTTTCCATAATTATTGAATTGAATTGGAGTGGATGATACAATATATCAGAATCATTATGATGTTATAATAACTATGTATAGTTATTCTTTACACCATTATACCCATCTATGTAAGGTGTTGGAGGAAAAACAGATTACACCACGGCGTGGAGACTGTATTCCGTACGTACGCACGCGAGGTGATTTTGTTTTTCGTAGGATGGATAGAAGGTGGAATGGGGTTGTTTCATATTTATAATAACAAATGAGTATATTAGTGATACTGATGTTATTAATTTATAATGAAACAACTAATGAAGAAGAAGTTGAAGAAGAAAGAAGCTTGAAAGAATCGGGAGAAGAAATTACCTCTTCTTCGATACGCCTCTTTGAAACCTCCACTTAGGGCATGAAGATTGGTCTTTAAAGTAGACCAGAACCTCTAGGATGTTTCTAGGTAAGTGGAGAAGATAATTTGGCAGGGGTTGGACGAGCTTGAAGGCTCAAATTGGTGTGAGGAGGAGAGGGAGGAAGTGCCCTTTTATAAGGGAGGAGAGGGGCACCTTTGGAATAACAAAAACTATTATTTTATTATAAAGTCAAATTCGGTATTTAATAGCTCCAAATTGAGTTATTTCAAAGATAAGGTGGGGATGGGTATAAATCCTATCATCCAATAGAATTTGGACAAGTTTAGTTTATATTATAACCTTATCATTTAGTTTTAACTTTAAGTTAGCTAATTTTACTTTTACCGTGTCTTTTTGTGTTCTTACACTATAAGGTTAATAAACTTACTATAACAAGCCAAAAGAAGACCAAGTTGTTTATTATTAATATATATAACCTTATCTAAGTCATTTGGCCGAACCTTATATTTTTAGGAATATACTAACAATTAATAATATAATATTTGTTTTAAAAACTATTTTATGTCAATTTTGACACTATTTGGTAATTGATTTTTGTAAAACTCATAACAAAATGATTAGTTCAAAAAAAGTTAATTAAATAAACACTGACATGTCATATTAACATATAAATTTTTTGTAATTCATAAAAAGTATCAAATTACATTTATTTGGGTATTTATACCATCAATTATGTCAATATTTCATTAATAAGATATTTACTGCATCATCATTGTGTCATAAATAAATTAAATTATTTAAAGTCTAAAAAAATAAAATATCATTATATAGGAAATCGTTTTAGCTTTTTAATGAATATTTATAGTCAAATTTATCGTATGTATAACCATATATTAAAAATGATTTACTTATTAAACATTGATTTTAACTATTTTAACCCTTCTTTAAATAAATTAATAATAAATGTCCTAATCTAATCCAAGTGGGCTTAAATGGTCATATATTATTCCTAAGGTTTTTTTGGTCGAATTACACTTATCTAATAGAATTAGGACATGTGTTAGGGTAATAATAATATCATTTTTTCCCTTAATTACCATATTTTCTTTTAACCATGGTAAAAAAGTCAAAAGATACTATTCACAAAAAATTATTTTCATCTCATTGAACCACATTTTAGTCCTTGATATTAACCGTGTCTCTTGGATTTTCGAAATTCCACTCACAGAAGCGGTAAAATTATGTTTTATGAAAAATTCAGTTTTTTTAACTACCACTTAGTGGTTTCACTATTCATCAAAAAATGAACGTTTCCAGAAAAATACAAAAAATTAGGCCGAAGCTATATTTGATATTATGAATTCAAAAATGACGTCTATTTTACCAAATTCAAAACATATCAGTTACATTAATTAATTTAAAAATTAATTCCCGTCATCAAAACAAATAGCGTGTTTTTGAGAGATAATAACTATCAAAAGATTGACACTTGTTTATGTCTGGTTTAAATGTGAAATTACATCCAATGACCAACATTGTATTAAATTGTAAAAATATATTCTAGATATACTTTAAAACCACTAAAATTAATAATTTATCACTATTAATTATTTCTATTAAAAAAGTTGTTTTTAATTAAAATTTAGTAATTTTCACTATTCATCAGAATATGAAAGTTATCCGAAAAGTACCAAAGTTTCACCCTAAGCTAATTTTAATATTCAGAATCCAAAAATGAAGTCCATTTTGAAAAATAAAATTTACAAAATTTTAAAAAGTGTTTATTACTATTCATAACAACTAGTTTGAATAATATTTTAATAGCATATCGTTGTTTAGTGAAACTTGGTATTGCATACTACACACGCTATCGAGGAAGGCCGTGATTGCGTGTAATGCAAGGAAAGTCAAGGATGTGTGTTGTGCAAGCTCCTTTTGGTGTAGCATACAACACAAGACATTAATGAAATTAAAAAGAATATTTTTCATAAAATCTCGGGGTGTTACACCCACCAATCCCATAATAATTCCAATGAATTCCTCATATGAGTAGGGATAAACATAAACAACATTTACATTGATATCGAAACTATCATATGAAACGTAACTATCTATCCCCAATCATTAAACATAAAACACTAACCATTCTGAGTAATATGGTGAATGGTTTTAGGATAGAACATCGACAATAGATTTATTTATAAACCATTAAATAAAATATGGTAGATTAATTCATAAATGATTAAACCCAATAATACCATGGAATCAAAAAGAGTTTTGAATTAGATGAAAACACTCTTATAAAATCATTAAGCAATTCTAGAGATAAATACTCTTTTATTTTGAAAAAAGAGTTCTTTTGGAAAATTTTTTTTTTATAAAACAAGAAGTGAAGTAATATATTATTTTCATAATAAAATTAGTGATTTTATAATGATAATGGTTTCCAAAACAGATTAGAGAGTGCCCTTGAAAAAGGGTATGAATTTGTTAAATTCCCTTGAAACATGCTTGTATTTTGGAAAACAATTTGAATATTCCTTTTAAAATTTGTAACAATAAATAAAATAAGGAAGGATTATGGTTTGTAAATATATATATGATACTCACACAGAAAATATGTTGAGTATATAACAATTAATAAGAATTACATTCAGGTAATTTGACAATGAAAGTATCCCGAATGAAAGTGGAAGTTCGGGTGGAAAACCCTTACCATAAGTTCAAATGTGTTCTGTTCTTGTACTTAATCTCCTGTAATATGAAATTCTTTTTGTTAATAACTTATTTCATAACCTATTAGTCATTTATTTAGTTTTCCATAATTATGGTTAGTTCATTTATGTCTTTATTGATAAGTTATGATATGGAATTTGGTCATTCTAGAGTTTCTGTTTCCTTTATTTTCATATTCGGTTCACTTGTTTTTAAGTAATGAAGTTGAATGGATGTAAATCTCCAAAATTGAAATTAAATATTATTTATGAAAATCCAGATTTTTTAATGTCAATTTCTATCATTTGGTTACATGGAATGAGGTTGAATCATTAGATGACAATCACTTTGATTATTTGGCGGTATTTGGAGTATTATGAACTAGATTTGTCATATAAATTAATAATATTTATATATACTAGTTCATGAATATAAATTAGGTTGTAATACTATTATTATATTATTTTTTAGCCATCAATATGGTGTCATGGCCAGTAATGAATTAAATACTAATGAACGAAACTTCATCATCCACATAGGTTATAAATCAGAACCTCATGGACATCGATTTCATTTATAAAAATAAAAGTGAGGGAGTACGAATATTTATGATGGTTCTTCGATTGATATGATATAAATCCATTATATATATGTTACTGGAGTTATCATGGTCATTTGGATAGAGGAGGTGAGGAGAGGATAGCAAAAGAAGATAAATTGAAATGAAACCAATTGAAAAAGAAGGGTGCTTTTCCTCATGAAATAACCTCCTTGAGAAACTCTATAAGGGAAAGGGTTTTGGTCTTTTGGAAAGACCAGAAGCATATTGAATGTGGGGAGATACTAGGTAAGGGTAATTGGGAAGATATTTGAGGTGATTCAAGGCTTAGAGGAGTGAAGAGAAGAGGGAGTGGTGAGGGGTTTTTATAGTGGAGGAGAGGAGTAAGTTTTTCATTATTTTATTATTTCCCTCAAGACAAACAATAGTGTGGTTTCATGTGACCCCTAATAGTAATAAGTGCACGTGAGTTCTAACCAAGTGGACTTTCATCACTTTTGATGTCATTAATATAATATTTAACTGATAATTTTTATATGCGGTCTTTTATCGTATTTCATTATTCATAAAAAATTCAAGAATTTCGGAAAAATCCCAAACATTCACCCCTACCATTTTTCAATGTGTATAAATAAAAAGTGAAATCCATTTTTCAAAAATAATTTTCTAAATATTATTAATTTAATTTTTTAAATAAGGTCATAGTTATGTCTAAAAATAACAATCTTGACGTGCAATTAGTTTTATGTGACATTAAAAAATTAATTAAGATCCCATTATCAGATTTCCTAAAGAAAATAAAATAAAATTATTATTTACTATTAATAAGGGTCATATTACTATTCATATTACTATTCGTATTACTATTCATAAGGGTATTTCACTATTCACTAAAAATCAAGTTTGTTCTATCAGACTCCAAATGACTTACTAAACACAACTCTAGATGACCATTTTTTGAAATTCAAAACATAGAAGTGGCATAGTTTTGATTATTTGTTAGATTATAAAATTGTATTATATATTTATTTTCAAAACCTTTGGGTGTTACATTTCCCCTTTATATTTAATAAATATTGGTTTATTAATCCTGAATGTGACAATCTTGTTTGGGATGTTTGGTGTGCGGTTGGGAGAAAGAGATATGTTTTTTCTTATATTCATAAATTTAAGATTCTCAAGGAAAATATTAAATTCTCGAGTAGGGATAGGTTCAGTCATCTTGACTCATACATCTCTAATCTTGAAGCCTCTTTTCAGACATTCCATGTGTAATGTATATATGATGATCTCTCTCGTGATATTTCTTCGGAATCTGAGATAACTCTTAAACATAGTAATTTGATCAATATTAAAGAATTTATGCAAAAGTCTTCTTTCAAAAAAAAATTGGCTCAATGATGGGGATCAAAATACCAAATTAATTAATAATATTCAAAGAGTTTGGAAAATTTCTAGACCTCTTGCTTCATTAAAAAAAGGTGATCAAATTTTGGATAATAGATAATTTATTTCAGAGCACATTATTTCCTATTATAAATATCTATTGAATGGTTCATCTGCCATTTCCCTCGCTACAGAGGGTATTATTCCTAAATTGGTTAAACAGAAGGATAATTCCAGACTTTCTTCTATTACTTTGGAACCTAAAATCAAGGCTGTGGTTTTTAGTCTTACTCCTGGAAGCTCTCTGGGTCCTGATTGTTTTAGCAAATTTTTTTCAGAATTATTGTGAGATCATTGGGGATGATGTTTGTAACCTAGTTCTGCATTTTTTTCAATGGGGGAAATCATCCTCAACGTTTAAATTCTAAATTTCTTTCTCTTATTCCAAAGATAGAAAATGATAATGAGATACATTTATTCAGGATTATTGATCTTATCAATACATTATACAACGTTATCACTAATATTATTGCTAGTAGACTTGTGCCCATTTCCTATAAAAATAATTTCTTCAAATCAATTTGGTTTCATAAAAGGTAGGTCCATTCAATATTTTCCTATCACGACTTTTGAATGTATTAATACTCTTAAAAAACCTATTCGTGGTGGGAACATTTCTCTCAAATTATATATTTGAAAGGCTTTTGAAAATATGGATTGGGTTTTTATATTTAAAATTTTTTCAATGTTTGTTTTTTATGAAACTTTCATTAATTTGAATAGGATCATTTTTTCTTCTACCCATATCTCGGTTCTTCTCAATGGATTTCTAGAGGGATATTTCTCTTGTTCTAGAGGATTTAGGCAAGGTGATCCTCTTTCTGCTATTATTTTTTCTATTTTAGAAGATTATCTTAGTAGATTTTTTTCTATCACGACCAAGAATGGTAAGATAAAGGCTATTGGTGATGGTCGTCTTCTCTCTACCCATACCCGTCTCTTTTATGCTGATGATATTATTCTCTTTACTCAAGGGGATAAAAGAAAAATAAAGAATATCATGAAATCTCTTCTGCATTACGAGCAAGTTTCATGGAAACAGGTCAGTTGGAATAAGTCTTTTGTCTACTTTGGTAGAAATATTTCTAATACTAGGAAATCAGATACCATCCCTGATTTGGGGATTAGAGAAGGTTTTACCCCTTTTACTTATCTTGGTGTTCCTATGTTTTGGGGTCAACTGAAGGCTTGTTATTTTTCTGGGATTATTAGTAAGATCATAAATTAGCTTTCTTCTTGGAAAAGCAAGTCCCTTTCACTGGCCAGTCATGTTTGTCTGGTCAAAGCTGTTATTGTTTCTAAATTTGTTTATTCCTTTATGGTTTACAGATGGCCTACTTGTCTTATTAAATCTATTAATGTGGCCATCAAAAACTTCATTTTGACTGGTATTATTTTGGAAAGAATATTGGTTACTATGTCTTGGAACATTTGTTACAAATCTTTTGAGAAAGTGGGCTCGGTATAAAAAATCCTTGTCATTTTAATCAATCCCTTCAGTCTTCTTTTGTTTGAAATTTAATAAACAACAACTCAGAAGCTACTGATTTCTTGAGGTCTAGATTCCTTACTAATATCGTAAGTGGAAACATTAATTATATGGACTCTTCTATTTGGTCTTCTTTTAAATCTGTTTTCTCTTATTAATGTGGATGCTAGATGGTCTATCTCTAAGGTTTCTTCTCTCATGTTTTGGAATGATAATTGGATTAGTGTTTATCTTATTGATACTCTTAATCACGAAATTCTTAATCTGGACATTGATGTTTCTATTAAGGATCAATTAAATGATATTTCTGCTATTCTGGATCATGTTAAATAGATTATTAGAAGTTACTCTTTTTCCTCTGTTGGTGATTTCTGGATTTGGGAACTAAATCCCTTTGGTATGATTACTTCTATGTTCTTATACTATCATGCAAATAATTTTGTGTTAGGTTTATATTTTATTGGGAAGTTTAATATTATAATCATTCCCCCCCTCTCGGTTCACATTTTTGTGGATACTAGCTCATGGTAAGGTCCCTATAGATTCTTATTTATAGGTTTGTGGTATTTCTCTTTGTTCTGTTTGTATTCTCTATCATCAGCACATGGAGGATTTGGATCATATTTTTTTGAGTTGTGCTACAAACTGAATCCATGTGGAAGGCACTTTATGATATTTTTTTATGTTAAAATGCAGAATGTTTCTACTATTCGTGGCTTCCTTGAAGGTACTTTCGGTCTCCCTTTATCTCTTATGTTGTTGATTATTTTTCAAGTTTCTATATCCAATCATGTTCATTTCATATAGATGGAAATAATCAAGGGACTTCATGATGGAGTTGGTTTCAATCCTCAGGCATGCCTTGCTGGTATTTTTTCTGCCAGGAAAAATATAAAGCTCTCTTGTAAAGCTTATTGTAACAACTCGGTGCATGATTTTTCTGTTCTTAAGTGTATCATGGTTAATGGTAATTGTATGCCTTCATTGGGTACTATGAATGTTTTTTGGAGTCCTCCTTTGTTGGGTTGGATTAAAATTAATACTGATGGCTCTTCCAAAAGAAATATGGGTCCTTCTGGTTATGGTTTAGTTTTCAGGAACAACTTTGGTGATGTTTTAGGTTGCTCCTAAAACTGTTGTGGTTTTGCCTCATCTCTTGAGGCTGAGATTCTTGATGTCATTTCTTCCCTTGATATTGTTAAAATTATGGTTTTGAATAGGATTTGGTTGGAGTGTGACTCCACTACCATTGTTCATGAAATTAGAACCTCTTCTACTTCTAAAATCATTCGATTTTTTTTAAATATTGAAAACACTACGTTATAGTTTAAAACAGACTTTTTATTTAAATTTATTTTAAGTCAAAATAGATTTATAACACCTATATAAGTTCAAGTTAATTCAATGGAGTCATTTTATAACAAAATTATATGTATAAAATTTTATTGAACTTTTTACCGTCTTTTACCCACCTTCTAAGAGCTTTTGCAAATTTGCATAAAACTAATTTTATCACTTCTTTGAGTTGAATTTCAAAAATCAAACAGACAATATTAACATCAGTAAGTAAAATTTGGTTCAATAAGATGAAAGTAATTTTTGATGAATAGTAACTTTTGACTTTTATTAACCACTGTTAAAATTAAATAGGGAAATTAAGGGTAAAAATGATATTAAAATTACCCAAAAACATGTCCTAATTCTATTGAATAAGTGTAATTCTACCAAAAAAACACTTATGAATATTATATGATTCTTTAGGTCCACTTGGATTAGATTAGGAAATTTATTGTTGTCTTATTTAAAGAAGAGTTAAAATTGTTAAATTTTAAGTTTATTAACTAAACCATTTTTAATATAGGGTTATACATAAGATATATTCAACTAAAAATATTCATTATAAAGGTAAAAATCATTATTACATAATGGTATTTTATTTATAATTTTTATATATTAAATAATTAAATTTATTTAGGACATAATGATGATGCAGTAATTAACTTCTTAATAAAATATTAAAATAGTTTATATTATAAATATTTAAATAAATAGAATAAATTTTTTTTGATTCCATACACGAATTTTCTAGTTTAATATTACTTTTTAGGGTTCATAAGATAAATTATTTTCGAAGTCATAAGATTGTTATGAATTTCAAAAAAACAAAATACCCAATACTGTCAAAATTGACATAAATTAGTTTTTAAAACAAATATTGTATTATTGGTGGATATAATATTCCAAAAAACCTTTTATTATGTAAATGGTCTTAAATAATATGATATATATCATTAATAATCCACTTGTGGTTCTCTTGGAAGTTTAGAGTAAGTTTTTTAACCATATAGTGTAAGAATACAAGAAGACACATCAAAAGTTAATCTATTTAACTAAGAGTTAAATCTAAATGTTAAGGTTAAAATGCTAAACTAATCTAGTCTAAAACCTATTTTTTAGAGGATTTAGACCCATAACTAACTTATAATTGAAATAAATCATTTTTCATCCATTAGAAACCAGAGATGAATTTATTATAAAATAATATTTCAATCTTTTCCTAAAGTGACCCCACCACTCTTATAAAAGGGTACTTCCCCCTCTCTTAATTTCAAACCTCCAAAGTCATTTTGATCGGACAAAACCTACCAAAATATCTTCCCAAATTCCCTTACTTCAGCCTAGATTCCTTAATTTGATCAGAAATCCAACCAAAGGAGTCCTTTTGATCAACTCAAAAGGAAACACTCGAAGAAGAGGTAATAATTTCACCGTGCTCTTTCAAGATAATTTCTTCTTCCACTTCCACATTATTTTCTGTTTCTATACCAAAATAATAAATCAAGTACCTTATACATACTGTTATGTTATTATAAATATGGTATAACCACATTAGATATTCTACCAATCCTATAAATGGAAAATCCACTACACGTGCGTACGTACGGCTTACCATCTCCACGTCGTTGTGAAGTTTTTTATTCAAACACTTCATCAATCGGTTGGGTATAATAATGAGTATAACTGATGAAAATAATAAATATAACATATTAATTATTCTATATATATGATATACCATCCAATTACATATAATTTCACCATCAATATAACGATATTGTCGCTCGTGTGTATGTACGACTTACCATCTCCACGAACGCAATGGGATTCATTCCCAATAATAATCATTCAAGAATAATTATCATTTTATGATTGAAAATAATGTTTAATAACTTAATATAATTCTGTATATGAATCAAATACAGACTATACATTACAAACACGACTTACATAAAAAAACATATAAAGGAAAATGAATTAGTTAACAACCAAAACAATGATACTACGGAAATATCGTTAACAAATAAATATTAGAAGGTCATATATGATATAATATTTATGTATTTGGTTCTTTTGTAATTTAATAACTATTATATCCCCATTATATAGGAGTTTAAGCTACCCTATACTATGGAAAAGTTCAAGGTAAGAGGTTTTCAACTAATTTTTATTCCCATGAGATTCATGTTATATTTTCCACTACTACCTTTTGTATTTTTTATGTACTACCAATGATTTTGTTGTTTTAACAATATACTTTAATTTAGGGTTGTCTACGTCATCATTTGGTGATCCTTATTTCATGGTGTGTGTGTTTCATAAGTTACCAAATCAATAAGGGAATTTTAAATTTCAATTTCCACTCATTCGGTTTTATACAAACTTTATTGATTACATTACTCTAATATTATGTGTGAAATCACTATTTATTTACTTATGTAGTAATTTCCTCTCCCATTTGTGTGAATATACTTTGGATACTGATAATATCCCCATTGAAAAATTCTCAAGCCTTCGATATACACGTGATAAGAGTAGTTTTAACTCAATTTCTGTTCATCGAGTTAAACATCCAAGTCATTGGTGTTGTTTTTACAAGAATATGCGTGAATGTCCTCTGATTGATTTACATAGAATATCCAATATAATTGACTTTATTTATGTTTTTCACACTTAATTATGTAATTTATTTGTCCTTAACTTATGGATGTGGTTATTATAAAGGAATTCATCTCAACTTAAATTCCATTGAGACTTCATTGTTGTTATGTGACAATTCAGTTTTATTTGGTGTAATTATTGTACTTAAACATAATATATCATGAATAACTTTATTCTGATGATTTATAATGTTTTTATTGCCTCAATTATTTTTATTCAAGTGTTTCTCATTTTTTTAGTAACTCTAACTAAAATATCATTTTAAATGTTTTATGAATTTATTCTTCTAAATCATTCTCCTTAATGTACATGTTTTAATAATGGTTTTAAGGTTTTATTTATATGTACATTAATTTTTTAAAAATGAAATTATTTTTAAATGTTTTCATGTGGTATGGGACACATTGATTCAAAAATATATTTTAAACAGCTTCTTGAAAAATAGTGAGACTTTTAAATGTTTTCATGGAAAAGAGATATTTATCTCAATAATTTTTACTAATAGTTTTCAAATATGTAAAAATCCTTTGTGGGATATTATTTTTATCAATGTTGATTTATTATGATACAAATATTCCATACAGTACTAAAGGTTTTGTGATATGTTTGACTATGGATGTGTAATTTTTATACCATTCATGGTTTATTGATAAAGTATTGACATTTAGTATGCTAGTTATAAATTGAATGTTTATATTTTGTTTAAAACCAATCATATGAGGAATTAATTGGACATAGTAAGTGATGGGGGAACCCGTTATAGCTCCCCGATTTATCAGTATGTCTCATGAGAAAGACTAGTGTCTTTGAAAAAGGCCATGACAAAATCTTATTTGTAGTCTTGGAACACGACCTTGACAATGTGGTTATGAAGTATGGAATTATTCATTCGATCACTATGAAATTGGATGTTGATATTACATGTGATTATTAGACTAGTATAATATCCTTGTGAATAAGTAAATGACATTATATAATTTATCTTCTCCATATTATGTTGATGTTTATGTTTAAAAGGCTTGTCTTCTAGTCTTATACATTACCGTAAATTTTTATTCTTATATATGACAGTTTCTACTATATTTTTATCCTTACTGAGCATCTGAGCTCACCCCTTTCTCATGTTTTAATTTTTATAGGATGAAAAGCAATATATTACGATTAACCTATAAGAATAGGCTATGGGATATAAGAGTGTTCAAAGTGGACACATTGTTTATTTATTTGATGATGTAATGTAAAATTTATGTATGTATCTATTACATCCAAGGATACTAAACTGATCACCCTTTTGGGAAATTATTACTTGAATCATACCAATGTTAGTAAAAATTCACCTATTCAGGGTAATTGGGGTTAGGGCATTACAGTTGGCATTTGAGGAAGTTTAGTATAAACCATGGCAGCTAGATTTAGAAAAACAACTCTGATTAGGTTACACTACCCTAAGATATACTTTGAGGATTAGTATAGAAGAACTTCCAAAAAATTGGTAATGTAAATATTATGTGGGTTTTCCAAGCAATTCATCCCTCTCTGGATATGAGCATATAGAGGAGGATCTGGCACAGATGTACCTTGGAGTGAAACTCTGACAAGGAGTTTTGGCCTTGACCCAGGGAATCCTGGTACCAAAAAAAATGGGCCTTGCTGCACTCTTGGTTCAAATAGTCCCATGGGATATGATTAGGATAATTCACATTTTCATTACAAACTGATTTTATGGATTTTAATATAAGATGACAATAAATAGCCATGGTTAATCTTATGTTGTTTCTGATTGAAAATAATCAGTTATGATATTCTATAAAGTATTGATTACTCACATTATGCTTTCTTGTGTTAGTTAATGGATGGATTCCAAGGAAGTCATAGTAACATTGAACATGATGTATAATGTAGGCACGGTGGTGGAAATGAGAAACAAAATAGAATTTTGATAGGTGTAAAAGATATTGCGTTCATGTTGAATCATTTTTCCAAAAATATGATCAACTATATACATATTAACCAACTCCCGGACTCAATAAAGAAGAGAAACCCAGTGAATGACATGAGGTCCTCTAGTGGAAACCATGGAGAAAAAAGCTCAATTTCCATCATGTAGGAAATGTGGAAGGAGACACCTAGGAAAGTGATGCAATAAAAAAAGAAATTCTTTACGTGTGGGAAAGAAGGACATAAAATAAATAATTGCTGAGGAAAAATTAATAGTACTATGGAAGAAAATATAAATGATCCCAAGAATCTATTTATAGTAATTTTCCATAAATGCAGGGGACATGGGAATTACCAAAGTGAATTCCCTATTATATATGATACCCTCTTGGTAAGACAATAACCTATGTGGAAATAAATGGATGGAGAAGTGTTTAAAAGTATTAGTTATTTTTGTTGATGGGATTACATTGTAAGACTTTTTTCTTGTATGTGTAACCCTGCATTTTTTTATGTGAAAATCCGATTTTAGGAAGAATTGACTTTTCTATTGTTTATATAGTTATAAATAACCATTTGGGTTAATATGATACTTGAATTAGAGGAAATTACAATTTATTAAATTTTGGGATGAAAATGAGAGGTATGAGATAACATTTGTGGTGAAATTATGTTATGGTTATTTTGTGAAATTTATCTCATTTTGGGAATTTCATAAAATATTGTTTTTTTAAAAGGACAACAGGCAGACCGTATGACTATTTTTCGTGTTGAAAAAAGCTGTGGGAATCGAACCCACAACCATAGTGCGATGGGATTTTTTGCCTACCACGAGACTACGTAAAGTCCGTGGTTAGTGTGACTAATTATTTTTAGTTAAATTATTTTATTGATCAATAATGAATTGATTTTGGATCATCTATCTTATGAAATGGATATCCTTAGTATAGGAAAATGATTTGGTGATTTGGTGATAATTGTTATTTTGGAAGACGTTCACTCTTTTGGGAACACTATAAGCCTATGAAAATTACAATACCATGGGATTTATTTTGAGGAGTAATAGTGGATTCATATCTATTTTTTTATTGTGGATTTATAGTGATTTGGGTTATTTATGGATATGATTAACCTATCATAGATAATATGTGATTAGATTTATTTCTGTTAAGTATGTGAACTTAAGAGTAGTCGATGTAATTTGAAGATAGAATTTAATGTGGAAGACTATGTTAAAAAATTATTATATGTTTTGTGTTTCAATATTAGTTTGTATAATAATGAATTATTTTAAGGGAAATAGTTTATTTAATTGTATTTATTGAAATATGGGTATTGTTGGTTTAATTTTACTAATTAAGATTAGTATTTATTTTTCTAATGGATTATTCTTTTTGGGGATCATATAATCTTTTACTAACCATTTTGGTTTTGGTTAATCTCTAAAGACAATGTAAATATATATTTTAACCTTTTTGGATCATGTGATTCTCTAGAAGTTGATTCTAATGCTTCAAGAGGGACCATGTCATCTTGAATACTCATCGTTTGAAAAAAATGACTTTGTGGTAGAAATTTATTAAAGGATGAAACTATAATTAAAAATTAAGTATATCTCTTTATGTTCTTAGTCAATCAGATAAATAAATCCCACAACATTATGAAATGGAACTTAAAACAAAAAATGTTGATCGTTTACTTTTCCTACTTGGAAACTATTGACCATTTATCCCATAAAACGTTTTTTTTCTTGTTGTTAACTTTTTCTACCCATGTTTTCTGTCACTCTCCATTATAACTTTACACTTAGTTTATCATCGACATCCATTTTTCCTCAATAGAATCCTAGTATGGGTTATCTCGGGTGACCATTGAACTTCTCTTTCTTTCAATTGATGTGATTGTTTTATTGATTCTTTTTTCTAATGTGGGACTTTCAATGATGTTCCCAAGACCAATTATAAAATTTAGAGGATGAAATTTTCAAAAGGGGTGAATAATGTAACACCCCAAGATTTCATAGTAAGTAATTTTCATTAAAGTAATTCAATAGCTTGCACTACATGCAACACCGAGTTCGAGCACACCATGACTTAGCAAACAAGAAATTCAAAAAGTGGATATGAATATTATTAATTGTACACTATATAATTTTAGAATACATATTATATGTTTCTTTGACATTATATAAGAAAAAATTCATTTTTTCAGATAAAAGATGTATTTTTCAAAAAATAAAATTTTACCACATTTTAATGGAAACCCCTTTTAAAACAAATAGTTGACACTTTTATATATTCAATTTAATGAAATTAAATTCTTCTTTAGAAACGAGATAGAAGAATTTATTTTGGATAATTTTTACCTAGTTTTCTAATAACTTTCATATTTTGATGAATACTGAAAAATAATAAATTTTAAATAAAAACAACTTTTTTAATCTAAATAATTTATAGAGTTAAATTATTCAATTTAATGGTTTAGAAGTATAATTAGATTATATTTTTATCATTTAATACAATTTAGGTCATTATAAAAAATTTCACATTTAAATTTGATATAAACACATGTCACTATTTTGATAGTGTTTAATTTTTTTTAAAAAAAATCCTCTTTTCAGTTTTAACAATGTGAATTAATTTTAAAGTAATTAATAAAACTTATATGATTTGAATTTGGAAAATATATTTCATTTTTTGATTTTTAATATCAAAATTATCTTAGGTTAAATTATTTGTATTTTTCTGAAAGTATACAATTTTTAACGAATAGTGAAAAACATTGTGTTATAGTTTAAAACCGAATTTTTATTTAAATATTTAATTTTTTTATTTAAATTTATTTTAAGTAAAAATAGATATATAATACCTATATTAGTTCAATGTAATTAATTAGAATCATTTTATAATAAAATTAGATGTATAAAATTTTATTGAACTTTTTACTGTCTTTTTCCCACCTTCTAAGAGAATTTGCAAATTTACCTAAAAAATAATTTTACCATTTCTGTGAGTTGAATTTCAAAAATATGAGAAACACCGTGGACATCAGTATGTAAAATGTGATTTAATAAGATGAATATAACTTTTGGTGAATAGAAACTTTTGACAATTATTTACCATGGTTAAAAGTAAAAAGAGTAATTAATTGTAAAATTGAAATTATAATTACCTTAACACATGTCCCAATTGTATTGGATAAGTTTAATATGACCAAAAACAACCTTATAAATAAAATATGATCATTTAGGTCCACTTGGATTAAATTTGGACATTTATTAATATTTTATTTAAAGAAGAGTTAAAAGAGTTAAATTAAAAGTTTATTAACTAAACCATTTTTAATATTGGGTTTTACATTAGATAAATATGACTATAAATATTAATTAGAAATATAAAAATCTTTCCCACATAATGGTATTTTATATATAATTTTAATATATTTAATAATTAAATTTATTTCTGACATAATGATGATGTTGTAATTACCTTCTTAATGAAATATTAAAATACTTTATATTATAAATATTAAAATAAATAGAATTTAAAAGTTTTGATGAAATCCAGGAATTTTTTATGTTAATATGACTTTTTAGGATATATTTGATAAATTTAATTTAAGTGATAAGGTTGTTATTACTTTCACAAAAACAAAATACCAAATAGAGTCCAAACTGACATAAATTAGTTTTTAAAACAAATACATTATTATTGGTTGATATAATATTCCAAAAAATCTATGGTTTGTAAAAAGTGATTAAATAATATTATATATGTCATTAATTAACCACTTGAGGTTCCCTTGGATGTTTAGTGTATGCTTATTAACCATATAGTGTAAGAATAAAAGAAGACACAATAAAAGTTAAACTATTTAATTAAGACTTAAATCTAAAATATAATGTAAAAATGGTAACCTAAAGTTATCTAAAACCTATTGGTTGAAATTATTCTACCCATACCTACCTTATAATCAAAATAAATCATTTTTTATCCACTATTCACCGAAAATTATTTTATTATAAAATAATATTTCATGTTTTCCTAAAGTGACCCTCACCTCTTTTATAAAAGGGTACTTCCCCTTCTCTTAATTTCACACCTCCAAATCCATTTTACTTGGACAAAACCTGACCAAATATCTTTCCAACATTCATTAATTCAACCTAGAGTCCTTACTTTGATCATAAATCCAATCTAACGATCCCTTTTGATCCACTCAAAAGGAAACATCCAAATAAGAAGTAATAATTTCACCACTCTCTTTCAAGTTGTTTTCTTCTTCCACTTCCTCTTTATTTTGTGTTTTCATACCAAAATAAAAACCCCAGTACCTTCAACATATTGTGATGTTATTATTAATATGTTACAACCATATTCATTATTCTACCCATCCTATAAATGACAAAGTCACCATATGTACGTACATATGGCTTACCGTCTCTACATCGTGGTGTAGTTTGTTATTCAAACACTTAATTATTTGGATGGGTATAATAATGAATATAACTAATGTAAATTATAAATATAACATGTTAATAATTCTGTATATATGTTATAACATACAATTACAAATGATTTCACCATTAATATTATTATATTGTTGTTCGTGCGTACGTACATCTTACAATGTCCATGAATGCAATGAGATTCGTTCCCTATCGTAATCATTCAAGAATAATATTAATTTTAAGATTAAACATAATGGTTACGAACTTAATATAATTATGGATATGAATCATGAAAAATTTATAAATAAAAAACATGACTTACGTAGCAAAACATATAAAGGAAAACGAATCAGTTAACAACCAAAACAATGATACTACACAAATATCCTTAACAAAGAAATATTTGGAGATCGTATATGATATCATATTTATGATTTTGGTTGTTGTATAATTTAAAAACAACTACTTAACCCTTATAAAAGATTTTATCATACCCTATACTAAGGAAAAGTACAAGGTAAAGGGTTTTCATCTCACTTTTATTGTTTTGAGATTCATGCTATATTTTCCACTAATATCTTTTGTCTGGGGTATGTACTTCCCACGATTGTATTTTTTTCATAATATACATTAATTTATGGTTATATAAATCATTATTGGATCATCATTGTTTCATGGGGTGTATGTTTTGTAAGTTACCAAATCAGTAAGGGAATTTCAAATTTCAATTTCTACTCATTCCGTTTTACGCAAACTTCATTGATTAATTTTCTCCAAGATTATGTGGGAAATCACTATTTATTTACTTATGTAGTAACTTCCACTCCCATTTACATGGAAATACTTTTGATACATATAATTACCCCCTTGATAAATTCTCAAGTCATCGATATAAACTTGATAAGAGTAGTTTTAAATCAATTTCTATTCATTGAGTTAAACATCGAAGTCATTGGTGTTGTTTTTACAAGAATATTTGTGAATGTCCTCTGATTGATTTACACTGAATATCCAATCATATTGAGTGTATTTATAGTTTTCCCATATAATAATTCCATTGATTTATCCTTAACATAACGATACTTTCATTATAAATGAGTTTATCTAAACTTACATGCCATTGATACTTCTTTGTTGTTATGTGCCAATTCACTTTTATTTGGTGTAAATACTATAATTTGACATATTATATCATGAAAAAATTTATTCTCATGATATTATAATGTTTTTATTACATAAATTATTCATTTTTCATGCATCTCTCATTTGGATAAGAACTCTAAGAAAAATATCATTTTAAATATTTTAATATTTTATTCATATAAATGTTTCTCATTAATTTCCTTGTTTAAGAAATGTTTCTAAGGAAATATTTATCTGGAAATTAATGTTTTAAAAGTAACATTCTCTTTAAAAGTTTCAAAGTGGAATGGTATAATTTTATTTAAAAATATATTTTAAACAGCTACTTGAAAAATAGTGAGACTTTCAAATGTTTTCATGAAAAAGGGATATTTATCTCAAAGATTTTTACTAATAATTTTCAACATTGTCAATACAATATTTTATTCTTGATCAAGGTTGACTTTTTATGATACAAATATTCTATACTGTATTGAAGGTTTTGTGATATGTTTGACTGTGGATGTGTTGATTTTATACAATTTATGGTCTATAGATAAAGTATTGACATTTCTTATGCTAGTTTTAAGATGAGTTTATATGTTATGTTTAAACATTTTCATATGAGGATTTAATTAGACTTATTAAGGGATGGGTGGAGCCCGTTATAGATCCTCGATGCACCGGTAGTTCTAATTAGAAAAACTAGTGTCTCGGCACAAGGCCTTGACAAAATCTTATTTGTAGTCTTGGAACAAGGCCTTGAATATGTGGTTATGAAGTCTAGAATTATGCATTCCATCATTACGAAATTGGATATTGATATTACATGTGATTATTCAACTAGTAGAATATCCAAATGAATAAGTAAATGGCATTATATGATTTATCTTTTCCCTATTATGCTGATGTTTAAGTTGAAAAAGATTGTGTTCTAGTCTTATACATTGCCTTAAATTTTTATTCTTATTTATGACAGTTTATGCTATATTGTTATCCTTACTATTCATATGAGCTCACCCCTTTCTTTTGTTTTATTTTTCAAAGGATACAATGAATTATATTTTGATTAAACTATAAGAATAAGATAAGGGTTATAAGAGTGTTCAAAGGGGACACAATGTTATTGTTTTTATTTCATGATGTAATCAAACACTTATGTATATATCTAGTACATTCAAGGATAGTAAATTGATCGGTCATTCTGGACCTGATTCCTTGTATCATGCCAATGTTATGTAATAATGCACTGATTCTGGGTAACTTGAGTCGGGGAGTCACGCCCATTGTAACTCAAGTCTCTTTATGATGAGAGACAGACAGGAACTCACCCATAACCTACCCACAGTTTCCTAAAAAGCCCATATCCTTTTGACCAAGACATCCCAAACTACATACTAAAATCAAAAAAAGGACACAACCTCTTTTTCCAAAAATTTACCATGAACTGACCATGATAACCTAGTATAACAGAACTATAATTAATCCTTACAAGGAATGAGGGGTGTTCCCGATAACATTGAGTTAGGGAGTAGAACCTAGGAATCAAGAAACATCAATTGGGAACAATTTCACCCCAATAGTAACCAAAAAATATAAAAAAATAGTCAAGAATAAGTAAATAGTTGATATTCCAATATAGATAACAAGAGGAGAAATCCACATATTAGATAATTCAACAAACTAAACATTAAATAACCAATGGAAATGTTATCACAAGATCCCCTCACACTAGGTGGAACACACAGTCCACCATACACTGTCAACTATCCAGGTCCCAATATGGAGGACACCCACTTCCTCTAAGCAATTCTTACCCTTTTCCAAGACATAATATAAAAAAGTCTATAGACACCTGATGGAAAAATTTGGGTGTGCAAAATAATATCCAAGTAAGATATCACCACGAATTTCATAATAAATCCTTATAAAATAAAAAAATGTGGTTAATTTTAAATAATACATGGATTTAAAATCATTTCACAATTCATAACAAATGATTTTTCCCAAATACTTGCAATGGACTGTATAAAAAAGGAATGAAAAATAATTTATATCAAATTGGATGAATAAATAATTTCATTAAAACTGGTTTCATTTTCAGTCATATAATTTTTTTATTAGACATAAAATTAGTTATATCTAGGATCAATAATCCTAACACAATCCAATGAAAAATTCTCTAGGTGTGAACACATCCTAATATGTTAGGCCTGGGGGGATATGATTTCACCTCAAAATAATAAACTCTATACCCTCATCATGTTTATTATTATTATCATTAATAATCTAGGGTTAGGTAGAGCTAATATATTCCCACTGTGCTTATCCTAGTCTACCGACCTAGCAACTCATACTCCCATGCTCTTTATGTAAATTAATCAAAGGAAAAACCATTCACCTCCAATCAACTTAATCAATAATTGTTCAATAATCCCTGAATCAAATTATAAAAATTCCATTCTATTTCAAAAACCAAAATCTCATGGTTTTTATCAAATCTCCTGAATCTAAAATCAATTAATATGATTTCTAATTCATAAAAATATAATTTCATAATTTCTCAATAATCATCATCAAAGACATTTATCAAATGATTCTTTCATTTTCATTTTTTTCAGAAATAACCAATCAAGGTAGAATCCTATAATCTAAAAACACGAATAAAAATATCAAATTCATCATTTTTCAAATAGTGGTAAAGAATGAATGATCTTATGTAAATGGTACATAATGAACTCACAATTACCAACATCGATCCAAGTAGTAAACTTAAATTACATAATGGATCTGAAATAAATCCAACTAGATCATGTCACAATAAATAAATATAGTATCAAAATATGTGATCTGAGGGTTAGTTCAAGGGTAAAAGGTTAAATCTTAAAAAATAATGAACAATAACAACAAAAATGTATATACCATTGAAAATCTAGATCAATCCCTAAAATATCCTTTATGATTGATCAGTTGAAGGAAATGAATTTCAAAAATATACAAGGGGAGTCTCCTTGTCTATGATCTTATTTCAATGTGAGAAGAATATGAAATTTTGGTAAATTTTTAGTTTTTAATGTAAATATTCATATTTATTATTTATCATCACATAGATTGGCCACACAGTTTGTCGAACCACACTCCAATTTTTGGTCTACTAGAGGAGCCTCAATGTTTGGTCGCGTGGTTTGATAAATCATACACCAAATATGAAAAAACCATATATACTGATTCATGTGGTTTATAGGGGAGGTCACACGGATTTTAATTACAATGTTCTTAACAATGTTACCTCTTCTTGGACTTCAACATAAGGTGCATAGTTTCTTTGAAAAACCCGCATGATTTTCCTTAACCATGCACTAACCATGTGGAGGACTAAAAACTATAATTTTTTTGAAATTCACCTACTTGACCTAATGATATATCTAAACAGAATCTTGAAAAAGGGGATGTATGTACTTAAAATGTTTTTTTGGATGTTATACATACATACAAACATACATACTTTCATCCAAACATATTTCTATCCATCCATATATACATACCTACATGTATGCATTCACATAGATAGAAAATATACATAAAAAATATAGGTACACATGTACACATACATACAAACATAACATATATACAAATATATGTATATAAAAACATATATACATATATCGAATATTGATAAATTCATGCATATATATATACATACATTCACATATTCATTCTTACATACATGAATACATGTATACCTACATACATAAATACATTCGTGCACAAATTCATGCATATCAATATACTATAATGACCCACATATTTATGGGCCATTTTTTGTGGAATTTTATATTTTAGTCCTTGGGAAAAGATTTGTTTTTTGAGAATAGACACATGGATTTGGATTTTGAAGGTTGAGAAACATATATAATATGCCTTTTGATATGGACGGAAGAATTTAATATTTATTTGGTGTTTAGGTGGTTGGGTGAACGTTTTAGATGAATTATAGAATATTTTGGGATATTCCAAGCTAGGAGTGGTGATTTTCCAAAGTCCCACACATAAAGATACATTGGTGTGTGTATGTAAGGGTTGTCATGGCCTCTAAAAGTAGCTATGTATATTGTAAAATGTTACCTTACATAACAGTTATACTGGGGATAAAAAAATTTATAATTACTAAGGTGTATAAATTACACTATATGTATAAGAGATATAATGTGATGTGAAAATCGATAAGGGTTGAATCCTCATATATAGATAAGGGTTAGAATACTTTTTAAGTCATATGTGTTAGGGTCCCCATTCCTTAGTGTACATTTAAAAAATAATAATGTCCCAAAACAAAATATTTATTTAATGTGTGAACGTAAAAAAAGACAAGTATTGGGGTTACCCTATGACGTGTAAGGATACTTGAATAAAAGGGTACTCTAAAATGTAATGGCTAAAAAATGGTAGTGTAGAGGTAACCTTGAAATATGTATGGTTGATTATTATAAGGGTTACAAGTGTTGGATCAGAAAAATTATATGTCCTAAAATATAATGGTCACCCCATATATAAGGTTTGTGAGTATTTTCAGGAAAATGGTTATGTGTGGGATGTCTAGTAATACATAATGGTTTCCTTAGGGTTATGCATAATGGTTCTAGTGTGTTGAAGTAAATACCTAAGAGTCATTAGGGGGTGATGCGTAAGGGTTTCTATCACACCCCGACCTAGTTGATTTTTTATTTTTAATTGCTCTAATTATTATATTGAGTTTCTTATGCTTTTTCCCTATTTCATGGTCAGCCCACATGGTTATGATTAACTGTGTGGTGCCCGTACGGATTCCAGGGTGGGTAAAATTTATAACGTCCGACTTGCATGCAGTTTATAAAACCGCACTACAAGGGTATAGATTGACCCTGTATACGGGAAATACATGGTGGCACAGTTCAGATGTGGTTTTCTCAACCGTGTTTTTGATTACAGGGGAGTCATGCTACTTCCCTGTACTAGAATAAAAAAATAAATTACTTTAATTTTATAGAAAATGGAATAAATAATGTAAAATTAAATAAAATAGTTTTTTATAAAATCATTAATAATATTAGTAATAATATTATGATTTTGAAAAATATTAATATTATTCTTTTTGGGATAATTTTTATTATTGTAATTATTATCATAATTATTATTATAAGAATTTTTGTTATTATTAATATATATTCTATTATTATTATTATCATAATTGATAACAACATTTTTATTATGTTTTTATTTTGATTCTATTTTAATTTTTATGGGAGAAAACCCAAGGGGCGTCTCCCCTTCCTCCTACCCATAGATCGCACCCCTTGGTTTTCGTGCCCTCGCACCACATCTAGCACCCTCACCCCCTCTCGGGGCCTCTAGTGCTCCCTCTCCTTCTCACCCTACACCTGATTGCTACGCCTCCTCTTTCCTGGCTCCCGACTACCACACCCTTCCACTAGCAGCGCACTCAACCTATGTGCATTCGACTAGCTAGCTCGGATGAACCCCCTTCTCCCTCTCCATCTCAGGCAGATGCCCCCTATCCTTCCCCCATTTGAGGTGAAACACCTCATCCCCTAGGTGTGGCCTACTACGTGACCTAAAACACACCCTTCTCCCTTCCTGACGTGCCTCCCACGAACCTAACCCCCCTTGTCTGGTGGCTATCCAGTGTGGCCCGAACCCCCTGAGGAACTCTTCTACACTACTCCGGAGCAGACACATTTTTCCACATAGGCAGGCCTCTCTTATTCTGGTCTAAGGGTATTTCATTTTTTCTTTGATATTTTTCTTCATTATAACCAAACCCCAATTTTTGAGATACATGTTGATGTGTTTTTCTCATTTTCAAATATGGGGAGATTGGACATTGGTGTATGTTCTTCCTTCTCCTTAAGCATCCTTATGTCCACACTTGATTAAGGTAGTTGATTCCAAATTTTCTCTTTTTATAACTCTCCATATGAACTTGTGTGTTTTTAATTAATTCATAAATGTTTTCTGCACCTCTATTATATTTCTGGATTGATGCGATTAGTATTTTTGTGTTGTTTGAATAAACCAAAAATTAATTTTTTCAATAGTTGTGTGTTAATTTCCTTGTTTATGGTACCTTGGGTGTTTATTTTAAATTCTATTATATTACAAAGAGTAATTGTGGTATGTGTGTGTGTGTGTTTGGGGGGGGGGGGGTTTATGAAGTTATTAACCATGTTTTTGGTGTGATAGTGAATTATTTTCTGTGAATTTGGTTGGGTGTGTATAGTTTGGTGTTGGTATCGCTTTCTAAATGTGTTAAAATGTGTTGGTAAGGGTTTTATGGTTTTAAGGTATTTGTTTTATGTTCTCTAAATGAAAGGAATGGTCAAAATTGGTTTTAAATAAAATAGTGATTTTGTGGAAATGGATTCAAATGTCTCCTTAGTGGTTCTATGTGCCATTGGATGTTGGCACATCCATGGGTGCACTAGGTGCATGAATAGATATTCCCTAAACTGGAGATGGTGCTTCAGATTCTTGTTTTATGGGAATACTTGATTTATTAAATGGTTCTTATTTTCTAAATATTGTTATTATTTTGTTGTGGTTCTTTAAAGTGGTTTGAAATGAAATCATTGAGTATAATCCCTTTTTTCTTTGAATCAATTTTTGGTGCGAGTTTGAAAAAAGTAACTGCCCATTTAAATTTTTAAAAGAAAATGTTGTGTTTGTGTGATATTTTGGAAAAAAAAGTGGACACACTATGTTAAAGGCATGTTTGGAACTTCCCATTCAACGAATGATTTTGTGTAAATATTTGGAAAGAAATGTTGGTTTGTTAATTGAAACATGATTTTGTTGTTTGGATTAATTTTATTTTTGGGATTTATAGTTAATTTGATACCACAAGATTTATCTAAGGAAGTTGCAATCGGTTTACAAGGGACACATGCACATTCCTAGGTATGTATGTGTATAATTATATATATCTTCTAGGTGCATGTTACATCAAGTAATGGGGAATACGTTCACCGGTTTAAGGATATATATATATATATATATGTATGTGTGTGCAAGTGAGTGAGTTGTTGTTTGATTTAGAATGCATTGGATATGCCATCCCTTGATGTAGGATCTCAATGAAAAAACTATAAATTTGTGAATAATTATTTCTTGAATTTTGGATATAGATTTTATTTTAATTATATATTTTGAATTTTTAATAAAAATTTATTTCTAAAATTAGATTGGTTTTCCTCACGTAATGTTCTACAATAAATGACTTGATTACATTTTTCACATAATGTTCTTGATAAAATGCCTTTTTGGCCTTTGTAAATGTGTCTAAAAATAAAATGGTGGTTTGAGTTTCTTAAATGGGATTTTAAGTGTGTTTTTTATTTTTAGAATGGTGTGCGGATGATTTTTTAATAAATGACTTTTCATGTAATGGTTGTGGAAGGCCTGATTAGCATTTTTCTAAAACTAGTTATCTTGAAAAATCTCCTTGGATGGTCCATTTTCCTTGATTTTGTAGCATGTTGTGGGAGGTCTACCGCATAGGACTCCTTTGAGATCAAATATTTCAAAGGTGAGGGACTTGTTCCTTCAATGACTTAGGGGTGATGTCATTGTGGGTGTTAGTTGTGATTGTTGATTGTGTGTGATCATTGTACTTATGACTGGATACATGTTTGACATTTTTATATTACCCCATTTTAATTTGAACATGGGAACCTATCATAGAAATCAAGTCATCAGTGAATGATTGGTGAACTAGTTTAGATTATGTATTGGCTAGTGGCCCATATCATAGGGTTATTTCATTATCATTTCTAGGTGATTGTGACACATAGTCAAGCTAGGTCGGGCGACGATCATGTGTTTGGGTGTTATGACATCATCGGGTTGGGAAATCCTTCAGGATGAGTCACATGAATAATATTTTCATGATTATTCACAAGATCCTACATTTCCCCTGAATTTCGGCACATAGTTATTAGTAGTGGATGTTTGAGGTGCATTGTTTGGTTGGTTTCCATTACTTGTTATTTTCTATTCCCTTGTGTATTCATTGATATGGCCATCACGTACGGGGAATATAATTGCTAAAGGGGATAAAATTATATTCAAGAGTTTGTGGAAAATGGTTTTCATAATTTTTTACACTTCTGTATCCATCTTTTTTTAAATGATAAATATTAATTCTTTGAAAATAAATTAGTTTAAAATAAGAAGGGAAATGGATTGGGTATTCATTTAAAGGGAAAATGTGTAAAAAACTTATTTCATATATTGTATTTCAAACCTAAAATTGTTGATTCTGTAATTTAATGGAATTTCATTGAGAATTGTTTATTTGGATAGCCTAAATTGATTTAATACTCTTGCTTACAGTTTATCTTTGTTTTTAGCGTCGGGTTCTACTTCTTGGTAGGTTTTGGTCGCTGTAGTGCGACATTAGTTTGAGGTTGGTGGTGATCCGTAGAGTCACATGAAAGTATGTACAATTTTATTTGTCTTATGCTTCCATTTTTTTTTATTTTGAGTATTTATTTATTTTTTTCTTTCATTTATGTGACAAATCATTCAAAATTTCTTAGTTTTGTTTCCTGATACTAGTTTCCACTCCATGGGGATCAGGAATGCCCTTCCAGCCATGCCATAGACCAGCTCAGGTGACCAGTCCAGTGTCGACCTAGGTTGTTTCATGGAAATAATGGTATTATATAAGGCCCTTGATATTTTGGGAGTTTGATAAATATAGATTAAGATTGTCAGGGCATAGGAGGTAGGTCACGGGTCAGTGCCTGATCACCACTGCTCATGACGATACCAGTGTTACTAGGGGTAGTAAGAGTTTTGATTCTTTTGTCATTGTTTTGGATTGAGGAAAGAAAATATAGGTGACTTAGTTTCATGATATGACCCCAGATAGAGTAGTGACCCATATGGATTCTAGGTTCCTAGTTCAAGGTCATGTTAGTGTTATTTCTCACATTGGATGTGGCCCACTACCATGTCACCAGGTTAGGCATAAGCACAAGTTCTTCATTTCAGGATTGTATTGTGTATTTTTTGTTTCATTTTGGTTTTGGTTGGTGTAATTATTTTGAAAATGAAATTTTATTCTGAAATGGAAAAAATAGATTTAAAAATAGATAAGTTTTTCATCAAAAGGTTTTGAATTTGTAAAATTATAGTTTTTAGAAAAGTAATTTTTGCCAATTTTTGTGTATATTTGGCTTATAGGCATATTACCCTGGCCTTGGGTTGTGTCTTTTAGTTTCATTTAAGCTTGTTTGGGATTCTGGGCTGGGTGTCTCAGCTCAGGGTGTTTTTTTTGTTTGAGTTTTTGCCTGATGTCGATTTCAATTATGTTTTTCACATTGTTTTGAATATGCCACCCAAAAAATATCCTATGATTTGTTAATGAGTCAAGAAAAATTCTATTTTCTATCAGGTGTTTATTTTTCTGCGAGGAGTTTGGGGTTTTTTATGGGAAGTGAAGCAGTTTTAGTGGAGTAGACCATGCCTTCGGGTGGTTGGGGACTCGCGAGTTTATTAGAGTTCATATTGTATTCAGTTTAGTGGAGGGTCCAGCCTTGGACCAGTGGAGGTGGATCTCTCATTATAGATGGAGTTGGGATGATTTTGGTGGTGCGGAAATCTCTCTTAATCCAATTGATCATATATAAAGAGTTTAAGGAAAAAAGAGGTAAGAGCACGTCTGTAGTTAACAAGGCTAGTGGTTAGTGGAGGCTAGTGTTGGCCACTACAGGGTTTTGGAATCTAGTGCGCAAGTGCTTGGAAAATCTAGTGCCTCTCATAATTTGTGTGGTTTCCCCTTTCGAAGAGTGGGTTGTACTGGAGGAACATGCTTCTCAAGAGTCCCTTTCATCAGTGTCATCTTTTAGTTTGTTAGACCACTTTTTGATGTGCCATCAGTAGGGCTGATTCATGCTTTCGAATCCAACTTTTCAAATTCCTCTAAAACATTGCCATCATTGTATCCATTTAGGTGACCATGGATGTTTTGTAGGAATCACTATTTGAGGAAGTTGTTCTGATCAATGGATGGTAGTGTATAACTGGGAATCTCTTACACAATTAGTAGACTATAAGAATGAGTGAAACCATTTCCCGAGTTAGGTTTCCTAATTTTCGGTGGAAATATTTGAAATATACTTGTTTAGCCTTATTATTGTTATAAGTTCATCTTTTCTTGCAGTGGTGTTACAAACTCACTTTATCGCAAATTTAATGGTTTTGTCTATTCTGATCCTCGCATCTCTAAATTGTTTGGTTTCCTTAAAGGGTGTTTGAACTATGGGTGAACAGGTCCATTTTTGTTTTGGTTTCAACTATACTCATTTGGAGATGGTTAGGTATTATGAAATGGGTGGATAATTTATCTGTTCCACTATCTAGTTCGGTTTCTTTTCATGGGTTTGGAGGTGTTGTTATTTTCCCTTGTGTGGAGGGATTTCAGTTACTATAGGAGATATCCCTTGTTTCGGTATTTCTGTATCCTAGGTTTCCATGTAATATGCCTCTAGTTTAAAACATGGTGGTTAATTTGTTCTGTTAGTGTTAAGGATGTTGGGTTGGATCACTTGTAAGTTCCCATATGGGCCACCCTCATGGGGTGGTTGGGTTGGGTTTTAATTTCCAATATAGTATAGTCCTTGTGGTGGGGAGAACCCCCTCATGTTCCCCCTAATTTTGGTTTGTGGTTTCATCTAGATCATTCAACTGTGACTTGGGAAATAAATATTCACACAAAAAATTCATAATTTCTTCTTGTTCTATTTGGGAACAGACTGAATTTTTTATTCAAAATACTTGGTAATTTTTTGGGGACAGAAAGTTTTTTGGTGGGGAGAAATCTCACACCTAAGCCGAGTTGATTTATTATTTTTAATTAGATTTAATTATTATTTTGAGTTTTGGATGCTTTTTCACTCTTGTGGGTCAGCCTGCATGGTAAGGAGTAACTATTTAGTGCCTGTGTGGATGCCCCGGTGGGTTAGAGTTATGGTGTTCAACTTTCATGTGAATTATAAAACCACACGACAAGTGCACATCTTGACCCTATACGCGTGCAGTGTCATGTAGCACAGTTCAGAGGCCGTTTTCTCGACTGTCTGTTTTATTGCAGGAAAACCGCATGACTGCCCAGTATCCAGAATAAAAAAATAAATTAATTGAATGGTAAAGGAAATGGAATAAATACAAATTAAATACAACAGATATTTAGAAAAGAGTTAATAATAATAGTAATAATATTATGATTTTTTATTATATTTATTATTATCATGATTATATTATTTTTGTTATTACTAATATTACTGCTATGATTATTACCAAAATTTTTATTAACATTTTTATTAGGATTTTATATTGATTTTATTTTAATTTTTTAATAAAAGAACACCCTAGGGTCATCTCCCCCTTCCTCCTCCCCACAGATCTTGCCCCCTGGTCTTCTTCCCCTTGCACCACTTCCACCCCCCTTTACCCCTAGCTCTTGCCTCCAGTGCTCCCCCTTCATTTTCATCTTGCACCTGACCACCACACCTCCTCCTACCCAGCTCCTAACCATCGTACCCTTCCACTAGCAGCACACCCCTCCTGTTCTTGTCTGTAGGACCAGCTCCAGCGCCCCATGATCCCTCTCCCTCTCATGCGGTTGCTGCCTCTCATTCCCCCATTCTAGGAGAAGCACCCCCTCCCCTTGGTGTGGCTCGATGTGTGACCAAAAACGCACCCTTCTTCCATCCTGGAACACCCCCAGGGAACCCAACCCCCCTTTCTGGTGGCTTTCTAGTGTGTCCCAAACCCCCTATGTGGCTCACCCACCCTGCTTTGGCGCACCTGTATTTCCCATCACCAGTAAACCTATCCTCTTCGGGTTTGGTGGTATTTCATTTCTTCTTCTTTTTTCTTCATTTTGACCAAACCCCAATTTTTGAGATTTTTCATGATGCAATTTTCTCATTGTCTAGAGTGGGTAGATTGTTCATCGGGGTATGTGATTCCTTCCAATTAAGTGTCTTTGTTTATGAACATGATTAAAGTATGTGATTCCATCTTTTACCTTTCCAAAACTCTCTATAGGATCTTGTGTGTTTTTATAAAATATTAAATGTTATTTTCATTTCTATTATATTTATGTCTTGATGTGATTAGTGTTTTTGTTTTGTTATAAATTAATAAAAATATTTTCTTGCAAGAGGATTGTGTGAATTTCCTAGGATATAGTACATAGGGTGTTTCTTTTAAAAGATACTGTTCTTCAAAGTGGAATTTGGCGTTTTTATAAAGTGGTTAACCTTGTTTGTGGTGTGTCATTAAATGATTTTTGGTGAATTTATTTGGGTTTGTATGGTTTGGTGTTGATATATCTTTCAAAATGTGTTAAAATGTGTTGGAAAGTGTTTTGTGGTTTTATGGGAATTTTTATGTTCTCTAAATGAATGGAATGGCCGAAATTGGTTTAAAAAATTGTTATTTCATGGAAATTGTTTTGAATTTATCCTTGGAGGTTATATGTGAAATTGGATGATGGTACATCCATTGGTGCATGAGGAGAACATGTCGATGTTCCCTAAAATGAAGATGGTGCTTAAAATTTTTATTTTATTAGAAAACTTGATTTATTAAATGGTTCTCTCTTTCCAAATATTATTAGTCCCTTTTCATGGTTCTTTAAAATGGATTGAAATAAAATCATTGGGCATATGCCTGTTTATAATTGAAACATGTTTTGGGGTGATTCTTAAAAAAGTAAAGTCTTGTTTGGATTTGTAATATAATAAGTGGCGTTTGTCTAATATTTTGGAAATGTTTTTGGAAATGTCGTGTTGAAGGCCCATTTGGAACATCAAATTCAAATATGTGTTTTTTGTAAACATTTTCAAAGGAAGGTATGTTTTATAAACACATATTGATATCTTTGTCTAGATTAAATTTATTTGAGGGATTTATTGTGTTTTTTAGTCCCCATGATTTATCGAAGGGATTTTCAGTCGATTTTGAAGGTGCACACACACATTACCAAGAATAGATATATATAAATATATATATATCTTTTATGTACATGTTTCCTCATGATTCAGGGAACGCATTCATCATTTTAAGGATATATGTATATATATATATATAGAAGTGTGTGCGTGCGAGCGGGATGCTTCTTGAGTTTTAAAGCTTTAGCTCGGCCATCCTTTGACGTAGGATCTTTCTGCATTAACATTTAAATTTAAGAATCATTATTTATTTTAGTTCAAATCTAGTTTTTATATTAATTATTCATATTTAATTGTTAGTAAAATTTATTTCTTAAATTTGATTGGTTTTTATCTTGCAATACATTTCAGTAAAATAATTGATTTCATTTTTTGCAAAAAGGTATTGATGAGATGACCCTTTGGCAATTGTAAAAATGTTTTAGATTTAAAATGGTGGGTTGGGTTTCTTAAATGGGTTTAAAAGTGTGTTTCATGTTTTAAAAATGGTGTGTGTATGGATCTTTAACAAAAGGATTATTATGTATTGGTTTTTTAAAGGCTCAGATGAATTTTTTGTAAAACTGGTTATTTTGAAAACAATCCTTGGATGGTTTATCTGCCCTGATTTTGTTGTATGTTGTGGGAGGTCAGGTGCGTGGGACTCCTTTGAGATCAAATTGTTTAAAGTCCATAGATGTGTTCCTAAGGGTGACTCAGGAATTACTTCATTGTGGGTGTTGGTTTTGTGTGTCAATTGTGTGTGATGAATGTTATTGTGACTAGATACTTATTTGAAATTATTAGATCACCCCCTTTTTAGTCTGAACATGGAAACCTAGCATAGGGAGAGAATTATCAGTGAACAATTGTTTCACTAGATTAGATTATGCATAGGATATTGGCCCATAATTTAAAGTTATTAAGTTATCATTGCTATGGGATTGGGACCCTCGGTTAGGCTAGGTAGGGTGATGATTGGGCATTTGGGTGTTATGACATCATTAAGTTGGGTATTCCTTAAAGATGATACACATGTGTAGTATGTTATATATTATTTATGAGATTCAAGGTTTCCCCATTTATTTGGGCACTTAGATATCTACGATAGATTATTGAGGTTCATTGTTTGGTTGGCACCTATTTCTTGTTGTTTTCCATCGACCATGTGTGATCATTTCTTTTTTACATCACATATGGTGCAACTATTTGCTAAAGGTGATAAAATTATTTTCAAAAGTATGTGGAAAAGGGTTTTAAAAATGTTTTACACTTCTCTATCCCTTTTTTTAAAAGGATAATGCTTCATTCCTGGAAGATAAGTTATCTTAAAATAAGTAAGAAAATGGACCGTGTTTTTCTTTAAAGGGATAATGTGTGAAAAAACTATTTTATATATTGTAGTTCAAACCTGAAATTGATGATTCTTTTATTTAATGTAATTGAATTGATAATAGTTTATTGGGATATCCTACTGAGTTTTTATACTCACACATAAATTTTATATTTCATTATCTTCGGGTGCTGCTCCTTGCTCAGTTTCAGTCACTGTAGTGTGACATTGGTTTGAGGTTAGTGGTGACCTATATAGTCACATAAAGGTATGAAAAAATATATTTTCTTTCCCCTTCCCATTTTAATTTTTATTTTCAATCTTTATTTATTTATTTTTGTTATCATTTATGGGTCAAATCATTCATACTTTTTATTTTTGATTCTTGACGGTAGTTACTAGCCTGTGAGGATCAGGAATGACCTTCAAGCCATGTTGTGTACTGCCTTAGGTGACCTGTCTAGTGTTAACCTTTGTTGTTTCATGAAAAAATTGTATCAGAGGAGGACCTTGATATTTTGGGTGTTCGGTAGATGGAGATTAAGATTTTCGGGCTCAAGAGGTGGGTTACGGGTCTGTGCCTGATAACCAGTTCTTGTGACGAGACCTCAGTTACCAGGGGTTGTCGGTTTTGAGTATTTTGATGTTGTTTTGGATTGAGGGATGTTAATAGAGGTTACATGGTGTCACACTGTGACCCCACATAGAGTAGTGATCCATGTGGAGCCCATGGGCATAGTTCAGGGTCCTCTTAGTGTTATGTCTCAATTGGGACGTGGCCCACTACCATGTTATCGGGTTAGGCATAAGCACTAGTTCCTCATTAGGGGTTAGTTTTGAGTATGTTGTGTTTCATTTCTATTTTCATTTGTGTATGTATGTTGAAATTGAATGTGTATTTTGAAATGGAAAAATTAGATTCACAAATGGAGGTGTTTTTCATCAAATGGTTTTAAATTGGTAAACTGGTGGTTTCTGGAAAATATATTGTTTTCTTGTGTTTGTAAATGTTTTGATTATAAGACTATTAACCTTGTCAAGGGGTGTTGCTTCATGTATCATTTGAGATTTTTAGGATTCTAGGATGGTTGTCTCAAGATAAGGTGTTTCTTTTGATTGAGTTTTGGCTTGTTATCGGTTTTGATTTTGCGTTTCATGTTTTTCTAAATATACCGCTAAGAAAATTTCCCCTGATTTTTTAATGATTCATGCCCAATTCTTGTTTCTATAATTTTTTTCTTGTCCTTTGAGGTGTTTGGGGTCTGTTAGGGGTCGTGAAGCTATTTTAGGGGAGTAAAGCATGCCTTTGGGGGGTTTGGGACTCTCGAGATTATTAGAGTTCGTATTGTCTTGGGATTAGTCGAGGTTCCATCCTTGGACCAGTGGAGGTGGATATCCAATCATAATTTGAGTTGGGATGATGTGGGAGGTGTTAAAGTTTGACTTCATCTGAGTGATCAGACCTAAGGAGGTGAATGAGAAAAGATTTAAGAGCATGTTTGTATTTAACAAGGACAGTGGTTGGTGAAGGCCTATGTCTACCACTTCAAGGAGTTGGAATCTGGAACTGAAGTGCTTGGAAAATATGGTGCCTCTCGTAGTTTATTAGGGATACCCATCTGAAGAGTGGGGTATATGAGAGGAAATTATTTATGAAGAATCTATATTTTAAAGGTCAGATTGAAGTTCATTAGACCACTTTCTGATGAGCCATTGGTATGGTTGGTTCGGTCATTCCAAACCTTCGTGTTAAATCCCTCTGTAGTGTCACCATCGTTGCAGCCATTTGGGTCACTGGGGAAAGTTATATAAGAAGCACCATTCGAGGAAGGAGTTCTGATTGGGGGATAGTAGTGTCTGACTACAATTCATAAGATGCTTCAGCCATCACATCCCCAACCTCAAGTCTCAAGGTGAAGCTAAAGCATATTCAGAAGTTACTATGGATGAGTGAAACCTTGGCTCAGGTTATGATTCTAGCTTTGGGGTGGAAAATTCTAAAATTCACTTGTTTATAATTTTTTTTGTTGTTGTATGTTTATCCTTTGTTTTAGTGATGTGATGAACATTCATTATCTCAATCTGAGTGGTTGTTTCTGTTCTATGTGTGGTGTCTCTAAATCATTACTTTTCGTTGAATGGTGTTTGGCTCATGGGTGAATGGGTTCATTTTAGATTTGGTTTCAACTGTACTCGTTTGAATATGTTTGGGTATTATGAAACAGGTGGACATTGTTTTTGGTCTGTGGTCTAGTTTGGTTTCTTTTCATGGGTTTAAGGGTGTTATTGCTTACCCTTGTGTTGAGGGATTTCGGTTATTGTAATAGATCTCCATTATTCCAGTGTTTTAGTATTCTGGGTTTCATTATATTTAGCCACTTTTTTATTACAAGGTGGTGAAGTTGCTCTGTTAGAATTAAGGAAGTTTGGTTGGATCAGTTGGGATTTCCAACATGGGTCACCCCTTTTTGGGGTTGTGTAGTTGGGTTTTAATATATGTGCTAGTATAATCCTTAGGGTGGGGGGAAACCCCTTGTTTCCCCCCCTTATTTTGGGTTTTGGTTTCGTCTAGATCATTCAGCTGTGACTTGGGGAATAAATAGTCACCTTAGTAGTTCCTTCTATCTTATACTTCTGTTTGGGTATGGACCCAATTTTTATTAACTATCTACATCTGATGGATGAATGTTTTGTGGTGGGGAGAATTGTCTCACCCCTACCTAGTTGATCTTTTAATTTTAATTTTATTTAAGTATTATTTTGTGTTTCGTATGATTTTTTACTATTGTGCGGTCAGCCTACATGGTTAGGAGTAACTATATAGTGCCCACAGAGATTCCCATATGGGTTTGTGTTATGGAACATGACTTGCACATAGTTTATAAATCCAAGAAAAAAGCATGTAGCTTGAACCTGTAAGAGGGTTGTGAAGGGTGTCACAGTTCATATGTAGTTTTCTCAAATGTGTGTTTGATTTTAGAAAAACCACTAAACATCCCAATATCTGGAATAAAAATAATAATTTAATGGTAAATGAAATGGAATAAATAAAGGTAGATTAAATAAAATAGTGTATTAGAAAATTTTTATTCAATATTTTGATGTTTAATATTAGTATTATAATTGTTGATGTTTTTGTTGTTGTTATTATTTTTATTATTTTTATTATTAGATTTTTTTTATTATTACTGATATTATTATTATCACAATTTATATTAACATTTTTATTATGTTTTTATTTTGATTTTTTAGGGGAGAAAACCCTAAGGGAGTCACCCTATCCTCCTCCCCACCGATCTCACTACATGTTTTTCATCACCTTGCACCGCCTCCAACACCCTCACCCCCCATTGCTCTGGCCTCTAATTCTCCCTCTCAGTCTCACCCAGCACTCGACTGCTATGCCTCCTCCTACTTGGCTCATCACCACCTCACCCTTCCCCTAGCGGCACACTGGACCTGTGTGCATCCGCCCGACATGCTCTAGTGAACCCGCATTCTCCCTCTCCCTCTCGTGTGGATGCCCCATCCCCTTTGCACGTTTGACTCACAAGGCCCCCTCCCCTTGGTGTGGACTACTATGCAACCTCTAGTGCGCCCTGATCCCTTCTCGGTGTGCCTCCAAAATACCATACCCCCTAGTCGGACGACTGTTTGGTGTGGCCCGAACCCTCTGTGTAGCGCCTCCCCCTACATCGACACGATTGTGTTTCCACTCTCCAACAACACTCTCCAATTCTGGTTTAGTCGTACTTAATTTATTCTTTTTTTTTCTACATTTTGACCAAACCCTAATTTTTGATATTCATGTTTATGTTCTTTTCCCATTTTCTAGGGTGGGTGGATTGGTCTTCGATGATTTTTCTTTCTTCCCCAGAAGCATCTTTTCATCCACACTTGATTAAGGTAGGTGATTCCAACTTTTCCCTTTCCAGAACTCTCCATAGGAACTTATGTGCATATAATTAATAATTAAATGTTATTCATACCTCTATAATATCTTTGAATTTATTCCATTAGTGTTTTTTTGTTATAATTTACTAAAAATAAGTTTTTTCAAGATGTTTGTGTGAATAGTCTAGGTTATGGTACCTATGGTGTTTATTTTAAATTCTATTGGTCTTAAAAGTGGCATTGGGGGTTTTTATGAAGTGATTAACTTTTTTTGTGGTGTGGCGGTTAATTTGTTTTGGTTAATTTTGTTCGGTGTGTATGGTTTGGTGTTGGTAAAGATTTCTAAATGTGTTAAAATGCATTGGTAAGGGTTTTATGGTTTTAAGGGAATTGATTTTTGTTATCAAAATGAAAGATATTTCAAAATTGGATTTAATGGAAAAAAGTGATTTCATGGAAATGGTTTTGAATGTTCCCTTGGGGGTTAGATTTGACATTTGATGTTGGAATATCCATTGGTCCACTAGGTGAACACATAGATGTGACCTTAAATGAAGATGGTTCTTCAAATTTGTGTTATCTAGGAAACCTTGATATCTTAAACGGCTCTTGTATTCCAAATATTATTAGTCTCTTCATGTGGTTCTTTAAAATGCATTGAAATGAAATATTTGAGAAGATGACCATTTTTCTTTGAAATGATTTTTGGTTTGATTTTGAAAAAAGAACAACCATATTTTTATTTGTAAAAGAAAAAGTGGTGTTTTGTGATATTTTTGGCCATTTTTAGCCTAAGTTCTTCTTCATACATCATAACCTTACTTATCAGTTCCTTGAATGGAAATTTACTTATATCTCAATATTCTTTGATTGAAACTGAACTACCTCTCCATAATTCTAGTTGACATATCAAAAATCTCAAAATCCGGTCCTTGTTAGAAACATGAATTCCAATCAAGCTCATAGTGTTGACAATCTCACTAAACCAGAGAAACGTATCAGAAATAGGATCATTGGGTTTCATTTTAAAATTATCAAACTTAAGAGTATATTTATTAATCCTTATCTCTTTACCTTTTTTAGTTCCTTTATGGGAAATAGTTAGAGTCCCTTGTATGAAAATAAGTTTTACAAGAAGAAATTATATTTAAAACCTTATCAACAAGGTCACATTTTAGGGGATTCATAGATTTATAATTATTATTTTATGCTATTTTGTTGAATAATACCAAGTTCTCATAGTTGTATAGGTTATTACACATTCATCTTCTATAGTATAAATAATATCAAAACCCATGCGTTCTATGTGCATTTTCATATTTATTTTCCATTGGGAGTAATTTGTAACATTAAATAATTTTGGTCTCTAGGTAGAAGAACCTTCTTGACGATTGTCCATATTAAATAACAAAATTTTGAATTAACAAAAATTTTGGATCTTTAAAGTACAACTAAAATCAATGTTAGAAAAATATTTAAAAACATAAATGTAAATGATGAAACACCTCTAATACCAAATGTTGGTCAGAGTGAGTATCTCAATAGGTTGTTAAATTTAATGCCCAGTCAATATTTATACAAAAAAATGGAGAATTTTAAAACCACAACATATACAAAAATAGGACATCATATCAAAATAAGTAGTGTGAAATATTTCATAATCATTCTAAATATTTATCTTAAGATTAATTAGGTATTGGAGGAATGATATATATAATATTATTTAGTCCTTTAAAATAATTTTAATTGATTTAAATAATATATGAACACAAATTATGAAAAAAAAAGTATTAATTTTTCTTAAAGTTAATACTGTTTTCAATAATAAAGAAATAATAAATTAAACTAGAAAAAACACACATTGGAAAAATGAATACAAGTGGTTTAGTCTCATGTCAAGACTTAGTCATCTCCACATGATGATCACCCACTACCAAGATGTTTATAAAATATAAACATATAATCCAAAAATTAGATTATTATTTACAATATATAGCAAAATCTAATCAGACATGACCTCTTCCATAGTTATTAGTGGGACTAAAGATAAATAGGCCACCCAAAGACCTCTACCACTCTTATCTGTGGGAAAAAAAATGGGAAGACTATTTGAGAAGATATTGTGTATATTCTTATTTAATGATGGAGACAGTGTGAGTTTGTAAAATTGAATATAACACACACTTCTTAAATGAGATAAAATATAAACAGGAATGATAAATCTAGGAGTATAGATTTTAGAGATGACTAGTGTATTTTAATGCAGATTTTGACTCTTGATTTGGTTTATTAATGAATATTGAGTTGAGTCTTTTTGAAACATCAAAAAAATAGAGTGACACAAACTCATGTTTTCTAACTTGAAGAAGGCACTGAATGAGATGATGCTGTTTTTATTTCTCCTCAAGAGTTCTCATCATGTCAGTTATTTCAATTTGTAATAGGATCGACTTAGTGTTTTTTGGTAGTTTTGGATTATCTACTATATCTTTTATGTGTTCCCTCTATTTTTCACCATGGAGTGTGCTGCACTTTTATTAGGTATACCAGTAAGGAGAATATTTGGAGTTATTTCCTCATACTTCTAGTTCTGACAAACTTTTTGTCATACATTTGAGGAAAAAACCATGAAATAGTTATTTAAAATATTGGGGACGAAGCCTCATTTTATTATTAAAGCAAAGCAAGACCTCTTTTTACTGGGTAAAGGGGGGACCATTACATATCCCAAATGCATAAGGGGCATGTAGCCCAATGAAAATGTCTTAATCTATGGTGGTGTATCGTGTTCTGTTCGTATGACACTGGTGGTATAACTTGGATGGTAACTTTCTCTGGTGTTATGTTTTTCTGGCATTGTCTTAGACATATCCAAATTTCTAGAAAGATGGTGGTGTCTCAGACTTAGGAAAAATTTCAATGTCAATGGTATGAGTCTGACAGTGTGAAATATATTGTTTCTCATCTAGAGGTATCTCATACATTTCCAAAATTATAATCTGGGGGAATAATATCCTGATTGTGTATAGATCAGAAGTGTCTCATACTCAGTAAATTATTCACCCCAATGATATGACTCTCTAACGGTGTGATATCCTGAATGTATCTCAGACTTATAGAATATTTCAACTAGCAGTGTTTCGTGACCAACAATTTTTCATACTTAGAGTGATTTATCACATGTTCTTCGAATACATGTTGCTTACTTGTAAACATGAAATTTATTATAATTACTAAAAACCTTATTTTTGGACAATTAAAACCTAGAGGTCGACATTTCTGTTTTTTTTAAATAAACCATCATTTAAACCATTAATTATCAAGAAGAAATGTTGGAATTAATGCTACACAATTGTAGATACCCTTAAATACAAAATAATCAGTTTTTATTCAATTAAATCCCCCTCATCAAGTATAATTACCCCATTACCACCTCCATTATCCACTAAAAATTTAATATCCATTAATTTTTTCCCCTTTCAACTCCAAATGACTCCCTCCATGGTTCACCATGGTTTATCCATGGTTTTAGGGTTTCACCATACATGATTATGGAATTACTACTTTATGGTAAGGGAATCCTCCTCCTCTCATTTTTCATTTATGTACAATATTATTATATGTATTTTAGGTTTCGATATTCTTTAATTTTACTAATTATATTTTTTTTAACTCAACATAAAAAAGTTGTTTTTTTCTTTAATGGGAGACCTGCAATATTCATATTTATTCTTTTCCCATATTCCATGTTGTATACCATTATGCTAGTGAAAATATTTGATGAATTTTCCTCTCATTCATGAAAAAATTTCATACTGCAAATATCCAATACATATTACATTTACATGGGATTTAATTTATATGCAAAAATAAATTATGGATTCTAGAATGTTTATATATATATAACCCAAATTCCCTTTTCATGGGTTAAAAATGAGGTCTTTTTAATACATTAACCACATTGTACACAAATATTTTTATATCAAAACTATTACTTATTTACATGGATTATTGATAAAATGATATCCTTGATTTTTATTATAGATCACATTACTTAATATATATGAAAGGGTTTTACCTAACAGTTCTCCAATTAAATTGGTAAAACATTAATATCTTTATATTTCATGCTTTACGATACCTTGGAGAAAAACCATGCTAATTCGGATTTATGACACCCTAGCCTTAAATCTTAGTGATATGTTTATGAATGTATAATTTTTATATTTTATCCACATTTCCATGTCATGATTCATGTTATTTTATTTATGTTATGCATCATATTCATATTATAACTCTTATTCAAATGAATCTTTCCCACAAGTTATGTGTTTTCTTTGTTTGTTCCATTTTTCCGGATTTGTGCTCACCACATTATATTATGAATTTCTCCACGATATGAGACAAAATTAGAGTAATATATGAATAACCTATGAATATTTATAAAATGGGATTATAAGAATGTTTACACTTATTTATTTTTCATATATTATGTTTCTATTTCCGTGATACTAAACCCCAATAGATCTTCTTAATAGTTAATTTTTTTTTTTATGAAATCACATATTTATGAAATAAAAAGGTAGGTCACTATAGTTGGTATCAAATGATTATTTAGTTATTAGTAGAAATTTGTATTAGAAAACAATTTTAAAAACCCTAAGAATAATTATAAATATAGGAAAAAGATCATGGTATTTTTTTAAGTATTATGTAAGTTGTTTCCGATCAAGTAAATCCAAGTCTTGGTACACACAAGTGGATGTGTCTCTTTTACAGATATACCAAGTTGTAACAACCAAAAGCACAACATTAATCTATAATCAATTGTTAAATAGTGAATGAAAATGAGGGATTCTATACTCTTGGTTTGACATTCCTAGTGGGTATAGTTTGGTTTATTACAAACATGTACTAATCATTACGAAGGATAATGTAAAATATTTATTAAAAAATAAGTATATCATCCTAGAATCATTATATTATAAAATTTTAGGGTTATTATTTTCATTATAATTGTTATTATAATATTCCTAAAAGTAATAAATATCACACTTGTGTTTTCTCATTTAAAGATAATGGCCTAAAATAAAAGCACACATGAAAAAAATGAAGAAAATGGTAGAGGCTATGAATAAGTTCCCATTATGGATAGAGATGTAGAAGTAAAGTTTATTATGATGAAGAATAAATTTACACAATTAATTAGAATTAATGGAAAACAAGTGGAGTATCCTACTTCACCAAGTAAGGAACAACTATCAGTTGATTCCTTCATACACCAATGACCACATTATTTCAGTGGAGCAACTGATCCATTTATTTTGAAAAAGTGGATTACCTACATAAAAAATATATTTTCTATAACCTACTATTTAGAGTTGCAGAATGTCACTGTATTATTATACTTCTTAGAAGTAGAAGTTGAACAGTAGTGGAATCTGATTTAAAACATGATTCCAAGAGTGGTGATTGATGCTATGAAGTGGTAATAATTTAGGAGAGTCTTTTTCAATATTAACATTCCTTGTTAAATGTTAATGATAAAGAACGATTTGTAGAGATGAAGTAAAATGAAAAGGAATTAGTAGGAAGCTATAAAATTAAATTTACAAAACCTGATCTATACACATCAGGGTTTTTTATGGATCTTAATTAAAATATTCATAGATTCATTGATACACAAAGATCCCATATATGGAGGAACTTTAATATTAAGTACATAGTGATATAAATGTTGAATTAGAGTTGGGAGACATATAGTGGTCACATGTGTCTAATGAATGGAAGAGAGAAATGGATCCAAACTCATGGATGTATTTTCAACGCGAATGAGAGGGAATGAATGTGTAACTTCCCACAAGCAATAAATGCGGGAAAAAGTATTTAGGGAACTAATATCACGGGATTGGAATGTTTTACAAGTGTAGAAGAGATGGTTTCATTGTAATAAACATTCATAATTAGGTGAATCCTCTACTTATCAATACCAACAATAAAGGGAAGATGATGCTGCCATAGTATAATGTTCAATGATTCAACAGGGAACAACTTGGAAACATTACTAATTATTTTCAAAATTAAAATATAACGGAGGGAAATAACCATCAACCACAAAAAAATATAAGGTATAAATTTAGATCATTTTCAATAACAACAACTAAAGTAGAGGCTCCAAATTTTGTGCTGGTAGGTACAATCGTTGGGATCTCAAATCTAGAAAGAACTTTTCTTGATTCAGGTTCTACATATTCCTTTATTTTATCCTAGTTTATAAATAATTTAGAATAAATAATTGAAATAATAGAACTAATGTTATCATTCTATACCCTTGGAGGACTTATTCTCACATCAATAGTGTATTGAAACTCTTGTATTTACTTTAGTGATTATAATCTCTTCGTAAATCTAATAGTCATTCTTATTGTGGAATTTGACTATATACAATGGATGGAATGGATCTCAAAGAATAATTATAAGATAAAATATGGAAATCAAAAAATTATTTATCTTTAATGTAAAACCGATAATTATTATTAATGGATAGATATCTCATCCTGAGATTTTTCTAGAATCACCTACCATAGTCTAGTTTATGTAGATGATCAATGAAGAGGGAGAAGGAAATAAAATTATATAGATAGAAAATATCCCCATAATTGGGGAATACATTGATGTATTTCAGGAAGAGTAGTATGGACCTCCCTAAGAAAGAGATGTAGAGTTCTCCATTGAACATATATATGGATCCAGAGCGTTATCGATGACACCGTATAGAATGGAAAATGTTGAGTAAATGGAATTACAGAAAAAACATCAACATCTTATATAGGATATCATTATCTAGACAATGGGGTGTCCTTAGTGATGACTAATTATATCTTTAAAGAAGAAGGATAGATCAATGCATCTATTCATTGATTATAGTGAACTAAATTAGATCATCGTGATGTACAAGAACTGTATCCCAAGGATTGATGATTTATTTGACCATCTTTGTGGGGATCAAATATTCTTTAAGATTTAAAATCCATCTAAACATCGTCATTGAGGGTGAAGAAATAATATACCCAAAATAATGTATTATGAACAAGATATGGTAATTATGAGTTTTTTTCCCTTTTGATTGACTAATTATTATTCCATATTTATGGATTTGATAAATATATTCTGTAAGGACTACCTTGATAATTTCATTGTCTCTTTATTGATGATATTTTGATTTATTATAAAATTAATGAGGATCATGAAGATCGTATAATGGTCTTTTTACAAACACTAAAGAAGGGTAAATTGTTTGGTAAATTCAAAAATTATTAGTTATGGTTACAAAAAGTCACATTCTTGGGGAATATCGTGATCAATGAAGAAATTTTAGGAGATATGTCAAAGATAAAGTCCTTTGAAGAGTGGAAAAATACTATAACTACTACTTTTATTTTATAGTTCCCTTGGTTTAGAAACATATTATTGAAATATTGTTAAAACAATTCATGGGTTTTTCATCCACAAACCAAGTTAAAATGAAAGGGATTTATGTTCATCTACACAAAGGGGTGTAAATAAAGCTTCTAATAACTGAATAAGAGGTTGTATAGTTCACCAGTGCTAACTTTAATATCTAACATGGAAAATATTTTCAATTTTAGTGATGCATCCCTAATGTTAACTAGATCTATACTCATGAAAAATTAATGTGTAATTACCTATGCATCATGAAAGCTAAATATTCATGAATATAACAATCATACCGATGACCTATATCTAGTAGCAATTATTTTTTCTATTAATACATTGAGACACTATTCTTATGGTGGAAATGTATGATATATACATAACCCACAAAACCTTGGATTATTTATTCACATAGAAGGAACTTAATATGAGATAAAACAATATGCTTGAAACTTCTTAAACAATATTATTTTTCAATTCATTATCACCTTAGAAGATAAAACAATGTTGTAGATGCATTGAGTATCAATCGTCCTGGTGTTCTTGAAATGATGAGGATTGAAAAAGATCAATTTATCCAAGAACTAGTATTTTTGAACATGAGAATCATAAGGAAAGGGACATCATCAATCTTATATCAAATGAATTTTGAACTGTCATTACTAAATAATATCAAGAATGATAAAAAAGATGACTTTTAATGAAAAATAATATAGAGGAAGTGAAAATGGTAATTATACTTTATTAAATATTAATAAATATGGGGTACATAAATTTAGTACAAGGATATCCATCCCGTCTGTTATAAAGATAATTATGGAGATGATGGATGAATCTCATAGCTTCACATACTCTATACACCCTGTAATCACTAAAATATATAGGGACCTTCGTGATTGATATTGGTTGGATAATAACAAAAGGGAGATATTTTATTACACTGTAAGTTTCTTATTGGGTCAACAAGTGATGGCAAAGTGACAACTCTTAAAGGGGCATTACAACCACTACCCATACCTTTATAGAAGTGATATAATATCCCTATGGAATTTTTAATTGAACTTCTAAAGACACCCATGAGAAGTTATTATATTTTTGTCATTATTGATAGATTAACAAAGAAGACCAAATTCATTTCCATAAGTGATGATTTCTCCCTAGATATCCTAGCTCACATTTATAATAAAGGAGTAGTGAGACACCATGGATTACCATTGTTGGTTTTTTTTATCAAGATCCATGATTTACTTCTAAATTATAGAGGATATTTCAAAATGAATTGAATATACAAGTAAACCTAAGAAGATACTATCATCTTAAAACTAATGGAAAAATAGAGAGAATATTCAAACATTGGAAGATATTTTATAGGCCCTCTCACTTGATTTTCACGGGAGTTCTGATCGATATCATCCACTTGTTGAATTATCCTACAAAAATAGTTTCCTGTCAAGTGTTAAAATGGATCCTTTTGAGGCACTACATTGAAAAAAAATTACAAAACCAACATGTTGGGATGATGTTGGAGAAGGGAAACTATAGGGACTATACAATGTGAAGAAAACTACAGAAGAGATTTAAGGGATTCAAAAACACATCAAGGCTGCTCAAAGTCTATAAAACAATTATACAAAAATAAATTAATCCAATAGAGTTTCATGATGAGGATCATGTATTCCACATGGTTTCACTATTGAAGAAATTTATTAGATTTTTAAAGAAGGGTACATTTATTCTAAGGTACAATGGACTATTTGAGATTCCAGAGTGTGGTAGAACTATTACCTATCGATTATCACTATAGCTAAATCCTTTCATTGTCCATGATGTCTTTCATGTGTCCCTACTGAGAATATATATATAACCCATCATATATTCTTTATATTAATGGTGTAAATTTGAAATTTAACTTTTCATATAAATAGGAACCAATCTAGATCCTCGACATAAGGGAACATGGGTTTAGAAACAAGACAACATGACTTGTGAAGGTCCTCTGGAGAAATTTCTAGTTTGAAAAAGCTACATGGGAACTGGATGAAGACATGAAGAAGAAATACCCTCACATATTTTCATATTTAAATGTAAAATTAATTTCAATGGTGAAATTTCATTATGGGGGGAATAATGTATTGACCTGAATGTTTTCTTTATATAATAAAGAAGCTCTTCCTCTGAAAAACTTTTAATATATTTTATAATGGAAGCACATGAAAATACATTTACATTTCATAATAAATTTACACATAAAACATTGATATGGAACAATACAATAATTAATATTAAAGGTATATACACATGAAATAATAATACAATCATTTATACTATATCCATTGGTTTAAAATCCCCCAAAAAGATCACCCCTGCTATAAAAATCATGAAATGAAAAAGAATAGTTATGAAAAATATATATATTATGAAATTATTTTTAAGAAAAATCATAACAAATTTATTGTGTGATAATGTGATAAAAATGTTGTATTTATGAGAGATGTGACTATTTAGTAGGATAAGTGTTAACCAATATGATGGTATAAATTATTAACATTAATTAAGAAGATGGTTGGTCAATATTATTCTTGTCGGTGTAATAAAGTTACCATTACAATTATTTTATAGAAAATATATAAATATTCACTTCTAATAATTTTATGTAATAAGATAAATTTATATGTTTTGAATAATTTTATTTTCTTGAAATTATATTATATAATACATATTGATGGTAATATAAGTTAGAAAATTCCTAATTAATTTTTATAAATGTCAAAAAGTTATTTATGTCATAAAAATTATTATTAAATAAGGGTTTTTATTTATAATCCATTATCATCATATTTAGAGTATTATTCTTATAAAATAATTGTCATTTTTTAATTAATCACATTATAATTAGATTAGGATTAATTTAGGGTTATTTTTTTAAAAAAAATTGAGTTTTGTGTTAAAAAATTGAGAATACTATTTTTATGATATATGATAAATCATATTATGTAATTTTCAAATAATCATGATTTAAATTTTTTTAATACCCATTCATATTCCAAAGTTATTTAATGATATACATGGTAGATAATGTGTTACATTTAGAAAGACATGGTTATCACTTTTGAAAATAATGAATTTAACCTTTAAAGAACTGTTTTATAAGTTATAAAACAATCAAATTTGAATATATTTTTTAAAATTTTATAAAATTATTTAATTATAAATTATTACATATTTGGATTTAGAATATAAAAATTCGGTAAAAATTTCAATTTAGTTTTTAGTTATAAAACAAATACCATGGTAAAGAAAATTATTGTGGTATATGTAAAATAATTTAGCAGATTAATGGTAAAATGTAAAAGTTTAATAAACCTAAAATCTACAATATTTAATTTGGTATTATGACATTAATGAACTAAATAATCATATAAAATATTAATTTTCAACTATAATAATTCTAATTAATTCCACCCAATGGTGGTTATCATAAATACAAAATAATCATTTTATATTAGCTTTAAGCCACCCCTCCTTAAGTATAAATACACCTATCCCAACCCCAATCTCCACTAAATATTCAGAATACACAAAGTTATTCCATTTTCCATTCAATATAATCCCTAAACGTTCCCTAAGGTGTATACAATGTCCAAGGGTTTCCCCCTCCATGATTTGGGAAGTGATTATTTTAGGTAAGATATTCTTCCTCCTCTCATTTTAAATTCAGGTATGTCCTTATTATGTGTCTTTTAAGTGTCCAGATTTATTTTTTATTTAGTCTCCTTTTGTATTCCCTCTAATTCCAAAATATCATTTTACCAATGTGAGAAATCTAATCTATCTCATTATACTTTCCCCATAATCCATGCGGTATACCATTATGGTGCCAAAAATTGTTCGATGAATTTTTCACATTTTCATTAAATATTTTCATATTGTGAATAACCATTGCCTATACCATTACTATAGGAATTAAACATTATGTAATAATATATTATATAGTTTATATTTTCATACTAATAAAATCTAAATCTTGATACAAAAAATAGAAATAATGATATGGTACAAATTCACCTAGGGGTAATAAATATTAAAAATTAAGGTTGGATATTAAATTGATCTCCACTCGTTGCCATAAAAAGAGTCCAAAATTCAAACCAAGTTATAATATATTAGGGAATCTAATTTAGTTAATTCATATTCTCATAATGAACCATTATAAGGTATTTTAAAATATTTAGGTTAGAAATCATTATAGGAAATGATCTTGGGAAAAATATATTGAAACCTTTATGTTCATAAGTATGGTTATACACATTATTTAGGAGTTATTTATTTTAATTTCATAGCTTTATATTTATAATAATCTCAATGCTTAACTGTAATTAATTACTAGTGAATGAATGGAGGCAATAATAATTGAGTTAATAATGTATATGAAGGAAAATGCAATTATTTTCCCAATAAGAAACCAAATTAGATGTTAGATAGGTGTAAAATGTCCTGAAAATGACCATATAAAATTCACAAGCTATAAATAATATTGTGAACCATGTTGAGATTCTAAATTCACTAATGGAGTACCAATATTATATATATTACTTCATAGAGAAACACCCACTATCCTTTAGTGGGTATTATAATCTATCATTTCTTAGGATGGAATAGTTACAGAGACACATATGGGGAGTGAATTGTTTCTTTTAAAAAATATTAATTAAATATTGATCCCTCTTACAGACATGGAAAATAATTCTATTTCATTTTATTTATATAGTGGAAAATAAGAAAATAATATGCAAATTTTTATAGTTGTTTAGGGAACAACCACAAGTCCAATCCACTGTTAATCCTTTTGTAAGATTAGTGATTTTAACTACCATATCCTTTTCCTAGGGATCTCAATAGTTGAGTGAACAAATTTTCAATGTGTTTTAAAAGATTTTACAGGGATCCATATAGGACAACAAACAACCCTTGAAACACTTCACACCTAAGTGTAAAAAACTATAAGAGGTTATCTTTAAAAAAAAGTTATCTTTTAAAGTGTTCTGATGCGTATGTTTCCATTGATAAATATTTATATCCTCGATGAAATAAAATAATGAATTGAAATATTTTTCCTTGGGAAGCATTTTGAGTTTCTATATTGAATTTTTAGATAATAATTAAATAATTAATGAGATTATTAGTCGTAGTATGAACACTCAAGAGAACATTAAAACATTTATGTCACTAAAGTGTAGTCCTAAAACCATAAAAAATTTTGGGAAAAAATCTCTAAAGATATTATTGGATAATTTTTGAGGTGTTTGTGTTTGTTGAAAAAGTGGACATATGTGTTGTGATTCTTGACAAAGCAAACCATGACATACAAATTTCTTGAAAAAAATTATTTCATAATGGCATGTAGATTTCATGGGCTGTGGTTAATGATTCATGTTTGATTCAAGAACATCGATAATGGAATGGATGATCTTGTGGTGGTACAAAAAGAGCAGATATAAGGTGGCGCCGTTTCTAGTGTTTGCCAAATTTTTGGGCCTGAAAATCAACAAATAAAGATTATTGGTATTTGGAAATGGGACTTGCATGTTGTGTACTTGAAGGAGAGGAAAATTGGATGCCTTATGTTTTTCAAGATCAATACATCAAAATATGGCAATGGGATAAGGGGCGCCCAAGTTTTAGAGTTGGTTGCACAAGTGAATTGCACATCAGAGACTTGTGCACTGAAACTTACGCACCGAGGGGAGACTTCCGCACCATCGCACAGGGTGTCCAAATGCATATAAATACATGTCGACCCCTCCTCATTCGGTGAAGAGTTCAACACTTAGAAAAATCAAAGTTCTCATCGCATAGGTGTTGTGGTCGTGCAAGTGGTGTGTGGTCATGCAAGTAGATGTTGTGAAACAAGAGATAGTTGCACGCCTAAGTCGGTTTGGGTGAGAAAGGAAGTGAGTCACACAAGTTTTTGGTTGAATAAGGGGGTGTCGCGCAAGTGTTTTGGTGACACATGCATGACAGATTTTGAGGAAGTGCGAAAGTTGTTGGTTTCATGCCAAAATTGGTTTGGGCGAAAAAGGGTGTGCGTCGCGCATGTTTGGAAAATTAGAAGCTTGTTCTATGCAAGTGGTTGTGGTGGACTTGCGTGATGCTTTGGACTTGCACACCGAGACTTGCGCACCTTCTTATATAAGGGAGCTAGGTATGGTTGAAGAATAATAGTGATTGAGGGCTACATAGAAGCTGGATGTTCACCTGACACCTTCGGTGAAAAGTGAGATTCATCTATGGGTGAAAGTCAGACTTCAACATAGCATCTACATACAATAGAGGATGTATTCAATAGTGATAATGAAGAGACCTATAGGTCAATAAACTGTGAGTGGATCCTTTCCGGAGTAGTGAGTAAAGGAAGAGGAAGAAGGTGATCATCTCCACCTGTAGTGATCCAGAGAGATAGAAACAGGGGGTGACCCTTGGGAAAGTAGTGAGTTGTCCCTAAACCTTATAAATGCAGTGAGCCTGGGAATAGAAGTGATCTATCTAGAACCTTGTAAACAGCAGTGTTCTTATAGTGCATGTGGCACATCAGCACATTACTGATGTATTCTCCTTGGATGTAGCCCAGTGAGGGTGGACCAAGTAAAAATTGTTGTGTCCTATGCATGCTTTCTTTTCTGTTTATATTATGCAAAGGGAAAGGGAGAGAAGAGTGTTTTTCTTAACAGTGAAACTAGATCATAACGAGCTTTAATTTTAAATTAGTCATACCATGACCCCCCCTTCAGGGTATTCAACCTTGTGGACCTAACAAAAAACTACAATAAATATATTATAGATAAGAATAAAAATATTTATAAAAAAATAATCACTTTTGCAACAGGAAATATTAGATGTAAAATTCGTAGAAAGAGATATATTTCTTTCATAGAGAATTATATATACACATTAATATTTTTTTAGATTGTTGATATATCTATTTTGAAAGGATCTAGAGAGACACATATTATTCGTGCATAAATATTTCATCTTATTATATAAATATACATTACATTACATTAAAATCCATACTAGATTCATATAGGTTTAGTGAATTTCAAAACATGGGTACATGATAAAATTATTCATAAGATATCTACATTGTATCCCACAAAGTTATCCACAACTATAACCCTTATTAGATAAATCATAATTAAAATATTTTTATAGTGCCCTAGGGTTGAAAAAACAAGAAACAGTGAGATTTGAATATTAGTAAGGCTAAACAAGGGATATATTAATGATCCCTTATGAATAAAATTATAAAAATGGTGTGAAAATATGAGTGTAAAATTTGAAAAAAAATATCGTATATCATAGATTGTAATATTGAATCTTGGAAGAATTCATTACAGTTTATAAGACATGAATAATAATGGAATCAAAGAATGATATCTATGAAATCACAACATTAGTAGAAGACATAAGTTTTGGAATAAATATAAAATGGAAAATAATTTCCTATGTCAATGATCTCTACCAAGACTATCATAGTGGTATGGGTTCTATCCCCATTAAATCATATCATTATTCATGATTCACTCCCAATACTCTCATAATGAATATTGTCCTTTACAGAACTAGCTTCACTCCCCTTTCCAATCCATATTACATCATGAGATATATAACTTTATCGAATTCAATAAAGGGTTATATAATTATTTTACCACACATAACATAATAAAAATCCCTTCAAATCTAGTCCATAAAATAATAAAATCGTAATTATATATCATAACCACTGGAAAGGAAACATGTTTCATAAATAGTTAAACATTTCACCATAGAATAACCCATGGAAAACAAATAGGATTAAAAAAGATATCATCATCATAATCATAAACCATCCAATGAATGAATAAGGAAGGATTAATTATATCATATTCCATGTAATGTATATGAAACATTAGTGGTTGTTGCTGTTTATAAATAGAAATAAAAGAAAAATATCGTTAAAAAATCATGATGAAAATCACATTTTAATTTTGAAATTACATTTTTATAATATAAAAAATTAAAAAATACTATGGAAAAAACTGAATAAAAACTACTATGTAAACATTTAATGGAAGATCAAAATCATTGATTGGTCATGACATCAGAAAATTCCATTCATGCTATGAATGTAAAAACAACTATTCAATTCAACTTTTTGGTAAATTTTCCTATCATCGGCATTCCTAAAAAGGCGTGAGGATTCCATTTAAAGCATCTTAAAAAATTAAAACAATGGTAAATATGACATTAATAAATTGAATTAGATTATTTTAAATATTATTTAAATCATTTTTAGAAAATATTTATATGGAATGAAAAGGGTTTTTGAACTAAAAAGAAATATAAATTTGGTTTTCATTAAAAATTTTAATTTAGTATCATGGGTACATAAAGAGAGGAAAATTAATGAAAAACAAGTAATCTCATGAAATATCCATTGGAGAATTAAATTAATGTGATTCTTGATAAATATTTCATAAAATTTAATCATTGGAAACTTAATGATAAACACTCTTGACAAACAATGATTTGTAACAAAAGTCCCTTACCTCAAGATTGATTTTCTTTGAATCCCTTTAACATAAAATATAATTTTTTTTGATTTATTAAAATTCTATAATATAATCATTTAAATACAGATAATATCATATATTATCTACTTATAATATTTCAACACCTATCTTTTATTGTTTAGTTATTAAAATCATTGTTTTAGTGTGTTAATTGTTTTGTTTTTTATGTGAATTCCAGTTACGTACATATGATCCTTGTAATTTGATCATGATTCCATAATAAATAGAACTCTAATTATGGTGGAAATATAATATATATTAATTATATATATATATAGATAGTTCCATTCATAAATTATTTTGACAGAAAATTGAATTATACCATTCATGTAGATGGTAAGCCATACATACGCATGTAGGATACTTTCACTTTTCTATGGGTTGAATGAAAAAAAGGAAAAAATTAATTAAAATTTACATAATTATTATAGTATCATATATATTTAATATAAATTGTTTAAATATATATTTATTACTATCCATGTAAATCAAAAATGAAAAATTAATCATACTTATTTGTAATGGTGGTAATCCGCACATACGTGCGAGCAACATTATCATTTTCCAATAGATTGGAAGTTAAAAAGAAAGATGTGGTATTATAATTCTAGAATAATTATTTTGTAATAAATATAATATATAACCTTTAAACCATTGATAATTACCAATTATTAAAAATAGCAATGGAAAATGAATTGTATTGCTCTGTGGATGTGGTAATCCACACATAAGGATGAGTGATACTTTCACATCTCATTTTATGGAATAAAAGGTTGATATTTATGGTTCAAAAATAATAATAATATTTCAATATATTTATGACACTTAGGATATTATTTTATGATGAATAACACATATTTAGAGGTGGTACAAGAAAAATGGAATTGACACATATTGAGTAAGATGATTACCTCTCCTTTGGTCGACCACCTTTAGATCATTTCATAAAAACAATTTTGAATGGACTTTTAAGTAGAATAGGTGATCTAATTCATTTATAGGGATGTTTATAAGAAGTTTTTGTAAGATTTGGTTTATTTATAAGGAAAAAAGTGGTGTAAATAAGTGCAATGAGGAGTGTCATTTTATAATTGGGGGAGATTACACACATGGAATTTATTAAAAGATTAAAATATAATAAAGTCATTCCCAAAAAAAAATGATTCAAAATATCCAAATATTAAATATTTGGATTGTAAAAGGTAAAAATATTTCCATATAATATTATTCATACTAGAATAATTTGGATATTTACCCATAGCTTTTAGTGTACCCCTAGTAAACTCATCTTAACCATAACTATGATGATAAATTCTTAATGTTTTTACAATTCAGCATGACAAAAAATGAATGTTGACTCATTAAAAAATTAGTACATTAAGATTAAAAATATTGAGTCAATTTTATTCCATTCAATATATAATTCTAGTAGAAATTTCGTTTATAATAGACTAACAATGTGCGATGAAAAATAGTTTTTGAAGATATTTTTTTAAGCATACAATGTTTTTATACAAAAATCCACATAAAAATAATTACAATGACCATAATTGTATTTTTCATTGTATAGAAAAACTAATTTAAATTTTTAAACATTTTAAAACAATATGGAACTATGTAAATGTTTTATGTAGAAATATAATTTTCATTATAATCTTTATTTTCACTAATAATAAAAAATTAGTGTTTTTTTGAAAATTTTAGAAAAATCAATATTATTTAATATTGAAATATTGATTTAAAAATTGAAGTTAAATTATTAAAATAAATTTTTGAAAATTGAAAAACTAATATTATGTTATTTTCTCACAAAAATCAATAAAAATATTATTGAGGAAAATATATTTTGTTAATCCTATAATGAATTTACAAAAAAATGACTACTTATTTATCAATACATTTTCATTATATATTTGTCTAAAATTTGTTAAATCAATGTTATTCATATTAATACCACCAGTTTAATGGATATGTTATAGTGGTATACTATCTTAGAGTTCATTCAAACATGGGGTTGTCTGTATAACAAGCTATTGGAGATACAAAATTTATTTAAAAAGAGATATATCATAAAATTTAGAGTGTCACATTATAAACCCTTAAAATGAATTTTACCTCGAATTTATATTACTCTTATACAAACAAGTGAGGATATATCTATTTTATCACATCCTCACGTTCTCATGTAGCTTCTTTATATTTTTTTTCTTCCAGAGTACTTAAATTAGGCGAGTAGTCTTGTCCTGTAGCACATTATCTCTATGATTCAAGATTTATAGTAGTTTATATTCATATAAATGATAATTACCTAGGGTTATAACCAATGATTTAATTAAATGTTACTGACCAAGTACGCACTTGTGTTGGATAGATATATGGAATACATCATGAATTTTAGAGAGGATTAGTTGAACCGCATAGGGATAAACTATCGTCACTACTCGATATTGAATCTCGAAGGGGATAATATACCTAGGTCATATATTTACATAATGTTTTAATATAATAACCTTATTACATGGATAAATTCAGTTTAATACTTTTCAATCAACTTCAAATTCTTGATTTCATTAATCATTGTCAACATAAATTTTTTATCAACTATGAGTTGCCTAAATGTCCTGGTAATTGAATATAATTTTCTCTACCATTTCCTCAGATAGATAAGGTGACAATAGATTAATTTCTCCAAATTTATCCCATAATATTGGATTTATAAAATTTATTACCTATTTAGTATCAAAAGTATCAATCAGTATGCATGATTGAAAGAAATTTTTGGAAGAAAACTCAATTAGCTGAAGGTGTTGTTCCCAATACCCTTTGAAATCCATTTATCACGACCTCAATATATCCTATTATAATTTAATTGGTTTTAATGTTTTAAAATATTTCTTAGTATAATAATAAGTACTAAAACAATACATTAACTCAATATCTTGTAGATGACTTCAACAGAACATCGAGGTATTCCTCATATTTTGGTTAAATACAATAGAATGTGTTAATCCAAGAAATCGTACCACATCATTAAGGCATATTATAGATATATGATCAAGAGATATATATTCTCTGATATAAATCAATTATTATACTTTCTTATGGCAGTCATCTAAGAACTAAAAATAATTATTTCCCTTGTACATTTTATGGAGTGAGACGATAATATCCATTACGGGGTTTTCCCATTTCTATTATGGTATGAGTAATGGTTGTAACATACCCTTATAAATTTCACTCATAGTTAACAAGATGACATACCATGCCATATGATACATACACAAAAATATCTATGTTCTTGTTTTCCCATTCGAAACACACTTTTATACTACTATACATATTCATACTTCCAAGATAAATAGATAATGATGAACTATGAGAATTGTCCACTAGTACCATTTTAATGTATAGTATTGATGGGGAACAAAATTTTTTACTACACCATATCATTACATCAATATAATTGGTGAACTTAGGAACATTTCTCACCTCTTTTATAGTTATACATCTTTCATTTCCACCATATTAATATTTACCTGGATAGATCATTGAATAATCATGCGAGATTGATATTATTTCGTCATTACTTATATAATTCCAAATATATCCGTTAATAATCAATAAATAATGTATCTTTATGATCCTCATAATAGATAATCTATAATGACCCTTTTGAATCAAAGGATTAGACACTTCATCCACTTTTCAAGGATGGTAACGTGTTGAGTAGTCACAATCATTAATAAACCTAAACCATATTGTCTGGATCATATTCGACTCTTTATGAGTGAATCTATACTCATAACATTTATGATTAGAATGTATATGAAAACATTCTCTACAAATAAAATTCCTCCATATATTTAATATAAAAAAAACCATATGAAATTGAAAATCATGAGTTGGATAATTTTTCTTAGAAACCATCAATTTTAAGGAGGAATAAGTTATCACCATGTAATTATGCATGAGTACACATCCACACTCTTATCCACTATAGATTGATATAATAACTAGTACACTAATTAACCTTCTCTCCAATTCCTTGAAATTTTACCCACATTCATTTTTCCATAGGAACTTCACTCCCTTCTAGTGATAACATATTGAGTGGATTTTACAAGGATTAGAAATTTTCAAAAAAGCATCGATAATATCTAGTAACTACGAAAACAACAAATCACAGTCACCATGGTTGGTTTGGGGCAATGTTTAATTAATTATTTCTTTTATGGGTCAATATGTATACCCTATATTGAAAATATATGATCCAAAAATTAAAATTTGTGTATCCAAAATTCACATTTGTTAAACTTTGTATAAAAAAAATTTCCTTAGGGTCTTCAATAAAATCCTCAAGTGATATTCATTCTATTTCTTTATCTAAGATTAGATAATAAAATCATCTATAAAGGCCACCAAAAAGTGATCAAGGTAATGTTAAGAGACTATATTCATTAAATCGATAAAGATAATAAGGTAATTATTAAGAATAAACGGAATAACTATAAATTCATAGTTTACATAACTTGTAAAGAATTTTTCCTTCTGTATATCATCCTTATTAACCATAAATTGATGATATCTAGAGTAATAGTCATTGTTGGAAATTTATTGATCTCCGTACTATTGATCAAAATAGCCATCAATTTGTAGTAGATGATACTTGTTCTTTACTATGATTTGGTTAAGTTCCTATTAATCAATGGAGATTCATGTAAATCCATCATTCTTCTTAATATAAATAATAGGCGAACCCCATGAAGAAGAACATGGTCGAATGAATCCATTTTCAAGGTTCGGATGAAGATTATTCTTTGGTTCATGTAACTCAATTAGCGTTATTCTATATAGATTCATTGAAATTTGTGTTTCACAATGTATTAGTTATATTAAATATTCAACTTCATGATTTATTAGAATATTAAGAAACTAATTTAGGAATATATCAATAAAATATCACAATATAGTAATTTCTTCAATATTCAGTTTATCCCCAACCATCAAATGTAAACACTCATTTTTAACATGAATCATGATCTGTCAAATAGATGTTATTTTCATCAGAATTTCATATTTATTTTCACATTGATAGATGATCATAGGTTGGTTTTGAATTTCAAATTTGAATTCCATTCATCAAAAATTGATAGGGTATTTATGTTAATAATTCCAATCTATTCCTCAAATAGCATCAAATTCAACCATAGGGATAACAAAAAAAATTAAAGAAGCACATAACCCAAAACCTCAATTGGAGAAGAATCATATACTTGAGATTTGAACATCGTACCATTATGATTTTCACTAATAATTATACATCTAATTATTGATTTAGTGTTGTAATACACTTATAAAATTATTTATATAAAAATGAGTGGGAAGATCTAGAACCAAATAAGACATTAACATTTCTAAATTGGAAGAAAGTGTAAATTTCACCACATCATTATATAACCCCTCATCTCTAATAGTTATCACATGAGATTTACCATTTTTATAGGATTAAGTTGTTTCTTATATTGATCATCATCATTAACCTTTATATTAGAGCACTATTTAGGATATTTATCATACTTATTATATTTGAAACACTACAGTTTGGGTGTTTTATTCTATGGTACTTCCCCCACATAATTATATAACTTCTTCTTCCTATCACTTCAAAATTTGATTTCTAAATTTTATTATTTTCCACAAATCAAACATTTATGAGTACACATAATAAAATCTCCTCAATGTTTCCTTAAACACACAGATCATGGTGAGAAGCTTATATTATTCTCTTTATGGTTGTTATGATTTCCTATGAATTCCATATTTCATTTCTTATCAAACCCATCAGATTAATGGGTAAGTCTAATGTCCATATATAAAATGATAGAACATCTTATGATTTAATTATATCTAATGAAGTACCTTATGGATAATGGACTTAAGAGACTTGGTTTTAAGTAATTGAAGAATAGATCAACCTTAATTTCATGTAATATTATAATAATATTATTGTAACTCTTGTGTCTTATAAAATTTGGCTCATTGGTTCTAAAATATTAAAAATCCTACCATTTTAGCTCAATTAATTCATTCACCATTTTTATATAATGAGTATGAGGAAATTAATTATTGAAAAATTATCTCTTACATGCATCCCACTCTAGGGAGTCAATTTAATAACATTACCTCAGCTTATTAATAACTTTCCCTCATTGATCTTATTTTACTCTAAAATGATTAACAAATAAAATTACGTTTCATGCTATAAAAATTGGAGAACATAACTAATATCTTCTATTATACTGATCCACTACTTAGATACTAGTGGATGTTTAAATACACTAAAATACTAGATGTGTCCTCATGAAGGACTCAACAAAACATTGTCCCCTACATTTTTTTGGTAAGATAAATATGATTCAAGTATTTATAAAGTTTATTAAGCATATAAATAAGATTTTTCATCCAAAATTCCATAACATTTGGTTGATCAGTAAGAAAATCATTTCATTATCCATCACATTCAGCATTAACAAGGTTACTTCGGGTTATAACCATTGAAAAAACCAAAAATAATAGTTTATGAAATAATAATCATAGATAAAAACCATATAATTGTGAAACCCAATTATAATATATCTCAATCATGGCATGTTAGGTTTAACCTGGGTCATTCATTTTCACCATCTATTCAAATCCTTTATAATTTTTCATAATAAAAATGTGATTTATCCAAGAATATCCCTTAGTAGATCCAAATTAGGGGCGTAGTAAGGGAACTCTCCTTGTGTACAAGAATAACTATTGAGATAGACTCAAATAACTCTTTTCAGGATTATTACCCCTAGATTCATCTATTCCAAAACTACTTCCACTTGTATAATCTTGAAATGCATGTTTTTGTAGGAAAACTGAACTCTATTATTTACCATATCATAAGATGTTTCATATACATAGTATTATCCTACGTTTTCTCATTAAATAATTCTCATCCTATTTTCAAAATCTTATAACACCATTATCTGATACCAAATATAGAATCCCACACATTCCATATAGAAATATCAAATCTTATTAGATGAATATTGAACACATAACATTAAGAACCAAGAATGAACCTTATTGGTTTTATGAATTTCGATATTTCGATACATAACTAACTTTTTCAGAAGATATCAATCTCCTATACTACTAACTTATTCATAACTAGAACCATTTTTTTGATATCATACTTAAAACCTTTCTTCATAACGTAGGTAAAGTATAAGAAAGGGTGACCTTTAATTCTCTATAATGGAAAAAAGGGGGGATATCAATGAAAACTTAAACATATCATGACCATAAGGGAATAAGAACATGATAAAAACATTTGAAAACCATACCCTACATATCATATATCATAACCTTGATCCATTGAAAAAATCGTGGCAGATCATAAGATATAAATCATAAAGTAATCAAAGAACATGAACCATGAAATAATAACATTGTAACAGTAAATATATTTTTGGAATAAAAAATAACTATTTAAAATCATTTATTTAGTTATTGATCACTTACAAGACTATTATAGTGGATTGGGTTCACTCCACATTCCATCATGTCCTTGGATAATGTTCACTCAGAAAACAATCATAGTTAACATATTCCTTTACATAACTGGGATCACTCCCCATTCCATTTCATATCATGTCAGGAGATACCCATCTATACAAAAATGAATTGGATATATATATATTTTATAGAACACCTATCACATAATCACAATACATTCATATGTGTTCCATAAGATAATAAAACATTCATCATATATCAAAACACTTGGAAATGAAATGGGATTCAGAAATTGTTAAATATTTAATCATAGTATAACTAATGAAGCTAATATTTTAATACATTTTACACTGTAATTCACTGTTATTAATCCCAAAATTGTGTTATTTTATGTGAAATTGTAAAATTTTTAGATTGTTTCATCATTTTTATTATTATTGAATAAATAATGTAATTTTGGATTTTAACTGTTTAATTTTCTTCATTACATATCCCATAAATATTTCTACAATAAATTGAATAGTGAAATTCTCTTTTTGGATTCTAGAAATGTATGAATTCAATTCATTCAATATAAATAGAATCAAAATAGATCATTTGAAGTCCCAAAAATATCTCATAGTCTATACCTCTAAATCTATTCAAAGATCTGGACACTTTTTAAAATGAGACTATATCGAAAGAGTATCATCCCAATGAATCTAAAATTACACATAGAGCTAGTGAAAATCTAGACAAACATATTCATAAAATATTTACATGAATACATCTTCCACTTTCATGGTCACAAATGGTTTGGATGTTGTAGCCTTTGAATTTGAATGGTCACCTAGATAGAATAATTTACCTACATTAAAATAGCCATAACTTATACAGTTATTGTCAAAGAAAATAAAAATTTTATATATGAATGAAAATGATATATAACAAATTTTATGAAGAAAAAATTTCTCATTTCATACATTTAATTGGGATACCATGATCAACCATTTAGAGGATAGAATTATATCCAAATATTTGTCCACCCTTTTGTAATAAATTTCATCCTCTTCTCACATTACCAAGGATAACCATTTTATGATGAAAAGTTGGATTTTTAATTATATAAAAATATTATATTTATATATATATACATATAGAAAATAATCTTATTATTTTTATTCATATCCTCATTTATCATAGATTTTTATGTTTTTCTCTCATTGTGTTCCCTTTTAATGTCAACTAGAAATAGATAACTAACATCAGCGATTGTTTAAGGGATGGAATGGTGGTTAGATTGATTTTTATTGTGATTCATTTTAAAATTAATTATTAAATTATAGAAATTTTGGTGGTGGTTAAATTGACAAAGGTGATAGGTGACCACATTTTCTTTAGCATGGAGTTCCTCTTCTCTTATATAAATAATACTTCCATTAACAATCTAATCCATTAATACGATGGATTATGGATTGGAAAATGACGGTTGGTGAATTGGTCTTCACGATGAATTTTGGAAGTGGATTTATTTGAATAAAGAGGTATCATTATGGGGCAATAAAATTTCAAATTAGTGGTTGTATGCTGATAGTTCACAATCCCTTCATTAAATTGAATACTGAGAACCTTTTAAAGAGTGATACAAATCACCATGACCTCACAAGAACATTTTCCGTATATATTTCATATTAAAACCATTTTTTATTTCATTTAATTCATATTTATAATTAAATGTTATCCATATTTTAAACCCCCCCCAATATATATGAATTTAGTTGTTTTATATTGTTTACTTTATAATAGTGACAAAACAATTTCGTGTTTTCTATGTGGCCTCCTCAAGATATTGATCTAACGATGTGCACTATATTTCACTCTTAGTTAATTAAATTATTGAATGTGGTAACATGACTAAACCCTTATAATCAATAACCCATAAAAAGTAAATGATTTTCATAAAAATAAAATCATTACAATCATAAACCATCAAAGGAAGAATATAGATGTTATCATTGGATAGTATCACCATTAACTCGTAATAAACTTCAAAATTTGTTATCTTTGATGGATATAAAAAATATTAAAATATCATTAAAATCATTCTTTATTAAAATAACCACCCCCCCCAATTTGTAAATTACTTCATTAAAATGGAATATTTTCAAAAATATTAAGCAAAAAATATATTTCAAAAAAAATAATGGGAATTGAAAGGAATATTCAAATCATTGTGTGATAATTAAAGTCTCAAATTTAATTCATGACATATGAATTAAAACAAATATTCTATTCAAATTTCCATTAAAAAGTCAAAAGTAACACATCCAATAAATTGTAAGAATATTCCTTTTAAAAAATATTCTAAAAATTAAAGCATGGTTATATATAAATTTATAAAATCATAGGATAATATTAAAGACATTTTAGAAAACGTTTTTAGAAAATACTGATATGGAATAAAATGGATTTTAGACTTAAGAGAGAAATGAAGATGATTTTTTGTAAAAATATTTTTTAATTATCTGGCGTACATACTGTGAGGAAAATGAATGGAAACACATTGTATCCAAAAAAACCATAATAGAAGAATAATCATGTGATTCTAGATATATAGGTCATAAAATTTCATCCTTATAATGTTAATCCTAAACAATCATTTTAAACAATGAGATTGTAACATAAATTTATTACCTCAGGTTTGACTATCTTCAAATGAACTTTAACCTCCCATATAATAAATTTAAATTTATTATTATTCAATAATAGAGTTATGTAATTAATTTTAATTTCATATATTACCCGTTAAAATATTTCCACTCAAATTTATTAATAATTCCTTTTTAAAATCACTATTTTAGAGTATTAATAGTTTCATTTCTCATGTGAACTTCAGTTTGGATGTTCTAGTCCTTCTATATTGATCATGGTTCCAAAATCACTAGAATGTTAATCACGATATGAATATCATATATAATCAATATATATATATATATATATATTATGATTCATATATAAAGGATAGATATAGAAAATTGAATTACACCATTCATGGAGATTGTAAGCCATATGTACACATGAACTTTGTTTTCACTTTCCAATGGATGGAACAAAAAAAGATAAATAATAATTAAATGTTAAAAATAATTATTATATCACATATTATATAAATTTAATAAATTATTCCTTATTATCATCCTTGTAATGTGTAAATGGAAACCTAATCAATTCCCTTGCGGGGGCAGTAGTCCACATGCATGCACAAGCAACATTGGCATATTCCAACAAATCATAATGTAAGAATGTATATAGGAAATTATAATTATAGAAGATGAATAATTCCATAAATATGATATATAAAGTCCAAACCCATCATAATAACCATACCTTAATGATAGTGACGGAAAATTAATTACATCTCTATGTGGAGGTGGTAATCCACACATACAAACGGCCGATACATTCACTTCCCATTTGATGAAGTTTAGGGTGGATAATGGTGGTTCCATTATCATAAAATTATTTATGTTTTTTTATAATACTTAATTTATTATTTTATAATGAATTACATATATTTAAATAAGGTATATGAATAATTATGTTGAATGATGTTCGGAAAGATGATTACCTCTTCTTTGGTTGGCCTCCTTTAGATCTATTTTATGGACTATTGGAATGATATTTTAGGAATAGAAAACTTCTAATTTATTTATAGTGGACTTTATAAGATATTTTTTCCAGTATTTCTCAATCTAGAAGGATTTTTGTGCTTTAAATAAGATAGAGTATATGTGATCCATTATAAACAGGTGATAGGAAACACTAGGGATTTATTAAAATATTATAATACAATAATGTCATTCTCATGAAAAAATCATCCAAAGAGATACAATGAATTATTTTATGTTCATGAAAGTATGTCACTTATCAAATTAGATTTTGATCTTATTTTTCATATCTCTTCATTCTTGGTGGATAAACCCCACACTCCCCTTGGTCCTTCTAATCATTCATTTAGTGTTTGTATGAGGAAAAGATTAATGAAGATGTTAGATCATTCTAATTTGGAGGAAAGAAGGCTTTGAAAACATGGGGATAGTTCTAGGTGTCCAATTTTTTAATTGTATATCTATTGATATGGAATGACCATGGATTGGTAGCATGGGTTAAAATGAATTTCCACTGTTATGAGGTGTCCAAGAACAATGTCGCTCTTATTATTATTAAAAAACTGACAAAAAATATTTCTACGATGGGAGAGTATCATAGGAAGATTTGGTTGTGCGGTTTTATGAATAGAGATCCAATCAATAACCATGATTGTATTTTCTAAAAGTTTTCCATCTCAATAGTGAAATTGGGAGTATCTAGATAGCACATCTCGATTAAATACTATACTGGTAACCCTTGTGTGTTTTTATATTTCATTTACATGAAGTGTGATTCTAATAAAAGGGAACATTTTTGGAGGGATCATGAAGCCTTAAACCCAAGGGATTCAAATTTTATTTTGGGTGGGGAATTCTATTATATTATGGATTATTCATAGAATAAAGGTGGTAGCCTACTTCCATGATGGGGAAGAATGGATTTCTAAACCTTTTCTTCTCAAAAGGGTCTCCTTGATCTCATATATTCTTGTGATAAGTTTACCTGGTGCAACAACCAGATAAGAGATCATCATACTTGGTGGAAGTTGTACGAGTGTCTTTCCAACCTTAAAAATATTTCTTCCATCCCTAGTATAGAGGTTACTTATATGAATTGTGCTCTTTCTGGTCATTCTCATTTACTCATCAATCTGAAGGTGGGACAAGATTCTGGAATCTATTTCCATTTTTCTAATTGATGGGTTCACATGCTTGACTATAACATGGTCATAAATGAATCCTAGATTAGGTTTATATAGGGTAACCTTTGGATTGGATTTCATAATAAACTCTGCATATTGAAAAAATATCTAATCAATTTGTCCTATTATATTATGTCAAAAAACAAAAACATGGATTCAATAAAAATTGATATTGATCATACAGAGACTAGTTTGGAAGAGTCCTCGGATGATGCCAATATTTTTCATTTACCCTAATTTTTTTTTTCAATAAAATGTTTCTTGAACAAGTAATATGTCTACATGAATGATAGCTGTACTTGGCTCAATGAAGGAGATCATAAAACTAGGGTTTTCTATGAATGCTTGAATAAAAATCCTCATGGAAGAAAAACACATATTTGAATGGAGGATGGATATTTTACTAGAGACCCAAATGTGATTGAGGGTATGTTTGTGTCTTTATTAAAAAACCTTTCTATGAATCTATTACCCATGTAGGTAGGATGGATATCCAAGAAGATATGAAGATACTTCTTCTTCAACTCCAAATGTGGTTTCTCAGCATGTCAATGAAATTGTAGAATCTATTCTAGAGGAGGAGGAGATATTGAATACAGTTAAATATATTAACCAGGATATATTTCCTAGACCTGATGGATTCCCAATCTCCTTTTATGCGATCTCTTTGGTCATAACCCAAAAATATCTGATTAAAGAAATTTAAGACTTCTTTCATTGTGGTTCTCTGCCATGAGTCTTTTATGTATACATAATGGTGCTGATTCCCAATATGAAATGTCCTTATTCCATTATGAAATATTGGCCCATCAATATCTAAAATTTCACCTACAGAGTGATAACTTCTCTTGTCAACAAAAGACTATCTATAGATATTGAAAAATGGATTTATAAGGTGAAATATTAATTTATTAAAGGAAGGTCTATCCATGGATCCATTGGAATATCCCAAGAGATGATTGGAGATATCAATATGAAGGTGGTGAGTTAAAACAATTTCATTAAAATGGATATAGATAAGGCATATGACCGACTTGAGTGGAACATTATCCTTTAAGTGTTGAGATTCCTGGGCTTCTCAGAAAGGGTCATTGATTTGATATTCAGGTGTTTAATCTCTCTATGTTTCACCATTATTTTTAGGGGGAGGCAATTTGGTTTTCTAAAATCAGTTTAGGTCCTAATATTGGGTAACCAATTGTCCCCCAACATCGTTATCCTTGTTCAAGATGCTCTCAGTAGACACATTTCATCCTACATGAAAGTTGTCACTATTCTTCCTTACTATTTTAAGGATCACTGTGACGAAGACATCCACCTACCTTTTTCTTATGACTTAATACTCATCCCCAATGTAAGAACCTATTCTATTAGGGGTTAAAAACATCATGGAGGACTACTCCCAAAGGAGTTTCCAAATTATCAACCATTAAAAAAATTCATGTATTTCCCAAACTCATGCTCGGATAGCTGAAGACAAAGAATTGAACATATTCATGGCATCTAAAGGAAGATTTCTCCAATGGATTACCTAGGTTCATCCCTTGTTCCTAGAAGGGTTATGATGAAAACAATTTTGAGGTGTTGTTGATAAAATTTATAGTCTAATTACAAAGGGTAAATACTAATTTCTTTACATTGTCTAGAGGATCACCCTTATTAACTATATTTTTACCTTTATTCTAATGCACATCATTTCTATTATTGGTGTACCCAAAATAATTTTAAAATAAATTGATAACTATCATACCACTTTTATATGGGACACCTAGGGGGATGTTAGGTGTCATTGGGCTTCATGGGCTAGGAATTCTAAACTAGTGGAACATGGTATTATCAATGTGAGGAATGTGGAGGAATCAATGCAATATCTTCAAGGAAAAAAGGCTTGGGAAGTTATCAAAGGATGGTCCCTTTTGAGAAATTTCATCACAAGTAAATATGGTATTTTTTATGTATGTCCGGTGGGAATCCTTATTATCTTTGGAACTCTATTCAATGTCATATGTTGGTTATTTTGCAGAATTCTCATTGGGTTAATGGTCATGGGTGATCAAATTCTGGAATCAAAATTTTTTTGGGAAATCTATCAGGATTCCCCAGATTCCCCACATAGGATTTAACTTTCAATTAGGCATTCCTCCACCCCTATTTCATTTATGAAATCTTGAATCCTCACAAAAATAATATTTTATGGAATTAGTATGTAGGACGTTCATGATGAGTGCTTCATCAAAGTCAGTGATTCAGAAAAATTCTCATCCAAGGAATATAGACGCACAATGATTTCTATAAAAAATTGAGACCCATTGGGGGAAAATCCCTATTGAAAAATCATTCCAACCAAATAAAATTTCCTTGATTGGATAGTTTGAAATTATGTAATAGCCTTTGATGTGGTGATTATCGGAAATGGTATTCTTCTAGATTCCTTATGATCTTGTTATGTAGCACACAAGGAACAATCTGAAATGCATTTGTTTTTCCATAATGATTGGGTGATCAAGCTGTGGGTGGTACTCAGTGTTTTTTAGGATTTATCTAGGCCACATGTTTCTTTTGAGGATATTATTCAATGGTGGTTTAGCACTGTTGGAAGTAACATTCATTACAAAATGTCATGGTCACATATCCATTTAGTGGGTTATTGGGTTATATGGGTGGGGATGAAAGGGAATATTCACAGTGGCCTCTACTCATTTGGTATAGTGGTTGGAGTGAAGACTTACTGTCTCATTGAAGATCTTTCACAACTTCTCAAGCACCAGAATTAGGTTCCCTCATAAAGATGTTTCTTGGATTAAAGAGGTTCCTCTCCTACTACTAGAACATCTTTTACTGGTCATTGGGTAAAATGGACTCCCCTTACACATGGGTTGGCACTAAATGTTGATTGATATTGCAGTAATGGATGCATACATAGGGGGGGGTTGTTCATGACCCATGCAGTTCAGTGATTTTTTCCATAAATTCTTTTTATGGGGATGAAGAATCACATAGAGAACAATCAAGTACAATCATCCATGTTCATGAGCTATGTTACTCCAAAAACATCTCACATAAAATAGTGGATACCGATTCGAAGATCATATGGAGTTCTCACAAAGGGCCCACTTCCACTCATGGTAAAATAATCTATATGATCCATAAATGAAAAGCCTTTAGGAATAATGGTATCGAGCATATTCACATAAGGAAATAAGGTAATAATGTAGTTGAATTTCTGACATCCATGGTCTCCCATGATTTACCTTTTATGGAGTTTTGTACTACTGGTTCCCTTCTCCCCAAGTGGTATTGATATTGTTATTGGATTTTCACTTGGTCTTCACCTTTTCAAGCCCATATGATAATTCCCCTTGTATTGTTTACCATTATATTCATCCAATAAAAATGTTAATTTTCTATCTATAAATTTCACAGTCAATAATAAAATTTATATCTTCATAAAATAATTAAACATTCAATTTAAGTTAATTTTGGCGTGTTTATTTCATAAATAAAGATAATTTTTTAAAACAATGTTTTTAAAATATATTTTTTTAATTCTCTTATTTTCTCACAAAAAGAGATAAAAACCATATTCAATGAAAATTTATTTTTGTAGTATATAAATACATTAATAAATATTGAGTTATTATTTATAAATATATTTTATTTATCTAAAAACATTATATATATTTTTAAAATGTTGTTATTCGTATTCATACCATGAATTTAATAGCTTAGTTATAACTATATAATAAATTACAATTCATTTAGACTCATGGATTCATGTTTCAGAATATATCAATTAATATTAAATTTACATAAAAATAACAATATCATAAAATTTTAGGGTGTTACGAAGACCATTAAGAATAAAATACTAATTTGACTTAATTCTAGTCAAATAGATCAAGAAAATTCATAAGTAAAAACATGATCATCAAAATGATTAGTATATTTGAAATTAAAAATTAAATAGCCTGAATACAATAACATCCCTTAGAAAAAGAAAAAAATTATTTTTTTTGGGAAGCCTCTAAAATTTCCTTTTACATAATTTATTGGGATATTTATACTTGTAAAATCATTATATAGATCTTTGAAATATCCAAAATTCAAATCCAACAAATGAATGATTTAATAAGGGTTTTATATGTTTGAGGATAACTACAAAAAACTGTTTATAATATAACATGGATTCCAAATATATAATAACAGAGGATGAGGGTGAATTACAAGTTCAGGTCAACATACTTAACATTAGATACTCAAATGTGGGGTTAGCTTATGAATTTTAGTTTTAGAAACCTAACATTTAATTAAAACATGAATTTCAGAAATAAATGTTAGGTAAAAATGTGATGTTCCTTATCAAATGATAGGTTCCCAAACATAAATTTCACCCTAAATATGGAATTCCAAAAAAAATATTAGATACCAAAATTTGTTTGGAACTTCACTTTTCAAACAGTGATTACAGACTTCTTCAAAAAATCAAGAATACATTACAGAAAATAGTTTAATCCAAATTATACGTTTCAAATATTCAAAATTCTAGAAAAGTGAAATAAATATACAAATAAATATATTCTATAAATTCGCATAAATAATATTCAATAGTAATACAAATGAGGGTGTTTATATTAATAAAAATTAATGATAAATTATTCGATCAATATCCATATGCCAAATAATATCCCCCTTATTCAAGATCAAAAAACCCCAAAAATGTAATGAAACATATAATAGATATCATTTATAATAAAAATATTTTATTTATATAAGTAAATTATAATTATGGGAACAAAAAATACAGAAACTTTAGGATTTTGTGTTTATCAAAATTTATTCCCCTTCTTATGACATCAGAAAGAAAGTATGATATTGGGCTACAACATATTTAATTTAGCATAGAACTATAATTAAATGTTATTTAAGAACAAAATTATTAAAATATATAGGTTTAGAATCATTAAATAATAGAAAAAAATAACAATAAAAGAAAATAAAAAAATATCTTTTTTTAAACATCATCTCTGTTTACCAGAAATATTATCTCAAGGATAAACAAGTAAATGTGTAGTGTGAGGGGGAGGATAATATTTTGGTTCATTGGAAATGTGGATTCAGTGTTCAATGAATCTCTGGGAGTATTGTGCACAACCTTGAGATCCATTATCAAATACTCAAAATTAGGATTCAGGGGGCCTACCCACCCTTTCATTAGATACATTGATTCTGGAAACATCATAAACACTTAAACCAAATTAAAATTTAGAAATTTTTGAATAATATCATAATATTTAACATATCTATATATCATATCTCTGAATTGGTTAACTAATAATATGACTCTAATTTATTATAAATCAACCTTTTAACAAACTCCATGGAGTTTTTTAACAAAGTTTGTATGTCTATTTGATCACACTTAAAAAATATGAATTCATTAAATCATAGCTCAAATATCATATGATAAAAGTTACACCCTTCTCAACCCATTTTTTAATCCTTCTCCACTATGAGTTTAAACTGTACCCTGATTGGATATTACTCTTTTTTAACTTTCAAACAGGGTGTCCAAAAAAATATTAACATAATTGAAATCATATTTTGAAATCATTTCTCCTTTAAATATTCAAAACCGGTGATATATATATCTTCTAAAAGAATAAAAATATTCTATTTAAATGTAATTTTATTTAAAACTCTTAAACATAGTATGGATACACTCAAACACTATTATAGAAATAAATGATCTTTTCTATACATCAAAATACCTCCAATAAATTTTAAATTATATCTAATTCTTTAAAGACAATTTTTTTAATATATTGAACCTTTAGAAGAGTTTTAAAATAATACATTCAACCTGATCTTCAAAATTGGAATCATTATTAAATTCCAGGGGTATTTCCTCTACCCGTGTAGAGTTTTCTCCAACTCCCCCTAATTGTAGTGATTAAACCTTCTTGTATTCTTCAACTATGTAGAGAAACTTTGAAAGAATTTATATTACCTAATAATTCTATTGTATAGTCATTTATATAGAACATTCAACAAAATAAATGGATTGACCCCATATCCATTTTCCTGTATCATCCACTACAGTACTCACCTACTCAGTAGTATGAGATTCCTCTATAATTTGAAAAGACAAGGGTAAAAAATACTACATGCAAGGTTGTTCATCATAATGAAAAGTTTCATAAATTATTTGAGATCTTTGAGTATGAGAGTATTCCTCTAGTAGTTTTTATACTCATTTAACAGTATTCTCATATCATTATTTAACAACATGATCCAACTACACAACCACTTCTATAGAAAAGCCAAAAGCATGCTCATCCTCTTTGGTAGGTATAAGAGGATATCCCCTCTTAGGCCATGGAACTAAAAAAATATTAGAATATTCCTCATCATAGGGTTCTTGATAAAATATTATAAGTTGAAGTATTCCTCCAACTCTTGAAGGAATATTTTCTTCTAACTCTGTCCTTTATATAGTTCAAATAAGGGTATTTACAACACTAATAGAAGAATAATTGAAACCAAAAACCACCTACAAAAATCTACCTTCTCATTATACTACAGATTCCCCAATATCTTCTACACCAAGCCTTACAAAACCAGCTAACTTAATAATATTATGATCCCTCTATCTACAAGAATAATATTCCCTTTCTTCTTTAGATCCAACTAGATTCATCATTCCTCTTATCACACGTCAAAATAATATAAACATTCTTACTATTATAGTAGACAAAATATTTCTAGGATGAAATCATAACCTGGTCATAATGTCAACTATCATCCTTCACATATAAATTGAAACGACCCAAACTTGTTGAATAGTATATTAACATACTCTTAATGATTTAATGAAGATGTAAATGGATATTGTAGAAAGAGGAGTCAATGGCTTCATCCAGTAGACTCGAACCTTATGAAGCCCACTTATCAGAGATTGGGAAGGAGGTGGCATATTTGGTCCTCGCTTTGGACCAAGCCCAAGCTGAACTCCAGCGTGTCAAGCTTGAATGGAAACACTTGCTGGAGAAGTTCAAGTTAGTAGAGACTACTACTAGGGAAATGTTATCTGAGCCTCCCTCAGATTCTGTCACCATAGCACACCTTACACTTAGGTCATATGCTGGTGTTATAAGTGGTTATGTGACGAGAACATATCTTCTTTGTGTAATCCTTTGGGATGAATAAATTGAGATTTATTCCTTTAGTGAAGTTTGTGAAATTTCCAATGTCCGGATAATTTTAAGATGTATTTTATTGCTGAATTTTTAAAATAAAGGGATATTTTAAAATATTTATGTAATCCTTAAATAATTAATGATGTGTAATGATTTTCAAAAAATGGTCTTCTGCAAAAGTGTTAAGTAAGGAATTTGGAGTCTAATAAGATCAACATAATTTTTGATGAATAGTAAATTATGAATAGTGATTTTACGATTAGGAATAGTAATATAACCAAATGGATTAGTAATCTCACTTAATGAATTTTTTAATATAATTTAGACACCTTGATTAAGTAATGTGATTCAATAAAATGGGTAAATAACAGTTTCATAAATTATTAGTCATGTATTTGTTTTTTCGGGTGAATAGTGTTTTTTAAATAAAAATAAAAATAAAAATATTTAAAAAATTATTTTTATAAAATGACCTTTATTTTTGAACTCAGAGCATCGATATTATGTTATGGTAATTTTTTTGGGATTTTACTGAAAAAATGAATATTCGGTGAATAGTGTATATATTTAAAAATAAAATTAAAAATATTTAGAAAATTAATTTTATAAAATGGAGTTCATATTTGTAATAAGAGCATTGATATTTGGTTAAGGTGAAATTTTGGTATTTTTCTGAGAAAGATGAATTTTCAGTGAATAGTAAAAATTCAGTTTTAGGGTTTCGGTATGTTCAATGACATCATAATTGTGTCATGATGATGTCATGAGATATTTTAAGGGTTTTACGACCATAGGTGATGAATTATTTTATTGGGGGCCCCATGTGGCCTAACTCCATGAGAAATACCATGGGAGAGCCCATGGTTTTGAGAAAAGCACTTGTGTGGTGTCCCTTGAAATTATTGAAGTATCACCTCACTTTCCGTACAAATACAAAGCCATTATCTCATCCTTTAGACTCCAAAATCATTATCAAAGTATTTATGGTCTTCTTAACTCCCATGGAGTCCTCCAAAGGTTCCCTCAAGCCTCTCAAGGTCCTAAATTTTGAGTTTTAAGAGTTACGTTTAATGTAAGGGATCCTACCTCTCTCTTTCTTTCCGAGTACTCTCACTTTATGCCATTTCTTTTATGCTCCATGTTCTTATGAATGGGATGTTCTTTTATATTCATCATACTATCCATTTCATGTTCATATGATTAGAGACCCTCTCTTACTCTCATCAATTCTTTTTAATAATTTTTAAGTGACGTCGTTAGGCTACCGATTTTTTAAGGGATTCTTTCACCTTTCTCGTTTTTCAATGTTCTACTTTCATGTCAAGTCTTTCAAGTTTCTTTTTATTATTTTGGGGAATGATCTATATATATATCATACTGAACTTATATGTTAATATGATGATAGACCCTATTTGATCTCATCAACTCATTTTTGTTGAAGTTTAAGTGATGCTATTAGGCTGCCGAATTTTCATAAGAGAAATCTAATTTTTGTCTTCCTTCCATGTTTTTCATTTCAAATGGTATGTCCTTAAAATTTCATTACCATGTTCATATATCCTTCATATTCTGTCCCCCTACTCTTTTATGGGTCTTTTATGAATGTTTGACTTATTTCCCCTCTCTTTTCATTGTTTTCTAAAACCCCAAAATATAGCCGTTATGCTGCAAAATTTCCGTCTCAAAGTGTCTCTCTCTTTTTCTAATGTTCTTTTATTTTATTAAGTGAATACTCAAAGATCTATCGTCTATAGGGGTATTCACATATATACCATGTTTTTCTATTTCATATTCTGGTATTTACATACATGTGACCTAGTTTCCCTTTCCGTGGGTTTAATGTGACATAAAGATCATGTCTTTAAAGAAGTTTTTAAAACGTTATGATTACGAAATGAAACCCATTTATTTTATACTATATTGGTTGTTTATGAAATTATTGATGATTCTATATGTGTCTCACATGATGATCAAGACAAATTTAATGGTGTTCCCTAATAGCGCTCTAATGCATTGGGTAAAGACTTAATCTCTAGAGATGACCATTTTTAACGACGCCTTGGTGAATAACCTTGGTAATTTTTATGACACCATGGGGATGGACCATGGTGAAATGGAAATGACTGTCAATATTAAACGTTGTAGCCACATCTTCAAGTTATGAAAAACTTTATTTTTATTATGATATGCCTCATGATTTCCTTCTCATGCCTTAAATTTCTTTTCATGACCTTATTGAAGTATCTCAAGTTCACATGTAAAATGTTTCTCTCGTTTCCCTTACTGGGCCTTCTGCTCACCCGTTCTTTTGTTGTATGTCCCCAAGTTATGAGATGCATTAATGAACCTAGGATGAACTTAAAGAGAATACTTTCAAGTTTTTAAGAAGAATGTTTTATGTTGTTTTCATGTATGGTGTTCCTGGTTTCCAAGACACTAAACCTTAAAGATCCTCAATTTTGTGTAATGTAATTAAAGTTTCTGTTATAAAAAGGTAGGATGACATAGTTGGTATCAAATGATGGTTTAGTTATTTGTGGAAATTAGGATATAAAAACTTTTGGATGAACCCTATAAGAAAGTTTAAATATAGGAAAACTTTCTGGTATTTTGGTAAGTATTGAGTAAGTGGTTTATCAAACAAGTACATCCCTGTCTGGATACGAGTAGGTAGAGGCGGATATGGAACAGATGTATATAGGGGTAAAACCAGAAAACACCGCTTTGAGCTAGACTCGAATGGGAACTGGTGCACAATAACGAGCCTTGCTGCACTCTTGGTTACGACACTCCCGGGGGATATTTTCAGTTAATCACAAGATTTTTATGAATCATTATGAAGGAATTATAGAGAAATGTAATTTTCTAAGCATGAAGTCTTAGTTAAAATATTCATAAATGAAAGAATTTTCTCACTAAAGTTTTATTATTTTATAAAATGGTGGGAAATAGGAGGAACTATGCAGATGGTGACCGTAATGCACCGTGTGCTAACGGCCCTTCGATGGAAGCCGGAATGGAAACATTCATGCGAATGATGAACCAACTGACTCAAGTTATGAGAAATAACTTGAATCATGCTGAGAGACCGATCTCACCACGAAGGGAACAACACTATGTTGAGTCCTTCATGCGTCAACGGCCACCAACATTTAGTGGATCTACTGAACCATTGGTTGTGGAACAATGGATAAGCTCCATTGAAAATATCTTTTCTGTACTCCTTTATTCGAAACAAGAAAAAGTCACCCTTGCTGTTTACCACCTAGAGGGAGAAGCTGATCAGTGGTGGTCACTAGTCAAAACACGAAGCCAAGAGGAGAGATGGAAGCTAGGGAATGGGAAGAATTCCGAGGAATATTTTTTAATAAGTATTTCCCTAATTCCATGAGAACGAGAATGGAGAAAGAGTTTCTCGAGCTGAATCAGAAGGAGAACGAATCTGTCAGATGCTATGAGATGAACTTCACCTGACATTCATGATATACCTCTAGCTTTGTCATGGTTCCTTGTGGTACGGTTGATAGATTTTTCGGTGGACTGAGACCACATCTACAGAAAAATCTAGCCAACTGGGACTATGATAGCTACGAATAGATCGTGCGGAGTGCAATGAAGGCCGAGCTAGAGTTTGGTGAGACACAGTGGTCTCATAAATCAAATGACAAGAAGAGATAATTGGAGCCCTATTTAGGGAAGACTTTTGATCAGGGATGAAGAGGAAAGAAAATGAAACTTACCACATGCAATAAATGTGGGAAGAAGCATTCGGGCCACTGCTTGATCGGAAGTGGAAAGTGCTAGAAGTGTGGAAGTGGAGGCCATATTGCTCGTAATTGTCATAGTGAGGTGAAGCCTCAACTCCCCAATACTAACGATAGAGGAAAGATAGTCTTGGCCCTAACCGAAGTCCATTGCTTCAAGTGTGGACATCTAGGGAAATTTGCTAATCACCCTCCAAATCCAAGGGCAGTGGAGGGGAAGCACCATCAACCTCAGGAAAGGCTAGGGGAGCAAGGTCATGATTTTTCTATCACAACAACTGAAGTTAAAGCTCTGAATGACGTGGTAGCATGTACTCTTATTGTCCTTTCAAAACTAGAAACTACTTTGTTTGATTCTATTTCTACGCATTCCTTTATTTGCTCCATGTTTGCAAAGAATATATAATCAATCCCCAAACTGCTTGAGATAGAGTTGTCAGTCAAGACTCTAAGTGGGATTATACATGAATCAACAGTGTTTAGGGACTCTAGTGTTTACTTTAGTGAGCACAATCTTATCGCAAATCTAGTAGTCATTCCAATGTTGGAATTCGACATTATACTAGGGGTGGACTGGCTCTCAAAGTATAATGCTAAGATCAAATGAAAAAGTAAGGAAATCTCAGTAGTCTTGAATGAACGACCAACAATTATCTTCCAAGGAGAGATATCTCAAATTGATCCTTATCTAGAAGCACCTCATATAGCTTTCTTTATGGAGTTAATCGGTGATGATGAAGAAGTAAAAGGGAGTATACAAATATAAGGTGTTCTGATTGTTTAGGAATACATGGATGTATTTCCTGAGGAGTTACCTGGACCTCCCTCAGAAATAGAGGTAGATTTCTCTATTGAACTCATACCTGGATCTCAAATGATATCAAAGAACCCATATAGAATGGAAAATGTGGAGCTAGAAGAGTTAAAGAAACAACTCCAAGACATGTTGGAGAAGGGGTTTATCCGACCGAGTGTGTCTCCTTGGGGAGCACCAGTTCTCTTTGTGAAGAAGAAGGACGGATCAATGCAGATAAGCATTGATTATAGAGAAATGAATGGGAACACAGTGAAGGACAGATACCCTCTTCCAAGGATTGAAGATTTATTTGACCAACATTGTGGGGCTCAATTATTCTCCAAGATTGCCCTTTGATCTTGTTATCATCAAATGAGGGTGAAGAAGGAATATATTCCAAATATTTCCTTCCGATCAAGATATGGGCATTATGAGTTTACTGTTATGCCCTTCGGATTGACTAATTCTCCTGCAATCTTCATGGATTTGATGAATAGAGTCCTTAAGGACTACCTTGATAACATTGTGGTAGTTTTTATTGATGATATTTTGATATATTCAAAAAGTCATGAGGAGTATGAATATCATATGAGGGTAATTTTGAAAACTATACAGGAGAGGCTCTTTGGAATGTTCAGAAAGTATGAGTTTTGGTTAAAACAAGTGTCTTTCATGGGGCACATCGTAACCAATGAAGGAATATCAGTTGACCCTGCAAAGACAATGGTTGTGGAGGAGTGGCCTCAACCCACAATAGTAACTAAGATTATTAGTTTCCTTGGTTTTGCATTATATTATCAAGGGTTTGTGAAAAAAAATTCACGACTTTCAAATCCACTAACCATGTTGACTCAAAAAGGGGTTAAGTTCATCTAGACAAAGGAATGTGAGGAATGTTTCCAAGAATTGAAGAAGAGATTGGTTACTGCACCTATGTTAACACTACCCTCTATCAGAGAAGGATTTGTTATTTTTCGCGATGCATCTCGGAATGTGCTTGGGGGCGTCCTCATGCAAAATGACAAGGTAATTGTTTATTCATCTATACAATTAAAGATTCATGAGCAGAATTATCCTACGCATGACCTAGAGCTAGCGGTAGTTGTTTTTGCTCTAAATATATGGAGGCACTATCTTTTTGGGGAGAAATGTGATATATACACCGACCACCAATGTTTAAAGTATATTTTCATGTAGAACTAATTGAACATGAGACAAAGGAGATGGTTGGAGCTTATTAAAAACTATGATTGTTCAATTCATTATCACCATAGAAGAGAAAAAAAAGTCGCAGATGTGTTAAGAAGGAAAGACCATGTTGTTATTATAACAATGAGGATCCTAGGAGATCCCTTGATTAAAGATCTAGTAAAACAGGACATGGGAATTGTAAGGGAAGGGACATCATCAACCTTATCCCAAATGATTTCTCAACCTTCATTACTAGAGAAGATCAAGAAGTATCAAAAAGAAGATCCTTTGCTGTATGAGAATTTTTGGGGCTGTAAAGGGTGGGAAGTTCCCTGATTTCAATATTGATCAAGAAGGTGAATTGAAATTTCGTATAAGAATATGGGTTCCATTTATTCCTGATATAAAGAAAGAACTGATGGATGAAGCTCATAGCTCTAATTTCTCTATACATCTAGGAAGCACTAAAATGTATAGAGACCTTTGTGATCGTTATTGGTGGGATTACATTAAGAGGGAGATTGTTGATTACACTACAAGGTGCCTGGTGTGTCAACATGTAAAGGAAGAACAAGAACTTCCTAAGGGGGTATTACAACCTCTATACATACTATTATGGAAGTGGGATAATATCACTTTGGACTTTGAAACTGGTCTCTCGAAAACATCCAAAAAACAATGCGATATTGGTTATTGTGGACCATCTCACCAACACCGCCCATTTTATCTCTATTCTCGAAGATTTCTCTCCGGATCAACTTGCCAAGATATACTTAAAGGAAGTGGTAAGGTTTCATGGGGTACTGCTATCCATCATGTCTGATCGTGATCCAAGATTCACATCATAATTCTGGAGAAGTCTTTATCATGCTCTAAATGCTGAATTGAATTTTAGTATGGCCTATCATCCTCAATCTGATGGCTAATCTGAAAAAGACTATTCATGAACTCGAAGACATGTTGATATTATGTTCAATGGAATTTAAAGGTGGATGGGATCAACACCTCCCATTAGTTGAGTTATCTTATAACAACAGCTTCATTCGAGTATTCATATGTCACCCTATGAAGATCTGTATGGAAAGCCATGTATAAATCCTACTTGTTGGGATGAAATTGGTGAGAGAAAGATTCATGGGCCGGATCTTGTGCAATAGATGACAGAACTGGTTCATGCCATCCAACAACACATAAAGGCTGCTCAGAGTCGGCAAAATAGCTTTGCTGACAACCGTTGAAGGGACTTGGAGTTAGGTGTTGGCGACAAAGTCTTCCTTAGAATTTCTCCATGGAAGAGAGTCATGCGGTTTTGAAAGAAAGGGAAGCTCAGCCCTAGGTACATTGGCCCCTATGAAATCCTTGATCGCATAGGAGTAGTGGCATATCGTCTGTCACTTCCACCGAACCTAGGTCAAGTTCACAATGTCTTCCATGTATCTCTCTTCAGGAAGTAAATACCCAACCCTTTGCATGTACTGATCCCAGAGGTGGTTCAACTGGAACATGACCTCTCTTATGAGGAGCAGCCAGTGAAGATCTTAGACCGTAGAGATAAGGTTCTACGAAACACGACTACCCACCTTGTGAAAGGGTTGTTGAGGAATCATAATTATGAATAAGTGACTTGGGATCCGGAGGAAACAATGAAGCAAAAGTACCCGTACCTTTTTTACTAGGCCTCAAGTTTAAAATTTTGGGGACGAAATTTCTTAAGGGGGGAAGAATGTAATGACCCAATCTTTTTGAAAAGTATATTAACTTACTCTTAACTATTTAATAGAGATGTTAATGGTTAATGCAGAAAGATGAGTCGATGGATTCATCCAGTGGACTCGAACCTTGTGAATCCCACTTATCATAGCTTGGGAAGGAGGTGGCATCTTTTGGCTTCTCTTTGTACCAAGCCCAATCCGAACTTCAGCATGTCATGCTTGAACGGAAACACCTATGGGAGAAGTTCAAGTCAGTATAGATTACTACTAGGGAAATGTTATCGGAGCCTCCCTCAGATTCTCTCACCATAGAACACCTTGCACTTAGGTCATATGCTGGTGTTATAAGGGGCTATGTGACGAGACCATAGCTTCTTTGTGTATTCCTTTGGGATGAATAAATTGAGATTTCTTCTTTTAGTGAAGTTTGTGAAATTTCAAATGTTCAGATAATTTTAGGATGTATTTTATTGAGGAATTTTGAAAAAAAATGATATTTTAAAATATTTATGTAAACCATAAATAATTAATGATGTGTAATGATTTTCAAAAAATGGTCTTCTGCAAAAGTGTTCAGAAAGGAATTTGAAGTCTAATAAGATCAACTAAATTTTTGATGAATAGTTAATTATTTGTATTGATTTTACCCATAGGATTAGTAATGTAACCAAATGGATTAGTAATCTCACTTAAATAATGTTTTAATATAATTTAGACACCTTGATTAACTAACGTGATTCAATAAAATTAGTAAATAATGGTTTCATAAATTATAATTCAAGTAATAGATTTTTCGTGTGAATATTGTTTTTTAATTAAAAATTAAATTAAAAATATTTAGAAAATTATTTTTATAAAATGGACTTTATTTTTGAACTCATAGCATTGATATTATGTTATGGTAATTTTTTGGGATTTTTCTGAAAAAATAAATTTTCTGTGAATAGTGTATTTATTTAAAAATTAAATTAAAAATATTTAGAAAAATATTATTATAAAATTGAGTTCATATTTGTAATCAGAGAATTGATATTTGGTTAAGCTGAAATTTTGGGATTTTTCTGAGAAATTTGAATTTTTAGTGAATAGTAAAAATGCATTTTCAGGGTTTCGATATGTTTAATGACATCATAATTGCGTCATGATGATGTCATGAGATCTTTTAAGGTTTGGCCGACCAAAGGTGATGAATTATTGTATTGGGGGCCCCATTTGGCCTAACTCCATGGGAAATACCATGGGAGAGCCCATGGTTTTGAGAAAACCACTTGTGAGGTGTCCCTTGAAATTATTAAAGTATCACCTCACTTTCCATATAAATACCAAGACATTCTATCATCCTTTCGACTAAAAAATCATTCTCAATGATGTTATGTTCTCTTTACCTCCCAAGGAGTCCTCCCGAGGTTCCCTCAAGCCTCTCAAGTGCCCAAGCATTGAGTTTTTATTGTTACGTTTAAGGTCAGGGATCCTACCTCTCTCTTTCTTTCCGAGTAATCTCTCTTTATGTCATTTCTTTTATGCTTCATGTTCTTATGTTGGGGATGATCTTTTATATTCATCCTAATGTCCTTTTCATGTTCATATGATGAGATACCCTCTCTTTCTCTCATCAATTCTTTTTAAGAATGTTTAAGTGACGCCGTTAGGCTGCCGGATTTTTAAGGGATTCTTTCACCTTTCTCATTTTTCAAAGTTCTACTTTCATTTCAAGTCTTTCTAGTTCATTTTCCTTATGTTCGGTTATGATCTATATATCTATCATACTGATATTTTATGTTCATATGATAAGAGTCCCTATTTGATCTCGTCAATTCATTTTTGTTGAAGTTTAAGTGACGTCGTTAGGCTGCCAAATATTCATAAGTGATATCTAATTTTTGTCTTCCTTCCATGTTTTTCATTTCAAATGGTATGTCCTTAAAATTTCATTAACATGTTCATATATCCGTCATATTCTATCCCTCTACTGTTTTATGGGTCATTTATTAATGTTTTACCCATGTCCCCTATCTTTTAAATGTTTTCTAAAACCCCGAAACATAGCCGTTATGCTGCAGAATTTCTGTCTCAAAATGTCTCTCTTTTTCTAAAGTTATTTTATTTTTTTAAGTGAATACTCAAATATATCTATTCTATAGGGGTATTCACATATATACCAAGTTTTTATATGTCAAATTCTGAGATTTAAATATAATATACCCACCTTCCCGTTCTGTGGGTTTAATGTGACATAAAGATCATGTCTTTAACGCGGTTTTTAAAACGTTGTGATTATGAAATGAAAACCATTTCTTTTTCTGCTATATGGGTTGTTTATGAAATCATTAATGATTATATATGTGTCTCACATGATTATAAAGTCAAGTTTAAGGGTGTTCCCTGATAGAGCTCTAATGCATTGGGTAAAGACTTAATCTCTAGAGATGACCATTTTTAACGAAACCTAGGTGAATAACCTCGGTAATTTTTAATGACACCTTCGGGATGGACCTTGGTGAAATGGAAATTATTTTCAATATTAAATGTTGTATCCACATCTTCATGTTATGAAAAACGTTATTTTTATTATGATATGCCTCATGATTTATTTCTCAAGCCTTAAAGTTCGTTTCATGACCTTATTGAAGTATCTCAAATTCACATGTAAAATGTTTCTCTTGTTTCCCTTACAGGGCCTTCTGCTCACCCTTTATTTTGATGTATGTCCCCAAGTTTGAGAGGCAGTAATTAACCTATTAATAACTGAAGGAGAAGCCTTTCAACTGTTTAAGAATAATTTTTTATGTTGTTTTCATGTATGATGTTCCTGGTTTCCAAGACACTAAACCTTAAAGATCCTCAGTTTTGTGTAATGTAATGAATATTTATGTTATTAAAAGGTGGGATGCCACATAAATAATAAGGGACACTATTTTAACTTATGGGATAAAAGGGAATTATATCATGTTTTTGATAGAAAAGGATCAAGAATCATAAAATGTATTTTCTTACATTGATCTTTCTTTCACATAGAATTAAAATAATGATATACATTTATGGAAAAATAATTTTCATAGGCTCACAAATACTTAGGACTACTGTTGTCTTGATAAATTTGACCTATAACTATTGTCCATCTTCCAAATCCTATCCCACCATCCTCTTTCATTTGATAGGTTTTGAAGAGAGATTAAATTATAAAATCAAACTTAATAACACTATCTCTGATAGACGGTAGACTAAAATAGAAAATTCATTCATAGGGAAACTAAAATATATGATCTATTTCCCCTAATGATATTGAAAACCATTATAGATTCATTTTAGAGGATAAATTATCCACACTTTCATCAAATCAATACTGTCCATTTTAATAAAACCCTTTTACTCCTATTTAAAAAATAAATTAAAATCCCCTCCACTAAACAATATTTATAAGCCTTGAAAACATAATGCGAACTTCAAAATAAAATTTTCTTAAATGGATACTCAAATTCAAAAACCTATCCTTATATCACATAACACTCTAAAAATGATGCCCTTTATATATTTAAACCATTTATTCAAGACTAGTGTTTCATATTTGTCTTCACTATCAAAAGTATCATAATGTTTAGGGTTTAGAAAAATGATGGTTGAGCGATTGATAGTTTTAGAGATCGAAAGGGCTCGTGTTTAAATATAAAATATAGAGAGGGATAAACTCACATGGTTTTTGGTGATTGTTCTATTTCCCAAGACATTTATTTTTGGTGTTCATTTTCGAATTTAAAATGAAAATACCACTTTGTTAAATAAAATACAAAAGTAAAATTTTCATACAAAAAATACAAAATCATATGAAATAATAGAAATGAATAAAACATAAAAATTTGAATAAAACATACTATTAATATAAATTAAAATTATCAAGAATATAAAAAAACATAAAATTAAATAATTCTAACATCATAATTAAATTATAAATACTATTGGTAAGTGGTTTATTTAAAATATAGGCAAGTTGATACTCTTTATTAATAAATTCTAGGGGTATATTCCCATCTTGAATGTGATCCATTAATAAGTAATGTCTAATTTCAATATTTTTAGTCCTAAAATGGCCCATTATATTTTATAAAATATATATAGAACTAGTGTTATAAAATATAATAAAAAAGTAATCAAAAATAATTCCGAATTCTAGAATTTTTTGTTTTATACACAACAATTCTGCATTGAAACTTTGAGGAAATAAGTCTTTTGTCTCCGTCTTTGACAATGGTATTGAATGTTACTTCATACTAGACCATTAAATGAGATACATTCCTAAAAATTGATGAGTTCCTAAGTTTATTCTTATATCTAATATCTATCTTTGAAAATCATCATCCAAAAATTAAATTTAATCAAAATATTATGTTTTTTATAGTGAAAATAGAGAGAAACAATTATTTTTAAATATCACAAATTATTTTAACAGTAATTAAAGGAGACTCTTTTTGATTTAATGAAATATTTCACAAAAAAATGTTGTCCCATATAATAATAGTAAGATATATTGAAATACCAATTGTACATATATAAAACTTATATTTATTAGGTTTTTTAGAGTCATGGAAGACAATTTTTATATTGTCACAAATAGGAGTTGTATAAGTATTACTCTCTTCAAGTAAAATTTTCTTCCAAAAAAAATAATATATACACATTGTATTAAAAAATTTCCAAAACCATTTTGATATGTTTGAAATCAATGAATGAAATTTTATTCTCCCATCATACTAATTTCAAACACCTTTTTGTATATGTTTTGAAAAATGATTACAAAAATTTTGATTAGTAGAACCAAAAATGGAATAATCTATACAAATTTGTTCTAATAGAATATCAAATAAGGTTTTTTAATAAAAAATATTTGGATTATCTAAACCCACTGAAAATATATTTTCTAAAATATAAGAACATGATCTTTTATACAAATTACTTTGTGATTGTTTAAGTACATAATGATATTTTGTATGTTTAATAATAGAATTTGTTAGATGGGAATTGTTCAACATTAACTTAATCCAACTAAAAACTCCTAAAAAATATTTTTAATTCATCTAGTATAATTTAAAATCAATATGTGATATGTAGGATAAAAATATCCTCGTGGATTCATTCCAAGTAATAGGGGAAAAGGTTTTATTATAATTTATTCCTTCCTCTTGATTAGATCCCTTATTAACTGTCATAGATTTGTTTGTTGTAATTAAACCATGGTAATTTTGAATGTTACTAGAAAACCATTTTGTTTTTATTATAGGATGGTTCGATGGTCTATCATTAAATTCCCAAACATTGTAATTCTTAAACTATTTTATCTCTTTCTGTAAAAATAACATCTGACTCTCATCACCTAAGTATTATCCCACAAACATTAGTTCAAACTGGGATATGAAGGCCGAGAACTCAACTAGTTTTAAACATTCCCCCTTGTTATAACTCTTTCATATAGTTCTTGTATAAAAATTTCTTTCGGTTGAAAATTTGATGTCCCAGAAAGTATAGGTAAAATACTTTTAGGTTCCTTAGTTTCAAGTTCTTCAGAATTGTATTAATTCAAATAATATTCTACATTACATTGAAGCTTAACATTAAAATATTCCAGAATAAAGTTACTTGAAAATCAATATAATCATCTATTTGAATTCTACTATGATCAAACAGATCACTTTCATCCATATTAGCATGAAAATATTCGTCAATTATACTTAACATTTTATTAAACACTATATATTCATTAAAGACGGTATAATACCCTAGAAATATTCATTAATCAACAATTATATAAAATTTAGAAGTTATTTTATTAGTATTCCTGATATATACATTGTATGAAAAAAATTAAATATTTATCTTTATGTTTTCTATTATTCCATAACTTATACCGTTTATTTATAAGAAAATGCCTCTTTAAAGCTCTATTAAAAATATAGAAAGATGTATTGATAGATTCATCCAAAAAATAGGATGGTAAATTATATTCATTCTATATAGTTAAAAATATTTCTTGAATATTTATATTTATTTTTTTAATATTTAAAATCTTTTGTGGAGTTATTAGATCATAAAAAGTACATTTAATACCCAAATATGAGAAAAAATAATTAAATTATTCATTTTTAAATTCTCTTAAATGACCACTTATTAATGATATTATTTTACAATCCTTTTTTATTTTGACTCATATTATGGAAAATCATAAAGTCTAAATAGGACTTATTTTTAATCATTAAAAATTAATCCCACATAAATATGGAGAAATCATCAACTAATACAACAAAAATTTAATAATATTCTAGCCAAGATTGCTACTTTAGAAGGTCCAAGAAAATGTTTATGGTTATGTTATAATTGTTCAGATGTAGAAACCATGTTAACTTATGTGGACGATGAATTCTTCTACTTTCCAATTTTTCATGCATCACAAAGTATTTTCCTCATAATCTTAAGACTCGACGTATCATTAACTAATTTATTCTTAGATAATTTAGATAAAGAAAATATATTAAAATAATTAAGTCTCTTTTTCCATATCTATGAGTCACTTATTATAGCATTTAAATGGTTCACTATTTTTTCACACCGGTAACTAATTTCTAAATTATAAAAAAAAATTCTAGGTTCTCTAAACAGAATTAGATTATCCTTAAATACAAAAAAAATTATAGGAAGAGTTAACATGGAATAATTCATTAAAGAGTTTTGAAATACTTATCATATTATTCATTACACCTTAAACATATTCAACCACATATACTAGGATATATTTTGGATCTCCAACTGATCTAACATTAATTATATTTCCTTTATTAGTGTCACCATAGTTAACCAACCATCAATCAACTTTTCATAGTGCATGATAATTAGAGAAATATAAACTCATGTATCTCAAACAAACACTATCCATATACCATATTCCTTTTCTATCATAGTCAATAATAATCTAAATAAATATCCATGAAAACCCTATTTTGATACATAAATTCTCTAGGGTTTATAGTGTGAGTGAGAAAAGATATCAGTAACCTGATCTATTTAACCATATAAGAACTAACTAAGGTAAATACCTAGAAACATAATATTTCATTACACTACTGATATGATGATTCTTTAAGAAATAATTATTAGCATAATATCCTCTTAATTAATATTAGCATTTGGTAACTCTGGACTTAATGTGATTATTTGAACAAAACATAAAATAATTACTACATTTATTGGGTTTTTCAACAAAACTATCAATACCATATCTTTCTATTTTACAAACATTAATTCCAAGAATCATAGTTAAAGATTTACCCCCATTAGTAAACAAACTAGAATATATTTTTTGATTATTTTAATTTAGCATACAAATCTTCAATTTTATTTTCATTTTTAGAACATTTTACAATAGGTTTGATTAATTTCTTTATTAATTCCATGTTTTTCATAAACATGGTATCTTTCTCACATAATTAGAAATTTTGACTATTTATTAGAGATTTATGATTTTTTTTAGAGATTTTTATTTTTATTCTAACATAGAATAATATTAAAATATTCTTTTATAAAAGTGTTTTGTATAAGAATTACAAACATAAGAGTATTATGATTATACCTCATTATAATTAGCTATAAAGCCCATATTTTATTTCTAATTTTATTGATCTTACCTTGTTTCTGAGCATTACGAGCTGCTTGATTTTTCAGAGATACTCCATTTTGCTTTTATGGATTTTCCTCATTTCTATTAATAATAAACCTTCATCTAGTGATTATTTCCCTTATATTAAAAATTTATGCTTTACTTTAGTTATGGGTAATTATTTTCGACCAGAACCAACTTATTTACTTTATAGAACATATATTCTTTAAGAGATTGAACATTCCATATGTTATTTTTGATTGACTTCTTGATGAATTTTTCATTTTATAAATCTTTTTGAGTCATCTAGCTTAGTGAAAATGTTCTTATAAATAATTTAAAGAACATAAATCATCCTAGAATATAACATCCTTCAATAAAATAATTTCACTTTCGGGAATAGAAACATTTAGAAAATTATTTTTTTTATTGGCCATTCTATAATATTCACCCTCATTATTCATTTCATCTTCAAAGATTATAATATTTCCAATAAATTACATTATACTTAACTATTTGATAGGGGCTGAATATATGATTGTTATAGATAATACATTCAACATATTTGGTAAAACTATAAGTACATTTATCACATAATCAAATTTTTGAATTGAAGTTCCTAGGGTTGTAACACCATTTACTATCTCATACAATCTTCCATTCGTTCAGGTGATACATTGACCATTATAAAATTTAGAAGTAATAAACATTAATGTTTTATTATTGAAATTTAGTTTTTAAGAATTATTAGTTCCTTTATAGGTAATAAAACTTTTATGCCGCATTTTATAAGAAATAGTACACTCAAAGACATTGTTTAATTCATTTAGTACAAATATAGAAATTAATTCATTCATGTATCATGAATTTAGATCATATTCTCCTTCTTTTATAGCATCCTAGTTTTATGGATTATCCTTTCAAATTTTTTATGGGTTACGAAATTTTATATAATCATTTTAACCAAGATTCGTAAAAAAAAGAACCATTAAAGATTTTATGCATATGTAATTTTCAACATTTAAATATTGTGGCATGATCATTAACATACCTTCATTGTCATTATCAATTACAAAAGTTCTTCATATACATAATACACTCAATATTTCTCTATCTTAACATGTTTTTATAAATCACATTCCTCTAAAACCATATTATGGTTAGAATAGTGATGATCACAAAAGAGGGGGTGAATTGCATATTTTTTTGAAACGCTTGAGTAAAAACTAATACCCATTTGAAAATTGGAATGTTTTAATGTTAACATTTATTTAAATAGATTACATTATGGAAAATAAGAAAAAACCTAATATTTTTATAGTGTTTATGGGAACAAATGTCCCTTAGTCCACTCCAACAACACTGTCCCCATGATCTTGCTGATTTTTACTAGCATATAATTTTCCAAGAGATCAAGAGAGTTGAGTGCAAGAAATAAGAGACATGTTAAAAATTCAATTAGAAGGATTAAATAAAAGATAAAATAGTACTAAAAACAAACCAAACATGAGTGATAAAAACAAAAATATATTATCATTTGCAAGAAAAGTTCTTTTTGAATGAGTTCAAGTATAGAAATTGAAACTATAAAATGAATATAACTCCATTGTATTAAAATAATTTTGTCAAAGAATTATCCTTAGGGATAATATTTCAGTTGTGGTAGAGAAGGTCTTGATAACATAGTATTATAAAATAACCTTCTTAGTAGTAGGATAAACCAAAAACAGTAGATAATAACATGTATGTCTCTAAATTGCAGCCTTAAATGACTTCAATGAACTACAATAGATATACTATAGATTAGAAGTAGTAGCTATAGTAGAAAGAATAATATCCTCTATAATAATACAATTTCAGTGTAAAATTTAGATAAGTATATATTTATCATAGTTCACTATAAATAATACATATTAATATATTAGATCATTAATATCACTAATTTCCAAAAAAATATATTTAATACTCAAATAAGCATCCTGATTTACATTCGGTTGAGGAAATCCAAAAAAATTTCCAAATAAAACATGATATTTTAAATACTATGTGTATTTTAAATTCAAAATTACATAGCCATGAAATCTTAACTTCAATTAAAAATAATAATTAATTAATCAATTTTGAAGATCCATTTAAATGGTCTCTTAATCTTTTTATTGAGATATTTACCCCATCTAAATCAGAGGAATAATTTAAAAAATATCAAAAATTCAAATCTCATATTTGAATAATTCAATCTGGCTTCTCTGTGTGACCACATTATAAAAATTATAGTTAGCGATGTATGGTTGATTCTGAAAATATAATTCTAATGTGCGAGGTTCAATAAAATCATTAGATTAATTTACTAAATATTAGATACTCAAATGTGTGGTTGTTTCACAAATGTCCAGTTTCAAAACCAAATGTTCAGTTAAAATGTGATGTTCCAAAAGTGACATTGGGTACTCAAAAGTGACGATTCATATAAAAATATAGATTACCGGACATAACCATCAACAAAAATACGGGGATCCAAATATAGGGTTGGATGCCGATGTTAAGTGGCAACAACAATTTTTGAATAGTGATTCTTGATTTCCTCAAAACATCAAGAATAATTTGTATTGTAATATTTCTATAGAATTACCACTAAAGAAATTATAGAATTCTGGGAAATTGATATAAATATTCAAATAAATATAATCTAGAAATTTAATACAGTGAGGATCCTTGGTAAAATGAATGAGGGTGTTTTTGAACACCAAAATCAGTGATAAACCAATGAAAAATTGTTACATCAACATATGTATACCCAATTCTAATTACAGATAAATAGATTAATGAAATAAAGAAGAATTTTTAACACTGTAGTTATCAAACCATGAAAAAGTTGTTTTATCATTCTATCCCTTTATGGTTGAGGATTGAGATTCCTCAAGCAACTGAAAATCTCAGTTACATGACTTAGAGAAAAGAAATACAATACAATACATACCCATGATCTTATAGTTTAAGGATCAATTGAATTATGACATAAAATTAAATAAAAAACCCATGTATTTTCATCTAATTGAAATTTTTACACTATATAAGAATATTATTAATCCATAACAAGTCTTAAACAACATCCAACAATTATACACATGCGATACTCTTTTAAAAAATTTGTTACTTTAATTATCTTCGTGACTTAGAAAAATTTAAAAACAAGAAATTATTGAACTCAAATTTATAGAAAGAGATAACACAAATGATAAAAATAAAATATTATATAGAGAATAAGATGATCATATGGTTATAATCGAGAGACATAATAATGTTATACCCAACAAATCATTGATCATAAATCATGGAATAAGGCATAAATCTTTTATCAAAAGAGTATGGAAATAATAGTCAATAATCATTATACATGAGTGTGTAACATCTGGATAAATTTAAAATATATGACAAACATTAATATAGGGATCATTACTTTCATGATCCACCAAATTTTTTTCCCACACTTATGATCAACAAAAATGTACTCTTAAATACGTATCTCATGAGATATAAACTTTAAACCAATGCATTGGAGGGTGATATAGGACCCCAACTATCATTAATCCATACTTAGGTCAACCACTATATAAAATCAGACATCATATCATAGTAAACTAATGGGAAAAAATGGCTTCATTCCTCAAATAGTAAAGAACCCATATAAAGATAAGGGGGTTCATTCATAACACCGTAAAGAAGAAATGGAAGTAAAATGGGTTTCATATTATTTTTAAATGGATTTACATACAGAAATCATTCATAATTCAATCAGAAATCATAACATGATTACCCATGGTAAATATATGGTTATCCAAATATATTTAGTAACATTCTAGGAAATTACCCTTCAATCAGTATTACAAATCATATGATATTTATGATTTATAAATAAATGGTATATGTTACATTAAACAATTTACCCAATCAATTTATGTATGGAATCGAGGTTAACACCCTTCAATAAAATAAATAGAAAATGGGGTATTCACAAAGAAGATGCAGTGGGATAAAAGTTATCTCTATTCATAGTGGATTGTTAGACAAAACAAATGTAGTGGTAGATCATATCATTAATACAAATGAAAAATATATAATCATTCTAGAGAAATAAGGTGGAAGGTAATAATTGAAGAATATCCTCAATCAAGCATACGATATTACAAATGATAATAACTTATACTAGAATCACTTTTTCGGTGTTTATAAAAAACACATTGAAAATACTAATTTTTCTTGATCTATTGAAATATATTTTAAATAAATATTTTCTAAAACATAGATATAAATAATTTCTTTTAGAAACCTTGAAAAAATTGAAATATTTTTTCATATAAAATGAAAACAGTGGTTGAAATAAGTGTTTATATGGTTGAAAAACTTTAAAAATGGTATTTATAAGATATTTATAATTATATTATTGTGAAGGGAAGAAGTTATGAGTCATTTTCAAAAGTTATATTCTAAAATTTATAGTGGAATCATTTAAAAAAATTACCTTCAAAAATTAAAATCTAAAAATAGATCATTGAATATACATCGGGTTATCAAATAAAATATTTGGTGGAAGATAAAACATTATATTATTTAATGTTGGAAGATATTTCTAATATTTTGAAATATAATTATTGAAATCCCACATCATAAAATGAATAACAAATCAATATATTCTTAAAATAAAAGAAGAGAAATATGGAGGTTATAGTAGATAACCCATAACTTGGTTTCAAATTATAAAGGTGAAAATTATATAGAAAAATATAAAAAAGAAGGAAAACCATCATTAAAAAGGATGTGAATTATTATAAAAAAATTAAACTTTTGAGAAATAAATTTTTTCAATGTAAAATATTTTATTAAAAAGGTAATGTCCCACTATATTGGAAGGTAAAGTATTGTTACATAAAATCTTATGTTGTATGGAACCAATCATGGGAGAATTAAGTTCGAGAAGAATAATTTTAACTCTATGAAGGGAGTTGAGTTACATAGTAATGGTAACAAAAGAATTAGACGAACATGAGAGAGTGTTACCATTAGATCGACATTCAAATACCATGAGACAGAATATATAAGTTATACATGAAATAAAAAGGGTGGTTAAATGACCATAAAATTAAATTGTGATGCATATTATCAAAAATATCTCAAAAGTTTAAATTTGGGATAAACAACCTCTTGTAACTTTAGAAATGTTCAAGTCAAAAAATATGTGAATGATTTGATTCCAAATGAAACATTAAACACCATGAATAATGATATGATCTTGATAATAAAATATTAGAGGGGTATTATATACATAATTCTAAAAAATATGGTTTATAATAAGAAATATGCCTCAAGGGGTACACATTTGAAATATGAAACCCTTATATTTGTCCTAATTAGTTCCATACATTCACTTAACTTCAGAAAATAATATACTATGATTATAAGATACATTCATAAGAACCATATTTTTCTATAACATATTTAATAATAATAATTTATAATTATATTATATTTATTTATTATATATTTTCTGCTTATGTTTTCAAGAGAATTCAATTGGTGTCTGCTTATTTTGATAATTTTTTTGATCAAATATGATATTGTAAAAATAATTTATATACATAAAATATTTATCATATGACCATAAAACTATAATTAATTTTTTATTAACTTAAATTATTATTAGTATTTTAATTATCAGAGTTATTCATGATAGATTTTTATTGAATTCTTCAAGTTGGTGGTTAAACTAACGTGAACAAGAATATACTGTACCTCAATGGGTCATTATGGTTTAAAATGTATATAATATCATTATAATAAAATAAAAACGTAATTATTTAGATTTTTAATATTTTTAAACCATATATTAATTTAATTGGATAAATAAATAAAATCTAGATGAAAAACGAAAAACCTTAATTCAGGGAGGTGTTTATTCTCCCAATGCACTAGTAACATTACTTTTTTCTATGATAGTGGAAAGGAATAAATATTTGTTTGTATATTAGTATAATAGAAATTAAAAATAATAATGAAATTTTATGGTTCCCCAAAGTGAATCACCTGGTACGGGATGGAGTTCCACATGACCTCATATGTTTCTACTCATATGAAAAAGGATTCTGACAAGCTAAGTGGTTTTGAACTATTTATTGGGAAGACTATAGTCTAATTATAAAAATACATATATAAAAATCATATTAAGAATCGAAAAATAAAATAAAATGGAAAAATAAAAAAAATAACTATCATTCTATAACAAATGACATCTCATATATCATCATGTCATAGAAAGTAATAAACTAAGGACCCCAATTTGGAAGGCCAAACCAGAGTATAAGAAAAAATAGGAAAACAAATAAAACACTAAGACATAATTACAGAGTCTATAATAGTATCACTAATAAACACCAATACCCTCCTCCTAATTTCCTTTTCAGGGATCCCTTACCCTTTCCGAGATCCCAAATCCAAAATTTTTCATGCGCTTCAAGATACCTATCGAGGGTGTGAGTATAAACCAAGTAGGACACCACCAATTCATACATAATCATAAGTTCACATATATATAAAATTCTAGGCCATGAGTAATTAAATACAAATCATCAATAAGAAATAGTAAAATTTTAGTTCATTTTTCACTAACCTAGCTACCATGAAACCCAAACATACATATTTTGTCTCTATACAGAAAGAGTAGTCAGATTTGATAATCATATGAATCGGATTAGGCCAAAATGTCAAATATGGGTCAACACACTACGTTTTCAAGAATTAGTATTTTTTTATACCATAGTAAAATATTCCTTACCTTCTTTAAAGGTCTATCCATGCTCCCCCTTTGATGAGTAGTCAACCAAATCATCCAAACAACCATAGTCACAAGTTTTTAGTCATTACATGATAGTACACCCACTAGGAACATTTAGACTATTAAGAGCTATATCAATGCACAAAGTTAAATACTCAATCAAATAAATGTGCCTAGATATAACTAATATCATCAGAAAAATAAATATCTCTCCCAGACTCATAGAAATAGATATGGGTACATCACACCAAGACTTGTACCATCAACTATGTTTAAATCACATTCCAACTCATAGATCCCTACCTATGAACATTTATAGTCACCGTAAAAAATCATTCCATATCCCTACACTCATAATCATGAAATATAAAACCCATTGTTCTATAGTACAATAACTATGATCCCGCCATAATGACTCACCCAGCCACCCCTGAGTTTCCTTTTATCAGAATACAAACAATAATGTTTCCATAAGCTATGAAACATCCACAACAAGGAACAACATAAAAAATCCCATGAAAAATGTTTCAAGTAAATGTTCTCATGGTAATAGATACACCCATATACATATAAATCATGAATTGTCCTCACATGCTACTGATGGACGCTATGTATGTCCTATCTAAAAAATGTTATCAAGGGCTTCGTACATACACAAAATTAAATATTGTTAAAAAAACTACTTACAACAACCTTATATGGTAAGGAATTCCTAAAAAAGTTCATTGAATCCAAAAATCCATTATTTATTAAATTTCAATATTCAAATCACATTCGTGCACTAACTGAATCAATCCTATACACCTAGGACCCCAAGAACCAATCTGGATTTGACATAATAGGGGTTCTACAACATGATTCAAGGAGCATATGAAGACATAAGATTATTATGAAATCAACTTACTCAAAAAACATTATAGTTAATGGATGATTCATATTAGATCAAGAGAATAGATCAAAATTTCTATTGAAAATAGTTAATAAAAATGTTAGTTTGAGATCGTCATGATGCTAGAACAATAATAACATGTCTGAGAAGGAAAAAAACTACATAGAGAATTTCTCAAAGAATGAAGTAAATCTAAAAACCTTCCCATAAATCATCTTGGTTAGTGAAACTTGTAAGAGGAGGAGGGAAATGCATTTAATGGATGAAAAAATGTCTCAATAATATATTAACCACCCCATATTAATGATCAATCATTTATTAATTAAGAGGGGTAACATCCCTTGAATGACTTATGACCAAATATACTATTTCAAATTCTAAAACAACAATCACCTTAGTTTTTTTATGACCACAACAAACATTGTGGCCTAGATAACAAAATTCCTGGAAAACTAGACTCAAGAACCCTCTATGGATGGGTGTTTAATCTTTTCATGTTTTGGAATCACAACATATTACACCACATTTTGGTGAGGTCACTTTGGATGTGTCTTATATGAGGACTCAAAACACTATATGCCTAATACCATGCCATACCATAGTCATGTCTGCCCTATTCATGTCATACAAGTGGGTTCCCGGTAAGAAACGTGCTATTCTATGATGCTTTCTTACCAGAGATGAACCATTAAATTCCCAATATAATATTTAAGCCACTATGAAACCTTCAACACATCCAAAATCCTAGTCCAACCCTAATAAGTACCAAAATTGAACACCTTTAAAAATCTAGGATATTTAAAATATCCCTTATACTGAATTATCATCCTTCATATGTGTCTTCTTAGGTCTTCTCAAACAACTAGGGCCCTCACTCCCAATCTTCTGACTTTCACTCCCAAGTCACATATATGATCCGACCAAACTTCTATAGAAGTCAAACATGTGGTACCATCACCCACATATAACTATTTCACTATAGTACACAATCAATACCAGTTTATCCAAAAATAACGCATCTAGTCCCAACTAAACATTCTCATAGTCAATAACATGTTCATTATCAATCTCATACCTCTAAATATGTGAAGAAATATAGTATGGGATACATACCATGATATCGTAGAAGAAGGTATAGTTGGTAATCCACTACTCTATTACATACCATGATCTAAAAATATCACAAACCGTAATTCCAGTTTCTCTTACCTCCATAAATGGAAAAGTCATAACCAAGATGACTGCTGCATGAAAATCTGTTAACCCCCAATGAACTCCAAAGGTCATCTCCTTCAATTAGATAATGATTAGTGTCTACTCTAAGCAATTAACATCTACTTCCTGTTGAGTCAGTAAAGTTTCTTTATGACATTTTCATTCCTTCTTGTTTTGAAAATCACAAACACTTAATCTTAAGGAAAAATGTATTTTATCTTGATAAGGAAAATTTTCATTCCTTAAGGAAAATTTCCATCCTCAAGTAAATTTTATCCTTACCTAGTTTTTCTTTTATAAAGAAATTTTTCCTTCCCTAAGGAAATTTATTCTTAACATGTTGATATTATAATCTAACTCATTTTCCTTCTAAGTATAAAATTCAGATTTTTATCTAATACCTCAGAGTGTTATAAATACTTAGATATAGAGCATTCTGTTTTCAAGATCTGAATTCAGACTCTGAACTTTCTAAGTTCAGAATCCAAATTATTATGAATTCAAATTCCATACATTTTATGTTCAGACACCAAATTCTTATGAATTCAGACTCCAAACATTCTAGTTTTAGACTTTGAATTCTTATGAATTCATACTCCAAACTTTCAATGTTCTGACTTCAAATTCTTAAGAATCCAGACTCTGAATTACCTTGAAATGAAGACTCCGAAAGTCAATAGAATACAGGTTCTAAATCCTTCAAGAAAACAAAATCCTAATATTCATGTATTATAGATACCAAATGGTTTATAGTGAGACTCTAAAAATTTATTTTTCCTTACACTTCGAAAAATAAATTTGGTTAAGCAACCATATTTTTGCTTACTCATGTTTTGGTAATAAAATGATTTCGTGCATTCAGTTATGAACCAACTGTTGTTTGAGTGAAACGTGTATAGGTCCCTCCACAATTCAAGGAAAAATATAACCATTAGAGGAGGGATATAACCATTGGATATGTGCCTATAAATAGGATCTCATTTGAAAGAGCTCACAACATTGATGAATAGTTCTACGACACTAGAGATTGCATGACGTGAAGTGATTTCTAGAGAGAGGCTTTAATTCTTTGTGCGTACTGAACATACTTTACAGAATTCCTTCGTGTGACTCCGAATGTTATTGACTACATTCAAGGGCTTCAAGGGATAGGAATACAAAGGTGCTGATTACCTTGATGTTCAAGGGATTTGGGGATATCAAGAAAGAATATTATTTTCTTATCGAGGGCTTACCCTAGTTTTGGTAAGACAAAAATTCTTGATAGTATAAATCAAGGAACATTTATCCACAGTTTTTGGATACCCTTCTCTTTCAATTAAAAGATTTACTACTTTTTACTTTTATTGTTTCATGTTTTTCACTATATTTTGGTTGTTGAGGAAAGTATAGCTATCTTATACATTCTTATACATGTAATATGATTAGTAAGATTTTATACTCTTTAAGGTTGAATCATTATCTTTGTGAACTTTTCATAAGATTCATTCCAGGAACCAAATTTTTAGAATCAAGCAAGTTTTTAGAACTAATAGGCCTTGTGAATTTACCTTGTTTAACTTCGTTAAGAATTACCATAATTAAGGTTCCAAATTTTTTAAAGTTTACAATTCACCCCCTCTTGTACATTGATCGTCTACATCATTAGATAATACAACTTGTATCATTTCAATCCTATAATTGGTATCAAAGGTTAGTCTCTGAAATACTTATATTCAAATATATGTTTTTTTGCTCATGTTTTTCATTGTTCTATATTTTCAGTGCATAGGTTATTTTTATCCTTGTTTACATACTTTTATTACTGACTAGATTGTGTGGAAAGATTTTTTTTAAGATAGTAGGAATGAATGTGGGTTACATAGACAACATAAATACTACTAGACCACCTATTTTTTATGGGAATGATTACAAATATTGGAGAGATTGTATGAAGTCTTTTGTTATCAATGCTAGAGTGGACAACATTGCTATACTTACTAGAGGTTATAAAATCCCAGATAAGGAAGTTAGTACTTTCACAAATCAAGAAAAGCATGAATATCCACTGAACTATAAGGTATGCAATAAATTGTTGTGTTACATGACCAGGAATATATATAGCCATATTTCTTCTTGTGAAGCAGCAAATTGTATTAGTAAGAAGCTTAAAGTTACATATTTTGCTACTTCCATTGTTATTGAAACCCAAAGACCTATTCTTAGAGCTAAATATCATGGTTTTTTTCCCTTATGAAGAACCAGTTTTTATGGAACAACATAGATTTATGACCATTGTCCACAGCTTACAATCCATGGGTGAAAACAGTTTGGATGATGAGGCACTTGTAGAATAGATTATAGACATATTTCCAAATGAGTGGGAATTCTAGAGAATAGATATAGATGATAATAGGAAAGTCTCACAGATCACTCTTGATGAACTTTTTAGAACTCTTCTTCAACATGAAACTAAAATGAAGCTAGATGCAGACAATGTTAAGAAGAAGAATGGGAATTGAAGTGTTTCTTTTACAACAACTTCAAATCATATGAAATCCATGAATCCTGAGAGAGTTACCAGATCTAAATATTAGAATATTATTATTCAATATGAATCTAGTGGAAGTGAGTCTTTAGAAAATGAATTGTCCAATCATGCAGGGAGGATGAACAAGATTATTGGTTAGAAGAACATTGAATCCAGATAGAAAAAGAATGAAAGAAAATATAAAAAAGACTCAGAAGTCACCTTTTATTGATTTAAAAGAGTTGGACATATAAGACCTGATTTTCCTATGCTTAATAGAAAAGGTAGAAAGGAAAATCATTCTGAAAAGAATATAAAGAAGTACTTCAAAGATAAATCTAATAACGTTTTGAATGGAAATGACACCTGGAGTGCCAGTGGTGGTGAATCTTCAGATGAATCCTCAGATTACGAATCTTCTGGACAAAATAATCTTGGTTTTTTTCCAGAATAACTATCGAAAATCATTTTTTAATGGCTAAGGTACACAATGTTGAATCTATAACCATTGTATCCTTAAATGATAATTATAGTGATATTAAATACTATGAATCCTCGGATGAAGAATCTTCTTATGATGAAGATAACACTTTACCTACCTATGAAAAACTTTTTAGGTTTACTATGCTTTTTGAGAATGAAAATACTAAAGTCAAGAAAAATCATGCTAAACAAAATTATAGAATTTTCATTCTTACTAAGGAAAAATAATATCTGTTTAATGATCTTGATAAGAAACCCCTTGGTTTTGAAAGTATTTCAAAAAACCTAGAGGAAGTCAATTTTGAGAAGGATATACTTTCTAAGGGTCTAGAAAAAATAATTTCTATGTAAAATGTTATCGAGCCTAACTCTAGTGCTAAAACTGATTTTTTTGAAGATAAGAACTTAGTTATTAGATGAAAATCAGAAATTTTTTTCTTTGATGAAGTGTTTGTCAAACTTTACCTTAGGTAAGGAAAATTTTGATAATATATATTCTCAAATTAAACCTCTAAATAATAATTCTGGTTTTGGTTATACAAGTTCAAAACCGATTTTTAGTAACAATTTTTTGGTTCCTGAAAGTTCTCTTTTCTCCACTAAGTGTCAATGTGGTGGTAATTTGGCAAAAAATAATTCCCTAAACAAACCTCTGTATGTGGTTTTCATAAAGAATATTTTTTAAAGAAAATTTGGATACCAAAAAAATTTCTTTACGATGTATTCAGATCCATGAATGTTTGGGTTCCGAAAGTCTAACACTCTTATTTTTAGGAATGGAAAGAAACTACCAACATCAACACCTGGTACATGGAATGTACTTGTTCCCAGCATATGACTTGTTACAAAAAAGTCTTTGAAAATATTATCAGGACAAAAGGAGGAAAAGAAACATTCAGAGGTAATTCTAAGGGAGAAATTGTTGGTATAGGTAAGATTGTACATCTTAGAAAAACATTGATTTCAAATGTTTTATTTGTTAAGGGTCTTGATCACAACTTCATTAGCATAAGTAAATAATGTGGTGAAGGTTATCTTGTGGATTTTAGGAATGAAAAGTGCTTAGTACACAATTCCATGGAAGAGTTCATTCTTTATACCCATATGCAAGAGAATGTATACACACTAAACATAGAAGTCCTAAGGATCCATGATCTACCTTTCCTTCGTGAAGTGGAAGATCATTCATGGTTATGGAATAGAAGGATAAGTCACTGTAACCTTAGAAACCAATGCAAACACTCTAGAAAAATACTAGTTAAGGGTATACTGAAGATTAAATTTGATTATTAAAAAGTTTGTGATCCTTGTCAATATGGAAAGCAGCATAAGTCATGTTTTAAATCATTTTTTTAAGTCTCAACCAATGATGCATTACAGTTGGTGCATATGGATATTTTTTGAACAACACACACTTAATGCATTGGAGGCAAATATTATGTCTTAGTTGATGACTACACTAGATTTATGTGGGTCTATTTTCTAGCAATGAAATCTGAAGGCTTTACATATTTCCAAACTTGTAGAGCCATAGTTAAAAATGATAAAAATATTCCTTTTATATCTATTCACAGAGATCAAGGACGAAAATTTCAAAATTCTTATTTTGAAACTTTTTGTAGTATAAAAGGAATTGGTCATAACTTCTCACCACCTAGAACACCTCAATAAAATGGAGTTGTTTAAAGAAAAAATAGAATTCTTCTAGAGATAACAAGAACCATGTTGAGTAAATATTATATAGCCAAAAAAATTTGGGTTGAAGCTGTAAGTAATGATTTTTATACTATAAATCGTGTTTTGATTAGACCTTTTATTAATAAAACTCTTTATGTGTTATGGAATGGTAGAAAACCTATACTTTCCTACTTCATGGTTTTTGGGTGCAAAGTAGTAATTCTAAATACTAAAGATAATATACAAAAATTCTCACAAAAATATGATGAAGGAATTTTCTTAGGAAATTCCACATCTTCTATGGATTATAGTGTTTTCAATAAAAATACATGTACTATTAAAGTTATAGTACATGAAAAATTAGATTAAACTGATCCTTTGGTTTTTAATCAACCTCAACCTATATCTTCATATGTTTTTTCGAAAACTTATTATCATCCCTTGATAAAAGATTCTTCTGATAAGGAAAATGTCCAAGAAGATATTTCTAAAACATTTACCCTAGAAGAAATTATAGCATATGTTGATGAAAGGGTTCAATAAAACCCAAATCAGTTGTTTTAAAAGAATCATTACAGTGATAGTATCATTGGGGATGTATATCAACCTATATGGACTAGAAGTTTCTTAAGGAATGAAATAGAACATCTAGCATTCCTTTCCCGATTAGAACCAAAAAGCACCGATGATGCTTTAGGGGATGATGATTGGATAAAAGCTATGCAAGATGAGCTTAATAAATTCAAAAGGATGTTTGGAGATTGGTTGAAAGACCAAACGAAACTTCTGTTATTTGAGTCAAATGAGACTTTAGAAATAAGTGTGATGAAAATGGAATCATAGTAAGAAATAAAGATAGATTTGTTTCTAAAGGATATAATCCACAAGAAGGAATAGAATATGAAGAAACATATGCTCTAGTAGCTATACTTGAATCTAATCGTATTCTACATGCCTTTGCAGCATTCTTTAATTTTAAAATTTTCTAAATGGATGTGTATTGTTCTTTCCTTAATGTTTTTGTTCAAGAGGATGTTTTCGTTGAAAAACATATTGGTTTTGAAGATACAAAACATCATGAACATGTTTACAAACTTACCAAAGCATTGCACGGACTTCTATTAGCTCCTCGATCTTGTTATGATAGACATATAGGGTTTTTGCTTCCAAATAATTTTGTTGAGGGAAATCCTGATCCAACCATTTTTATAATGCTAGATAAGAATAATGGTTTGATTGTTCAAATTTATATTTATAACATTATATTAGGTTTAACTTAGCAATCATTCACTAATAACTTTGCAGATTTAATGAAATCAAAGTTTGAAATGAGTATGATCGATGAGTTATCTTTTTTCCTTGGTTTTTAAATTTCTAAAATTCAAAAAGAATCTATATATCCCAACATAATTATATTAATTATCTTCTTAGAAATTATGGATATGACAACACTAAGAGTATAAATACTCCCATTGGTACCTCAAAATCACTTGATATAGATAAAGATGGGAAACCAGTAGATCAAACATCTTTAATAGGTATGATAGGACGTCAACATTACTTGACAACTAGTCATCCAGAAATAATGTTTTCAGTATGATTATGTGAAAGATATCTACCCAATCCTATGGAATCTCATTTAAAGGCAGTGAAAAGATATTTTTGTTACATAAATTGAACCATGGATGAAGGACTCTTTTATTCTTCGGGAAATGATGTTGTTTTAAGAATTTTTTCAGATGCTGACTTTTCCAGATATAAAATGGATATAAGAAGTAAATCTGGAACTTTTCATTTCATCGGAGATTAATTAGTATCTTGGTTATGCAAAAATCAACACTTAGTAGCACTTTCCACTACTGAAGCTGAATATATAGCAGCCGGAATTTGTTGTGTTCAAGTGTTGTGGATGCAACACAAACTCACAGAATACGGTGTGAGTTATACCAAAAAATAGATTTTGTGTGATAATAACAGTGCCATTGGCCTTAGTAAAAACCATGCACATCACTCTCATGAAAAAAACTAAGATATTAGGAATTAATTTCTTAGGGATCACACATAAAATGAAGATATCATTATTCAATTTATCGGACTGCATAACCAACTTGATGATATTTTCAGAAAATCATTACCTTCCAATAAATTTCAATGAATTAAACAGAAGTAAGGAATGATAACTGTAAGGAAATATTCATCGATTAACTTCTTGTTTAAACCTATCTCCAAACATTAATGAACTTCTTTTCATAGAGGGAGTACATTTTTTGATATATTTTTTCAATGATTTCCTAATTAGGTTTTTTGTAGCACAAAATTTTTCATAATGAAGATTTTTGTAGTTTAAATTTTTTTTGTAATGATGAATTTTGTAGCTCAAAATTTTTTGTAATGATGATTTTATAGCTTAAAATTTTTCTTAATAAAGATTTTTGTTGCTTAAGATATTTCTGATTAAAATATTCGTAGTTGAAAAATTTTTAATAATAAAATTTTGGGAATCTTAAGTTCTTCAAGAAGAATTTTCATCAATATGGATAATATTCTTTGAAATATAAAAGGTATGTTTCCTTTCTTAAATTTTTGTAATCATATTCTACTTGTTGGTATTTTCATTTGTTTTTAAAATTTTCATATTCTCTTTTTTTTAATCCAAATTTTTTTCTTAAAATACCTCAAACGACCTAATTCTATCTGTATTTACTTCTGGCAATCAGTTCAACTATCAGACCTGATCAGATGTTTTTTCAACCATTGGATTGAGTTTGGAAGATGAAATGTCACCTAAAATTCCTATATAAATGACCTTCCGATGCTTTTCCCACATTGAGATCTAAGCTCTCACGTGCTGAAGCCATACCCTCCTACATAAGCTCATTATGAACTTCCGAAATCATTATTACTTCCAAATGTCTGCCGAAGTCTCCTCTCAGTAAAATAAGTCAACTGTCAAACTAATCTCATAATTGAAAATAAACAGAGAAAGGCTATTTGAACTGAAGATTTTCACAATTTATGGTTCTATAATTTCTAATAATATAAAGCTGAATGGGTGGGAGAGTTTTTGCGTATCGAAACCAGGATCTTAGGATCAGATATATCCAGACTTGTTAATAGAATTCTAGGAGTCAGTAACCTTATCTAGGAAGAGGGTAGATAGATGTTTTATTTTAAGTGCAATGGGAAGACTTATTCACTTTCATATACCAAGGCATCAAGTTTGATTAGAATCCCGTATGAAGGAGAAGCTGAGTTTTGTTCTCATAAGCTACTGCATGTTCATGGAATCTTTGTTAAGGTGAAGGCCATGGATTTCATTGGTCTCTCTGAGGTGAAGACTCCAATGATTCTTCATCTGACTATAAATCATCAGATTTTATAATTGTGGGTTCATGCATTCATCGTACCGAGAAATGGGGACAAGGATACTTTAAATAATAGTGACATTTATACCATGGATTTCATGGTGAATCTATTAAAGATTAACCTGTTTAATCATATCCTGATTATAACAGAGAACATAAATAATGGAAATATGAGGGCTCAAGTTATTATGTATCCATCCATTATCTCAATGTTGATTGTTCGGTGTTTATAATCTTTCAAGATCCCTTAAAACTCAACGTCAAGGAATTGTAATGTTATGTTGTTGAGTGATGACACTCTAAGAAGAATGAAAGTTGGTTTTTCCAGAGAGTCCAAATAATTATATTTCTTACCAGAAGAAGAGGTTGAAGCTATATAGAAGGAACATGAGGTGGTTGAATAGTATAAAAAGTTTAGAAGAAAGAAGAAGGTAATGAAGTTGAAGAAAAAGAAAAAAAAACTCCTATGTATAAGGAAGATCAATCTGCTCCACCGAAGCCAATGAAAAAAAAATATTATCCGGATGAGGACGTACCCATGTGGAGGGAACACAAGAAAAATCTGAATGTAGGAGAGCCAAAGTTTTTCATAGATCCTACTGAAGTAAAGGATTTGAATGAAAAAGAAGAAGAAGATCTTGACAGACAAATGAATGAAAAGAAGAAGAAGAAGAAAATGTCTGAAGCAGAGATAGTGAAATAACTTTTGAAGGATACTGAGAAAGCCTCTAAAATTATTACAGTACATAATCCTTCTTAGTAGAAGATATACTAGAGACACTAGGAAAAAAATTTGTGACTCTGTAAAAAGTACAACAGTAAAAAGTCCAAGAAAAAGTAGTAGAAGAAGTAGAAGAAGTAGAATAAGAAGAAGAAGGAAATGGTGATACTGAAGATCTGATCAAACAAGTTGAGGATTTTCATGAGAAGGTAATACCTTCAGAAAAATTATCATTCCTAACTACTCATGTGGAATCATTAATGCTTATAACTCCTGGTAAGGATGAATAGAAGGCTGAAGATGAAGTAGACAAACTATATGAAGGATAATGCATCAATAAATATTTCTAACACCCAGAGGATGTTGAGGCAGGATCTGAGAATGAAGAGGTTAATTAAGACAGAATTGTTCAATTATCTGATAGTGAACATAAATCTCCTAACCAATGGGAAGCTATTCCGATGTTTGATAAAAGAAAATAAGTGGTTATTGATACACCCATTAAAGCTTTTGTGAAGAAGAAAGAAGTTTGTGGATCATTGTAGAGGAAGGAAATTGAAATAGAGAAATACCCCTCACCATGTAAAGTCTTAGACTTAAAATCATCCTCCCTTGGACATGATTTCATAGTTCAGTCATTGAAGAAGATTTATGGGACTATTCTAATATTTATCATTATAGACTCTAGACTCCAAATGCTTCTACACACCTTGAATCATAAGTCGAAGTCAGTAACTATGATGATGGATAAGTGTTTCAAGCATGAGGTTTATTTCAATACCTTTTTCATAAACTATGAAGCCCAAAAAATATCTTGCAATAAAATGAATAGTTGGTCAAGGAAAACTATAAAAGACATGAGAATTCATGATGAGTTCCAATAAAGTGTCAAGGATGCATTTGACACTGAAGATGTGAAAATCCAAGATCTTACAAATGCTAAGGGGGAGTTAGTCATATTCATCATTCTCTATTAGTTAAGGAAAATATGTTTTACTTTCAAAGATTATAAATATATTTTTCCATGTCCTTATATTCATTTTCAAAAGGATTTATGTGCTTTCAAAAAAGGGAGAAATTGTTGAGTCAATAATTTTTTTTAAAGGTTTGGGCTGAAGCCTCATTATTATTAATAAAGCAAAGCAAAGACCTCTTTAAACTGGGTAGAGGGAGACCCATAACATAGCCCGAAGGCCCAGTGGGCTTGAAGCCCATTACATAGCCTGTAGGCCCAAATATTTGGCCAAATTCCTATTCTGTGAATAGTAACCCGGCTGCTATAGTACCCGCTACAGTAGCGCCACCGCTACAGTACCCTGCCGCCGCTACAGTGCCCTGCCGCCGCTGCAGTACCCGCCGATCAACAGTACCGCCGCTGCTACAGTACCCGCTACAGTACGCGCTACAGTACTGCTACAGTAACATGCGCCCAATGGGTTTTGAACCCCCATTTTTCATGTAGTATTATGGGGTGCTTACCACTAAGCCAAACCCCAACTACAATTGTTGAGTCAATAATGTTTCCTTATAACTTTTCCAAGCCTTCTTGATTAGAAAATCACAAACACAATATCCTAAGACAAAACGTATTTCTTCTTGATATGGAAAATATTCCTTCCTTAAGGAAATTTTCCATCCTCAAGTAAATTTTATCCTTAACTAGTTTTGCATTCATATGGAAATTTTTCCTTCCCCACTAAAATTTATCCTTACCATGTTCATATTATAATGTAACTCATTTTCCTTCAAAGTATTAAATTAGGATTTGTAACTAAAACCTCGGAATCCTATAAATACTTAGATAAAGAGCATTATGTTTTCATTATCCGAATTTAGACTCTGAACTTTATATGTTCAGACTCCAAATTCTTATGAATTCAGACTACGAACATTGTAGATTCAGACTCTGAATTCTTATGAATTTAGACTCTGGTGTTTTAGGTTTAGACATTGAATTCTTATGAATTCAGACTCCAAACATTCTCAGTTCAGATGCTGAATTCTAATGAATCTAGACTCCAAATATCCTTGAAATTAAGACTCCGGAATTTTATAGAATTTCAGTTCTGAATCCTTCAAGAAAACAGAATCTGAATATTCATGTATTATAGACACCGAATGGTTTTTGGTTTGACTCCAAAATTTTATTTTTCCTTAAACTATGAAAAAATAATTTGGTTAAGCAACCATATTTTTTCTTACTCATTTTTTGTTATAAAATGATGTCGTTCATTCAGTTGCTAACCAACCGTTGTTTGAGTGATACATGTATAGGTTCCTCTGAAATTTAAGGAAAATTATGACTGTTGAACGAGGGATCCAACCATCAGATATGTGCCTATAAATATGATCTCATTTGAAAGAGATGACATATTTGATGAATAGATCTATGACTCTAGAGATTACATGCTATGAAGTGATTTCATGATAGAGGATTTCATGATTTGTGCATACTGAACATCTTGTTCAGAATTTCTTCCTACGGCTCCAAATATTGATGAGTACATTTGAGGGCTTCTAGGGATAGAAAGAAAGAGGTGTCGACTACCTTGAAGTTAGAGGGCTTGTGAGGATAGCAATACAGACTCTGATATTCGTATCGAGGGATTATCCTAGTGTGGGTAAAATAGACTTTCATGAATGTATAAATCATGGAACCTTTTTCCAAGGTTGTTGGATACCCATCTCTTTGGGTTAAAAGATTTACTACTGTTTACTTGTATTGTTTCTAGTTTTCCACTTTATTTTAGTTATTTATGAAACTATAACAATCTTATAACTTCTTATACTTGAACTCTGATTAGTAAGATTCTATACGCAATATGGTATAATCATTATCATTGTAATGTTTTCTTATGTTCCATTTTTGGAACCTTATTTCGGGAGTCAATCAAGTTTGTAGAACTAAGAGGTCTTGTGAATTTACCTTCTTTAACTTCATTAAACATTACCATCTTTAACGTTCCAAATGAATTTTTAAAGTATATAATTCAGCCCCCCCTCTTGTATGTTGAGAATCTACATCATTAGAGTCTATAATTAGTATCATTCTGATCCTACACATCTTAATAAACTGCACACTCTCAGAGGTCTCATGTTCATTACTCAGCCCAAAAAAAGTTGGCTCACCTACCTCCTACCAATATAATTATTAATGACATGGTTGACTATAAAGATCCTCAAAATGTGAAATCAAAATTGATGTTTACAAAATTTTATCTTATGTGTACTCCACTAAGTTTATATGACCATACCACACACCACTAAATTATAAAATTCATTCCTTGAGCATTTCATATAATATCAGGATCATAATTTCTATCTATGAATTGATTTATGGATGATATGATGTATGCCGTTTTAAATGAGTCCCGATATCCTTTTGTAAGACCAGGTAAAATCTCAACTTAACATCTACAACCCAATCCAATATAAACTGGAAGGAACTTAATGCAGCTATATAATCTCCCATACATAATGTGTTCCTAAATAACACACACACAAACACTAATATATATAATTATTCTTTCATATTGACAGGAAATTTTCCACTTTTTTAGAATATCAACTATCACCAAAATTGCATCTCTAATTCTCTCCGTCCCAAAAAACCCCATCACCAAGTCCATCGTCACCTTTTCCCACTGACACACATGAATGAAAAGTGTCTAAAGTAACCCAAAATATTTTTTATGTTATGGATTTATACAATAATTGGTCCTGAAAAAAGATACAAGTAATGTGATATCTTTATTCATTCATAACAATAAGACATATTACCTAATATCATGATACATATTCATCAAACCTAGGTTCACTGCCTACTGAGTGTCATGGGAGTCCCTCAACATCATTTCACTCATAAAATTAAAAGCCACAACTCTAAAATGATAATTATCACAACATATCTATGAATCACCCATATTAGAACTAGGTTACTAACTTCCAACTATTCCCAAATTATTGAGTATTTTATATTTGACTTGTAGCTTTTATTTACTGTGTTTATGAACATTGACGTGACAATGAAGGGAGAAAATTTCATCACCCCTTGATCCTTAGATGCATCCACCATCCATTTATCCAATAATATCATCAACCACCACTCCTACTCTGAAGGACTCTCCTCAAGATCCTACAATTTATTTCATAGAGGATTCAAAATGAAATTAAAATTCGCCAAAGAATATTTCATCTCAAATTCATATGTCTATAGAAACTACACAAAAATACATCTAGTATAGATTCTTGTCAAATTGACAGAATATATAGAAAAGTAACATGTTGTTCATTTAAATGATAAATATATCACTAATGATATAATGGATTCAATACATTAGGGAATAATCCACAACAATTAACTACAAGTAATGTTTCAGGTAGTCCACTCATGGGATAAAAGCTAGAAGGGCCCATAAGCTACTACATGATACCTATACATCATAACATGATGTGAACCAAGATAAAAATCATTTTATTCTAAATCATTTACCTAATTAAAACATTACATTGAATAATAAGCTCAACATCTTGAAAATAGATAGGATTATTGTGCATTGGGAGTTGCTACATAAGTATATTATTTTAAAATTCTTTTGAACATTTCCCCATAATTACATCATACTAGATATTATTCTAAATATCAGCCAGGTTAAACTCATGCTCATTCCCTAGGAAATAAAAAATATATAAAATGGGTTATCTCAAATTCCTACTGAGGTAGAAATAAACAAACCAACCTATGACCATTGGTGAGATAAAAAACATATGAAAAAAATATAATCATGATAGAAATATCTTATTAAGATAACATGGAATCATTTAAGTGGACTATACGACATGATAGAAGAAAAATTAATCCCATAAACATATATCTTGGAGTAAAGAATAAGAAAACAAGTGACTTAATCATGATTCAAGGAGCATAGAATAGTCCCATATCAATGGAGTATGTCCCTAACATAGGTAAAAAAAACCAAAAAAATTGAATCAATTATCGCCACATTTTACACATAGAGGATTAGGAATAAATCTTATATCCTATACTATATTAGGAATCAGAACCTATTCCCCATATTGTATTAGGATCCTAAACTTGTTTCCAATTTCTTATTGAGAATTACTAGTCAATTCATCATTATCTCATGAAATGTAAATCATTACCCAATGCATTGGAGGGATATATAGGGATAAACAATAACTTAATGATTAACCATACACATGTGTTCAATAAGAAAACATCAATTAATCATATTTTCAAAACCTCCTAATAAGAATGTATTTCAAATTACATTTCAAAATTATTCTCATAAATAACCTCTTAAATCAGATCAAATGATACCAAATTCAATCAACCAAAAATGGAACTTAAAAAAATATATTATAGGGTGATTTATAAAGTATAACATCATGAAAAATAGATACTTTTATAGATAAATGGGAAATACAAGTAAAATTGTGAAAGAGAGTAAAAAATGATTTCATTAATAGGAAATTTAAAAAATTGATAAAATGATACATATTTTTATTTCAAAATAATAATGGATAATAGTAGTGGTAAGTGAAAAAACATCTTGAATGAAAGACCCATTTAATTGAAATAAACAATTCAAATGATGGGAATTATTCAAAATATATTATAATTATAATTAAAATAAAATCATACATGGAAGGTGATTTAAATTAATAACACTTTTCCCCCATAGAGATAAAATTGTAAATTATATCAAAAAGGAGATCACGGAATATGGGGTATATTTAAGGTAAAATTTTAAACCAATAATCAGAATATATTACTTTGGTGGAGTCCAATGAATCTAATACTGGGAGAGAAAGATAGAAACACTAGCTCAGTTCCAAGATCCTTTGCTGATGTGGTCGCTGGAAGAATTACCAAGATCACTAAGATTTGCGCAACTGATGTCAGGGTTCTTGACCTTCGCATTAATCCAAAACATTTTTGTCACCAAGGAGAATTGGTGATTTATTTCTCGACAAATGAGGAAAACCTTATAGAATTGTATATATGATTGTTGTTTTTTGGGATTTCTTCTAAACGTAGGCCATCATTGAAATTCATAAAAAACACCCTTGAAGCCATAAGCTTTTTAGGTATTCATATATTCCTACTAAATTATTCTAAATTCATTTTATCCTTTCTTCTGAGGACGGTTATTAGAGTTTGGGTGATAGGATCATGGATTTTTGGAGGTTCTTCTATGAGTGTTATTAAATGGGCACCATATTTCATCCAATACACTGATTCTTTCATTTTTCTAGTTTGGATTTGCTTCTCTTGGATACCATTACATTTATTCAAACAAAATTATTTATTTATAATTTCATTTCTCATTAGAAACCCATTGAAGCTAGATATAATGACAATAAATCTGTCAAGACACTCATTTCCATGAATTTATGTTGAAATTGATTTTTCTCAAGAACTCACTTCTCAAATATGAACTCAGAATGGGGATTATAAATTTTTATAGGATTTTGTTTATGACAAAACTACCTGATTATTAACATTTTCTCATTAATCATGGACATGTTGTGAAGGAATGTGAATGTAATATTACACTTCTTGAGTAAAGGAAAGTAACTTGGGTTGAAAAATGCATAGATATCCTAAATAGAATTAATGTTTGTCACAAAGATAATGATAGACCCTATGATGTTAGGGAATCTACTAGAGGGAAAAATACTAATGAGAATAAGTATCTTATCATAGATAATGACCATATTTTACAACACGCATGCCATTCTGTTGAGACTGTGGGAATTCTATGTTTTTTATGATTTAAATACTGCAAAAAAGTTCCATCACTAACCCAACCACCCAGGAGGAGTATTAGAATAATCACATTGAAACACATGATTCATGATATAAAGATCAGGGTGATATCTCTAATTCTAGTGATTCATTATAAAAGGTTGATGATCTGAAGTTTCTAGGCGCAGCTAAAGCTCTTGGGTGAATGTGCCCACTTTAATTTTTTTCATTAGTAGTGATCAATATGGGATCAATAAGGAGATTAATCCTAGTCTCCACGGATCGATTCAAGGAAATATACAAAGAAGAAGAAAGGTCCCAGAACCAAAAAAGTGGATCGTCACAAGTTGATTATAATTAATTTTATTAATTGACAAGAAGTACCTTTTAGGTGTTCTTTCTTTGTTGATATTCTTGATCACCGTTCCAATGTGATTCATCATTGCGTCGCAGAAGTCAACTATAGACTTCCTCTAGTAGTGAACCACCCGTGCACCTCATATCTATGGATGTTGCTAATGGAGTCTCCGGGTGCAAGCTTGGAGAAACCTTTGCTTGTGTTTTCCTCCTTAGATCATCTTGATCCAATAGAATAGGATCTCTCTCAGTCATGAGAGCAATCTTGGAGGAAGAGGTTCTTTCATCAATGAAAGAATTCTCATGAATTGTTGAGCACAATGATTAGATAAATGTGTTGTGGTTATGAAGATATTTATAATCGGGTTTGAAGCTATAGAGTTACGACAATAAATAGACGTGTTATGCATTTTATTTAATTCAATAACTCATATTGAAAACTCCCATGTAAAATTATTATTTCCATGACATGCGCACTTGTTGATTATAATAAATATCATTTAACAAAAAAAATATTATATCTCCCAAAACCAGACTGGAAAAACTACACATTGTGTATATATTAATACACAGTGTGTACTTTATTTTCATAAAACTACACGGCATGTAATCATTAATACATGACATGTACTTGTTTTACATTTACATTCCAAAATAAAAACAACACGACATGTAATCATTAATACATGGTGTGTACTTGATTTCAATATAAACTCTACACTGCGTGTAATCATTAATGAACTACATGTACTTTTTTTAATTTTATTCTTCCTCTAACATTAAAACAATTTAAAATTCCCTGAATAATTATTAAACCACATATGAGAATAATATTTATTCTACTTGAGATACTTGGATACCCTTAGTTTGTGACTCTCCAGGCTTCTTTCTCATTTTCATTATGTGGGCTTGACTAAAGTCCAAGATTACTATCTAGAAATGAGTCAAGTCACCCAAGAGAAAGAAGTTGACGCCTCATTGACGTGTCACCTCATACAAACTCTTGCTATGTAATTTAATCTCTTTGTCTCAATATCTCATCAAGCAGGTTTCATGGCAGTGTCATAAACCTATATGCTCGATCTGTCATTCATTTAATTCAAGAAATAAACTCGTTATTACACCATGATCATGGAATTTGGGTGACAATTCTTTTTCAATCAATGTGCCTAAGATATCTACTTCTATAAATATGGAAGGGAAAAAACCTTCCTTGACTTATCCACTAACAACATGTCATTCATGACACACCCAAACTATGTAACAACCCAATATTTTATGAGAATTATTCTCTTTAATTTTATGGATGTCTTGTGTTGTATGCTACACCAGGATTATCTTGCGCTATATGCAACACCGTATTATCTTGCAGTATACGCAACACTATTCTTGGATTGTGTTACACACAATTTCATGTTCGTTTGATAGTAGTGATTCTATGAAACGTTGAGTGTATATATATATATATATTAAATTTATAAATTAAATATGATTGGATTCTATAATATGAAACAATGAAGGAGTATTGCACAACACGCAACCCTGACTTGGCTTTCATTACATGCAATCACCACCTTCCTCGATAGCGTGTGTGGTACGCAAATCCAGGTTTCACTAAACAACTACAAATTATTATAATATTATTATGGACTAGAAATTATGAATAGTATTAAGTACATTTTAAATTTTATAACATTATTATTCATCTTACATATATTATAGAACATGGTATGAGAACAAAATAAATTTTGCGGGTAAAATAAGTATTTTTCAAAAAATGCAGTATTGTCGCCTTTTCATGGCGCAACCACATTAAATATAGTTTTGGACATTTTTATAAGTTCAATTTTACAAAATAAAATTCTTTCTTGCAATCAGGAAATGAAAATTTAATATGGATAAATTTTTCATATTATTCTGACAACTTTCATATTTTAATGAATAGTAAAAACATGCTATATTTTAATTAAAAAAAAATTTTTCATTACAAAAATTTATATGGTTAGATAATATTTTTAATTTGTTTTAAAGTGTAATGAAAATATAATTTTACCATTTAATCCAATATTGGTCAATGGAATTAATTTCACTTTGAAATTAGACATAAACAAATGATGATCTTTTGATAATTATTGTTTCTTAAAAACACGGTATTTGTTTTGATAATGGGAATTAATTTTAAAATTAATTTATTCCAATTATATGTTTTGAAATTGGAAAAAATAGACATCATTTTTGAATTCGGAATATAAAATATATCTTAGGCTGAATTTTTGGTATTTTTCTGAAAAACATCAATTTTTGATGAATAGTAAAAACACTGAGTTTTTGGTTAAAACCAACTTTTTATTTAAATAATAATTTATTTGATATAAATTTATTTTAGGACAAAATAGATAAATAATAATTAAATAAGTTCAAATAAATTCACTGGAGTCATTTTATAATAATTTTAGATATATAAACATTGTATTAAACTTTTCACCGTCTTTTACCCACCTCCTAGGAGCTTTTGCAATTGTTCATAAAACTTAATTTTACCTCTTTTGTGAGCTGAATTTCAAAACTCCTAGACACATGGTTAATATAAAGGAGTAAAATGTGGTTCAATAAGATAAAAATAATTTTTGGTGAATAGTAACTTTTTACTTTTATTTACCATGGTTAAAAGTAAATAGGGTAATTCAAGGTTAAAAGATTATTATAATAATTCAAAATTACCTTAACACTTGTCCGAAACTTATTGGATGAGTAATTTCTGACCATTTAAATCCTTGGGTCGATTTTGGGACCCCATGGATCCACTTATGAAAGACAATGACACATTAGATTAATTAATTTAATGTAAAGACCAAATAGGCATTAACAAAAATCTTTTAGTAATTAATTTTTATATGGGGATATATAAATTATATTTTCAACTATAAATATTCATTGTAAAGATAAATATATTTTCTACATTTTGGTATTTTGTTTATAATTTTTAGACATCAAAAAATTTATATTATTTATGACACAATAATGATGCAGTATTTACCTCATTAAAAAATGATTTAACAAATTAGATTATAATGATTAAAATATTATCCAAAACATGTCCAATTATGATTGAATGATTTTATTTCGAATATGATTTATCTTATCTTCGACATTAATGTGTTTTGGACCTCTTGAAACCGAATATACGTTTATAATAAAATAATGTTTTCACACTTTCCTAAAGAGCCACTCCTCCTCCTTATAAAAGGAAACCTCTTCTATGCAATTCCTCACACCTCTCAAGCCTTTTGGCTCGTCCAAAATCTTACTAATTATGCTTCCTACATCCCTCTTCTCCCCCTAGAAGCCTTACCTTAGGCGTAAGGCACTCCAAGAAGTCCTTTTGGATCAAACCAAAGGAAGTTACCCAAATTAAAGGTAACGATTTCTCTTAAATTGTTTTCTTTTATTCTACTTATCCAACCCCTAAACTCCATTTAATCCTTTATTTTGTAACAAAACCAGTATCCTAAATATAATATGACGTTTTTATGAGAAGGATTAAAACTACACTTACACACACCTCCATCTAATGGATGAAGAACATAATGTTTCTGTTGATGGAAAACTAACGCCTCACAAAACGATGATTGTTCGATTTTCTCCTACCACCTCTCATGGTGGCCATTATGATAAAACTGTATTTATATATGATATATGTTATGTTTATTATTTACTTATTTTTATTTAATTCCCAATTATTTCAAGCCTTTATGGTTTCCATAGTGGGTAAATACGATACACTCATTTGAGGAAGTGCGGACTACCTCCCCCTCAAAGTGATGTGATTCGTTAATACCTTATGTGGGATGTATAAAAAATGTTATTAATGATATTATATATGATATTATACTGGAATAATAATATACATATGTATCATTATTTTTTAATTCCATTAAAATAAGAAATAGAAATGAAAGTAGCGTTCCAGCGTACGTACGACTTACCATCTCCATAAACGGTACATTTCATTTCTTACCTCCATATGTTATGTACTTTTATAAATAAATCTATATGATAGATATATAATGAATATATATGATATATAAATCATTATTTACATTCTGGAAGTAAGTAAACCATGATATAAGTAATAATAACATCAAGAACAACAAGTCCAAACACGTATGATAAATAAGATGATTTTACCCAAAACGTTGCTTTAAAATGGGATTTACAAAATAACGGTAATATAAAGTCATAATTGAACCATATATTATTTCATAACAATGAATAGGATTCTTTAATAAGTAAATTACATTATTTAAATCATTATATAAGAGGTTTGGATATGTACGAAGCATATCAGACATAAGGTAAAGGATAACTTTTCCAATCTCGTTTTTATCCGAGATTATTTATTCATATGTATTTATTGGGGTTATATTTATCATCCACATCCCTCTTTTATAAAAATTATTTCATGTGTGCTTAAAGACATTTTTACCCATTTTTTATTTTTACTACATGGTGTGTAAGGAATCGTTCTTTTACGAGGTATTTTTTGACATATCCGACAAAAGTATGAGAAGAATCTTTTTTTAACTATACGTCATGAAAAGATTTTTACAGTTTTATAAAGCCTTATTTTCAAGAATATTCCTCCAAAATATTTTATGACTATTTTCAATAAAATCTCTATATTTTAAAATTGCATGACATTTTGTGAGAAAAATTGATTTTGAAGAAGAAAGGATATTTTCATCCATAATTCATTTCGAGTGTTTTATCGAAACCATTTTACATCTAAGATGAAACTATTCCATATGTGTATGTTTCAAGTATAATGTCGCTATGATTTACATGGTTTCACTTCTCTTATTATGAAATGATATCCATTTGTTTTATATGGGTTATGTTATGATGGGATGATTTTTAAGGAACCAATTTTATTCTTTGTGTTATGATGAATGATATATGACTGTTTTGTGGCACAAGTAAGAATGATCTCAATATGATATGGGTGGGACCTATATCTCCATCCAATGCATTGGGTAAAGATTTATATCTCATGAGACAGACATGGATGAAATGACAAGTAAATTCGGTTCAGTAATACAGGGCAGGAATGACAAGTAAACCTGGTTCAGTAAGGGACTTTGTCCATTATGATGATCTTGGTAGGAATGCCTTGGCTACTATGTAAATCATATCATGTGCTTAATGGTTTCCACAATAACATGTTTTATTCCCATGATATTTTATTATGATTTATGTTCCATTATGATATATGGCTTATGTACTTCAATGTTTTATCTCATCGCTCATGATTTTAATGATTAAACATTATGGTCATGTTTTTAAGTTCAAATGTATATGGTTTGTTTTATTTTATCCATGAATAACCTTAATAAGCATTTGAGCTGACCCTTTATATGTTTTCTTTTCCACAGGATTTAAAGAAAGGTTTTAGGTAAGAAAACAAAAAGGGGAATATCTTTATGGGAGATGTTGGAGATCTTTCACCACGATTAGAAGATTATTTTTCGGAGTTTCCAAAGACACTAAACTATTACGGTCCTTGTGTGTCTATTTTTGTTATGAATTAAGTTTTCCTCAAAAGTAATGTAATGTCCACGTAATTAAAGATTCGAGTATCTATAGTTGGTATCAGAGAAAATGTTTAGTTAACCTTTGAAAACTAGGATGCCAAAACTTTAGTGAGATCCCTAGAGATATTTCTAAGGTATTCCTAGGGATGTCCCTAAGGATTAGTATAAGTATAGGTTATAGTCCTAGAATTATGGTAATGATATTAGAGTTAAACCTAAGATGTTAGATATCGAAGGTACTCCCCCTTTATTTTGTTGTTTTCCCTAGCATGATTTTTATCTCTCACACAATTCTTTTTGGGTTTTATACGATGGCTGGAACCCAAAGGAACCGGGTTGATCAATGTAATGGACAATGCAATGATTTTCCTCCTTAACAAACCAATGTTATGGGAGATGGAGTAAAAAATATTATTGCTATACTTATGCAAACTATGAATCATTCTGGACTTCCGAATGAGCAGATAATGGAACAAAATTCTATTGAGTCCTTCATGAGGCAACATCCACCTTCTTTCAATGGGTCTTCTGATCCACTTGTTGCTGAACAATGGATCAGTACCATTGAAAAGATATTTTCCATACATTGATGTTCGTAACATGATAAAGTCATTTGAGCTATTTACCGTTTAGAGGGTGAGGCAGATCAGTGGTGGACTCTAATTAAGAATACAAGGCCCCAAGATGAAATTGAATACATTGAATGGGATGAGTTCAAGAACGTATTTTTCAATACGTACTTCCCTCGTATTCTTTGAACAAAGGTGGAAAAGGTGTTACTTGAGCTTAAGAAAAAGGATGATGAATCTGTTGGTATATACGAAGCAAATTTTACAAGGCTTGCAAGGTATGCATCTGGCTTTATCATCCAACCTGAAAGTAAAGTTGATCGATTCTTCAGTGGCTTGAAACTATGTCTTCGAGGGGAATTAGCTCTAAGAGACTTCAGTATCTATGAAGAAATTGTGCATTGTGCTATCAAGTTAGAACTGGAATTTGGTGTTACATATCCATCTCATGGTTTTGAAAAGAAACTAAATATGGAGTTCTTCAAGGAGAAATCTCAGAACAATGGTGAAAAGAAGATGAATGTCTCTTTAGGTTCAAAGTGTGTAAAGAAGCATTATGGAGATTGCCTAAAAGGTGCTATAAAATGATTTAAGTGTGAAAAAGAAGGTCATAGAGCAGTTGATTGTCCATGTAATGGGAAAAATATTTCTAATGATGTGCATAGAGAATAGGCTATAGAGAACGCTCCACCAACACTACAATGCTTCAAGTGCAAGGAAATGGGGCATTATGCTAATAAATTCCCAAATCCACGGGTTAATGATGATCAATGTGAGCAACCTCTTAAGGCAAAGGATAAAGGGAAGTCTCATGTGATCACTATTTTTGATGTTTAGTATGATAATGATGTTGTGTAATGATTAAGTTTTTATGTAATGGGATTTCAAAATTGTATCATGGAATCTCATTTATGGTATTGTAGAATTTTGGAATATCTATGTATTGGTTTTCAATAATTATATGTACTGGTAACCATGAAAAAGTGACTGAAATATTTTTTGTAAAGTAGATGATATGTGCATAATGAATGGATAATGTGAAAATGAAATGTTTGACAGTATTTTTGAGCTCATGATTGATATAAGGACAGAGCTATATCATGGTTTGAGTATATATAATTTTTAGATTTTGGTATGTGGAAAGAGTTAACTTTTGACAGTAGTCATGTTTTCACTAAGGTTCAATGGGTATTCATTTTTTAAGAGAATACATGATTAAGGTATTCACATGTTTGGAATGAGATCAACAACATATATTTTATGATATATAGGGGATAAACGATGGTATCCACGTGCTTGTTATGTGACCTTTTTAGTAATTGTTTTCCTTATACTATGTGATTGGACACATGTTTTTTGGATAATCCTAAAGTTTGTAATGGATTATGTTAGAAATCAGATAGTATTGTTTAAGGATAGAACTTGTTTTTAGATATTATTTTTGGAATGTTATAATAGTATAGTTTAAGAAAAGAAATAACCTGCAGAACAGGTGACAACCCATCACCTCGGACAAGGCTGTTGGAATCGAACCCACAACCGATGTGCGACAAGCCTTTATCACCTACCACTGGCCTGCAGGAAGTCCCTTGTTAGTAGAAACTAGTTTTATTATATTAAGCGGTATGATAGATGAAGTATAAGTCCATTTTTGGAATCATATACGATTAAACTCACCATAGATGGACTTATGTATATTTGATACCTTTTGAAAACCTTTTGTTTGAGAGAGATGGAATGACCCATAATTCTATTTCATGATATGCTAAAACATCATGGAATACAAATTCAACTTCATTTCTTTAAGAGATGATGTGGAAATTGTTCTAGGCACAAACAATGGTGAGACTGTACCAAAATCAAGTTTGTATTTCTTTTAATTATTCTTCAACTTTAGGGGAATGATCTTGAAATCCAAAAATGTTGTCCTAGTGTCCTTATGTCTGATGAACTAGATGGTACCTTAAATCACCCAAAATTTATGGCTTTGTGATTGATGGATTTTTCATAGCCATGTTCTCTACCACTCTCCATCAGAACTTGATGTTTAGATTTCTCTTCCATATCCATATTTTCACCTATGTTTTCCTATGTGGAAACCCAGTGATGAGTTACTTTGGGTGACCGTTATGATTCTAACTTCCCTTTTTAAAAATAATGTTTTAGTATTCCTTTTTACGATGGGGGTTTCTATGAACGAAACTTTCCAGTAGTAAACCATTTATAACCCCGACGAATTTCGAGGGCGAAACTCATTTTAAGGGAGGTAGAATGTAACAACCCAAGATTTTATGAGAATTATTCTTTTTAATTTCATTGATGTCTTGTGTTTTATGCTACACTAAGATTATCTTGCGCTATACGCAATGCCGTATTAGCTTGCAGTATACGCAAAACTATTCTTGGATTGTGTTACACACAATTTCAAGTTCATTTGATAGTAGTCATTATACGCAATAGTGAGTGTATATATATATATATATATATTAAAAGTATAAATGAAATATGATTGGATTCTGTTATACAGAACAACGAAGAAGTCTTTCACAACACGCAACCCTAACTTGGCTCGCATTACACACAATCGCGACCTTCCTCGATAGCGTGTATTCTACACAATACCGGGTTTCACTAAACAATGACAAATGGTTATAATATTATTATGGACTAGCCATTATGAATAGTATAAACTACATTTTGAATTTTATAGCATTATTATTCATCTTACATAATTTCTAGAACAAGTTATGATAACAAAATAAATTTTTCGGGTAAAATAAGTATTTTAAAAAAAATGCAGTTTTGCCGCCTTTTGATGGAGCACCCACATTAAATCTTGTTTTTGACATGTTTATAAGTTCAATTTTACAAAATAAAATTATTACTTGGAATCAGGATATAAAATTTTAATTTGGATAAATGTTTCATATTATTCTGATAACTTTCATATTTTAATGAATAGTAAAAACACGCTATATTTTAATTAAATAAAACTTTTTTCATCGCAAAATTTTATATGGTTAGATTATCTTTTTTATTGGTTTTAAAGTTTAATTAGAATATATTTTTACCATTTAATCCAATTTTTGTCATTGGAATTAATTCCACTTGGAAATTGGACATAAACAAGTGATGGTCTTCTGATAGTTATTGTTTCTTAAAAACACGCTATTTGTTTTGATAACGGGAATTAAATTTAAAATTAATTAATTACACTTCTATATTTTGAAACTTAAAAAATAGACATCATTTTTTAATTTGGAATATCAAATATAGCTTAGTCTGAATTTTTGGTATTTTTCTGAAAAACGTCAATTTTTCATGAATAGTGAAAACACTGAGTTTTTGGTTAAAACCAAATTTTTATTTAAAGAATCATTTATATCATTAGAATTTATTTTAGGTCAAAATAGATACATAATACTAATATAATTTCAATGAAATTCATTGGATTAATTTTATAATAATTTTTGATATATAAAAATTGTATTTAACTTTTCACCGTCTTTTACCCACCTCCTATGAGCTTTTGCAATTGTTCATAAAACTTAATTTTACCGCTTCTAGGAGTTGAATTTCGAAAATCCGAGAGACATGGTTAATTTAAAGGAGTAAAATGTGGTTTAATAAGATAAAAATAATTTGTGGTGAATAGTAACATTTTACTTCTATTTACCATGGTTAAAAGTAAATAGGGTAATTCAAGGTTAAAAGAATATTATAATAATTCAAAATTACCATAACACTTTTCTAAACCTTATTGGATGAGTAATGGACGACAATGGGAATCCTTGGGTATATTTTGGGACCCCATGGAGCCACTTATAAAGGAAAATGACAGATTATATTAATTAATTTAATGTAAAGACAAAATTGGCATTAATAAAAATCTTTTAGTAATTAGTTTTTATATGGGGATATATAAATTATATTTTAAACTATATATATTCATTGGAAAGATATAAATATTTCATACATGTTGGTATTTTTTTATAAGTTTTAGAAATTAAATAGATTAAATTAATTAGGAAACAATAATGATGTAGTATTTACCTTAGTAATAAATGATTTAAATAAATTAGAATATAATGATAAAAATATTATTCAAAACATGTCCAATTATAATTGGATGATTTTATTTAGAATATGAGTCATCTTATCTTCGTCATTAATGTGTTTTGGACATCTTGAAACCGAAGATAAGTATATAATAAAATAATGTTTTCACACTTTCCTAAAGAGCACCTCCTCTCCCTTATAAAAGGAGACCACTTCTATGAAATTACTAACACCTCTCAAGCCTTTTGGCTCGTCCAAACTCTGCCCAATTACGCTCCCTACATCCCTCACCTCCCCCTAGAAGTATTACTTTAGGTAGAAGGCACTCCAAGAAGTCCTTTTGGTTCAAACCAAAGGAAGTTACCCAAATTAAAGCTAACGGTTTCTCTTAAATTGTTTTCTTTTATTCTTTTTCTCCAACCCTAAACTCTTTTTAAAACATTCTTTTGTAACAAAACCAGTATCCTAAATACACTATGATGCTTTTATGATATGTATTCTAACTACACTTACACACACCTCCATATAATGGATGAAGAACATAATGTTTCTATGGATGGAAAACTAACACCTCACAAAACGATTATTGTTTGATTTTCTCCTACCACCTCTCATGGAGGCCATTATGATGGAACTATATTTATATATGATATATATTATGTTTATGATTTACTTATGCTTCTTTAATTCCCAATTATTTCAAGCCTTTATGGTTTCCATAGTGGGTAAATACGATAATCTCATTTGAGGAAGTACGGACTTCCGCCCCCTCAAAGTGATGTGATTCATTAATACCTTATGTGGGGTGTATGAAGGATGTGGTTAATGATATTATATATGATATTATACTGGAATTATATTATACCTACGTATAATTATTTTTTAATTCCATTATAATAAGAAATAGAAATTAAAGTAGTGTTCATGCGTCCGTACGGCTTACCATCTCCATGAACGATACATTTCATTTCATACCACCATATGTTAGGTACTATTATAAATAAATGTATAGGCTGGATATATAATGAATATATATGATATATAAATCATGATTTACATTCTGGAAGTTAGTAAATCATGATATAAGTAATAATAACATCAAGAACAACAAGTCCAAACACGTACGATAAATAAGATGATATTACCCAAAATGTTGCTTTAACATGCGATTTACAAAAGAAAGGGTAATATAAAGTCATAAGTGAACCATATATGATATCGTAACAATGAATATGAACTTTTTAATAAGTCAATGACATTATTTAAATCAATATACAGGAGGTTCGAATATGTATGATGCATATCAGACCTAAGGTAAGGGATAACTTTTTGAATATCGTTTTTATCCGAGAATGTTTATTCTTAAGTAGTTACTGGGGTTATATTTATCATCCACGTCCCTATTTTCAAAAAATGATTTCATGTATTTTTAAAGTCCTTTTTACCCATTTTTTACTTTTACTACATGGTGTGTAAGGAATCTTTCTTTTACGAGGTACTTTTTGACTTTTCCGGAAAAAGTACGAGAAGAATGTTTTTTTAACATATATGTCATGAAAGGATTTTTACAGTTTTATAATGACTTATTTTCAGGAATCTTCCTCCATAAGATTTCATTAATATTTTCAAAAAAAAATTATTTATCTTAAAATTGCATGAATTTTTGTGAAAAGAAGTTGATTTTGAAAAACAAAGGATATTTTCCTCTAGAATTCATTTCAAGTGTTTTATCAGAACCATTTTCCATCTAATATGACATTATTTCATATGAATATATTTCAAGTATAATGTCCATATGATTTACATGGTTTCACTTCTCTTATAATGAAATGATATCCACTTGTTTTATATGGATTATGTTATGATGGGATGATTTTTATAAATCCACTTTATTATTTGGGTTATGATGAATGATGTATGATTGTTTTTTGGCACAAGTAAGAATGATTTCAATATGAGATGGGTGTTACCTATATCTCCCTCCAATGTATTGGGTAATAATTATATCTCATGTGATAGACATGGCTAAAATGGCATGTAAATATGATTCAGTAATACAGGGCTGGAACGACAAGTAAACCCAGTTTTGTAAGGGACTTTGTCCACCAAGATGGTCTTGGCAGCAATGTCTTGGCTACTATGGAATTCATATCATGAGTTTAATGGTTTCCATAATTACATGTTTTATTCCAATGCTATTTTATCATGATTGATGTTCCATTATGATCTAGGGATTATGTACTTCCAAGTTATATCTCATTGCTCAAGATTTTCATGTTTAAACATTATGGTCATGTTTTTAAGTTCAAATGTATATGGTTTGTTTTATTCTCTCCATGGATACCTTTACTGAGTATTTCATCTCGCCCTTTATATGTTTTCTTTTCCCCAGGATTTAGATAAAGGTTTTAGGTAAGAATACAAAAAGGGGAAGATCTTTATGGGAGATGTTGAAGATCGTTCACCATGATTAGAAGATTATTTTTCTGAGTATCCAAAGATACTAAACTATTACGATCGTTGTGTGTCTGTTTTTGTTATGTATTATGTATTCCACAAAAGTAATGTAATGTCCACATACATAAAGATTCAGGTCTCTACAATGTACCTTACTTTCTTCCTACTATTTACGTGACGGTTTTCATTTGAAAATCTATGTTCCCAAGTCATGACATGAGTTAATGATAATCTTCCAGTCTAAGGACCATTACACACACTCACATATAGCAATATCTAATGACACCGAGACATGACGAATTAGTACTTGCAGGTCTGTTCTCATAATCTCCCATCATGGAGATTACCAAGTGTGAACTCCATGAGAGAGAGTCTCATATTGTTACGAGTACTCACACATGTCAATATATCTACTATGTGTCCTATCATAGAATGTCATCCAAACATAGAACTTTATTTATGAATATTGATATAAAATTTCAAGGGTCTCATCATAGTAGGGATCTTCCAGGACCTTATTAATGCAACCAATATTCCAGGAAATTATTATATTACATTCATGTAGAACAATGAACAATATATAATAAGTGTACATTCATGTAATCAAAGTAAAAATAGTTGGTTGTTAGGATACCAACTCTGACAAACTCCCACTTGGACTAAATCCAATTGCCTATGACTTTTATTCCTCTAGACCTCGCATGATGATCTTGTTTCTACTGATTCAAGGCTTTTGTCAAGGGGTCTGCCACGTTGTCTTCCATGGAAATAATGCTCACTGCAACTTCACCTCTCTGAGAAAAATCCCTCAAGCGATTATAATTCTGAATTATGTTCTTTGTTCATTGATGTGACGTCGGATCTTCTGCATGTTCCACCACTGCAGTATTATCACAATAGAGTTTGATAGGATCTTTTCTGCTATATACTAAATCCAGCTCTTGGACGAAGCTTTGAATCCATACTGCTTTATTATCTTCTTCAGAACCTACGATATACTCGGACTCTACTATAGAATTTGGGACCACACATTGCTTTGATCTCTTCTAGCTGACTTCACCTCCCTTAAAACTGAATATGTATCCAGTCTGCGACTTCATGTCATCTTGATACATTTGGAAACTAGCATCTACATTTCCTCTGATGGCTAGTTCCTCATCTCATCCATAAAAAAGAAACATAACCTTATTACGCCTCAGATACTTAAGGATAGTCTTAACTACCATCCAATGGAGGTCCCCTAGATCAGCTTGATATCTGTATACCGCACTTAATGCGTAAGAAACATCTAGCCTTATACATATCATAGCATACATGACTGACCCAATCACGGATACATAAGGGATACATGCCATTTTATTTCTATCCTCATGTGTTTGAGGACACATTTTCTTGGAAAGATGAATGACATGTGACCCTAGCCACAATACCCTCTTGGATTGTTACATATTAAATCACTTTAGTATCTTGTCAATGTATGTAATTTGACCCAGGCCCAGCATTCTCTTGGATCTATCATGATGGATCATGACCCCAAGAATATATGCGGCCTCTCCCAAGTATTTCTTGGAGAATAATTTATCTTACCATTCCTTAAATAACTGTAAGACAGGTACATCGTTTCCAATTAGTAATATGTCATCAACTTATACTATTAGGAAAATGACTACACTGCCACTAAACCTTTTGTAGACATAAGTCTCACATTCATTCTTAATAAATCCAAATTCCATTACAGCTTTATCAAAACGAATGTTCCATGAACTTGATGCTTGATTTAATCAATAAATGGATTTCTACAACTCGTGTACCGTGTTGACATCCTTTGGAGTCACAACCCCTCCAGGTTGTGTTATGTAGGCATCTTCCTGGAGGTTCCTATTAATGAAATCTATTTTGACATCCATTTTCCAAATTTTATAGTCACAGTAAAAAACAATGCCCAATAGGATTCTGATGGATTTCATCATCTCAACCGGTGAAATAGTTTCATCATAGTCAATTCCTTGACGCTGTCTAAAACCTTTTACAACCAGTTGTGCCTTATAGGTGCTGACTTTCCCCTCCTTGTCTAGTTTCTTCTTTAATACCCATTTATTAACAATAGGATTTACATCAATTGGAGGATCTACTAAAATATAGACTTGGTTTTGGTACATGGAATCCATTTCAGAATTCATGGATTCCTACCACTTGGTAACGTATGTGACTTCAACTGCTGCCTTGTAAGTAAGAGGATCATCATTGCCAACCAAAAATGAGTCACCATCCTCAATGATAAGAAAACAATATCGTTCTGGTTCTCTCACCTCTCTCGTGCTCCTATGCAGTTCTTGGGTCTCTGGAATATATTTTTCTTCCATGGGGCTTTGTGGAATCTGTTCTTGTACCAAATCCTATGTATCTGGAGCCTCAACTTCATCGAAGTCTATCTCTCTCCCACTATCACTTTTGAAGATGTGATCTCTCTCAAGTAATATGGTGTGTCTTGCCACTGTAACCTTTTTATCATAGGGGTTCTAAAGGTAATATCCCCTTGTATCCTTGGGATATCCTATAAAGATACACTTTGTGCCTCAGGGTGCAAGTTTGTTACATAAAAAGGCCTTAACAAATGCTTCACTACCCCACACATGTAAATTTGATAACATGGCTTGGCGTCCACTCCATAACTCGTATGGAATAACATTTATCGATTTAGTTGGTACTTGGTTTAGTATGTGTGCTTCTTTCTATAATGAATATCCCCAAAATGATAATGGATGACTCACATGACTCATCATTGATCTCACCATGTCCAATAGGGTGTGGTTCCTCCTTTCACTCACTCCATTCTACTGAGGCGTGTAAGGAGGAGTGAGTTGAGATAGAATCCCAAACTCCCGTAAGAAATCAATGATGCCCTGATTAAGATATTATCCTCCTCTCTCTGAGCGGAGTTTCTTAATCTTGTTACCAAGATGGTTCTCAACTTCATTATTGTATTCTTTGAACCGATCAAAAGAATCAGACTTATACCTCATTAAGTAAATATATCCATATATACTAAAATCATCAGTAATAGTTATGAAGTACAAGAACCCACCCCCTGCATCAACTGGAAATGGTGCATAGACATTTGTGTGAACCAATTCTAGAATCCCTTTTTTCCTTTCACATTACCCACTAAATGGGTCTTTGGTCATTTTTCCTTATAGACATGCTGGACATACACCAAGTGGTTTTAGTTTGAAAGAATATAAATACCCATCTTGATGTAATTTTGTCAAACATTTCTCAATGACGTGGCCTAGACGGTGATGCCATAGTTGGGTGTGTTATGATTCATGTGAATTAATTTTTTCATAGATTTACATTACATGGTTTGTATAGTCTAACACATAAAAGGTTGTTATATAAATGTTCCCTACCAAAACAAATTCGATCTTTATAAAAGTAGCAATATCCACTTCCAAACATGAAGTTGAATCCATTAGTATCTAATTTGGATACTGAAATAATGTTTTTTATAGAGGGTACATAATAACATACTTTCAAAACCAAGACCATACTTGTAGGAAATGTGAGGGGGTAGTCTCTGATAGCTACAGCAGCGAATCTAGCTTCGTTGGCTTCTTGCAGATCCACCTCACCTCAGTCAATCTTTAGGAATCTACTTGGTTCATGTATTTTGATATAGATGTTAGCACCACAAGTAGTTTCTAATACTCAATTGGCAGAAATAGATAGATTGCATTTGATAACAAATGCACCGGATGCTTCCCCTTGCTTCCTTGGTTGGGTGTAGTTTTTCTTCCAGTGGCCCTTCTTGCCACATGTGAAACAAACAGCCTCCTGTTCTCATACCTCCCCTTTGTTCATCCTTTTATTAGAAGGCCTTGAAGATGATTTGGGATTAGAGCTCTTCGCCTTCCATTTCCTTTTATTCACCATAAGGAAATAAGGCTTTTCACACATTATATCATTGTCCACATGGAGAATAAGGATATGAAGATCATGTAGAGACTACTCAATGTTGTTCATGATGATATTTACAACAATGTTAGAGAAGCTATAGGGATGTGATGGAAAAATGAGATCATTACCCAGTTCGTCGAGGAATTTAAACCCTAGAACATCAAAGCGCTCAATATACCCAATGAGCTCGAATACATGAGGCCCAGTTGGGGAACCCTCTCCATGCATTCTCTGAAATAGATCCTTGGAGATATCAAAACATTCATGTCTTTCACTCACCTGGTATAGACCGAGAGGTTCTCGAGCATGCTATAGGCATCCATGTCTTCCTGACACTTCATGAGCTCACTAGACATTGATGACAACATCAAACATTGAACGTCGAGTGCATCATTCAAATGTTGATCATAGACCAGGAAATCTTCGTCACTTTCCCCTTGGGGAGGAAAATCAAGAAGTGAGGACTCTAGCACATAAAACTTTCATTCATGGTGTAGGATAACTAGAAGGCACCTAAACCATTCCGGAAAGTTACTACTGGAGAGGATATTGTCTTTATCCAGATTTCATCATAGATAAAATGTTGTTGACGAGCATGTCATATTGATTCTACTAATTAAAAGAGAATATTTTTCAGTACCTTGTGATTCCAATTTATGAAAAATAATAAATGAATTTATTAAGTTTCCCACTATTTTATCAAGTCCCAATGGCCCTCACTATTGAACTCTGAATGTCTAGTTGCTTTGATATTCTAGTGGCAACGATCCATATCCCCCTTCACATAACCCCAACAAGGGTTGGTCAGGCTTTTTAAAGGTATTTACGTAGGTAGACCTTTTCCAAAAATGAGCTTACAGTTCCTTAATTTGTTGAGTGGAATCCCCAATACTAAAATCCTGACATGGATTTCCTCATCAATCGCCTCCAATTTATAACTAGTTTAGAAAGGGCTACTCCTCTTGTATTAAAATGTTTAGGTCAAACCAAAACATTCATAAGAGTTTACATTATAAAAGTAAGTGTCCCAACAAGGGTTTTTCAAACACGTATTTTTATTGATTCATGCCCTTAATCAAGCAATGTAAGGCTCGGTCTAACGTAATATGGTAATTTAGGGATTTTATTCTTTATGCGTAGTTTTTCATTATCACATTCTTGTTCATATTAAGTGATTTTTGCTTAAGTGATTAACCATGTTTTGATAATTTTTATGCATAGTCTGATTTTTATTTTTTCCATCTTTTCATGCTTGTTTATTTCATTAATTATGTGATTGCGACAACATATACATAATAAATAAACCATGAAATTTGACAGAAATAAAATAAGACGGAATTATCATGAGCTTCTATTGGTTATCTTATCTAGCAGTTTGATAATCTAACTCTGGCCTATGGTAAAACTCCTTGAACAGATGGTTTGTGTTTTACAGATCCCACATGTCCACCATTGTATCTTCTTAGGTTGGTTTTGCCTCAGCTTCAGGTTTTGAACCTTCTCCTATGGCTTTGAAGATCATCCATTACATGGGGATTACATTAAAGAAAACATGGGCACGCATGCCCAACATTTTATTAGAAGAAGGCTTGTAGGCCAAAGAATTTAAATTATTCAAATTTAAATGAAACCATAGACACATACAAAGGGTCATTGGTCTATCTCATGATTATCCATAGCATGCAACGACATTTACGTATATTTATCATTCAAATTATTTTAATCACTCTATTTATTCAAGATAAGTTGCACTTGAATGCAATTAATTATGATATTATAATTAATCAATTATTTATCTTAGATTTCTTTATGAATTTTATTGATATTATTCTCATCCATATTCCTTGTACAAGACTTTTTACTTTTGGAGGAAACCTGGTGAAATCCAATTTCTAGAAATTAGACGGTGTGTAGGATTTATTACAGGGCATTTATTTTTCACCCTTTATCCAAAGTAGACGCCATGTTCTTTGGAATTATTTCTATACTTTGTAAATTTTGGAGTACAACATGGTTTAACTTCCTTGTTATGCGGTTACCGACATGGAAATCCCATGTACACAGAACACAGATTCTCCTTGTACATGGTTTCACCTAGACCAGATCAAACTACACGACATGTTTATTCACCATACACACTATGTATTCCGGTTTCCATGTGCCGTTCAATTCAGGTCAACCCATTTTAATAAAACTCTTTTATACACAATTCACATAACATGGTTTGGCAGACCAGTACAGGTTCGTTGAACCTAAGTACACTGCGTTTAGTTTTCACTACACGCCATGTATTCTTGTGTTGTACGAACAGAAAGAGAAGCTCCTCTAGATGAGTTTGTCATTTTTTTAATTTAATCTAAATTAAAATTAAAAGTCATTTCTGTGATGGGAATCGAGAAACGAAGGATGAAGAATATATCTTGTTCATTCAGTTTTATAGAACGATTTATCTTGAATTTAATCAAATATAAATGCGTAAATTATCAAAAAAATTAAATAACTATAATAAATGTTGTAACCTCCCTCTAATACCAATTGAAGGTTATAGGAACAACGGAAGCTCATGGGTGGATGTGCCAACTTGGCATTTTTTCCATTAGAAATAATAAATCTCTGAACAATACAATGATAAATGCAAATATCCACGGATCGATTCAGAGAAATAGACAAAGAAGAAGAATGGTCCTGGAACCACAAAAGTGGATCGTCATGGGTTGATTATAATTAATTTAATTAATTGACAAGAAGTACTTTTTGGGTGTTCTTTCTTCATTGATATTCTTGATCACATTTCGATGTGATTCGTCGTTGTGTCGGAAAAGCCAACTGTAGAATTCCTCTAGCGGTGATCCACACATGCCCCTCATATCGATGGTCATCAACCAAGGAGTATCTGGGTGCAAGCGTAGAGAAACATTTTATTGTGTTGTCTGCCTTATATCGTCATGATCTGATGGAAGGAGATATATCTCTGTCTTGAGAGTTTTCTTGGAGGAAGATGTTCTTTATGCTTAGAAATAATTCTCTAGAATTGTTGTGCACAACGATTAGGGAAAAGTGTTGGGGGTTGTGAGGATATTTATAATCGGGTTTGAGGATAAACATTTATGACAATAAATAAACGTGTTATGCATTTTATTTATTTCATTAACTCTTATTGAAAACCCCCATGTCAAATTATTAATTCCTTGACATGCGCCCACGCTAATGATAATAAATATCATTTAATAAAACAATATTATATCCTCAAAATCCTGACTTGAAAAACTACACTGTGTCTATTTATAAATACACGGAATGTACATGATTTTCATAAAACTACATGGTGTGTAATCCTTAATACACTACATGTAATCGTTTTACATTTCCTTTCCACAATAAAAACTACACGGTGTGTAATCCTTAAAACACGTCATGTACTTGTTTTCAAAATAAAAAATACACGGTGTGTAATCATTAATACACGACTTATACTTGTTTTCATTTTATTCTTCCTACAACATTTAAACGATTTAAGCTTCCTTGAATAATTATTAAACCACGTACAGGAATAATCTTTTTTACATGACATACTTGGATAAACCAAGTGTGTGACCCTCTATTCCTATTTTTCATTGGCATTAGGCAAGCGTGCCTAAAGTCCATGATTACTATCTAGCAACAGGTCAAGGCACCCAAGAAAAATAAGTTGATGCCGCATTGACATGTCACCTCATACGAATGATTACTATGTAATTTATTCCCTTTTCTCAATATCTGATCAAGTAGGATTCATGGAAGTGTCATAAACCAATATGGATGATCTATAATTCTTTGACTTCAGAAATAAACTTGTCATTACAGCATGGACATGGAATTTGAGAGATAGTTCTATTTAAATTAATGGGCACGAGGTATCTACTTCCATAAATATGGAAGGGGCAAATCCTTCCTTGAATTATCCCATAACAACATGTCATTCGTGACACACCCAATGTACCCTACATCCTGCCAACTATCTACAAGACAATTTTCGTCAGAAAATATAAGTGTGCGAGTCATGAAATGAGTAAATGATAATTTTCCAGTCTAAGGACCTTTACACATGCTCACAGATAGCAATATCTGATGACACCAAGACATGCAGAATTACTACTGGCGGGTCTGTTCTCATAATCTCCCATCTTGGAGATTACCAAGTCCAAACTCCATGAGAGAGAGTATCATCTTCTTATGAGTACTCGTACATGATGGTCTATATAATATGTGTCATATCATAGTATGTCATCCAACCATAGAACATTATTTAAGAATATTGTTATAGCATTTCAAGGTTCTCATCATAGCGGTGATCTTCTATTACCTTATTAATGAAACAAATATTCCAGGACATTATTATATTATAGTCATACAAAACAATAAAAAATATATAATAACTATACATTCATGTAATAAAAGTACAAACAGTTGGTTATCAGGACACCAACTCTAACATGACCAATCTTATCAAATTGAGAAATCTGACTTAATATAATGTTATAGGAATGGGAAAAACCAATGGTGGATAGTGATGGATTAATTATACCAAATCCTATAAAAATAAGGAAGAGTATGGAATACTCTAACCTCAGAAGAATAATTGTTACAATATCATTAGGTGCCTCTAGGAATGAAATCATTGATCCTCCAACAATACCAATTATGGTTGATCACCCGATTTCAACCTCTGGATTTGATGAGGAAGATGATGATGGAAAAAATCTTCATGTGTAATAAATTCTTATATGATTGAGGTGGAGGTGGGGGAAGATTGTGATACATGTATAGATGAATAAGATATGATTACATTCCATAAGTTCTATAATGGTTATATTTATTCTATGAATTACCTTGAAATCAAAAAATGTATGTTTATTTGGATGGTGGAAGAATATAAAATAAATGTTGACTTCAACTTTAATGAAAAACCTTGGGAAAAAATTTTACCTATTCAAAAGATCCTTTTTATTGACCATTAGTGACGATTTTTAAGCTCAGTGAGTTGTTTGATCCTTTGAGTTTCATTGTTGTGTGGAAGATTTGTCTACTCAGCATGTCCTATTTCATGTGGTTTCTTGATTCTACTTCATTTTTTAGTTTCTATTTTTTTTATCAAAAAATAACTAATTCAAGGACTCTAGATATCTTTTATGGTTGTTCTCTGAAATTGGGTGATGGAATTAAACCCAGATTTTTTTTAACATTGAGATCAGTAAATGTAGTATACTTAGCGATTGTGATGATTTACATCTCTCTTTCTCACTCTTTGAATCTGATGGATATGGTTTTGATGGTGATTGATCTTTTTTTATGCCCATAGTTTTTATTTTTTCACTATTTGGTTGCTTTCATCTTTGAAATTTCAATCAAAAAATTCAATTTGGGGACTATTTAATTGGTATTATGGGAACATTGATTTGATTTAGACTCGAGAAAGTTAATTTGATCATGGATCCACTTCTTCTAAAGATACCAAGCTCTCTAAGATGAAACTATGTATCATGTTCTTAATAATTAATGATATTGATCAAATTTTCCAATTTTTTATCAGCTTTCAATCGTTTGATAATGAAGAGTTGATTAATGTATCAATGTTGTTCAAACTAGAGAAAGTAAAGACTTATCTCAAGATTTTAGGGGTAATATTCACTTTACTATTCTTGTTAGCAAGAATGTGAACCATTTGATTCATTTTTATCTAGAGTAATCTCATTACACAACATGTGTAAACTATACCAATTTATTTCCATAATAAATTTTGGTAGGTATGGGATATGTGACCAACCCATATCTCTAATTGTTAAAAAAAGGGTCAATGATCAAAAAATGTTATACCTCAGAGAAAGACATTTGAGCTACCAAAGTTCTTTAAATTATCTCCTGATCCCTATGTAATCTATTTAATATACTGTATCATAAAGATAAGAATCATAAAATCTTATTTAAGAATCTTATTTGTTTATATTCCCATTGGTTCCATTAATTTTAAATAATTCACTTCATTTATATGATTTTTATAAACAAGTTTTTATCATTCATACTCAATGTTAATATTAGTTTCTAAAAGTCCTATTTTACAAAATATTTTTATTATTAACCCAATATATTTACTATAATTGATGATCTATAATTTATTATAATGTTTTAACTCCCTTACATTAGAGATTTTTTTGCATTTCAAAAAATCAAATATTTTGATGAACTAGTTTTGGGTTTTTTATCGATATTAATAGATTACCTTATAAAAATTGTTAAATAATTATCTTTAAATATGGATTCATAATAATGTTATTTAATACTCATATGTATATTATATATTAATATATTAATAACTAAATCACTGAATTTTGGATTTAGGAAAAAATAGAACGCATCGTTACATGGATGTAGTTTACATGTACGCGGGGATGATGATTTCATTTTTTAAGAATAAATGAAAAGAGAAATATGGTTATTTATATTATACTCTTAAACATTTTATATATATAATAAATATTTATAAAATTATGTGTTTATTCCATCAATGTTATAATTATAATGGAAATTAATCATTTTTATTCTTGGAAGTGATAGTTGGCACATACACATGACTTACATTTTCATTTTTCTTCATGGAAAATGGAAGGATGGTTAATGATTATACCATAACTATAATAATATAAAATTATAATAGTGATATTTATGTTATAATTTTAATATAGTTTAGTTTAATTTTTGGGATAATTAGTGAACATTAAAATATATAAGATAGAAATAAGAAGTAACAAATTTATTCCTCCCTACTTGGATTATCATTTTTGTGAAAAGGATTAAATATTTGTGTGATGGTATTTTTAGAAGAACATGACCTTTATAAGGTTTATATAATTATTTAGGAGTGTGGTGGGAATATTTTTTTTCCAATGTTTTGGGGTTTTTTAGTTAGGGTAAGTGAGGATTTGTGATTCCCTTTTAAAAGTAAAATGGGATAGTATTTTTTGTAAATACCAATATGATTTTAAAAATTGGAAGCCATTATCAATGAATTTGACTATAATTTTGATAAACAATTGAGAGGATATGTTATAAGGTAGATCAAGGGATCAAACAAAAATCCACACACATGTTTTAAACATATTTGAAGTTATTTAATCATACATTTTTCATTTAACATTTTAGATTTTATAGAAACAACTAGTTTTTACCTATGTAACATATCCTCTATGATAAAAAATAAAAAGGGCTTTATAATTTGGATCTAAATATTCAATATTTTGAAAAAAAGTATTCTTATTCAATTTATAGTAGTCACAAAAATTATATTTAAAATAACAATTATGTATTGTATTCCAAACAATTTCATGAGATAAATAGTTCTTAAGTTATAAAACATTAAATTTAAGGGGTGTAAAAAATGAATAAATACTTTAAAATTTATAATATTACTCATAAAATTAATTTTTGGTCTATAAAATGGTTTCATAAATTTTTATATCATTCTTATAAACTACTAATTCCATAAAATGTATGGTATTTGTAAAACCACCATACTATATTATTCACCTAAAAAATAATTTTTTCCAAAAAATATAAAAAAATAATCTTAAGATAATAATTACATGATAAATCCAAAAATGCAGATATTTTTTTTTTCAAATTCACATCCTAAAAAATATAATTTTTACATTTAATTTAAAACTCAAAATTTAAAAAAAGTGTATTTTAATAATAAAAAAAATATGGTATATTACATGTTCTTATTTACATTTTCAATAAATTACTAACAAAAATTTTTGTAATCCATTATTACCATCATATATTTTTATAAAAAATATTTTATTTGTTTCTAGGATAAACTAGTTGAGTCAATATTTTCAACAGAAATTTTTTTTATTTTATTCAACATTTCTTTTTTTATATATTTAAGTATGATTCATAATTCAATTTCCACTGTTTATAACTACTAATTCTATGGATACAGTAAATGGGTATATATATATATATTTTTGGTGTTGTGTATAGATTAAGATATCATGAATAGTTTTTATTGAAAGATGAATATTATACAAAAACTAAATTCTTTACATTCTACCCCCTTAAAAACTATTTCATCCTTGAAATTTTATAACATAGAAGAAAAAATTTATGGTGCATTTTTCTCATCACATCCTATGGTTCCAACATAGCCATCTAAAATTTTGTTTTTCATAATAGAACATTGAATATATGTGTGATATTTTTCCTCATAACCTTATCTCTTTGGTCACAGATTTTAAATTCTTATTCTTCAAAAGAAAATTCATTTTATAGTTTGAGAGATTTTGATTTGGTATGTACTTCCTGAAAAGTATTATAAAGAACACATTATTCACTTGAGAGAGTTGTTGATTTAGTGATAACTAACATGCTATGATCCTGACACGATCAAGGATCTCCGATGTAGAGACTCTAAGGTTGACGTACATGGACATTACATTACTTTTGCGGAATAATTAGTACATAACAAAAACACACACACAAGGACCGTAATAGTTTAGTGTCTTTGGAAACACGGAATATAATCTTCTAATCGTGGTGAAAGATCTTCAACATCTCCCATAAAGAACTTCCCCTTTTTTTTCTTACCTACAACTTTTCTTTATATCCTTTGGAAAAGAAAACATAAAAGGGGTGAGCTCAAATGCCCAATAAGGGTAAACATAGAGAACATAAAACAATCCATAAATATTTGAATGCATAAACTTGAACATAAAATATAAACATCAAAATCATTAGCAAAGACATGAATCTTGGAATTATGTAAGGAATATATCATAAGGGAACATCAATCATGATAAAATAGCATGGGAATAAAACATGTAATTGTGTAAACCATTCAAAACTTATTATGATTTCTATACTAGCGAAGGCATTGCTGCCTAGACCATCTTAGTGGAAAAAGTCCCTTTCTGAATCGAGGTCACTCTCGTTTCAGTCCTGTAACACTAAACCAAATTAACTTATCAGTCCAGCCATGCCTATATCATGAGATATAAATGTTTACCCAATTAATTGGAGGGAGATATAGGTCCCACCCATCTCATAATGAAATCATTCCTACTTGTTCCACAACATAAACATAAATCATCCATCATAACCCAAAGAATAAAATGGGTTTCATAAACATCATTCCATCATCACATAATCCATATAAAAGAAATGGATATCAATTCATAATAAGAAAAGTGAAACCATGTAAATCATAGAGACATGATACTTAAAACATACACATATGAAATAATGTCATCTTAGATGAAAAATGGTTTTGATAAAACACTTGAAATGAATTCTTGAGGAAAATATCCTTTATTCTTCAAAATCATTCTCTTTTCACAAAACGTCATTCAATTTTAAAAGAAATGGATTTTGTTTAAAATATTAATGAAATCTTTTGGAGTAAGCTTCATGAAATTAAGGCTTTATAAAACAGTAAAAATCTGTTCGTTCCGTATAAGTTAAAAAAACACATTCTTCTCGTACTTTTGTCGGAAAAGTCAAAAAAATACCTCGTAACGTAAACAAAAGAAATATTCTTCACATACCATGTAGTAAAATTCAAAATGGTTAAAAGGGACTTTAAACATACATGAGTAAACTTTTATAAAACAAGGACATGGATGATAGAAATAACCCTAGTAAATACTTACGTATAAGCAATCTCGGATAGAAAACAACTGAGATTGCAACATTATCCCTTACCTTATGTCTGATATGCTTCGTATGTATCCAAACCTCCTGGATAATTATTTAAATAATGTCATATACTTATTACATAATCTTCTTCATTGTTATGATATCATATATGGTTCATTTACGACTTTATATTACCCATTCTTTTGTAAATTCATGTTAATGTAGCGTTTTGGGTAAAATCGATTCATTTATGGTCCATGATTTGACTTGTACTTATTCATATGATTACTTAGATCATGATTACTTAATTATAGAATATAAAACATGATTTATATATAATATATATTCATAATATACATATATTTAATAGATCAATGAATGGAAAGAAATACACCGTTCATGGAGACGGTTGGCCGTACGTACGCATGAACGTTGTTTTCGTTTCCTTATTGAGTATAATGGAATTAAGTAGATGACATAAATATATATATACATAAATCCAGTAGATTCATAATTTCATATATTTCATTATTATTTCTTATATATACTTTGTAATCATTGTTTAATGGTTAACATGGAGAATGAATCTCATCGCGTCGTGGAGACGGTAGTCCGTACGTACGCACGAGCGATGATATCGTTTCCATAATTATTGAATTGAATTGGAGTGGATGATATAATATATCATAATTAGTATGATGTTATAATAACTATGTATAGTTATTCTTTACACCATTATACCCATCCAAGTAAGGTGGTATTTCAAAAACAGATTACACCACAGCGTGGAGACGGTATTCCGTACGTACGCACGCGCGGTGATTTCATTTTCCGTAGGTTGGATAGAAGGTGAAACAAGGTTGTTTCATATATATAATAACATATCCGTATATGAGTGATACTGATGTTATTACATCATAATGAAACAAATAATGAAGAAGAAGTGGAAGAAGTAATAAAGTTGAAAGAATCGGTAACAGACTTTACCTCTTCTTTGAAGCGCCTCTTTGAGACCTCTTATTAGAGCACTAAAATTGGTCTTTGAATAAGACCAGGACCTCTAGGTTGTTTCTAGGGAAGTGGAGAAGAGAATTTGTCAGGGGATGGCCGAGCATGAAGGCTCAAAGTGGTGTGAGGAAGAGAGGGAGGAGGTTCCCATTTATAAGGGAGGAGAGGGGCACCTTTGGAAAAACTAAAATTATTATTTAATTATAAAGTCATATTCGGTTTTAAAAATTTCCAAATTGATTTATTTAAAAGCTAAGGTGGGGATGGGTCGAAAACCTCTCATACAATAGAGTTTGGACAAGTTTAAATTACTATTTTAACCTTATCATTTAGATTTAACTTTAAGCTAGATAATTTTACTTGTACCGTGTCTTTTTGTGTTCTTACACTATAAGGTTAATAAAATTACTATAACAAGCCAAAATAACCCCATGTTGTTTATTATTAATATATATAACCTTATATAAGATATTTTTCCAAACCTTATATTTTTAGGAATAAAATAACAATCAATAATATAAAATTTGTTTCAAAACCTATTTTATGTCAATTTTGACACTATTTAGTAATTGATTTTTATGAAACTCATAACAGAATGATTAATTCTATCAAAGTTAATTATATCAATAATAACATGTCATATTAACCTAGAAAATTAGTTCAATTCATTAAAAGTCTCAAATTACATTTATTTGGGTATTTATAACATCAATTATGTGAATATTTCATTAATAAGATAATTACTGCATCATCTTTGTGTCATAAATAAATTACATTCTTTAATGTCTAAAAATTACAAATAAAATACCATTATGTAGGAAATAGTTTTAGGTTTCTAATTAATATTTATAGTCTAATTTATCTTATGTATAACCCTATATTAAAAATTATTTACTTATTAAACTTTGATTTGAACTATATTAACCCTTCTTTAAATAAATTAATAATAAATGTCCCAATCTAATCCAAGTGGCCCTAAATAGTCAGATTTTATTTATAAGGTTGTTTTTGTCGAATTAAACTTATCAAATAAAATTAGGACATTTTTTAGTGTAATAATAATATCATTTTTACCCTTAATTACCCTATTTAATTTTAACTGTGGTAAATAAAAGTAAAAAGTTACTATTCACCAAAAATTATCTTCATCACATTGAACCACATATTACTTACTAACATCAACCGTGTCTCTCGGATTTTTCAAATTCCACTCACAGAAGTGTTAAAATTATGTTTTATGTAAATTTGCAAATTCTCCTAGGAGGTGGGTAAAAGACAGTGAAAAGTTCAATAAAATTATTATATATCTAAAATTATTATAAAATTACTCCAATGAATTACAATGAACATATATAGGTATTATGTATCAATTATGACCTACAATAAATTGAAATAAAATAAACAATTATTTAAATAAAAAGTCATTTTTTAAATAGCAACCCAGTGTTTTAACTATTAATCAAAAAATGAAAGTTTCCAAAAAAAACCAAAATTTCACCCTAGGCTAATTTCGATATTCTGAATCCAAAAATAAAGTCCATTTTGAAAAATAAAATTTACAAAATTTCAAAAAGTTGTTATTACTATTCATAACGGCTAGTTTTAATAATATTTTAATAGCATATCGTTGTTTAGTGAAACTTGGTATTGCGTACGACGCAAGCTATCAAAAAAGGTCGTGATTTCGTGTAAAGCATGCCAAGCTTGTGTTGTGTGTAGTGAAAGATTCCGTTGATGATTTATATAAAACAAAAACAAAATATTTCTTATAAAAGTCTCATGTGTTACATTCTACGCCCCTTAAAATTAATTTTTCCCTCGAAATTCGTCACTTGTAACAAACAGATGAGGATACCTCTCCCTCATCATATCCTCAGGCTCCAATGTACCTTCTTCTAATTGGTGGTTCCTCCATAAAACTTTCACCAAGCGAGTGGTCTTGTTCCATAGGACTTTTTCACTACGATTGAGAATCTCTACCGGCTGTTCTTCATAAGAAAGATCTTGTTCCAACGGTACAACTTCTGAGATGAGTACATGTGAAGGATCAGGTATGTACTTTCTCAAGAGGGATAAATGGAACACATCGTGAACTTGAGAGAGATTTGGTGGAAGCACCAATCATTAAGCTACCTTCCCAACACGATCCAGTATTTTGAAAGGACCGATATACCTAGGGATCAGCTTTCCCTTCTTTCCAAATCTCATTACTCTCTTTCAAGGAGATATTCGTAAGAACACTTTATCCCCCACTTCAAACTCTAAGTCCTTTCTTCGGTTGTCGGCATAACGTTTTTGTCGACTCTGAGCTTCTCTTATGTGTTGTTGAATTGATCGGACATTTTCTACCATCTCATCAACAAGATCAGGTCCTAATAGATTTCTTTTCCCAACTTCATCACAGCAATTTGGAGTCCTTCATTTCATTCCATAGAGAGCTTCATAAGGAGCCATCTAAATACTGGAGTAAAAGCTATTATTATAGGAAAATTCCACCAAAGGTAGGTGTTGATCCCAACCACCTTTGAAATCCATAGAGGAAGCTATCAACATATCTTCTAGAGTTTGAATTGTCCTCTAAGAATGACCTTCTATCTGAGGATGATAAGCAGTGCTGAAACTCAACTCTGTATCTAGAGTGTGCTGAAGACTTCACCAGAACTTTGAGGTAAACCTCGGATCCCGATTAGATATAATAGAAAGTGGTACTCCATGCAATCTTACCACTTCCTTTACATATATCCTGGAAAGCTGATCCAGAGAAAAATCCTCTCTAATAGCAATTAAGGGTGAAGACTTCGTAAGACGATCAACTATGACCCAGATAGAATTATTTCCTTTGGATGTTTTAGAATGTCTTGTGACAAATTCCATAGTGATGTTATCCCATTTCCATTCAGGTATGGGTAATGGTTGTAACATCCCCTTAGACTTATGTCTCTTAGCTTTAACTTGCTGACAAACCAAGCATCGAGAGATATATTCAGCAACATCTCTTTTCATGCCATCCCACCAGAAGTACTCTTTCAGGTCCCTATACATCTTCGTGCTTCCAGGATGAATAGATAATGAAGAAATATGAGCCTCATCCAGCAGCTCCTTCTTTAATTTGGGGATGGGAGGAACACAAACCCGATTCCTGAACTATATTATCCCATCACAATCAAGGTTGAATTTAGGAACATTTCTCACCTTCTTTTGTAAATCTACATCTTCTTTCGGTGCCTCTTTAATCTTATCATGTATAGATGGTTGAACATTCATTTGAGAATGATACGATTTTTCCCCTTTCATTATAATTCCAAGATCCATCCTTTGTAAATCCATAAATATTGGATCTTTTGTGATCCTCATCATGGATAAACTTGCATGGTCTTTTCGACTTAATGCATCTGCCACCTTGTTTTCTTTCCCAGGGTGGAAATGAATTGAGTAGTCGTAATCCTTAATCAGCTCCAACCATCTTCTTTGGTGCATATTCAGCTCCTTTTGTGTGAAAATATACTTTAAACTTTTATTATCAGTATAAATTTCACACCTTTCTCCATAAAGATAATGCCTCCAAATCTTTAATGCAAAGATTACCGCAGCTAACTCCAAATCATGAGTTGGGTAATTTTGCTCATGGATTTTCAACTGTTGTGACGCATAAGCTATCACCATATCATTTTGCATAAGAACACACCCCAATCCCTTCATGGATGCATCACTGTAGATCACAAACATTTCTCCACTATATGGTAGTGTGAGCATAGGTGCACTGGATAACCTTCTTTTCAGCTCCTTGAAATTCTCTTCACATTCCTCCGTCCAAACAAACTTAACTGCTTTCCACATCAACCTGGTGAGTGGATTAGATAATCGTGAAAAATCTTTCACAAAACATCGATAATATCCAGCCAAACCAAGAAAACTTCGGATCTCAGTTACTTTTCTTTGTCTCGACCATCTTTTGATAACCTCTGTTTTTGCTAGATCCACAGATATCCTCTCTTTTGAGATTATGTGACCCAAAAATGAAACTTTTTGAAGCCAAAATTCACACTTGGTAAATTTGGAATAAATCTTCTCCTTTCTCAGGGGCTTCAATATAATTCTCAAGTGATCTTCATGTTCTTCATTGCTCTTTGAATATACAAGAATATCGTGTATAAAGACTACCACAAACTGATCAAGATGGTATCTAAAGACTCTATTCATCAGATCCATGAAGATAGTCGGGGCATTAGTAAGACCAAATGGCATAACTATAAATTCATAGTGTCCATACCTTGTACGGAAATCCGTCTTTGGTATATCCTCCCTTTTGACTCTTAATTGATGATACCCTGAATGAAGATCAATATTGAAAAAGTATTGAGCTTCGTGTAGTTGGTCAAATAAGTCATCAATGCGCGGGAGTGGATATTTGTTCGTGATAGTGATCTTGTTAAGTTCTTGATAATCAATGCAGAGTCCCATTAATCCATCTTTCTTCTTAACAAATAGAATAGGTGCTCCCCAAGGTGACGCACTAGGGAGTACGAACCCCTTATCAAGATTCTCTTGGAGTTGCTTCTTCAATTCATTCAACTCAATTGGGGCCATTCTGTAAGGTGTCTTTGAAATAGGTAAGGCACCCAGTACGAGTTCTATTGAAAACTCAACTTCACGATTTGGTGGAAGACCCGAACATTCCTTCAGAAGGACATTGTCAAACTCCCGTACAAATGGGAATATTCATAATCGTGAGTTTCTCACCAACCATTTGAGATAAATAACCTTCATTTAGTGGAATCAAGGCCCATAAGATGGAAGAAATTTCCACTGGAAGGTTATTTTCATCCTTTCATTGATAGACGATCAAATATTGATCTAGAATATGAATTGTGACTTCCCTTCTTTGGCAATTGATATGAGCTCCATAGAGAGAAAGCCAATCCATGCCAAGAATCGCATCAAATTCCACTATAGGAAGGATCACAAAATTTTCAGGAAGCACTTTCCCACAAACTTCAATCAGAGAAGAATTATAAACTTTTGATGCGACTGTTGTGCCATTAGGGGTTGTCACAGCTAACTCAACATCTAATTGTTGAGGTAATACGGCGATACCCTGAGAAAATTCTTCAGAAATAAAAGATTGGGTGGATCCAGAATCAGATAAAACATTTGCTACTTTATAGTGGATGGTATGTGTACCTTTTACCACATCGTTATCGTACTCCAAATCGCTGATAGAAATTGCATCTGACATTCATTTTTCTTTAGCCTTAATAGTTTTTTGATGTCGACCATCGTCATCAACCCTTGGATTGGGGCATTGATTGGAATAATGCCCCATTTCCTTGCCCTTGTAACATTAAAGTGTGGTAGGTTCATTCTGTGTATCCCTTCCTTTTTTGTATAATTAGACATCTTCTTCCCATCATTGAGGCATTCAAATGCCTGATGACCTTCCTTTCCACATTTTAAACATTTTCTTGTCCCTTTAAGATAACTCCCTCCATGTTTCTTTCCACACATTGAGCATAAGGGAAAGCTCATCTTCTTTTCAGTGTTCTCTTTATATTTTCCTTTGAATTCCATTTTCCTCTACTTATCAAACCCATATGACTGATGGGTTACTCCAATCTCCATCTCAACATTGAGAGCACATCAAATGATTTCCTCGTAGCTATTGAAGTCCCTTATGGCTAAGGCCCTTAGAAGAATTGGTTTTAAGCCACTAAAGAATCGATCTATCTTACTCTTAGGTTGGATAATAATACCAGAAGAATACCATGGAAGTCTTGTAAAATTTTCTTCATAGGTACCAATAGATCCATCGTCTTTTTTCTTCAGTTCAAGAAACTCTTTCTCCATCATTGTTCAGAGAATACGAGGGATGTACTTATTGAAAAATAAGTTCTTTAACGCGTCCCATTCCATGGACTCAATTTCATCCCTTTTCCTCGTATTCTTAATAAGATTCCACCATTGATCAATATCTCCTTCCAAACGATACAGTGCTAAGATGACTTTGTCATGTTCAGAACATTGACGAACTGAAAATATATTTTCAGTAGTACTAATCCATTGTTCAGCAATGAATGGATCAGTAGACCCACTGAATGAAGGTGGAAACTGCCTCATAAAGGATTCAATAGAATTTTTCTCCTTCCTTTTCTCATTTGGAAGTCCTACATGATTCATAGCTTGAGAATGTTGTGTGAGAATGGATACAAGATTTTTCTTTCCAGCTCCCATAACGTTTGGTTGATCAGGGGGACAATCATTGCATTGCCCGTCGCATTCTGCATTAACACGGTTCCTTCGGATTCCAGGCATTGACTAAAACCAACAGGAATAGTGTGAGCAACACTAACTAGAATAGGAAAACCACATAATCAAGAATAAAATTTCACACTTAAGGTCTTATCATAGTTTATTCATGGCCATTTCTAAAACACTAAGATTTTGTTCTATGCTTAGACTTATCCTTATGATTCTTACTAAGGCTTTCACATCCTAGTTTCGAAAGGTTGAAAATACATTTTCTCTAATACCAACTGTAGATACCCTAATCTTGACGTACATGGACATTACATTACTTTTGCGGAATACTTAATACATAACAAAAACACACACCCAAGGACCGTAATAGTTTAGTGTCTTTGGAAACTTAGAACATAATCTTCTAATCTTGGTGAAAGATCTTCAACATCTCCCATAAAGATCTTCCCTTTTTTTCATACCTACAACCTTTCTTTATATCCTAGGGAAAAGAAAACATAAAAGGGGTGAGCTCAAATTCCATGTAAGGGTAAACATAGAGAACATAAAACAGTCTTTAAACATTTGAATGCATAAACATGAACATAAAATCTAAACATCAAAATCTTTTGCAGAGACATGAATCTTGGAGTTACGTAAGGCATATAACATAAGGGAACATCAATCATGATAAAATAGCATGGGAATAAATCTTATAATTGTGGCAACCATTCAACACTTGTTATGATTTCCATAGTAGCCAAGGCATTGCTTCCAAGATCATCTTAGAGAAAAAAGTCCCTTTCTGAATCGAGTTCACTCTAGTTTCAGTCCTGTAACACTGAACCGGATTAACTTACCATTCCATCCATGTCTATCTCATGAGATATAAATCTTTACCCAATGCATTCGAGGGAGATATAGGTCCCACCCATCTCATAATGAAATCATTCTTACTTATGCCACAACATAAACATAAATCATCCATCATAACCCAAAGAATAAAATGGGTTTCATAAACATCATTCCATCATCACATAATCAATAAAAAAGAAATGGATATCAATTAATAATAAGAAAAGTGAAACAATCTAAATCATAGATACATGATACTTGAAACACACACATATGAAATAATTTCATCTTAGATGAAAAATAGTTTTGATAAAACACTTGAAATGAATTCTTGAGGAAAATATCCTTTCTTCTTCAAAATCATTCTCTTTTACGAAAATGTCATGAAATTTTAAAAGAAAAGGATTTTGTTGAAAATAGTCATGAAATATTTTGGAGTATTCTTCATTAAAATAAGGCTTTATAAAACCGTAAAAATCCGTTCATTCCGTATAAGTTAAAAAATTATTCTTCTCGTACTTTTGCCGGAAAAGTCAAAAAAATGCCTCGTAACGGAAACAAAAGAAATATTTCTTACATACCATGTAGTAAAATTCAAAAATGGATAAAAAATAATTTAAACATACATGAAAAAACTTTTATAAAACATGGAAATGTATTATAGACATAACCATAGTAAAGAATAACGTATAAGCAATCTCGGATAGAAAACAATTGAGATTGCAACATTATCCCTTACCTTATGTCTGATATGCTTCGTATGTATCCAACCCTCCTGTATAATGATTTAAATAATGTCATAGAATTATTACATAATAATCTTCATTGTTATGATATCATATATGGTTCATATATGACTTTATATTACCCGTTCTTTTTTCAATTCATGTTAATGTAGCATTTTGGGTAAAATCGATTCATTTATTGTCCGTGATTTGACTTTTAATTATTCATATGAATACTTAGACCATGATTAAATATTTCAAGAATATAAAACATTATTTATATATAATATATATTCAGAATGTACATATATATAATAGATCGATAAATTGAATTAAATACACCGTTCATGGAGACAGTAGGTCGTACGTATGCATGAACGCTATTTTCGTTTCCTTATTGAGTATAATGGAATTAAGTAGATGAAATACATATATATAAACATAAATCCAGTATCTTTATAATGTCATATATTTCATTATTATTTCTTATATATACTTTATAATCATTCTTTAATGGTTAACATGGAGAATGAATCTCATCACGTCGTGGAGACGGTAGTCCGTACTTACGCACGAGCAATGATATCATTTCCATAATTATTGAATTGAATTGGAGTGGATGATAAAATATATCAGAATCATTATTATGTTATAATCACTATGTATATTCATTCTTTACACTATAATACCCATCCAAGTAAGGTGGTATTGGAAAAACAGATTACACCACGGCGTGGAGATAGTATTCTGTACGTACGCATGCACAGTGATTTCATTTTCCGTTGGATGGATTGAAGGTGAAATGGGGTTGTTTCATACTTATAATAACATATCAGTATATGAGCGATACTGATTTTATTACTTCACAATGATACAAATAAATAAGAAGAAGTGGAAGAAAAATAAAGTTGAAAGAATCAGTAACGGACTTTACCTCTTCTTTGAAGCGCCTCTTTGAGACCCCCTCTTAGGGCACTCAAATTAGTCTTTGAAGAAGACCAGGAAATCTAAGATGTTTCTAGGGAAGTGGAGAAGAGAATTTGTCATGGGTTGGCCGAGCACGAAGGCTCAAAGTTGTGTGAGGAAGAGAGGGAGGAGGTACCCTTTTATGAGGGAGAGGAGGGGCACCTTTGAAAAAACTAGAAATATTATTTAATTATAAAGTCATATTCGGTTTTAAATAGGTCCACATTGATTTATTTCAAAGATTAGGTGGTTATGGGTCGAAATCCTCTCATACAATAGAATTTGGAAAGTTTATGTTACTATTTTAACCTTATCATTTAGATTTAACTTTAAGTTATATAATTTTACTTTTACCGTGTCTTTTGTTTCTTACACTATAAGGGTAATAAACATACTATAACAAGCCAAAAGAACCCCAAGTTGTTTATTATTAATATATATAACCGTATCTAAGCCATTTGGCCGAAAATTTTATTTTTAGGAATAAAATAACAATCAATAATATAATATTGTTTTAAAAAACTATTTTATGTCAATTTTGAAACTATTTAGTAATTGATTTTTGTGAAAATCATAACAGAATTATTACTTCAAAGAAAGTTCATGAAATCACTACTAACATGTTATATTAACCTATAAAAGTAGTGTAATGCATAAAAAGTCTCAAATTAAATTTATTTGGGTATTTATAACATCAATTATGTCAATATTTCATTAATAAGATAATTACTGCATCATCTTTGTCTCATAAATAAATTAAATTATTTAATGTCTAAAAATTACAAATAAAATACCATTATATAGGAAACCATTTTATCTTTCTAATGAATATTTATAGTCTAATTTTTCTTATGTATAACCCTATATTAAAAATTATTTACTTATTAAACATTGATTTTAACTATTTTAACCCTTCTTTAAATAATTTAATAATAAATGTCCCAATCTAATCCAAGTGGGTCTAAATGGCCATATGTCATTTCTAAGTTTGTTTTTGGTCGAATTAAACTTATCCAATAGAATTAATACATGTGTTACGGTAATAATAATATCATTGTTATCCTTAATTACCCTATTTACTTTTAACCGTTTTAAATAAAAGTAAAAAGTTACTATTCACCAAAAATTATTTTTATCTCATTGAACCACATTTTACTTATTGAAATCAACCATGTCTCTCAGACTTTTGAAATTCCACTCACAAAAGTGGTAAAATTATGTTTTTTGTAAATTTGCAAATTCTCCTAGGAGGTGGGTAAAATACGGTGAAAAGTTCAATAAAATTTTTATATATCTAAAATAATTATAAAATTACTCCAATGAATTACATTGAACTAATATAGGTATTATGTATCAATTTTTACATAAAATAAATTTAAATAAAATAAATAATTATTTAAATAAAAAATCGGTTTTTAAATAGTAACCCACTGTTTTCACAATTCATCAAAAATTGAAAGTTTCCAGAAAAATACCAAAAATTCACCCTAGGCTAATTTTGATATTTCGAATCCAAAAATGAAGTCCATTTTGAAAAATAAAATTTACAAAATTTCAAAAGGTGGTTATTACTATTCATAATGGCTAGTTTTAATAATATTTTAATAGCATATCGTTGTTTATTGAAACTCGGTATTGTGTACGACGCAAGCTATCAAGGAAGTTCGCGATTACGTGTAAAGTAGACCAAGCTAGTGTTGTGTGTAGTGAAAGATTCCTTTGATGATTTATATAAAATAAAAACAAAATATCTCTTATAAAAGTCTTGGGTGTTACATCCGAGGGACCAATTTATCTATGTACCGACTTCTAATTATTCCAAAATTTCATATCTCACTTCCACTAGGATATTTGGGGGAACAACTTTTCACAAATTTTATACTATAGATCTCATCAACTACTATCTTAATAAAACTTTTTTGACATTACTCCAATTTCATATATTTCATAATGGTTTTAAACATCTCATTTATTTCTTGTACATGGTTCGGATATATCAGCTTCCTCTCTCCAACTTCATAACATTATGTTGAAGTCCCACATCACTTACAATAAATATATTTATGTGGTTCTATCTGTAATAATTTAAATTTGAGAAATTTATTGTGGGAGGTGTTGATCCAAATATCTTTATAAATACACTAAAAAATATATCATCATATCCTATAGAATTTTAATGGTAATTCAAAATAGACCATCTATTTGAAGATGTCAATAAGTGGTAAAATACCTAACTATATATAATTATTTTTAAATAATTATCTTGATCCTCAAGGTAAAACATAGATCCTGATCATAAATAGCGGATATTGGTAATAAATATTTCATCACCAGTTACCTTATGTTTATTGTGGAGAGTTAGTTGATGTGGAAACCATCTTTGATTGAAATAAAAACCACTTACATCATAAGTTTATTTTCTATAACCAAAATAACATTGCAGCCTTTAATAAGTTTTGGTAGTCTTTTGATGAAATCAATGGTTATTTTTTCTTATTTCCATGTTAGTATGTAAATTTATTGAAATATTCCATTATATTTTTTTCATTCAATATTAAATTCCTAGCATAAGAAGCATCTAGATAAGTATTTTGAAATTTCTCCCTTTATGATATCCAACCAGATATTTGTTTAGGTCTCTATAAATATTTATACATCCAAGATGAATAGAGAAGTTTGATCTTTGTTAATCATCCAAAATTTCATTCTTAAAATACTATTTATTATGGGACATATATCCAAGATCCAAACCATATAAATCCATATTTATCAACATTGAAATATAGAATGTTTGTTACCTTTTTTGATATCACTATATCATTTTTGGAAAACATTTATCTTTCATGAATGGATGGTTAGGAAATAATTTGGGAAAGATATGATTTATCACCTTCTATTATGACTTGAAAACCCATCCTTTCAAAATCCATGAGCTATGTGTCCTTTTCCATCCTCATCATGGATATTGTAGCATGTTCTTTTTTTTCTCAAAGCAACAGCAACCTTATTTTCAATTCATGGTAATTAATGTATAGATCCACCATAGACTTTTATTAATTCCAAACATCTCTTATTGTTCATATTTAACTCATTATATGTGAATATATATTAATACCTCTTGCAATATATATATATATGATAGTTTTCCCCATAGAGATAATGTTTCCAAATATTTAATTCAATGATCACTTCCACTATATCCAAATATTTAGTTGGGTAATTTTTTTCATAATTTCCTAATTGGAATGCAACATAAGTAATTGCATTATTATTCTATATGAGGACACAAACCTAAACCTTTTTCAATTAATATCATTTTATTACAAACTCTTCCCCACTCCAGGGTATGTAAGTGCATGAGTGCTGACCAAACTATTTTATAGTTTGTTGAAGCATTATTCTCGTTGATCTATCCAAAGAAACTATACACTTTTATATGATAAGGTGGTTAGTGGAATTGATTTCCTTGAAAAATTTCACAAAAATCATTGATAATACCCTTTTAACCTAATAAAATTACAGATCCTTATTATTATGGTTTGTTCTTGAAATTTATTAATTAATTCCATCTATGATGGATCAAGGAATATGACCTTTCTTATGATTACATATCCTAAGAGTAATAAATTATACTTCCAGAAATCTCACTTTCTAAATTTAGTTTATAGATTCTCTTTTATCCTGTTCTCTAACACAATAATAATATGATATTCATGATCTTTCTTACATATAGAGTATATAAAACTATCATCTATAAAAAAAATAAAAAATGTATCAAGGTAGTATCAAATGATGCTATAAATTATATCCATAAATTTGAATGGATAATTAAAAAATTTGAATGGAATATTTGATTCCCTCTCTGTCATAGGAATGTTTAATTTTGAGATTCATCAATATATTTTGAGGTTATGGAGGTTTTATTTAGTCTATGGTCAAAATATGGAGTTTTATAAGAAATAGTCTAGGTGAAAAGTTTATGAGCATGGTTTATCATACCATGTGTTATCCATGAGATATAGGTATTTAAGATCCAATGGTGTCTTTCACCGTTTGGGTATGGTTTTTAAAAAATATGTGAGTCTCCAAAGAAACCATATAGATGTTTATGTTTTATTCCAAAAGTTATCAGATGGCTTGAGAATTGTTTTGTCAACTGTATGACCATATCTTGGAAACCATGTGACTTATTTTTCATAGGATTGAGGCTACAACATGGTTGGTTCAAAATTTGTTAAACCGTATGGCCTACTCATATAACCAGATCAGAACATCTTAAAATTAAAATTTACCCAGATTATATTGGTCATTTTACCCAATAATCCTCTTCAAAATTTTTCATTAACTCAAACAGACCCCTCTATGATGTGCAAGAGGACACACCTCTAGATTCCTTAGTTATCCTTGATCATTTTTTGTGGATCTCATTATGGTTTGTTCAATTTTTCCCATTTCCATATATTGTATATATATATATATCCTCTTGATCTCCCTTACCCTTGTCATGTAGTAACTCTAATGGGTTGTTTTTTATTATTTATAAGGTTTTATAGTAAATTTTTGGTGTTTCTCTTGGATTATGGTTTTCATTGATCTATTCACTTTATTTCCATCACTTATTTTAAAGGCAAAAATTTTCTCTTTGATCATGATGTAGGTGTCTCTAAACAATAAAATTTTAGTGGCATGATTTTAATTATAATGGATGCCTTGAGTTTCAATTTATGAAATTGATTATTTGGAATCCTTGATATGTGAATTTGTTTTATTGTGATATAATGTTTTTACAAAAATTATTATTTTTAAAATATTTTGATCCACATGATATTATTGATTGAATGCCTCAAATATGAATTTTACTCCAAAATAGTTTTTCATGCATCTTAATTGAATTAATTTCCTTGTAAAATGTATTTTAAATATGAATTTGATTTCTTAAATGCGATTAGGTTTAAGAACACATCAAGAAAAAAATACAAGTGTTGGGAAAAACTAAACATTGAAAATTCATAGTAAAGTTAACTATCACGAGGGGAGGTCCTCATGATGCCATAGTTGCTATTTGGTATCCTTTACAAGGAACCTAGGTTATTTAACTATGGTCTTGACTTTTGTTGGCTACCGTTCCATAGTTATTTGAGTTTTTACACCTAGGTATTGTGATTTCCCCCTTGGTTATGTTTAGATAAAATACATTGGTATATATTTTATATTTTATTGAATATTGATATATGGATGCATAATACCTTGGTTATATTCAATGATTATACCTTATTTATTGTTTTTAATATTCTTTAGGTTTATTAAATATGGAAAAAATTTTAAAAATTAAACCAAAGGATGTTTTGAATGGAATGTTTTTTAATATAAATTATTTATATATAAAATGTTTTACAAAACACTTTTTCTATATGAAAACTGAAAAACTAATGTAGATGGAAATTTTATATATTCCTTGATGGTATCCTAATGATATATAGTTATTATTCCTAAATTTTTTACAGTGGGTATTTATGTCCTTGGTTTTATGGGATATAGGTAAAGGTAAGAGATCCATGTAGAGGAAATATCTTCTTCCTCTTGATTCTTATCTGGTGGGTTGGAAAAGTGGTGACACACTGTTACATGGAGATAAACCCATGGTTTATTTTGTGTGTCATGTTGTTAATAGTATTTCTTGTTGTTCATTGTTCCATTTTTATCCAGTTATTAGATGTTATCCATTTGTTTTGGTTGTTTGACATAGGATATGTTCTGGGGATCTTATATTTTAATATATTGTTTTCATCCTATCATATGTGTGTTTGGGGTGGAAATCATTCCCATTATTTATAATACCATGGTGTTTTTCATCATCTAATGGTGATGAAGAACACACTTCGAGCCTTGTGCCAAGGATATTTGGGTGACATTGTGGGTTGATTCGTGTTGAACTGTTACAAATTGGTATTAGAGGGCTAGATGATCATGATATATTGAGATCTTACTTATGTATATACCCTCTTCTATCTAAAGTATGTTGATAAAAAAGATATTTTATTTCCAAAACTCTAGAGGTTACACTGGAGTGTGAATTACCAGCTCATTTTAATGATATTACTTGAGTGACCATGGGAAGACTAGGGTTATGTAGTATCCTTTTTATAGTTTTATTTTCATGAATTATATTCTCTAAATTTTCTATATAATAAGAGAATCAAATTTTGTTCTTGATGGTTTTATCCAAATATTTTATAGATTATGTATCCTCTAGGAAAAATACTCTATGATAATAATTAGGGATTTATATGGTAATCTCCAAAATAAAATCCTCTATTTAACTCATTTTTTGTGTAAAATATGTTAATAATAAAATAGTCATTGGGCCAAGTCACTAATATTGAACAAGAACTGACGGTGGTACATGATTTGGAATTTACTTAGCATCATCTACTTATCATTTGTGGTGATAAGGTACCCCTAGAATAAGGGGAATGGTTCAAGGGTATTGAGAGGATTTTACAATTATAGGAAACATAAAAATAATCCACGGTTTCAATTTCCATTTATATTCTTGAAGGGGCATGAATGAAGTGGTGGTGGTCTATTTTGAAAACCAATTTGCATGAAGATATCACTTGGATTAATTTCAAGAAATCCTTCAATGACCACTTCTATCTAAATACATTGGGAGTGTTAAAGGATCAATATTTTGTTACATTTAAGTATAGAGACCATTATATCACGGAGTATAACAAATAGATTTCCTTGTTGGTACATCCTCCTTAAGAGATTTTGTCCTATGAATATCTTAAGGTACAAATATTTGTAATAGGTTTAAGGGAATATATTTGATCTAAAAATATTATCTAATGAATATGAACCTTTTTGGTTTCTTTTTTAAATGAACCTATGGCTTAGGTTTCCATAACAATGATGATATGGATCTTATAATTATCAGTGGAAGTAGGTGGTATCTAGAGTTCAATTTCTTTACCAAAAGGGCAAGTGGAGTGACCAATGTTTTGGTAGTGGTAGGAGTGTGCAATAGATGATAGGGATAATTTAGGTGGTCTGTTAACAGGATGGAAAAAAGACACTTCATACCTTATTATAATGTAGCAACCAAGGTTTTTCCCACATGTGGGAAATCTGGTCATCTTCATTATTTCTTTAATAAATCATCCTAGAATGAAATGAGGGATACACCTTCTGAAAGGGATCTCAGTTTAGATCTAATATGACAAAAGGTGTGGGATCTCAAACTCACTATAAGGATGATTATTATAATATAAAGAAATAGAAGGATGATTATGCATGTATATATGTAGTGGAATGTACACCAAAGGAGCAAGAGGCGGGATCAACTATTGTGAGTGGCATATTATATGGTTATTTTTTTATTTGATGCTAGAGAATAAAATTCCTTATATCTACCAAAATTATTAATGCACTGTGATTTTTCTCAGATCGTGTGAGTTAAATAATTACTCTTTCAACTTCCTTGGGATATAATTTAGTGTATATATTTAAATCTACTGAGTTTTGGACACTGATCACTAATAATGAGACCATAAGAGAACTTTTATATTTTTATATTGAAATACATGATTTAATTGTTTACATGGATTTTGGGATTATCTATTAATCCCAGATCAATTGTAATCATTATAGGTTCCAATTTTTTTTATGGAGTCACCCATTTCATCTAGGGTGAGTGGAATCCCAAAATGGGGAGAGAAGTTATTTTTTCTTCTAGTTCTGAGATGATCTCATTTCAGTTTTCAATGTTATTTCCTGATATTGTTGATCCATGTATTTATGGTCCTCTTCAAGTAGTGATGAGTTAGTATCCCATTGTCTTTCTAGATTATTTTTCTACGTTACCACCTGATAGTGAAATTCAGTTATCTAAAAAAATTCATTATGGGATGTGACTAACTTCTTTACCTTCATACAAAATGGGACCTAATAGTTTGAAATAATTTATTGTTACACTTTAATATATTGAGAACAAGGGATTTATTCTACCATTTTTTTCATGTTGTCCATTTCTAGTTCTCTTTTAAAAGAAGGAACAGTATAGTATTCATCTTTTGTTTGATTTCCAAAAATCCAACCAAGTGATGGTTATGATCAAATATCCCTTTCATAGGATTGATAACCTTTTTTACCATTTTAAGGGAATCAATGGTTTTTGAAAATTGGCATGAGATCATCATACAATTAGGTAAGGATCTTAGAGGAAGATATCAGTAAAATATTTTTTATCATCAGGTATTGGATTTTTGAGTATGTTTCATTGAAATTTGGATTTATTAACCATCCTATGTTTTCTTGGATTTAATAAATCAAATAATTCATCAGTTCTGGTTTTTTTTCATTTTTTCATTTTCTATAAATTTTACTTGTTTAATCTTTATTAGAGTCAGATTATGTCAGTCTTTTTAATATCACCCCTGGAATCTTAAGGGAATATCATCCTTGTGGAAATTTATCCAAATGTAAATTTTGAATTCAAGAGGTGAGATTTATGGGTCATGTGATTCTATGAAATTTGTTTCAGTGGATCCTAAAAAGATTATGGATGTGATGTCTTTGGAGAATCCCATGAATGTGTTTGTGATATAGATTTTATTGGGAATAACTAATTATTGCACCTAATTTTTTTTAGATTTATCCAAGATGTCATATCATTTGATAGATTTAACTCATAATGGTGTGAAGTTCATTTTAAATAATTAATTCTAGAAATAATTTGAGGTGTTGAAAATGATATTGAATTTAGCATAAGTGTTGATTCATCATGAGATGAATTTGGGTTATGGTTTCTATTTTGACACCTTATTTATGTGTTTATTTTGTGTTATGATATATGGGATATAGGTGGAAACTAATGTCTCTTCATAGTCACACCCTTATAAGAAGAACTACCACATGAATCATCTTGAGTTGGTTCCAGTGGTTCAAATTCATAAAACATGGAAACACTACCACATGAGATCATAAATTATAGTGTATTTATACCAATAGAGTCAAAAGTGTATATTTACTAAGATGGGTCTTAAATAAAAATAATGAATCTTGGTGGAGTACCTCCATATCTTTGATTTTGATATTTCATACACATCTAAAAAAGGGAATGTGTTCATATATTCTTTGAGGAAGAAATTATTTTCATGGGTAGTAAAGGGTTTAGAATGAGATTTGTGGTCATTGATGTTATTTCATAATATTCACTTATAAGAATAGAGAGATTTTGTACATTTATTACTAGCTTGAATAATTGTTTTGATGATCTAATTTGACATGGAAAGACAAAAGATATAGAGTTTCATCACTTTTGAGGGAATCTTTATGGTGGGGAGACTCTGGGTGAATGGTCTCATTCACTGATAGTGTTTTTCACGTCTTTGTAAAAATGTATGTTTTGATAATCAACAAATTTTTCAGAGGATGTTCACTAATATTTTTAATTAATAAGACATAGTTCTATAATGATACATCATAACATGAGACTTTATTACTTATAAATGAGAATAAGGTGATTGATTTTCATCTTTTGTATCCAGATGAATTTCAGGATAGTGAATTAAGGAATGTTAATAGTGTCATGATGGTTTACTATAATCATTACATGTTATAGTGTAAAAAATGGATGATATAGCTATGGATATATTGATAGTTCTAACTTAGACTCCTAGTGGTAAGGATATGGTATGGGGGACTATCTGTCAACTCAGACAATCTACACATTTCCTACCCATCAATGAGATCATAAAAGTAGAGGATATTTGAAACTTGTATGTGTGGGGGATTTTAAATATCCATAGTATTCTATAATATATTTTTTAAATACTAACTATAAAAAACCTGGTACGTATAAAATAATTTGTAATCATTCTGCAATTAAATAGTTAAATCCATTATAAATGTGTAATGAAATATGTGGTATTTATAAAAATTAACTAATATATTCAAATAGAATTGTAACCTCACATATGAGAGTATAAATAAAATTTATATATCTTATAGGTGAATGAATGATATATTTATATCATGTAATAAGTAAATAATGGATTGAAAATGATAAATTAAGTGTTTCTATTTTTATAAAACATAAATTCTTATATAAATTTTTTATAATTAATATAATTAATTAGAAAAGAATTTATCTTTATAAAATATATTAGTAAATTAATATTTTTTTTGTCTAATTAATATTATATAATTTTATAATAACTTAATTAATTTTTAATAGTGTCATAAAATCAGTTACAATTTTAAAATCAGTATTTTTTGATTAAATGATTATTTCAATAAAAAACTTAAATTTATCGCATTTAGAAAATCTTTTTCATAAAAATAGATCATTTTTTAATTATACACATTGAAAAAATCTTATGGTTAATTTTTGGTATTTTTCTAAAATACTTAAATTTTTTGTGAATAGTATAATACGACATATATACCTTATAAGTTAAAAACACTATTCCTTGATTAATTGCTGATGTAATCATCTTAATCTCAAGATCCAATTAATTATTTAAATATATTTAGTGATATTGATATAACTATTCACAATCATGATCCAAAATAACAATTTAATGAATAAAATAATAGGAAAACACCCCTCTCCACCCCTATAAATACCACCCTCATCACCTCTTATCCTCAGACCTACAAATACATTATGCTAGTCTAAATTCTTCTAAATAATTTGACCTCTCTTCTGGCCCACTTCCAAGATCCTTTTTTCTCATCAAAATACCAAATCCAATTTCACTATGGAGGTTCTCAAGGAGGATAATTCAAGAGGTAAAATCCTTATTCATTTTCTTTTATTTTATTTTTAATTTATTTTCTTTTATCATTATCTCCTAAACTACATCATACAAAGTGGAATGATTACTCCATTATATTACATATAGTATAATGTTATTGTGTTAATGGAATATCCATCATTAAACTTTATTTATTCTCCTCTTATTCTAGAAAATGAAAGCATTGTCTTTGACATGTTGATACAACGCCTTCATGGCCATCAAATTTTCATTTTACCTTACCACCTTCTAGGATGGACATAAAACAATTATTATTGTTAACAAATATTTTAATATGTATATTATATCTTGTTTAATTTTCTATAACTAATTTATATACATAACATTAAATAAAATAAAACTATTTTATGATGATTGAAAAAAAACGCCAAAATTAACCAAACCTTTATCATTATTTTTTATCTAAAGAATCATACTCATATTAGGAAAAAAAATTATACATGGAATCATTTAGAATTATGGAAACATATTAAAACAATTTAATTCTTATTATTGATTTTTTCTTCCTTTTGATAAGAAAATCCATAATGAATCAACCATGGAAACCATATAATAATTCCCAAAAAACAACAAAAATAACATAATATGATAAATAACTGGGTGTAAAGATGTTATAAAAAGATAATATGTTTTTTTATAAATATTAATATAGATATATAGAAAATTTATCACAATCTTTAAACAATTATATAAGAGGTTTGAATTTTTTTTAAGAAAGTTAAACCTGAGGTAAGAGGCTTTTATGTAGAACCCACTTTTAATTTCAATTTTTAAAAAATTAAAAAGTAAATTTATTTATATATATTCCATGTTAGAATTTCCTAATTTCATGATGATTTAATTTTTTAATATATTATTTACAAGATTACATTTTTATTTTCAAATAAAGTGTTTTCTTTTGTATGTACGTAGTATTCGTTTAATATGTGATTCTTTCAACGAATGATTTTTATGATGCAAGTATTATTATTTATTGATTATGTTATGGTTATTAGGAATTTTTTATGATTACATGAGGGTCTATGATATCCCCCCATTAAATTTGGTATGTTTATGTTGGAAGTTAACCTTAATATTTATTCAAAGTTTAACTGCGATGGTTACTTCATAAGGCTGCCTTGAGGGTTACATTATAAGGTATCCATGAATATTACAATAATATGTAACTATGGTAAGAAAATGATTCCCCAAGTAACCTAATTAGTTTATTTATGATTTATATGTTTTATTGTAATCTCATGTTTTCTAAAAAATATTAATATAATACTTATATGGTTGTAGCTATATATTCATGAAAAAGATTTCATATGTCTAACCTTATTCATATTTACCTTATTGACCTTTTTAACTCATCCCATGTTTGAAAATACTTTTCAAAGGGATTACGGATTGTTAGGATAAAATAAAAATCCAAGAAGATCTTCATGAAGAGTTTTCATGAAAATAATTAATTTTTTATTTAAAACAATTTCATTATAGTAGAAATGGACACTATTTTAATAGAATATACTTTTTATTATTGTTTGTTGTTATGTATTAATTATCTAATAATTATCTAAAACAATAAACTACAAAGAACTTTGGGAATTTAATAATATTTTTCTTGGTGAAATGACTTGATTTTGAAATGTTTATGGTTGGGTCCTTATATTGTTATCATAACACAGTTTAGATAAGTGTAGGGGATAATATGACATTAATAGAATACAATTAATAATTATTTTCCTTTATGGTTATTTTGAAATTATATAGAATTTGAATATTACCATGTTTTTTATCTAAGAAATGTATATTCCAAATTATTTTCTAAATAATAAATAGTGATGCTGATGTTGGAAAGAAGAGAGAGGATGATATCTTTCTAAACCTGTAACCTAGAAAAGTTCGAATTGGAACCAAATAGTTTTTAAAAATAATGGCTCAGTTGACGTAGGAAATAAAATGAGGTGGAATCCATTAAAGAGAATAACTAGTGATACCAAAAAGGAAAATTATTATATCATAACATTTTATGAGGCAATAACCTTTCCCTTTTAGTTTATATTCTGACCTGGTGGGGGATATAGTGTGGATTAAATCCCATTAAAGGATATTTTATTTCTTAGGGAATTCAGATAATCAAATGTTTTGTCTTATTTTTTATCATTCTAAAGGTGAAGCCAACTAGTGGTGGCCAATAGTCATGAGTATTTGGGAAATAAAAGTGATTGATTCCTTGTAATGAGATGAATTTAAGAATCATTCCCATAAAAAATAATTTGATATGGTGGTTTGACATAGGATAGAGAAGAAATTAAACGAATTGAATCTAAAGGAGGAATATTTAGTGGTCGAGTTTGAACAAAAAACACACAGTTTTAAAGGTACACTCCAAATATTATTCTGTATCTTGATTATGAAATCAATCATGTTTAATATAGATTTAATCCATGATACAGAAGGGCATTGACTTCCTATTGAATTCAAAAGTATTAATAAACTTGTTCGATGTACTGAGAGGGTAGAGATGGAGTTTGAAAATGATCATTTTTACTTTGAAAACAAGTTGAAGAAAAATTTTATATGGAAATCAATGTGTAAGAATCAATTTGATAAATCTGAAGGTAATAAAGTATAGTTTCCAGTTTGTGGAAAGTGTAGTGAAAATCACCATGGGTGATTCCTTAACAAATATGGGAAGTTTTTATGATGTGGTAAGTTTAGATACATTGCCTGAATTTGTAATGAAAAAGAACATATTGTTAGAAGTTTTATTTCTGATAAGAAAATTGTAAAGTGTTTTAAATCTGGTGAGATGGGGAATTATGCACATACCTTCTAAAATAAGGACCTTAATGGTTGTAAGTAGCATGAAATTAAGAAGAATAGTGCAGTTAACTCCTTTGATACTACTTCAGTAGATATTGGGCCATTTAATGATCTGGTATCAGGTACTAAAAATAAGATGGGTTAATTCTTTAGTTTTGGATCTACCTTGTTGAAATGGATATTTATTCAATTATAGTTAATTTTCATTGAAGGGACATGGTTGTATTTTTATATATAATGATCAGGTAATATCTTATGCTTCATGACAATAGAAACCTCATGAGTAATATTATCCCACACATGATCTGGAATTAGAAGATATATTTTTTTCTTTACAAAATTGGATCCATAATTTATATTAATATAAATGTCAAATTTACACTAACTATAAATGTTTAAAGTATATATTTAATAATAAGGAATTGAACATGAGGAAGAGAAGATTTCTTGAAAGGAAAATGATTGCATGATCAATTACCATCAAGAAAAAGAGAACATAGTGAAAAATGCATTGACTCAAAAACATCATGCATCATAACCATGTTATTTGTGGAATATGAACCATTGATTAATGAATTAATGAATTTTTTCATAGAAATTGTGGGAGTATGAGATTTCTCAATTTTTTTGTGTGTCAGTATAGTAATCACTATCAGAGATAATATAGTAAGCTTAGAAATAATACTGTGAGTTATAAAAATGGTATAATTGGATAAAAAGGGTATGTTTGTTGAATTTGACATAGATAAAGATTCTGTTTTTAGATTTGTTAAGAGATTATGTGTGCCTTATGATTCACAATTTAAGAAAGAGTTATTATGTAAAAATCATTGAATACTTTTTTCAGTTCATCCTGTTAGCAATAAGATGTATAGAGACCTGTGAGAGTATTACAGTTAGGATTGGATAAAAAATATATTGCTTATTTTTTCATGAAATGTTTTACTTTTCAACATGTTAAGTAAGTGAGGAAACTAATAAAGAGGATGCTTCATCATTTTCTAGTACCAGAGTTGAAACAGGAAAATATATCCATGGATTTTGTGGTGGGACTACCAATGAATTATAAATGTAACAATATGATTTGGTTTATTATTGAACTATTGATTGAATCTATACATTTTCGTCATATTCTGGATACCAGGTCTATAGATCAGCATTCTTGGTTATATCTCAAAGAGATATCCATGTTACAAGGATTGACTCTCCCCATTTTATCTAACAGTGATCCTAGGTTCACTTTTAACTTTTGGAAATATCTTTAGAAGTTCTTTGGAACAAAATTAAATTTTTTCATTTCCTTTCATCCCCTATCTGATGGATAGACTGAGTGAACAATTAAGACCTTAGAAGACATGCTACATTATTCTTTAATGGATTAATAGGGATGTTGGGATCATCATATTTATTTAGTTTTGTTTTTATATAATAACAATTTTAATTCTAGTAAAACGATGGAACCATTTGAGAAATTATATGGAATATAGTATCGAACTTCAATATTTTATAATAAAGTTAGGGAAAAGAATTTTATGGGACTATAATTATTATAAGATGTTACAAATAAAGTAAATATTATCTAGTAACATATGATGACAGATCATAGAAGGTAGAAAAGTTATGTAGATAATCGGATGAAGGATATTTCTTTCGAGATAGGTGATCATATATTTCTCAAAGTTTCTCCATGGAAAAGTGTGATTCATTTTAGTAATAAGGGAAATCTGAGTCCACAGTTCATCACGTCTTATGAAAAATTGGATGATTATGGGTGAGTTTTCTACCAACTCGTTCTGCCACAAAGTTTGACCCAAGTAAATAATGATTTTTCATGTTTTGATGATAAGAAAGTATGTTCCAGATTCAAATCCTGTTCCGAGCCCTGATATTTTTTAGTTAGAAGATAACCATTCATATGAGTTGTTTCCGACACATTCATCGAGGCACGCACACATCCGTCACACAGAGGATGTGTGACTGTTACCCCGCATTCCCGCTTTCCAACGGCAGGCGGCATCTGCTTCATATTAAGGGATGTCTGCTCCATGATCAAAACAGGATTATGGGATGATGGTACTTCCTCCTATGGATTCCTCGTCGGAGCTCATCACCTAGTCCAGGTCTCCCTCATAGATTTAATACGGTTTACGTGAAACTCTTCCCAGCGCCATATCTTCATCGACACTAGTTAATTACAATGCTTCTGTAAGGACATTCCAAGGGGTCTGCTCAGGGCAGCAACCTTCGGTTAGGGGAGTAGTCACATTGGGTATCACCGGCGTATCTAGACGCTAGGGAATTGGCCTGTCTGTCTTTTGTTTTAACACCCCAAGCTTCCACGGTACGCTTCTCTTTGAATAATGTGATAACATGTGTTGTACGCAACATCGAGTTCTAACAGACCAAAACCAATCAAACTAGATGTTATGAATAGTAATACATACTTTTTGAAATTATATATATTTTATATTTCAAAATGGACTTCAATTTTGGATTCAGAATATCGAAATTATCCTAAGTTGAATTTTTGGTATTTTTCTGAGTACTTCCAATTTTTATAAATAGTGAAAAATACTTAAAAAAAACTTTTTTAATCAAAATAATTTATAGTGATAGAATATATTATTTAGTGGTTTTAAAGTATAATTAGAATATATTTTTACCATTTAATCCAATGGTGTTCATTAGAATTAATTTCACTTTGAAATTGGACATAAACAATTGTCAATCTTTTGATATATATTGCTTCCTAAAAACAAGCTATTTGTTGTAACAGTGGGAATTAATTATAAAAATAATTACTGCAACTTATATGTTTTGAATTCAGAATATCAATTATAGCTTAGTAAAATGTGGTTCAATGAGATGAAAATAATTTTCAGTGAATAGTAACTTTTTTCTTTTATTTACCACGGTTAAAAGTAAATAGGGGAGTTAAGGATAAAAATGATATCATTATTACACTAAAACATGTTATAATTATATTGGAGAAGTGTATATTGACCTAAAACAACCTTAGGAATAAAATATTATCATTTAGGTCTACTTGGATTAGATTAGGACATGTATTATTATTTAATTCAAAGAAGAGTTAAAAGAGTTAAAATCAATGTTTATTTAGTAAAACATTTTTAATATAGGGATATACATAAGATAAATTCGATTCTATATATTCATTAGAAAGATACAAAGATTTAATACATAATGATATTTTATTTATAATTTTTAGACATTATATAATTTAATTTATTTATGACACAACGATTATGAATTAATTACTATAATAGTGAAACATTAAAATAATTGATATTATAAATACCCAAATAAATATAATTTGATACTTTTTATGAATTAAACTAATTTTATAAGTTAATATGACATGTTAATATTGACTTAATGAACTTTTTTCGAAGTAATCATTCTGTTATGATTTTCACAAAAATCAATTATTGAATAGTGTAAAAATTGACAAGAAAGAGTTTTTAAAACAAATATTATATTATTAATTGATATTAAGTTCCTAAAAATCTAAAGTTCGTCCAAACGACTTATATCATCATAGGGGAATCATTAATGGACCAATTGGGGGTCTCTTGGATGTATATAGTAAGTTTATTAACCATATAATATAAAAATACAAAGAGACATTGTAAAAGTGAAAGTAATTAACTAGGAGTTAATACTTAAGGATAAGGTTAATATTGTAACCCAAACCTATCTAAATTCCATTGGTTGAGTGGTTTTCGACCCATCCCCACCTTAACCTTTAAATAATCGACTTTAGAGTCATTAAAAACTTAATTTGAATTTATTATAAATAATATTTCTAGCTTTTCCAAAGGTGCCCCTCACCCCTCTTATAAAAGGGAACTCCCCCTTCTCATTACCTCACACCTTCAAAGCATTTTGGTCCAGCCAAACTCTACCCAAATACTCTCTCAACTTCCCTAAATTCATTATAGAGGCCTTCTTTTAGTCATAAAGCCAACTTAAGGAGCCCTTTTGATCCAATCATAAGGAAGAACCCGAAGAAGAGGTAATGTTTTCACCACCCTTTTTCAAATTCATTTCTTCTTGAACTTCTTATTTCTTTGTTATTCCCATTATAAAATAATGAATCTAGTATATCCAATATACGGTAATATTATTATAAATATGGTACAACCATATTCAGTATTCTATCCATCCTTTGAATAACATGTCACCATATGTGCGTATGTACGACTTACCCTCTCCACGCCGTGGTGTAATTGTTATTCAATAAATTATTATTTGGATGGTTATAATAATGATGTGTAATTCATGTAAACACTAGTGCAGAAAACATTTTTTACGTCGGTTATTTTTCATTATTTACGTCGGTTTTTAGGCGACGTTAATACGGATGACATTATAAATAACGTTTTTTACGTCGGTTATTTAAAACCCGACGTAACATCCCTAACATCACGGTGTTTATCACGTCAGTTCATTAATAACCAACATGCTAAATATGCGCGGGGGGGGGGGGGTTTATCACGTCGGTTATTTCTAAACCGACGTGATAAAACGCCTGGGATATCATTTAGCACGTCGGTTCTCGAAATAACCGACGTGATTAACCCTTCCCCGGGCCTATTATCACGTTGGTTTCTTAAATAACCGACGTGATAAAAAGGCCTGGGAAACGTTTTAGCACGTCGGTTATCCAATAACCGATGTGGTAAATCGATTCCCAGGCCTTTTAGCAGGTCGGTTATATTAAGAACCGACGTGATAAAAGGCCCGAGCACGGTTTATCACGTCGGTTCTCGAAAAAACCGACGTGATAAACCCCTACCGATTTATTTACCACGTCGGTTATTTAATAACCGACGTGAAGGTGATATTTTTTTTTAAAATAACTGCACTGCTCTCACCAAAAAGCAACCAGAAACCAAACAACAAAAATAACCATGCCAGCCCTCCCCCAAGCCCCAACTGAACCCCACCCTCATCTATACCCACCTAACAACCTGGCCAGCCCTCCCCCACCACATTGGAGCCCCACCACAACCCTTGGACACCCCCACCCCTTGGACAGCCCCCCCACCCTCATTTACACCCCCACGACCCCTAGTACAGCCTCAAACACCCATTGGACACCCCTCCCATGTCCCTTGGACACCCCCACCCCTTGGACACCCCCCACCCCTTGGACAGCCCCCCCACCCTCATTTACACCCCCAAGACCCCTAGTACAGCCTCAAACACCAATTGGACACCCCCCCACACCTTGACAGCCCTCCCAGACCCCCTGGACACCCCCCCCCCCCCGACCCCTGGACACCCCCCGAGCCCTTGGACAGCCCCAAACACCCCTTGGACACCCCTCCCATATCCATTGGACACCCCCCACCCCTTGGACAGCCCCCCACCCTCATTTACACCCAACCGGCCCCTTGGACAGAACTCTCAGACACCTTGGACACCACTCCCATATCCCTTGGACACCCCCCCACCCCTTGGACACGCCCCCACCCCTTCGACAGCCCCCCACCCTCATTTACACCCCCCAAACACTAGGACAGCCCCAAACACCCCTTGGACACCCCTCCCATATCCCTTGGACACCCCCGCACCCCTTGGACAGCCCCCCCACCCCCTGGACACCCCCCCGACCCCTTGGAAACCCCCCCCCCCCCCCCGACCCCTTGGAAACCCCCCCATCCCCTTGGACAGCCCCAAACACCCCATGGACACCCCTCCTATATCCCTTGGACACCCCCCCCCCCCACCACTTGGACACCCCCCCACCCCTTGGACAGCCCCCCCCCCCCCCCCCACCCTCATTTACACCCAACCGACCCCTTGGATAGCCCCAAACACACCTTGGACACCCCTCCCATATCCCTTGGACACCCCCACCCCTTGGACACCCCCCACCCTCATTTACACCCCCCCCCCCCCGACCCCTAGGACAGCCCCAAACACACCTTGGACACCCCTCCCATATCCCTTGGACACCCCCCAAACACCCACCCACCCCCTTGGAACCTCTCCCCCCATACCAAAATCCTGACCAGAAAAACCATCAACAGTAGACCAAAACAAGAAGTAGAGAAAAATTAAACATTCACTTATATAACATTCAAAACTTACACTGTCAACTTCAAAAAAAACTAAATCCAACCAAAACGACTACGAAATACACAATTACATTGATAATATTCAAAATTACATTTTACATTACAAACAACTAAAAGTCAATCAAACCTGTAAAATAATTTGACCACTCCACTTGTAAGTGTTTGATATCTTAAGCAGTAAAGGGTTGAGGGTCATCAAAAAGCTACAAAGGAAAAGGATAGTAGTCAACGTGTATAATGAATAAATCAAATTGAAATATTATGAGAAAGAGGAAATCTTACCAGGTCAAAACTCAGAACTGTCCCAGTTGTTATTATTTCATACATAAATCTTAACTGTAATATCCGCATTCGATGATGCCTTGTTGCTCATGACATTTCTGTTTTAATGAGTGTAAATTCAATATATTATTTTTATGTAATAAATCAAAATGTACAAATTATAAATGTATATTTACCTTCGCATGTACATATTTGATCTTGAAATTCCATTTCTTTGCGCTTTTTCGAAAGTGGACCATTCCCTATTAGAAAATAATACGAATGGGGTAAATTTAAAATTCATTATAATATATAAAACTATTGTGAAATTGAAACTTACGTTTCCAATATATTCTTAAAACTTTCTCGCACATCATCATGGAGAGAGCATATCCAATAAAGTGCTTTCTCCCTAGGGAAAAAAACCCCTAACATCCAATGATCCCTGATAAAAGGAAATTTAACGTTAGTGGTTTTTTATGTTAAAAGATAATTAACTCTTTGAGAGGGATGTGTTTCATACCTCTCACAAAAAGGCATCATCCAACACTATGTGATTACATTCTTTTCAAATCTATCAGCAATATAAATCATTCTTCGTTCCTCATCCAATGCACATGCTTCAGGGGAAATCAATTGTGGGTCGACGAATCCATATACATCTGTCAGCTCATTCCTCTCACAAATTTTATACAGATACCTAATACAAAGCAGACATAAGTATACATTTTTAATAAATATAACGCAAGGAAAAGGTGTTAAGACTTACATGATAAAAATTTCCACCACGTTGATGCCCAACTTATCTCCAGTGACAAACTCCATGATATCAGTTTTCATAATCCCCACACTTAGTTCACGTCCACAGACATGAGCTTCCATTGTAAAGTCATAATGATCCGCCAACAAATTTGAATATCTTGACAATTTGTCAAGACTGCTAGTATCTGCATCTGATGTCATAGCTATCTGTCTTTGTTGTTGTCTATACAGTATTTCTTTACCTTTGAAGTATTCCTGTAAAAATAAATTGAAAAATATATTAGTTTTCAAATGATAAAACATTAATAAAAATATAAAATAAAAGATATAACATCCATACCTCTATGGTAATGAGTCGAAGAAGTCTGGATGGCCAAAGTAAAAAATGGCCGATACTATGTCCAACTGTCGTCACCTCATCTGTAGGTAATGGTATCCGAGCTGATCTATCTATAATATCCTGTACAGTGACCCTCTGATTCTCTACCTCTAACTGTTGATGATGAACTGTATTTCCTATACAATATACCATCCCATATGCAACTATATGATGTTGATGATCATCAACATACAACTCACAATAATTAGGTAGCTGCAGCGGAGGAGGAGGATCAAAAATGGGGTCCGCAGGCTGAGGTGGGGGAGTGGGAGCTACTGGGAGAGGTGGAGTGGGAGCTGCACCCTGAAATTGTCTTTGCAAGTCTGCAAACATAAACTGCACCGATGCTCTAATCTTGTCCTCCATTGTCGCATTAATATTATGGACTTCAGCCTCCAAGGATTCTATTTTTTTATAAACTCCCTCAACGTTAGAAGTTGAGGAACGTGGCAACACTTTTCTTACCGATACACCTGCCGGATATCCTCTTACACGGCCAGGATGTTCGGGCTTTCCCAATGCCACATATAAAATATCTTCCCTCCCATATGGTTTAAATGTCCCCTGTGAACTCTGCTCCTCAAGAGAGTCCTGTAATAATTAATTGAACATTTCTATAATGATTGGAAATATATGATGAAAATAGTAAACTTAAATTAATAAAATAGATATCTTACAATCCTCTCAACTACGAGTCTCGATTCTTCTGAAAGATATTGTCCTTTTTTGCCCTTCCGAGCTCTTTTCCATTTCTCATGTCTAGATGGAGGGGATGGAGGGGCCACCTCTCCAGAGCTTGAAGACTTAGCTCTTAGTTGTTGAAATTTTTCTGCCATCATTTGTTCTTCCAATAATGCATACCCTCCCCGAGCTAAACTATGAGGGTATACATTTTTAGATTGGATCTCTTGATGAGCTTTCCTTCTTTGCTGTAAATTAAGAATAAGTAATCATTAACAAAACAATAATAAGATCATTTATATAAGAAAGCTTATAAAAGTTTACATTGCCCTTACCAAAAATGATTCTTTTCTTCTACTTTCAAAAAATTGTCTCCATGTGTCTTCATCTATAAAAGGATATATACGACATGGATTCTCACGACTCCTATGACCATAAATGAAATCAGATGAGAGGGTTGATTTAAAATCCCTCCATCTCCTAGCAGCCAACGATAAGCATTTCTTCCTGACTCCTCCAGTGTCAGGAATATCAAATGTCATCTGATAAAAAAGAGGTTAAAAATATTATATATACTAGAAACATTTAAAGAACAGTCAAACAATAGCAAAAGATCTTACTAAAATGGTCTTCCACAGCTGAGAAATTATCACCTTATCCACAATTCTCCAATCATCATAGAGAATGCTTACTTTTCTCTTAGCCTGAGTTGCTACAAAACCCTTAAAATCTTTAGCATTTGGACCTCTAGGAAGATCATCATCATCAAACTCCACGACTATCCTCTCCTCCTTCGTACGGGCAAGTGATAATTTTGGTAAATGTGTGCACCCACGCTTACCAACCTTTGAACTCTTTTTCGTAATAGGAGCATGTGAATGTTCCTCCCCAGATGTATGACCAATATGCTCATCTCCAGAATCATGTGGCTGATCAACTGATTGATCTGTCATTTTCCTTCAAATCAAAAAAACAAACATTAGTTCACAAATATACAAATTCAAATATTGTAATACTACTTAATCAGAAAATAGAAAAGTGTACTAAATTACATAATAGTAAACATTGGTAATATGGTAAGCATGTTAAACAATGATAAACATGGTAAACACAGTCTGTTGTACCCCTCTCTCTTGGATTTTAATGATCACAATCACTCTTATTATGTTCTAACTTGTTTTCAAGTGTTTTTGTTGATAGGAAAAAGGTTTCCAAGGAGTTTCCCACTGCCTGGTGTCAGCGGCCGGCCGCTGGCTCACCACCGGCCGGCCGGTGGACCAGAGCCTTGCTCTGTCTGGGCCACCGGCTGGCCGCTGGCTCACCACCGGCCGGCCGGTGGACCAGACAGAGCCTTCCTCTGTCTGGACCACCGGCTGGCCGCTGGATCACCATCGGCCGGCCTGTGGACCAGACAGCCTTGCTCTGTCTGGACCACCGGCCGGCCGCTGGATCACCACCAGTTGGCCGGTGGACCAGACAGAGATCCTTCCTCTCTTTCTGGACCACCGGCCGGCCTCTGGATCACTACCGGCCGGCCGCTGGATCACCACCAGCCGGCCGGTGGACCAGACAGAGAGCCTTCCTCTCTGTCTGGACCACCGGTCGGCCGCTGGATCACCACCGGTCGGCCGGTGGACTAGACAGAGAGCCTTCCTCTCTGTCTGGACCACCGGCCGGCTGCTGGATCACCACCGGCCGGCCGCTGGCTCATCACCGGCCGGCCGGTGGACCAGACAGAGCTTTGCTCTGGACCACCGGCCAACCGGTTATCCACCACCGGCCAGCCGGTGCGCCCAGGACTTCTCCTCTTTACGATTTTTATTATTTTATCATTTTGGTTTGATATATGTTTTAATAAGTAATAAATTTACAATATCTAACATTATATGAAAAAACTAAATGTAAACAAGAAATAAACATGTGTTACTGTAATTTTAGGAATGTACAGTTGGATTGTTTTCCCAAATTCCTTCGTCGTGATCGTTCCTTATGGCACAAACCATGTCTTCAACATACTCATCATTATGTTCTGTTAATCTTTCCATGGAAGTAGGGTTCTCACATAAATCAGCATCTTCATCAAATTCATCCTCACCAACATATTGTTTTTTCCCTTGTAAAACAACATCCCACTGCATATCTGAATGATCTACTACATAGGAAATTTTTTTGGCATGTGTTGCCATTATAAAAGAATCAGTTGTGTCTTCCAATCTATTCAGATTAACAAGTGTCATTCCAAATTCATCGTGTCTGACACTGTTGTTACCGATAAACCATTTACAGTTAAAAACATGAACTTTAATTTTAATGTAATCAGCCTCCCATATGTCTTCAATCACTCCATAATATGCACCTGATGCCGAAATTGGGTTTCTGTCCTAAGCACTCGAAAAATGCATTGCTTCTGCAAACACCAATACACCACTATTCTGAACTGCACTTCTGTTGTTGTGAGCTTTCGTATAAAATGTATAGCCATTAATGTCATAAGCAGACCATGTTATCACATTTAAAGATGGACCACCCACGATCCATTTTAATGTCTCTGATACATCTGATCTACCAAGCAAGGAATTTTTAAACCATGGCAAAAAAGTTTTGTTGTGCTCATTCAAAATCCACATTTCTTTCTTCTTTGGATGACATTGTTTCAACTCATTAATATGCAATGTGATATACGGTTGAACATCAGCTATGTTATTCAAGATGTATGATTCTAACTTCTTCATCTGTTCAGCTGACAGTGATTTGACTTTCAAGCCATGAATCCCCTTTCCCTCATTATTAACCCGTTCATGGCGAGATGGAGGCAAACCTATGTGTTGCGCCGTAGCCAAGTAGCTCGTACAAAACTCTGCTACCTCCTCAGAAATATACTTTTCAATAATGGAGGCTTCAGGTCGATATGGATTTTTAACATATCCCTTTAATATTTTCATATACCTTTCAAAAGGATACATCCAACGAAGATATACAGGTCCACAAAGCATTATTTCTCGAACCAAATGAATCATTAAATGCACCATCATATCAAAAAAAGTTGGAGGAAAATACATTTCCAAATGACAAAGTATAAAAATTGAATCCTTTTCCAAAATGTTCAAAGCATTCACATCAATCGCCATGTTACAAATTGAATTGAAAAAATAACACAACCTCATTATAGTCTTTCTGACATGGATGGGCAATATTCCACGCAGTGCAACTGGTAGAATTTGTTGCATCATGACGTGACAATCATGTGATTTCATACCTATCAACTTCAAGTCTTTCAATGAGACAAAATTTTTTACATTTGAAGAATAACCTTGAGGCACTTTGATATCATGAAGACACTGACAGGAGCTACTTTTCTCCCTCTTCGATAATGTATGACAAGCCGGGGGAAGAAATGTTCGTCTTCCTTTAGGAGTGGGAGCTAACTCCAAACGTATTCCCATTGATAGTAGGTCTAACCTTTCATTCAACCCATCTTTTGTCTTTCCTTTAATATCTAGCAATGTTCCGATCAAAGAATCACAGATATTATTCTCCACGTTCATGACATCAATATTATGTTTGACTTCATGATACCTCCAATATGGTAGCTCAAAAAATATTGACCTTTTCTTCCAAATATGTCTATCATTACCAGATTTCTGTGTCTTTCCCAATGTCACATCAAGGTTTTTCACCCTCCCAAAATATAAATCTGGGGATAAAGGTTTTGGAGCAGTATCAAATTCTTGTGAGCCATTGAATGCCTTTTTTAGTCTTCTATAAGGGTGATCCATAGGCAAAAACCTTCGATGACCCATGTACAATGTTTTCCTCCCATGATGCAATTGACAATATGACGTCTGTTGTTCGCAAATTGGACATGCTTTATGCCCTTTAACACTGTATCCAGAAAAATTTCCATATGCTGGGAAGTCATTTATATTGAATAGAAGCACTGCATGCAGTTGAAAATATTCCATTTTATAAGAATCATACACCCTAATACCATCAGCCCATAACAGTTTCAAATCATCAATCAGCAGTGACAAGTATACATCAATATCATTGCCGGGTTGCTTTGGACCAGAGATCATGATACTCAACATGACATATTTGCGCTTCATACAAACTTCAGGAGAGAGGTTTTAAATTACCAATAAAATAGGCCATGAACTATGTGTGCTACTGAGGGTTCGGTATGGATTCATTCCATCTGTGCACAAGCCTAGTCTCAGATTTCTAATTTCATTTCCAAATGTAGGGTACTGGGCATCAATTTTCTTCCATTGTGGACAATCAGCTGGATGACGTATTTTTCCATCACATACCCGCTCATCAGCATGCCATCTTAACCTTTTCCCATCATGTGAATTAGCAAATAAACGTTTGAAATGAGGAATTATAGAAAGATACCAAAATACCTTTGAAGGGAGCTTTGTAATCTCTACATCAGCTTGTGATTTTTCTTTCACCTTATACCGTGATGTCCCACATTTAGGAAACTCTTTCAGAAATTCATATTCCTTCCTATATATAATGCAGTCATTCGGACAGGCATTTATTTTCCTGTATCCCAATCCCATCGGGCATAATATTTTTTTGGCCTTATAATGTGAATCTGGAAGATCGTTATCTTTTGGAAGAATGTCTTTCATCAATTGTAGCAGCTCTGTAAAACTTCTGTCACTCCATCCATGTTTCGCCTTCATGTTAATCAATCATAACACTGCCGACAAAACCGTAAAATCTGTACAACCAGGATATAATGGTTTTTCGGCATCACCATATAGATGTGCAACTGTCGGTTCTATCTCAATTTGTTCTACTACAATATCGCGAATCATTTCTTCAATTGCATCGGAGTTACCATCTTGCGATTCATTATCATCAGTGACATTCTGTCCAGTTTCGCCATGCCAAATCCAAGGGTTGTAACTCGGATTGAAACCATGACAAATCAGATGATCTTTTATCTCTCTACTTTTCAACTTCTTCATATTCAGACATTTCAGGCATGGACAGAAAAAAATGTCACTACATGGAACATTTCGTTTAGCAAATTCCAAAAAGGCATCAACACCTTCCTCATATTCATTGCTCATTCGATGTCCCATAATCCAACTTCGACTCATTATTACCTATAACAAATAGCAAAAATATATATATTTTTTAGATAAGATAAATATATGTTTATATGAAAAAAATCATAATTTGAATGTAAACAATTTTGAAATATAAAACAAATCGATGTGTATTTAAAAAAATATACTTGAATATTATTTTTTAAACAAAATATATTAAGATATAACACCCCCCCTGGACACCCCCCGACCCCTCTGGACAGCCCCCCGCCCCTCCTGGAAACCACCCCCCACCCCCTACCCCCTTGGACACCCCCTGGACACCCCCCAACCCTCTGGACAGCCCCCCCACCCACCCGGACAACCCCAAATACCCTCTGGAGAGGCCGCCACCCACTTGGACAGCCCCCCACACCCATCCACCCCCTTGGACACCCCCCTGGACACCCCACCGACCCCTCTGGACAGGCCGCCACCCCCTTGGACAACACCCCACACCCACCCATCCCCTTGGACACCACCCTGGACACCACCCGACCCCTCTGGACAGCCCCTGACCCCTCTAAAAAGCACCCCCACCCCTCCTGGACACAACCCCCCACCCCCGACCTGCTTGGACACCCCCCAGCCCTCTTGACAGCCCCCACCCCTCCTAAACACCACCCCCACCCCCTACCCCCTTGGACACCCCCCTGGACACCCCCCAACACCCACCCACACCCTTGGACATCCCCCCACACCCACCCACCCCCTTTTAAACCCCCATGGACACCCCCGACCCCTCTGGACAGCCCCCCACCCCTCCTGGACACCACCCCCCACCCCCTACCCCCTTGGACACCCCCCTGGACATCCCCCAACCCTCTGGACAGCCCCCCCCCCCACCAACCCGGACAACCCCAAATACCCTCTGGAGAGGCCGCCACCCACTTGGACAGCCCCCCACACCCATCCACCCCCTTGGACACCCCCCCTGGACACCCGACCGACCCCTCTAGACAGGCCGCCACCCCCTTGGACAGCCCCCCACACCCACCCATCCCCTTGGACACCACCCTGGACACCCCCCGACCCCTTTGGACAGCCCCCGACCCCTCTAGAAAGCACCCCCACCCCTCCTGGACACAACCCCCCACCCCCGACCTGCTTGGACACCCCCCTGGACACCCCCCAACCCTCTGGACAGCCCCCCACCCCTCCTAAACACCACCCCCCTACCCCCATGAACACCCCCTGGACACCCCCCAACACCCACCCACACCCTTGGACAGCCCCCCACACCCACCCACCCCCTTGTAAACCCCCCTGGACACCCCCGACCCCTCTGGACAGCCCCCCACCCCTCCTGGACACCACCCCCACCCCCTACCCCCTTGGACACCCCCTAGACATCCCCCAACCCTCTGGACATCCCCCCCACCAACCCGGACAACCCCAAATACCCTCTGGAGAGGCCGCCACCCACTTGGACAGCCCCCCACACCCCTACCCCCTTGGACACCCCCCTGGACACCCCCCAACACCCACCCACACCCTTGGACAGCCCCCCACACCCACCCACCCCCTTGTAAACCCCCTGGACACCCCCGACCCCTCTGGACAGCCCCCTGCCCCTCCTGGACACCACCCCCCACCCCCTACCCCCTTGGACACCCCCCCTGGACATCCCCCAACCCTCTGGACAGCCCCCCCACCCACTCGGACAACCCCAAATACCCTCTGAAGAGGCCGCCACCCACTTGGACAGCCCCCCACACCCATCCAACCCCTTGGACACCCCCCTGGACACCCCACCGACCCCTCTGGACAGGCCGCCACCCCCTTGGACAACCCCCCACACCCACCCATCCCCTTGGACACCAGCCTGGACACCCCCCGACCCCTCTGGACAGCCCCCGACCCCTCTAGAAAGCACCCCCACCCCTCATGGACACAACCCCCCACCCCCGACCTGCTTGGACACCCCCCTGGACACGCCCCAACCCTCTCGGGGAAATCTGGCGAGTCCTCCTCGTGAAACTTTGTTTGCAGGGGGTGAAAATGGTGATGTGATCCCAAATCCATGCACCTATTCCATGGTTGTGTGTGAATAAAGTAGTAACAACTGTAAAAGGGCAACCCATCCAAATGGACACGCCCCAACCCTCTCAGGGATTTATAGAAAACGATGAAAAATTAGTGAAATCATAAAATTAGTCAATATTGCAAGTCGAACTAATATATCTAGGGATGATAAATAAGATTATGGGGCCAAAACGAGTTAAAAGGGTTCGCAATCGAAGAATCTTAGCTAGTTTCAACAAAAAAATCACAACACATATATATATACCATCCGCGAAAAAAAAACGAACGAGTGGGAGGATTACCTGAGTGCTGCGAGTTTAGATGATTGATCCGAGGAGATTAAATATGAGAAACGATGATCACAAAACGAATCTAAACCAACAAAATGGACGAGCCGATTCGGGTTTACGTGCGAGAGAGACGAGTCGCGACTGTCGAAGGTAAACTCGCGAATGACAATCCACGGGTCTGGGTAAATTTTTAAATGCGTTATAACGTCGGTTATTCAATAACCGACGTTATATTTTTTAAAAAAACATTTATAACGTCGGTTATTCAATAACCGACGTAACAACCTTCCTCCGATTCTTCTTTTACGTCGGTTATTTTAGAACCGACGTTATAAAGGGCTCAAAATCCGCGTTTTTTTACGTCGGTTATTCCATAACCGACGTAAAAAACATCTGCGGATTCTTTTTTTACGTCGGTTAGTTTATAACCGACGTAAAAATGTCTTCAAAAACCGCGTTTGTTACGTCGGTTATTGAATAACCGACGTAATAACTCGTACATATGTTGATTTGTTACGTCAGTTATTGAATAACCGACGTAACAAACACCCCCCGCATCTGTTTTTTACGGCGGTTAATGTATAACCGACGTAAAAAACGAAGCTGCACGATTAATAACGTCGGTTATAAAAATAACCGACGTTAAATGTGTACTAAACACAGGTTTTTACGTCGGTTATTTAATAACCGACGTAAAAAACCTCGTTTTACATATTATGACGTCGGTTTTATATAACTGACGTAAAAAATGGTGACGTAAAAAACGTTTTCTGCACTAGTGAAATAATAAATATAACATGATAATGATTCTGTATATATGATATAACATCCAATTGTATATTATTTTAATATCAACAGAATGATATTGTCGCTCGTGCGTACGTACGAACTACCGTATCCACAAACGCGATGAGATTCATTCTCTATCATATCCATTCAATTATAATTATCATTTGATGATTTAAAAATATTGTTTAAAGACTTGATATCATTCTGGATATAAATAAGATACAACCTATCCATGAAAAACATGGCTTACATAACAAAACATATAAAATAAAATGAGTAAGTTAACACATGAAACAACAATAATACTAATATATTATTAACAAATCAATGTTAAAAGATCATATATGATATCATATTAATATATATGATTCTTGTATAATTTAATAACAATTATTTCACCATTATATAGGTGGTTAACCGACCCCAACCAAGGAAAAGTACAAGGTAAGGGTTATTTCACAATCTTTTCATTATCCGAGGTTGTTTATATATAATTATCTACTAGGACCTCTTTATCATCCAAATCCATGTTTCTTGAAAGTGTATTTAAAAACATTCCTACTATTTTACAGAATATGGGTTAAAGTCATTTATACCCGTGTTTGACTTTTTATAAGAATTTTATAAAGGAATCTTTCTGCCGTTTTCAAAACAAGGTGCTTTTAAACCATTTCGACAGAATTAAGGTAAGAATGGTTTTTTAACTTATACGGCGGGTGCGGCTATTTTCTGCCATTATAAAATCGTCAAAGCTTCCCGTACAATATTATAAGAATATTTTCAAAGAAAATTTTTTATTTAATATGACTCTTAAATGATTTCAAAATAAAAAGAGATATTTCTCTAAAAAGAGTTTTGATTTTATCTATGACAACATCCTTTGATGGATTATAAGCTTATTTGAAGCTGATTTATTATGAAACAAAACTCCCATATTGTATTGACGGTTTTGTGATATTTTTTACTATGGATATGTTATTTTTATACCCTTATGGTTTATGGTGAAAGTATTGACATTTCGTATGCTAGTTTTAATACGAATGTTTATGTTATGTTTAAACCTTTTCATATGGGAATGCATTGGACTTAATATGTGACGGGTGGAGCCCGCTATTGCTCCTCGATGCATTGGTAGGTCTCATGAGACAAACTAGTGTCTTGGAACAAGGCCTTGACAAAATCTTATTTGTAGTCTTGGCACGAGGCCTTGGCTATGTGGTTATGATAGTCTGGAATTATACATTCCATCATTATGAAAGTGGTTATTTATATTGCATGTGGGTATTTGATTAGTAGAATATCCATGGGAATAAGTAAATGGCATTATTTAATTTTGTTTTTTCCATACTATGATGAAGTTCAAGTTTAAAAGGCTTTTGTTTTAGTTATACATTGCCTTAAATTTTTATTCTTATTTATAAAAGTTTCCGTAATATTGTTATCCTTACTGGGCATTTGAGCTCACCCCTTTTCAATGTTTTATTTTTCCCAGGATGTGAAAATGTAATTTATGAATTACCTACAGGGATAGTATGTGGGGATATGAGTGTGGACTATGAAGAAAATATATTGTTGTAGTTTTCATTTTTATGATGTAATGTAAGACTTATGAATATATCCAGTGTTTCCAAAGCTACTAAACGAATCGGTCTTTCGAGATTTGATCTTTCTTGTGATCATGCCAATGTTACATAATAATGAACTGACTCTTGGTAACTGGGGTTAGTGCATTACAGTTGGTATCAGAGGGAGGTTTAGTAAAAACCTTGTAAACTAGATTTAGATAAACTCTGATTACATTACATAGACCTAAGATGGACTTTGAGGATTATTATAGAAGAACTTCCTAGATTTTCGGTATTGTAGAGATTTTGTGAGTTTTCTGAGCAATACATCCCTGCCTGGATACGAATAGGTAGAGGCGGCTCTAGCACAGGTGTACCTAGTGGTAAAACCCGAAAACACCGCTTTGAGCTAGAGTCGAACAGGAACTGGTGCACGACAACGGGCCTTGCTGCACTCTTGGTTAGGACACTCCCGGGGGATATGCTTAGGATAACTCTCATTTTCATTATAAATCATTATGAAGGGTTTATGAGTATATACTTTCTCAAAGAAAACATTTTTTTTATGATTATGGATTATGTCCATAAATAGTTCAATTTATGTTATGTGTTTTATAAGTATGTGATTGTGTATTATGATTCATAAACTGATCTAGTTTATGCCATTGTTTAGAAATGGCGCCAAGTGGAAGAAATGGAGACAGTTAAAATGCACGCACTCCATGTAGGGATTTCCCTCCTGCTCAAGATAATTATAGTGAAGCTGGTGATGCAACTGGTGCCGATCAGCTAATCACCATATTGGGAAAACTCACTCAGGTTAAGAATAATAACCTTACCCATATGGAGAACCCTGATCTGCAGCGTGGAGGATCAATGTTAGATCAATTCATGAGGAAACAACCACCAACGTTCAATGGGAGTACAAATCCCTTAGTAGCTGAGAAATGGATAAATTCCCTAGAGAAAATATTTCAGGCTTTGGGGAGTAGTGAAAGGGAAAAAGTTATCATGGCAGTTTACCACCTCACTGGAGATGCTGATCAATGGTGGTCATTGATTAAAAACACAAAGGAAGATGATGAAGTATCAAATATATAATGGAGGGAGTTCAAAGATCTGTTTTTAGAAAAATACTTTCCTCGTGACCATCGAGCAGATATGGAAAGGCAATTTATGATTCTGAGACAAAAGGGGGATTAGAATGTCGTAAAGTATGAGGCTAACATTACAAGGTTAGAAAGGTATGCTGGAGATTATATACGTAACCCCGAAAGAAAAATTGATTGTTTTTTTGATGGGTTAAAACCATTTCTTCATCAAGCATTAGTCTCACAATCCTTTTCATCGTACGAAGACATTGTCTCATGTGCTATCAAGACCGAAAAGGAATTCTCTAAGTCATATGACTTTAAAGAAAAGAAAGAGAAGAAGAGATCTGCTGATCAATCTGGGAATGGAAATAAGGGGATGAAAGGAAAGGTTTAATATCCATCCTATGGTAAATGTGGGAAGAAACAACCCGTTACTTGCTTGAAGGGAATGAGTGTCTGTTACAAGTGTGGTGAAAAAGCCCACCAAGCTCGTGATTGCAATGGGTAGAAGGAAGGTACCAGTGTTCAATGCTACAATTGTAGGGAGATGGGACATTATGCAAATGAATATCCTAAGCGTCAGGGGAACATACCTCAGAAAAGGCTAAGGGATCAAGGTCAAGCTTATGTTATCAATACTGCTAAGGTAGAAGCTCTGAAAGACGTGGTGGAAGGTAATTTAATGGTTTCCTCAAGTTTAGGAAATGAATTATTTGATTCTAGATAATCTAATTGTTTCATATCTTCCCAGTTTTCTATGAAAATTAGATATTTCCAATTTTATTTAACAAGGGTGTGGTCAGTTAAAAATCCTAAGGGAAGTATCATTGCAATAAAGATTTTTGAACCAGTCCCCATTAGAGCACATAAATGTTCTTTATCTGTTGATCTCATCGTCATACCTATGATTGAGTTTCATATAATCCTCTACATGGACTGGCTTTCGGACCACGATGCGAAGATTTATTGTATGAAGAAGGAGGTTACGATTTTTGATGATGATGATAAGGAACACCTTATCTTTAGAGCAGAATCGCCACCACCTAATTATTATCTATATCCACCCCCAGTAGCTCAACTAAATTCAATTATTGGGGAGGAAGAGAAAGAAATGACTGTGGGTGAGGAAATTAATGTTCAAATAGAATATGTACCTGTTGTGAAAGAATATGTAGATGTATTTCCAGAATATTTACCTGGACATCCTCCAGAATGAGAAGTTGAGTTTTCCATTGATTTAATTCCTAGATCAAGGCCTATATCGAAGACCCCTTATAGAATTACCACTGTATAATTAGTCAAAATAAAGAAACAATTGGAGGAATTAAGTAATAAAGAATTTATTCTCCCTAGTGTTTCTCTATGGGGAGCCCCTGTTCTTTTTGTTAAAAAAAGATGGATCTATGAGGTTATGTATCGACTACAGGGAGATCAATGCTATAATAATAATGAACAAGTATCCCCTACCTCGCATTGATGATTTATTTGACCAACTTCATGGATCTCAATACTTTTCATAGATTGACCTTCGATCTAGATACCATTAGTTGAGTGTGAAGAAGGAATACATTCCAAAGACAAAATTTCGAACTAGGTACGGGCATTACGAGTTTACATTAATGCCTTTTGGATTGACTAATTCACCCTCTGTATTCATGGATCTTATGAGTAGAGTTTTCAGGGAATATCTAGATGAATTTTTTGTGGTGTTTATTGAAGATATCTTCGTATACTCCAAAAGCTACGAAGATCATGAAAATCACTTGTGCATTATCCTAAAGACTCTGAGAACACATGAATTATATGGGAAGTTTAGCAAGTGTGAATTCAGGCTTTAGGAGATTTCTTTTCTTGGCCATATTGTCTCTAAAGATGGAATCTTTTTTGATCCTTCTAAGACCAAGGCAATCCAAGAATGGCTAGCACCTACGAATATAACTGAGGTACGTAGTTTTATTGGTTCAGCAGGTTATTATCGACGTTTCGTCCAGAATTTTGCCCGATTGGATAACCCATTAACGAAGCTCACACGAAAAGGGGTTAAATATCTTTGGAAAAAAGAGTGTGAAGAATGTTTTGAATAATTGAAGAGAATATTAGTCAATGACCTTATATAGACTCTACCATCGGGGAATGATGGGTTCGTTATTTATAGTGATGCATCGAAGAAAGGACTTGGTTGTGTCCTTTTGTAGAATGATAGGGTTATTGCCTATGCATCACGGCAGTTGAAAATTAATGAACAAAACTATCATAATCATGATCTTGAGTTAGTAGCTATGATCTTTTCTTTGAAGATATGGAGCCACTACCTCTATTGTGAAAATTGTGAGATTTATATTGATCACAAGAGTTTGAAGTATATTTTCTCACAAAAAGAACTCAATATGAGGAAAAGGAGATGGCTTGAATTAATCAAAGATTATGATTGTACGATACATTGCCACCTAGGTAAAGAAAACAAGGTGCCAGATGCTTTGAGAAGAAATAATCATGGAGTTTTGAACAATATGAGAATTGAAAGGGATCCAATTTTCATGGATCTAGTGAAGATGGACATGGGAATAACCATGGAAGGTGAAACATCAATTATTTTTCAAATGGTTTCCAAACCTTCTTTACTAGAAAGGATTAAGAGTTCTCAGACCGAAGATGAAGAATTTCAAAAAAATATTAAAGTTGTGAATGATGGGAGATTGAGAGACTTTGTGTATGAAGAAGGAATTTTGAAATTCGGGAAGAGACTTTGTGTTCCCGATATACCTGATCTAAAAAGAGAATTTCTAGATGATGCTCATAGTTCCAATTTATCTATACACCCTGGGAGCACCAAAATGTATAGGGATTTGAAGGAACATTTTTGGTGAGACAACATGAAGAGGGAGATTGCTGATTTTGTGTCAAGATGTATGGTTTGTCAACAAGTGAAAGCTGGAAGGCAACAGCCTGGAAGAGTCATGAAACCTATTCCCATACCATCATGGAAATGGGACGATATTACGATGGACTTTGTCATGGGGATACCAAAGACTCCTAGAAGGAACGATGCAATATGGGTCATTGTTGGTCATCTTACCAAGTAAGCACATTTTCTTGCTATAAGAGAAGATCTAACACTAGAACATCTAGAAAGACTATATATTGATGAAGTTGTGACACTTCATGGAGTACCCCTATCGATTTTTTCTTACCATGATCCCCATTTTACATCAAGATTCTGGAAAAGAATTCAGAAATCCTTGGATACTGAACTTCATTTGAGCACTGCCTACCACCCTCAAACAGATGGACAATCAGAATGAACTTTTCAAACCTTATAAGACATGTTGAGATCTTGCTCACTTGACTTTCAGGGTATGTGGGAACAATATTTACCTTTGGTAGAATTTTCCTATAATAATAGCTTCCATTCGTGTATTCAGATGGAACAATTTGACGCATTATATGGAACGAGATGTCGCACACCAACCTGTTGGGATGAAATTGGTGAAAGAAAACATGTTGGTCCAGAACTGGTGGAGGAAACGATGGAAAAGGTGAAGGTAATCTAAAATCACATCAAAGCAGCTCAAAGTAGGTAGGAGATCTATGCTGATAATCGAAGAAAGGAATTAGAATTTCAAGTAGGTGATCATGTTTTCCTGAAGGTATCTCCATGGAAGGGAGTCATACATCTTGGTAATAAAGGTAAATTGAGTCCGAGGTACATCGGACCTTTCGAAATTCTAGAATGAATTGGGGCTGTAGCTTAACAATTGGCAATGCCGCCAAGTCTCTCCAATTTTCAAGATGTGTTCCAATTATCTCTATTGAGGAAATACATGCCTGACCCAATGCATGTACTCACCTACGAGGAATTAGAACTGGAACCTGATCTATCTTATTGCAAAGAGCCCGTCAAGATTCTTGATACGAGGGAACAAGTGCTGAGAAATCGGACGATGCGTCTGGTAAACATTTTGTGGAGAAACCATAAGATGGAAGAGGCAATGTGGGAACCCGAGGAACTTATGATGAAAACCACTCGAGTCTTTTAATGCGGTAGTATTCTAGAAATTTCAAGGACAAAATTATTTGGAGGAGGGGACAATGTAACACCCCAAGCTTCTACGGTACGCTTCTCTTTGAATAATGTGATAGCGTGTGTTGTACGCAACATCGAGTTCTAACACACCAAAACCAATAAAACTAGCTGTTATAAATAGTAATACCTACTTTTTGAAATTATATATATTTTATATTTCAAAATGGACTTCATTTTTGGATTCAGAATATCGAAATTATCCTAAGTTGATTTTTTGGTATTTTTCTGAGAACTTCCAATTTTTATGAATAGTGAAATATACTTAAAAAAACTTTTTAAATCAAAATAATTTATAGTGATAAATTATATTATTTAGTAGTTTTAATGTATAATTAAAATATATTTTTACCATTTTATCAAATGGTGTTCATCATAAATAATTTCACTTTGAAATTGGACATAAACAATTGTCAATCTTTTGATATATATTGTTTCATAAAAACACGCTATTTGTTGTAACAGTCAAAATTAATTATAAAATTAATTAATGCAACCTATATGTTTTTAATTTTGTAAAATAGACATCATTTTTGAATTCGGAAAATCAATTATAGCTTAGGGTGAAATTTTGGTAGTGTTCTGAAAAACTTCAATTTTTGATGAATAGTGAAACCACTAAGTGTTAGTTAAGAAACGGTTTTTTTCATAAAACAAAATTTTACCACTGCTGTGAATGGAATTTCAAAAATCATAGAGACACAGTTAATATCAAATAGTAAAATGTGGTTCAATGAGATGAAAATAATTATCGGTGAATAGTAACTTTTTACTTTTATTTAACACGGTTAAAAGTAAATAGGGTAATTAAGTGTAAAAATGTTATTAATATTACCCTAACACATGTCTTAATTCTATTGGACAAGTTTATATCGAGCTACAATAACCTTAGGAATAAAATATTTTCATTTAGGTCCACTTGGATTAGATTAGGACATTTATTATTATTTAATTCAAAGAAAAGTTAAAAGAGTTAAAATCAAAGTATATTTACTAAAACATTTTTAATATAGGGTTATACATGAGATAAATTAGGTTTTAGATATTCATTAGAAAGATAAAACGATTTACTACATAATTATATTTTATATATAATTTTTAGACATTATATAATTTAATTTATTTATGACACAATGATGATGCAGAAATTACCATAATAGTGAAAAATTAAAATAATTGATTTTATAAATACCCAAAATAAATACAATTTGAGACTTTTTATGAATTACAGTAATTTTATAGGTTAATATGACATGTTATTATTGACTTAATTAAGATTGTTCGAAGTAATAATTCTGTTACGATTTTCACAAAAATCAATTTCTTGAATAGTGTCAAAATTGACAAAAAAGAGTTTTTAAAAACAAATTATATTATTAATTGATATTAATTTCCTTAAAATATATGGTTCGTCCAAGAGACTTATATCATGATATTTGTATCATTAATGGGACAATTGGGGGTATCTTGGATGTATATATTTTATTTATTAACCATATAATATAAGAATACAAAGAGACATGGTAAAAGTGAAACTAATTAACTAAGAGTAATTACTTAAAGATAAGATTAATATAGTAACCCAAACCTGTCGAAATTCCATTGGTTGAGTGTTTTTCGACCCATCCCCACCTTAAACATTAAATAATCCACTTTGGAGCCATTATAAACTGAATATGAATTTACTATAAAATAATATTTCTAGCTTTTCCAAAGGTGCCCCTCACCCCGCTTATAAAAGGGCACTCCCCCTTCTCATTAACTCACACCTTCAAAGACTTTTGGTTCGTTCAAACTCTTCCCAAATACTCTCTAAACTTCCCTAAATTCATCCTAGAGGCCTTACTTTAGTCATAAAGCCAACTTAAGGAGCCCTTTTGATCAAATGAAAAAGGACGAACCCGAAGAAGAGGTAATGTTTTCACCACCCTTTTTCAAATTCATTTCTTCTTAAACATCTTCTTTATTTTTTATTCCCATTCTAAAATAATGAATCCAGTATCTCCTATATACTGTAATATTTTTATAAATATGGTACAACCATATTCAGTATTCTATCCATCCTTTGAATAACATGCCACCATACGTGCGTACGTACGTCTTACCGTCTCCACATCGTGGTGTAATTGTTATTCAATAAATTATCATTTGGATGGGTATAATAATGATGTGTAATTCAAATAATAATAAATATTACATTATAATGATTCTGTATATATGATATACCATCCAATTATATATTATTTTAATATCAAAACAATGATATTATCGCTCGTGGGTACGCACAGACTACCGTCTCCACGAACGCGATGAGATTCATTCTCCATCGTATCCATTCATGTATAATTATCATTTGATGATTTAAAAATCATGTTTAAGGACTTGATATCATTCTGTATATGAATAAGATACAACCTATCCATGACAAACATGGCTTTTGTAACAAAACATATAAAAGAAAATGAGTAAGTTAACACGTGAAACAACAATAATACTAAGATATTATTAACAACTCAATGATAAAAGATCATATATGATATCATATTAATATATATGATTCTTGTATAATTTAATAACAATTATTTCACCATTATACAGGAGGTTAACCCACCCCAACCAAGGTAAAGTACAAGTTAAGGGTTATTTCACAATCTCTTCATTATCCGAGGTTGTTTATACATAATTATCTACTGGGACCTCATTATCATCCACATCCATGTTTCTTGAAAGAGTATTTCAAAACATTCCTACTATTTTAAAGAATATGGGTTAAAGTCATTTATACCCTTGTTCGACTTTTTATAAGATGTTCATAAAGGAATATTTCCGCCGTTTTCAAAACAAGGTGATTTTTAACCTTTTCGACAGAATTGAGGTAAGAATGTTTTTTTTAACTTATACAGTGACTACGGATATTTTTCACCATTATAAATTCATCGAAGCATTCCTTTCTAGCTTATAAGAATATTTTCAAAGAAAATGTTTTATTTTATATGACTCTTAAATGATTTCAAAATAAAAAGAGATATTTCTCTAAAAAGAGTTTTGATTTCATCTATGTCAATATCCTTTGATGGATTTTAAGATTATTTGAAGCTGATTTATTATGAAACAAAACATCCATATTGTATTGAAGGTTTTGTGATATGTTTGACTAAGGATATGTTATTTTTATACCCTTCATTGTTTATGGTGAAAGTATTGACATTTCGTATGCTATTTTTAATATGAATGTTTATGTTATGTTTAAACCTTTTAATATGGGAATTCATTGGACTTAATATGTAAAGGGTGGAGCCCGCTATAGCTCCTCGATGCATCAGTAGGTCTCATGAGACAAACTAGTGTCTTGGCACAAGGCCCTGACAAAATCTTATTTGTAGTCTTGGCACGAGGCCTTGGCTATGTGGTTATGATAGTCTGGCATTATGCATTCCATCATTATGAAAGTGGTTATTGATATTTCATGTGATTATTCGATTAGTAGAATATCCATGGGAATAAGTAAATGGCATTATTTCATTTTATTTTTTCCAAACTATGTTGAAGTTCATGTTTAAAAGGCTTTTGTTTTAGTTATACATTTCCTTAAATGTGTATTCTTATTTATGGAAGTTTTCGTAATATTGTTATCCTTACTGGGCATTTGAGCTCACCCATTTTCAATGTTTTATTTTTCCCAGGATATGAAGAAGTAATTTATGAATGACCTGCCCGAATAGTATGTGGGTATATGAGTGTGGACTATAAATGAAATATGATATTGTAGTTTTCATTTTTATGATGTAATGTAAGACTTATGAATATAACTAGTGTTTCCAAGGCTACTAAACCAATCTGTCTTTCGAGATTTGATATTTTTGGTGATCATGCCAATGTTATGTAATAATGCACCGACTTTGGGTAACTGGGTCCGGGGCATTACATTTTTACCTTTTTATAGGGATTCTCGAGGGCATGGAAGCCTGAGGCATCCGACATCAAATACGGGGAATAATTTTCCATTGGCATGTACCTGAGGTTTTCCTCAGCTTCCCATGTTCAACACATGGTATGCCACGAGTTTAACAACCATTGGGGATGGATCAGACTGATCAGATCACTGATTATAGTGGATCAGATGGAGGAACCACTGGAAAGAATGACAATATTGGGGCCAACATGTGGGTGGCTTCCCGAATGTTGTTCGATGTAATGGAGAGTAGGGGTGGAATGATCCGATCGAGAAGTGGTGGCCTGGGTGACGATCAGGATGGGTGATGGAAGGTTCTGTGAATTGGATAGTGAATGTGATGGAACCGCCATGGGATGATGATGGTTTTGGGCTTGGGCCTCAAAGAGACTTCCTACATATCCTCATGGTAGTGAATCAAATTCCGTATAGTTTAATGAGACAATGGGAGACTTGGGGAGGCGACCCGTGAGAATGGACGTGTGGATGGGGCCCAAGAGAAATGGAACCTCTTGGATGGGGAATGATCTTCCCGAGATGCATAGGCTTGAGGTGGAGATCAGGATGAGATGGGGGTGATGGTATCAATCCTCATGGAGGATTCCTATGTATCCTGGTGGCAGTGAATCAAAGTACACGTAGTTCTGGTTGCATCTGCGGCTTACGCACTAAGGCATCCCATCGGGTCGGTAAACCGACGTGAAGGTGGACCTGCGGTCTTGATGGATAGTGGTCTTGAACCTCGTCGAGGCTTCCTACATACCATGCCTTTACATTTATTAAAGACCCTATAGTTTGGGATGGTTTGGGGCTTACACTCTGAGGTGGCCCATGGTGTTGGTGAACTGAAGTGAAGATGGTCGGAACGATCGAGTGGTGGGCTTGAACCTCATGGAGGCTTCCTACGTACAATTCCTTGAGATGGATCAATGTCCTCATAGTTTGTGAATGGGTTGGGGCTTACACTCTGATGCAGCCCAATGTGTTGTTGAACCGACATGAAGATGGTCAGAATGACCGGGTGGTGGGCTTGAACCTCGTGGAGGCTTCCTACGTACCATGCCTTAACATAGATCAAAGTCCTCATAGTTCGGGAGAGAAAATATTGTTTAACGTCATGCGGGATGGAGTCATTTGGGGGTTACGCTCTTAGGAGGCCCATGGTGTTTGGTGCCTGAACCACGTGGAGGCTTTCTACGTACCATGCATTGGCATGGATCAAAGTCCATGTAGTTCGGGATTGTTTGAGGGTTACACTCTGAGGCAGCCCAAGGTGTTTTTCTTGGCCGGTGCTTGCTCTATGCTCAAGTGAGTCATTCTCGGTGTGAGAAACAAGAAATAGTAGAGACCTGATGATCAAATCATGAAAGTTTTGTCCGTGGGAAATGGAGTGGGGATTATACTCTGAGGTGGCCCAAAGAAGAAACAGGGGCTTACACGTGGTTAGCATTTCAAGAAGAAACCTAGTCTTATGTGTGGTTAGTGGCCCACGAAGTTGGGGCTTACTCCAAGATGGAGGCCCGAGGCGACAAGGCGCAGTGGGAGAGGAGCATGGAACCAAAGAAAGGAGACACACCCTTCCCCACCATTCCCTCTGTTGGCCCTAGGGATCGAAGATGCAAGGAGGAGAAAGGGTGATGCCTCATGCAAGAAATATTAGGGGCTTACACCAAGGTGGATGCCCATTCCCCATGGACAAATTCCACTCCAACAAGGAGGATATAATCCACTGTGAGGGGTGATCACATCCCCATGGAGACAAGTGGGCATGGAGAATGTCTATGGCGGGGGGGGATACGTGTGTGGAACGGGGTGAGGTCACAGTTTAACGTCATGTTCTGGGGACGATGGTACTTAGCAGATTAACATCCTGCAGCTTAAATTAAGTGGGTTTTCTCTACACCCCTAGGGCTTACATAACAAGTACCCTCTTCTGCTTGTGGGGGGGAAGGCATCGACAACAACGTCGCAAAGGGGAATCTTGGTGCGAACCATCGAGGGGTCCATGTGTTTGTGTCTATGTGAAAAAGAAATAGTCGTTAGTGTGCCTATGAGAAGAATCCCAAGGCGAAGCCACTCAATGGGAAGAACCATCCAAGGTACTTTGAAGTTACATCGTAAGATCCTAGAAGGTCGTACGGGAAAACATTACATGATGTGGATGCCTGGGTTGTGAGAGACACCCACGAATGGCATCAGACACTTGCACAAAGGTATGCTCGGGGAGCATCGAGGTGAGGGATCATGGGGAATTTCATGGAACCTTTGAGGTTTGTGGGTGAAATAAGTGGTATTACGTGAAAAACATTGGGCTGGTGTAAAATCAATGAGTATTAGCAAGAAAAGGAATCTTAGGTTTTTCACACAAATAAAAGGATTGTGCTCAGGGAATACTAATTGCGAGCAATTGCGAGAGGCTGCGCGAAATGACTGGGGTGCACACAATTGATGGGGATTGCATGCAATTGGAGTGGATTGTGTGCAAGGGGTGGACCCCGAATGGATTGTAATTTTTTCATAAACCAAGGGGATCTCACATGAAGGCAGACCCTGAGGAGACTTGGAGCAAAATAAACCGTACCTGAAAGCCATCTTTACGCGCTCGGAAGGCGAATAACATGCACGAGAGCCGGTTCAGATTCTTCACCCCTAAAGTGGAAGGGGTCATCTTCTATTTATATGTGCCCAGGGGCGTGGAAACCAAGTCAGCATGAAAAAATAGCGCGATGCAGGCGGCGGCGCAAAATGTCGACCATGCGGGGCGGGGTGCGAAATCTTTCACGCCCACACTGAAGCACTTTCGTGAATCCTTGAACATTCCACTTAGGAAATAATTTTTTCACACACCTATGAATATTTTTCACTCCCCCCCTCCACCCCCGGACATGGTCCTCATATCCGAATATGGCTTCGCTTTGTTGTTTAGAAACCTTCTTCAGCCCTTGAGTGCTTTTCAGCGTCTACAAATTCCCCCCTCAGAATTGGATCAGTGAGGGGTCATGACGGTCGAATTCTGAGGGAAACACAAAAATGCAGGGCTCCGTAGGGTTCATGCACACAAAAATTTGATGCGGCGCGCAAAACTCATGAAGGCATAGAATCCTCTTTTCGCGCGGGTGCGGAAACCAGGATGAGCCCATAAAAGCTGTCGTGGGTCCCATGCTCTGTTCATATTTTCTTGTGTTATAGGCTCCAAGCTCTCGTGCGTGAAAATTTCTCTGTTCCTGCAGGAAAAATTTCTCCAGCCACACGTAATACCACCAATATCAGGCATCTTTTTTTCATGCAAACCCAGGGTCTTTCACACCAAAACATGATTTTTCGTGACACCCACTAACATTTCATGCCACCCTACCAGATTCTGCGCCAGCTACTCAAATACTATTTTTGAAGAGGATGTCCGTAAACTAGGCTGATAAGGGAGAATCCGCAGCTCGTAGGGCTGAAATGGTTGAAAACATAGAGGTTTATGGCACTAAAAAGATTGTCTCCAATAAACATACCCTCTTCAATATGCTAACAACCACCCAAAAGGAGTATGCCTTGTCCAAAAAACTACCACTGCGGGACTTCGGCATTTTGGAGGAGGTCCCTCTGCCTGGTTTCAAGGTGGATACATTGCAGTCATGGGTGAACCATGATGATGATCCCCCTCGATACAACATCACCAACAATGGCCATCTTATTAGAGAAACCAGGCACATGGACGTTTAAGTCCTGAATCCCAGGACTAGGACCGTTGCTGGGGGTGACCCTATTGTGGAGAGGTCTTTGGCCCCCTATGCAAGAAACTCTTGTCAGAGCATCACAGATGAGGCTAATGGATGGCTGCAATACTGGGACTTGTGTCCCGGAGGCAACATTAGTAGCCAATGGGCCTAGGCGTACTGAGTTCGCAATTCATGTGACTAATTTGGGGCCGAGCTGCGGCACATTGCTTATTCGAGGTGCTGTGGACATCGCAATTTCACTTCTACTGCCAGCACGAGCTCGATAAAAAGGTGTTCACCTGGTGATCCCTTGATACCAATACCTTCCATATCCATCATGGGGAAGTCGGTATCAATCTCTAGGACATTCACTCCATCGGGGGTATCCCTTTGGTGGGCCTCCAATATGATGAATTCCATCTGCCGACGAGCACCTGGGGACACAGATCACGAACCCCCATATTGACATGGCACATGCTGGAGCTGGCCAAGGAGATGCTAGAGGTCAAGGACTTCTTGAATTAAATCACCTACAAGGACTGGTTTAGCCTATTCCTTGAGAGGGATCCGGAAGTCAAGATGCCAGGTCGAGGGAGACGATGCCCAACCGTGGCACATAAGAGTAAGAGCAGATCATACAGAAGGATCCAGGAGGTGGGGACTACCAGTCATGGGGCTATAGAATAAACGACAATGGCAACCATAATGTTCAGTATTCAATATTCCACTCTACGTTCTTGAGAAGTTGTATCTTTTCGGTGAGACACGTAAGGATGTGAGTCCATCCAACTACCCTGGTGATGGATGGCATCATTGCTTCCAACAAAAGATTCAACCAAGGAGTCCCCATGCTGGCTCGGTTGTACTCCATTCTGGGATGCATATCAAGAGGGGGATCACATAAGAGAGTATGCAGTGCCTTCAAGATTTACCATGGCTGGGTTGCGGCTCATTGTGGTAGATATACCTTCCCAAATGTCATCCATCCTCCAGGTAATGCCCTGCGACCTTCCCTACCAAACATTGTCGGGGTCATGATGTTGACGCTTAATGAGGAGGGAGTAAGAATCAGAATTGGTAACCATGCCAACATCACCTTCATCCCATTCCCCACCCCAACTATCCAGATGATAAAAAAAATGGGAAAGGCTCACTAGAGCAGCAGGAGTACTTCTAGATCATCAGAGGCAGGGTGTTTGTGGCCTGGATTGATGGGTAGATATTCTGCAGGCCTTATGTGCCATCCAGGTTTGCTAGTCAATTTGGGCACCTCCAACGAATGCAAAACAAATATACACAGAACTCAGGGAAGAAATGCATCCACGTGTTCTTCGTCAATTGTGGTTGATGTTCACGACCTATGGATCTGGCGACGTCATAACCTTTCCTCCCATAGGAGTTGATGCTGGACTCTCGACCGAGTATGCTGAACATTGGACCACAGCATACCCCATGGGGATTTTTCCGAAATGTGTTTGGAAACTCAAGTTAACCAGTGTGGATCTCAGGCAGTGAGAGAGAAGGAAGTTCCCACTATAGTGGGATGACCAGAAGAACGTTGGACAACAGGGCCCGCATAGGACGAGACCTCAGTAGTGGGGACGTCGCATGGAGTGGCCACACCCTCATTGCCTAGGTGAGAAAGGTCCCACAAAGCGGCTAGAGAACTTCTCGGGAAGTAAATAAGATATCAACTTCAACCTTATCATGACGCAATCTTCCTGGCGCTATGGTTGGGTTGGCTAACCTTGTGGCAGTCAATGATCATCGAAGCTCTCTATAAAAAGATAGTGCATGATAGAATCCAGTTTCCAGAAGTCGAGCTCATTCAGATTGTTGACAAGGTGAACTTCCATCTACGTTATGTGTATCTGAAATCCATGGACATGTACGCATGCCAATGGGGACGGTGTGAGGAGCCACCTTTCTTGGTGAAAGTGATGCTTAGCCAGGAGCATGATCCAGAAACAATGTCGTCGGGGGATGATGACAGTAATGATGAGTCGAAGGGCAGTGAGACAGAAGAGGAGGATGCAGAAGGAGAAGGTGAAGGGGAAGGTGAAGGAGAAGAGGAGCCTGAAGGTGAATGGTCTCAGGGGGCATCCCACAAAGGGAGACTCCTGGAGAGTGGTGAGATCATCGGCTTTGATATGGATGTGACTAAACAACTCGAGGTATTCTTCAACCTTTATCTATACTCCTCTTTTTATCCGCTTTCCATTTAAATCCTTAATCAACCATCCATATCATACATAGGATAATGTTGGTTCTAATCAAGAGTCTCCAGTTTAAGGAGGGGGGAAATCACCAATAGAACAAGGTGGGGCACCGATGCCCATTATCGAACTGACGAGCAGTGAAAGATCCCCCATTATGATAGCTCTCATGGCGACCATAACACTGGAGGATGACACCTTGGGATCCTGTATGTTTTTTTCTTTGATACCGATACTTACCATCGGAGGACTCAATTGATCAAGGTGCTCCTTGTGTGTATAGTGATCATAGCATTGGAGGCTTGTCGGACTGCTGATCCCAGACCATCTGTGAGTGAGTCAGTAAAAAATGTACTGCCCTATCCAGGACATGCTTCCCAAACTGAGTCGGCCCCGACAATTAGCGAGCAGAGAGCGGTGGACACCAGTGGCACTGCCGTTGGGGCATGGCTGGAAGTTGATGAAGGTGGTACCAGGGTTGAGGCGAGAGAGGAAGGTTTCTCAAACACTGAAGAGCCCAACCCCCTGGGAGGAATATCTAGGGAAGACCCTACTGCCAGCCTATTGGCCATTTTTCCTGTCTATCAGCCTACTGATCCTGAGGAAATTGATTATTCAGACTCAGAAGCGGCTGAGGAGAGCCAGATGACTTGACATAAATGGTGGAAGTGCATTTAGCGTTTTGTCAGTCAACCTCAGATAGAATGGCTGAAGTGGATGGGATCACTATGCACTAGAGGGGTAGATGCTCAATGAATTCATCTGACGGTCCGTGATTACATGGCTGATAAGATGCACGAGAGTAGTCGACGCTGCAACGTCACCCAGTGTTGAGAGGAGTTGGGGAGTACCCAATCATTTATGAATGCGGAGCATGAGGTCTAACTTCTTCAAGAACATGAGAAATAAAAGAAAATAATCATCACAAAATGTTCCGAGCTCGTGGAGCAGTTGAGGGCCCAGCTAGAAGATGCCCAATAGAAACTGGTTGAGGTGATTCACCAGATGACTGAACTTCATACTGAACAGGCACGGGCATGATCTAGGGCTGGCGAATTGATCTTTGCATCCATTGATCAAGAGAGGGTCCTCAGGGGGCGAGAAGCAGTCATGGAGGCCACCAGCCAAAAGGTAGAGACGTTGGAAAGATCCATCCAATAAGATGAAAAATTAAGGCCCTGTTTTGACTGAACCCATAAACATATTTTGACATACTACTTATTAATTTAAACCATATGTATGGAAAAATTTATTTACTTGTCCCCTTGGTTTAACGTGATCAACCCTAATCCCAGAATAAATAGAAATCTGTCCCTAAGATCAAGTGGGCAATACTAGATTTGATAAACAAGGGATAATCGTACTATTACTTCATTTGACCATGTGAATGGAACCAAGCTTTAGGAATTTGAGATTCAAATCCAGATTTTCGAGGAGAAGAGGGAGGCCCGATCAAAGGAAGAGGACCTTAGATCGACTGATTTATCTACTTCTCAACGTGCTCTAGTGCGTGAGAGGGGCAATGCCAGGGGCATTGGAATCAGTTCGAACATAGGGGAATTGAAAATGTGAATCACGTTACCAAAATTCGAAACTCTTTGGGAGGGGTGTGGAAATAAAAGACAATTGTTGACCGTGTTCGAAAAACAGCATCCCTAATGCATTAGCCTGAAATGGGAACAACAAATGAGGTTTGTTCATTGACCATGTTCACAATAGAGAACCTAACTCAAATATTGTCCATCAGTCTTCCAAAAGGCTGGCCCAGGACAGCAAGCAGACCATAGGTCGAGCATTCATTCTATTATGGGGCCATTCATATGTGAAAGAGGGTGAGGGTCCGAATAAAGGGGAACACAAATTGTGGAAAGTGAAGTGGTGGTTTGTTCGAATAGAATCCAACACACCTAAAATTACTCCACTTTGGTGGAAACACATTAGGCGGGTGTATTACTCTGATCATGTATTATCACTTTTAGACCGTACCTCTCTGGTGAGGGATCTTTCGCTTCCCAATGTCATTATGGGGCATCCTGAACTTGCTCAGGGAAAATTCTAGAGTCACAAAAATCCCCGAAGTTTCAAGACTAGGGGCCAATAATGATAAAGGATTGGATTTGGGATTCTTGAGGCTAGATCCGAGATGAAATGTCCGGGTGTTCCTACGTATCCCATAAGGATGCGAATCAATCCATACGTAGTTCTAGAGATGGTCTTATTTTAAGGTCTTAGAACTCGGACAAGATATCAGTAAGGAATGTAAGGGAAACATGGTAAGGTGATTATGAAAGCCGACATAAATGAGGACATAAGTCCAAATTAACATGTGTTACTTGGGGAAGTGTTTAGGTAATGGGATCATACACGAAAGTTAGGCTGGCCCATGGGGAAGTGCTCGGGAGTTCCTACATATCCCATAAGGATGGGAAGTAAGCCATACATAGTTCTGGATAGTGGCACGGTAAGGTACCAGTGCGAAGGATGAAAGGGGCGTGTAGGTCTGGTCCTCACACCAAAAGAAGAGGTATCAGATGTTTCTTCTTTGTCCTTTATAGTGAATGGTCTTTTTGTGAAGTGACAGACCAATGGTAGAAATTCCCAGCACTGCCACAAGAATCAGGTTGTATACATGCATTGACTAATGTTATGGTGGATGAACAATACCCAACGTGATTTCCCCTATAATGAGGTTGTCACAATGCCGTTCCATTTTTCATCGTGCGGCCATGAAGATATTATCAATGTTTGGGGTTCATGTTATAGGACTAGATTAAACAATTTAAAGTCATATGGCTTGGACAAGCATGAATGTAATGACGCAATAAAGCATACCTGATGGGAATGAGGATGAGGTCTACATCAGCACCATGTGCAATTCTGGGAAAGGATCCTCAGGACAAGAGGCTAGTAAGGGTCAGATGATAAGGGGCAGGAGAAGTTAGCTCCTAGCTGAGATAGACCAAAAAATGCGATTTCTAGGTGATCCTACGTATCCCATGAGGATGAGAATCGAGCAACACATAGTGGTTAGGGAAGATCATAGTCTATCATCTTAGAGATCAGACTGGGGGGTGCCTCAAAGGACGCCGTATTGCAACCTTGTCCCCCTAACGTGAAAAGGTGAATTGAGGTACAGTTCCCGGAGTGTCACTATTCTACCTAGAAATGATTGGGTGGAACATAATTTGAATCATGAATCCGACATTAGGGGCCTGTAGGGACTTTCATGACTATAGAGGATTACTACTAACCGTGTTCGCAACACATCATCCAATCACGTTAGCCTGAAATGGGGAAAAATGAGCATCGACCAATGACCATGCTCACAACACGGTACTTGAATCGATTTGTTGTCTGAAACCCTATGGGGCATTGGCCCGTAATGGCAGGAGATCCATTAGTCCTAGAATCCATGCCATTTTGGGGGTCCCTTTAGACGTGCAAGGTAAAGGGGGCCCAAATGCAGGGGAACACGAAGCCTGAAAAGTGAATAGAACTTGCCCAAGTTGAATATGACACTCCAGGTCTTAGACCAGAGTACTCTTGAACACATCGACGAACCACTATAAAGGGTCAAGGGGGCTCAACCTAGGAGGGTCTAGACCCAAAATCTAAAAGTTCGGTAGGTCCTAAGTATCCCATAAGGATGGGAATGAAGCCACACGTAGTTCCTGAAAATACAATTTAACGTCATATGGGATGACATGCAGTTTAACGTCATGCGGGACGGCATACAGTTTAACATCATGCAAGACGACATAAAATTTAACGTCATGCATGACCACATACAGTTTGACATCATGCGGGACAACATGCAGTTTAACATCATGCGTGATGACATGTAGTTTAACATCATGCATGATGACATACAGTTTAGTGTTATGCGGGATGACATATAGTTTAACGTCATGCGGGACGACATACAGTTTAGCTTCATGCGGGAGGACATAAAATTTAACATCTTGTGGGAAGACATATAGTTTAACTTCATGTGGGACGGCATACAGATTCACTTCATGTCGGATGATATATAGTTTAACGTCATGCAGGACCGGAAGTTTAAGGTCATGCAGGACCAAATTCTAGTTCAAGGTCATGTAGGACCTATGTGCAGTTTAGGTTCATCCAGGACTGATAGTTTAAGGTCGTGCAGGACCATAATCCTATTTAAGGTCATATAGGACCCACATCCATTTTAGGTTTATCCAGGACTAATAGTATAAGGTCATGTTGGACCATAATCCATTTTAAGGTCATGTAGGACCAGTGTACAGTATAGGGTCATGCAGGACTGATAGTTTAAGGTCGTGTAGGACGAGTTCCTACTCAGGAAAAGTATTTTTTAGGAACTTGGCATGGGTTGGAGGAGTTATATGCCTACCATCCATGGTCACTAGGTAGAATGCTCCAATTGGATAAACCTTATGAATATCGAAAAGGTCATTCCCATTTGGGCTCCAACATGGGTGGTTTCATACCAGATATCATTGGTGTTTTCAGAGACAGCACCAAGTCTCCTTGCAAGAAAGATCATAGGTGAACCTTCTTGTTAAAGGCTTGAGCCATCCAACTCTGATGCCTTTCTAGATTGCACAGGGCACGAAGCCCATTCTCATCATGTGTTTCCAATTCAGATAGATAAATTTCAGCCACTCAATCTGGCACTTTCTGGTCATAGACCGCTGTGTGCAATGAGGAAAATGAAATCTCGATGGGTAGGACGACCTTAGTTCTATAAACCAGGTAATATGGGGTTACTTTGGTGGAATTACGTGTCATTGTCTGATAATCCAAGAGGGCGTTGTGATGCTTATCCGGCCAACTCTACTTATTCTGACCAACCATTTTCGGAAAAATGTTAGGGAGGGTTTTATTGAATTCCTTGGTCTTCCAATATTCATGTGTGTGATTGCAGGAGGTATGGTTAGAGAAGATGTTGTACTTGGAGTACAACCTTTTCAAATCGGCTTCCCGAAAGTTGGTGCTGTTATCGGCAAGGATAGAAAGAGGACCCCCCCAAACCGATGGATGATTTTGGAACTCATGAAGTCTGCGATAGTACAGGCCTTGACTTCCTTGAGCAGAATCACCTATACCCACTTGGAAAAGAAATTCGTATTGGTCCAAATAAACCAGCATTGGCGATCCATTTCCGGTGGGTATAGCCCTATGACATCTAATCCCCATACTACAAATGGATAAGAGTACATGGTATTCAAGAGAAGCTCCGATCACCGATGAATAAAGATAGAATGAACTTGGCATGCATTGCACCTCTTGGTGAACTCGATGAAGTCATGGGTCATGGAAGGCTAAAAATACCCTAGTCTCCAGATCTGGTGTGATAGTTTTGGCCCAGCCTGATGGGCACTAAAGGAGCCAGAGTGAACCTCTTGCATGTCCTATGGAATCTCAAACCCTTTAATAAAATGGAGGAGAACACCATTAAACCCGTTCTTGTAGAGAATTTCGTCATGACTGGGACCACTCTGAAGGGTATACTACTACGCGCGGCACTAGATTCGCTTTTTCTCAGTTGTTTCTGATGGGTGGTTACTGCGTTGGAGGTATTCAATGAAGGGTGTCCTCCAATCGGCAATCATTTTGATCATTGAATCCAGATGACCGAGGGGTCCTGTCGTAGAGGCGCCGATGGTAAGATGGCTTACCTGTGGGTCATCATCACCATTTGGGGTAACAGGAGCTATGACTCTCTGATGTTCCACATGGATAATCAAATATTCATGTTTGGGCTCTACAAGAGATGCAGATAAGCTATCCAAGGCATCCGCTTGACCGTTTTGTGACCGAGGGACATGGGTATCCCCTAGTCGAGAAGGGAATTGGACCATTAGTCAGAGAGTGTGCGCCAACAATGGTAAGATCTCTGGATTTCTGACAATATAGTCATCATTGACCTTCTTAATGACTAGCATAGAGTCCCCTTTTACACGCAAATGGGGAACATTGATTTAGAGGGCCAGCTCGAGGCCAGTAATGAGGTCCTGATACTCTTCCTTGTTGTTAGTGCAGCCTCCTGACAACAGGAATGAGTACGGAAGAACGGATTTCGCTGGGGTAATAAAGATGACTCCCAAGCCTACTATGTTAAGCCTAGTATCATTGTGCCTCCTATTGGTGGGGCTCTGTGAGGCGCCATCAAAGTGAATTTTCCAACATGGGATGATAGGATCTAAAGGGAGGATCACCTCATTAGGGAAAACCCGGTCCAAGGACTGGTCGAAAGGAGTTGTATTGGAAACTAGAAATTCTTCCAATGCATGTCCCTTAATAGAATTCTTGAGGGACGAACCTGGTATCAAACTTCTAGAGAATTACCACCCACCTTCTTAGATGGCCGGTAAACCTAGGGCGATTCAGAATATACTTCAGTGGGTCTACTTGAAAGACTAGTTGTACCTCATGGTGTTGTATGTAATGTCGCAATTTTTGTACTATGAAAACCTATGCGAGATAGCTCTTCTTGACGAGGGAGTATCTGGTATCTGTATCGTGGAGTATGTGGTTGAGGTAGTAGAGACTTTTTTTCATCCTCTGATTGTTCTTATGGGCGATAAGGTCACCGAGAGATCGTTCCAAGGTAGTGACATAGAGGACCAATGACATCCCAAAGATGGGTGGCATCAAGACCGGAGGATGGAGCAGATACTATTTGATTTCCTCAGATGGTGGTTTGGAAATCCTTTTCCCACTTCTAGGAAGAGTCTTTCTTCATGATCTGGGAAAATTTCTTACTCTTTCCAGCCATATTCCTAATGAATCGGCAAATGTAGGCTAAGGGGCCCTCAAAACCTCAAAGCTCCCGAATATTACTCGGGGGAGACTTCTGGTTGATGGCATTGTTCTTCTCCGAGTTGATCTCGATGCCCCAATTCCTAACCACAAATCCATGAAATTTACCAGAGGTGACCCCAAAAGAACACATTAATGGGTTCATCATCAATTTGTGGGAACAGAGGAAGCCGAACATGTTCTCAAGATCCTTGAGATGGTCCTGACACTGACAAGACTTCACCACCAGATCATCCACATAGCATTCTTCCAATGTCCCAAGGATGGGCCTGAATATGCTGTGCATGTCCTGCTGATAGGTGGAACATGCATTCTTCGGATCAAAGAGCATAACCTAGTAAAATAATGTACCTTGGGGCGCTTGATCGTACCACGATTCAGTGTGTCATTTTCACCCTTACATCATTGTATTAAACTGAATTTGTATTGTAAATTCAAAAAATAATAACAAATTGAATTCAATGATTGAATCATTTATTTTTTGATTATCACTATTAAAAAGTCCAATGTTACTTTTCTTGAAAATTTCATTGATGGTGAAGGTGATTTGGAGGGCCCATGATGATGTCCAAGAAAAATGGGCCAAACAGCGCAGGATCCAAGCACACCAGTGTAATAATATGCACACTTATACTATATAGTGCATCAAATTGGGCTTAAATTTTGTGGTAAGGTCCATAAATGATTGATCTACATTTCATATGAAGAAACCCAAGATTCATTCAATCATATGATGGCCCTGCCGACCTGATCTATCCCGCACACCAAATCTGCCCGAATTCAAAAGTTGTGTGCTGTGATCAGTACATATCTCGGACTATAGGTGTCAAAAGTGTGCCAACCGTTCGGTGGGAATAGCCAAGTGGTGGGGATGCAACTTTTTTATTTTCTCAAAATCTAAATAAGGCTTTCAAAAGGTCGAAACACTTGTGAAAAATGGTTTTAATAATTCTATGTGCTGAAACCCACATTCCCATTTTCCTATAAAATGGCACCTTGGGCTCTTCATTTGAATGTTCGGCTAGGAGGAAAAACTTTGGTATTTTGGATATCCAAAGGATTTATCTCCTAATACTTGAAGTTATGGAGGCCCCTATCCTAATAGGGGAATGAAGGATGAAGAGGGAGTTCAACCGATCCTCCACCTCCTCTCGATGGTATGCTAAACGGTGGACGATTATTTCAAGGGAGCTACACATAGTTGGGAGGGAGGACCATCACTTGATACTCTACTGGTTTTGTGTAATTTGTGTTTGGATTATTTAAATTATGTCTTATCTGAACATGTTTCTCCTCTGAGTTCTTTTCTTGGGTTTAATTCAATGAACCACTTTTCATTTCCGCACTGATTGGGTTGAAATTTCAAGTAAGAAGCTTGAGTTGTTCCGATTGGGAAACACAAAGATCCACTTTCTCTCACACATAAAAAAGATATTATTATGAATTTGTAGAATTTAATCTATTCTTGAAGTCCAAACCTTGACAACATGATTTTTTTGTCAAGGGATGATACTTTGTGCAACGTTTAGAGAGACAAGAGGTGAATCAAGATCTTGACTACCCTCAACCAAAGAATTAAACAAAAACATGTGAAATTTTCAGAACAATGAACTATACAAGATGTGTATTGATCATGAAGTTATCTCCTTATCTCATAATTCTTAATCCTCCACCTTATTCTATCAACTATTAAACTATTTAAGTTATGTTATTTTCTGAAATGTTTTTTCAAAATCACCCCCCTCTTTTAGTAATCTATATTAAAAATACACACTACAAGACACCAATGATCCTTGAGAGATGACCTAGGGTCTTCCCTAAACTATAAATCAACATTAAAAACATAATCAATTTGATGTGTCATGACAAAGTGGTCAAATTGTGGCACTGTTTATACGGAGCGTGTTGGTTTTAGTGCATGTTTTGATATGTTTTTTGTAATTTTTGTGAATATTTATTTGTTTTAGCTTATACCTCTACCTATATTTTTGTATTATGATCCATTTTTTTATAGTTTTGGAGCTTGATTCGTTCTACTCTAGGAGATTTACAGCCTTTCAAACCCGAACATGAGAGGATCGTAGCTCACCGACCATGAGATACACAAGAGGAACCTTTGAAGGAGGACGAACAAAACATCAACACTCATCTTGATCCTTCTTCTTCTTCTTCGAAAACCCACATAAAAACTAAAACTAACTTGAATAACATGGCTGAAAAAAATCTAAAACTAAAATAACTAACCTCACCTGATGTTGATATTTGGCCCACATACATACAATTACAAGGCGAGGCACCCCATTTTGAAGTAAACTCTGGTTTAATTCATCTATTACCAAGATTCCATGGACTTCCAGGAGAAGATACACACAAGAACTTAAATGAATTTCATACTGTTTGTTCAACATTAAAACCTTCTAATGTCGATGAGGTTCAAGTAAAGCTTAGAGCATTCCCATTTTCTTTAGAAGACACAGTGAAAGATTGGTTGTACTGTGTTAATTCATAAATAAGAGGTTGGGAGGACATGGAACACCTTTTTATTGAAAAATATTTCCCAGCCTCTCGAACTACAACAATAAGGAATGAAATTTTTGGGATAAGACAATCTCAAGGGGAAACATTACATGAATATTGGGAACATTTTAAAAGGTTATGTTCAATTTTCCCAGACCACCAAATAAGTGATCAACTTTTAATTCAATATTTTTTTGAAGTTTTCATCCATATTGATTGAAATATGATCGATGCTGCTATAGGTGGTGCGCTGGTTGATAAGACCCCAATCGCAGCAAGAACCTTGATTGAGAACATGGCTCAAAACACACAACAATTTGGTTTAAGGACCAATGTACCGATTCGAGGTGTCTATGAGGTGAAAAGTACTGAATTTCAGAAGATGGTGGACACAATGTTCGAAGAGGCTAGTACCCTTCTTCAACAACTAGATCTTTCCCAAGGTAAATCCCAATCTCCTCCTCCTATCCATTTTGGTAAATGTTCTTCTGACACCCACTAATTTAACCAATGTCCTCAATTGTGGGAAACATCTGAGGGTTGTGATGCAATATTTCTAGGCCACTCCTATAACCAACCCCTTAGGAAAGAACCTTACTATTTATCCAACCCTAGGTGGAAAGCGAACCAAGCCTATAGGAAAGGGAGTATTAAAAGAAACATCAACAACAATGGAACCAACCAGGATAGAGAAGACATCATCCACCACCACCTAGAAACCCTCAACCACCCCAAAGGTCTTTCCATCAAACCCCTAAAAAACCCGAGCCTAGCCTAGAAGATATGATGAAACAAATGGCTTCCAACAATATCAATTTCCAACAAACCACTGAGGTAGTCATACAAGACCTCAAACCCCAATTAGTCCAACTAGTTAACTCAGTGGGTGAAATTCAAAGTCATGGGTCATGTAAACTTCCCTCTCAACCAGTAGTTAACCCTAGGGATAAAGGAAATGTTACTGTCATCACCCTTAGGAGTGGAAAACAACATGAAAGTAAAATTAATCCTCCATTAGAGTCATCCCCTCCTGAGGAAACCACCATCCCAACCGTTATGAATATTCCAAATGTTGAAGAACCTTGTCCTGAGATTATCCCTTCCAAAGGAAAGAGTGTGAATATTGATGAGTCACCTAGCCCAACCATTCCTCTTTCATTTCCTCTAAGGGCCAACTAACCATGAAAACAAAAGGAAATCGAACTTGATAAATAAATATTGGAAATTTTCAATAAAGTGATGTTAACATCCCAATGATTGATGCTGTGAAGAAAATTCCATGATACGATAAGTTTCTAAAGGAGATTTGTACACACCGAAGGTGACTTCGAGGTGATGAGAAAGTGATATTGGGAATGAATGTTTCAGCATTGATAGAGCCATCACTCCCCACCAAGTTCAATTATCCTAGAACATTATCAATTCCATGCACCATTGGGGAGTATTATTTTTCTAATTCTATGCTTGATTTAGGTGCCTCTATAAATGTGATTCCTCACTCAATTTACTCTACATTTTAGGTTGGGGAACTGAATCCTACTAGAACTATTGTTCAACTAGCTGACCAGAGTACTGCACAGCCCTATGGTGTGTTAGAGGATGTTCTTGTGAGGGTCCAAAATATAATTTTTCTTACTGACTTTTATGTGCTTAAAATGGAGGATGACAGGATGAATCAACATGTCCCAATTATATTGGAGAGACCTTTCTTGAAAACCACCAAAACCATAATTAATTTCCACAATGGAACATTATCTATTGAATTTTGTGGTGACATAGTCCATTTCAACATCCTTGATGCCATGAAGCACCCCCCAGAAGAACATTCCTCTCTCTCTCTCTCTCTGTTAATTCAATTGATGTACTCCCTAACCCTGAAAAAACAACTTTTATTTCCCCCGATCCCCTTTCTGAGTCTTCTTCATTGATAGAAATTCTATGAAATTATTCATGCATTTATTGCTGTAGTGGTCTAGAAATGTTTCATGCATGTTCATTGATTGATGATTTCTTGAACACTGAAGATCCACTGACCATAAATGATATTGCTAAGCTTGTAAAAGCTCATTCCTCATCCGAGAAAGATACCATTGAGTAGTTAGATGAGATTCTTGACCTATCACTTACACAAACACTACCATAAATCCCAAATCCACCTAAATTGGAACTAAAACAACTGCCTCAAAATTTAAAAAAAATCATATCATGAAAATAGAAACAAGTTACCTATCATCGTTGTTAGTTCACTCCCTCCTGAGCATGAACTGAGACTGCTTGAACTTTTGAGGGAGTAAAAACAATATTTGGGGTGGAAACTTGCTGACATTCCTGGTATTAGCCCATAAATTTGTACAAATAATATTTTATTGAATGATGAGGCTAAACCAGTGAGGCAACCACAACGTCGACTGAACCCAAACCTCCATGATGTTGTAAAAAATGAGGTAACAAAATTATTGGCTACTGGAATCATTTACCCCAACTCTGACAGCCAATGGGTTAGAACCATTCAAGTATTTTCTAAAAATACTGGCCTTATAGTAATTAAAAATGAAAACAATGAATTGGTTCCAAATCGTGTGCAGAATAGTAGGCATTTCTGTATAGACTATCGATGACTAAACCAACACATGAGGGAGGACCATTTCCCTTTTCCATACATTGACCAAATGCTAGAGAGTCTAGAGGGTATGTCCCAATACTGTTTCCTTGATGGGTTTTCTGGATACTTTCATATCCATATTTCCCCATAGGATCACGAAAAGACAACCTTCACTTTCCCTTTGGTCCATTTTCCTAAAGAAGGATTCCATTTGGCCTGTGCAATGCCTCAGGTACTTTCCAACAATGCATGGTTTGTATTTTTCGGATTACCTAGAGAATTGAATGGAAGTATTCATGGATGATTTCAATATTTATGGATCTTCTTTTGATGAATGTTTGAGTATTCTTGGTTGAGTTCTACATAACTGTATTGAAAATAATCTTGTATTAAATTATGAGAAATGCCACTTCATGATGCGACATGGTATAGTTTTGGGGCATGTCATTTCTGAGGATGGTATCCAAGTTGATAAATCAAAAGTTGATGTCATTTATTCCCTTAAATTCCCCAAATATATATAGTATGTGTGATCTTTCCTAGGTCATGTTGAATTTTCCATCGTTTCATTCATGACTATAGTAAAATTGCACTCCCCCTCTCCTAATTAATCCAAAAAGAAAAGGAATTTGTTTTTGATAAAGAATGAGAGGAAGGTCTTAATATGTTAAAATGGAGTCTCGTGTCACCCCCCTCCAACCACCTTGGTGGGATTTACCATTCTAGCTCATGTGTGACGCCTCTAAATATGAATTTGGTGTAGATTTGTCAGAGAGGGTCGACCGAGCTCCACATGTCATAGACTATTCCTCATGTATTTTTGACCATGCCCAAGAAAACAACACCACAACTAAAAATGAATTCCTTTCCATTGTATTAACCTTGGAAAAATTCAGTTCATACCATTTGGGGTCCAATGTCATTGTGTTCTTAGACCATGCAGCCCTCTGATATCTCCTTTAGAAACCAGAAGCCAAACCACGTCTCATTCATTGGATGCTCCTCCTTCAAGAATTCATTCTAGAAATTAGAGATAAAAAAGGAGCAGAGAATGTGGTGGATGATCATATCAGTAGGATTACACCATCCTCGAACATTGACTCATTCCCCTGTATTCCAATAAATGATATGTTTCCTGATGAGCAATTATACCGAGTGCAATATGTTATTCCTTGGTATGAAAAAATTGTAAATTATTTGGTAGTATCTTGAATTCCTACTAATTTCAACAAAAACTAGGACAACCATCTAAAACATGAGTCTCGTTGGTATATTTGGGATAACCCCTACTTTTAGAGCACCTATAGTGGTCAAGTCCTTAGGCATTGTGTTTCCGATAGTGAGTTTCAGCCCATCCTTAGATTCTGACACACTCTTGCTTCTGGGGGACACTTTGGTCTCCAATAGACTGCCCGTAAGGTCCATGATTCTGGCCATTTTTGGGCAACACTTTTTCAGGATGCCCTTGATTTTTTCGAATCTTGTCCTCATTTTCAAATAATGGGGAATGTATCTAAAAGAAATGAAATTCAAAAACAACCATTGTTCTTTCATGACATTTTTAATGTTTGGGGTATTGACTTTATGGGGCCATTTCCCAATTCGTTTGAAAACTTGTACATTCTTTTGGCAGTTGATTATAGGTCAAAATGGGTAGAGTCACGTGCTATAAGGGCTGATGATTCTAAGGTAGTGGTATAATTTTTTAGAACCCAAATCTTCTGTAGGTTTTGCTTACATATGTTCATCATCAGTGACCAGGCTTATCATTTCAGCAACCAAACAATGAAATCACTTTTTCATAGGTATGGGGACGGTCATCGAGTGTCTACTGCATATCACCCACATACCAATGGTAAAGATGAGGTGTAAAATAGATAGGTAAAAAAGATTCTAGAAAAAACAGTTCAACCCAATAAAAATATTAGAGTCTTCGACTTGATGATTCATTATGGGCCTACCATATTGCTTTCAAAACTATTATTGGAATGTCACCCTAACATATTGTTTTTGGAAAGAGTTGTCATCTACCTATTAAGATTCAGAATCGGGCCTACTGGGCCATCAAACAATGCAATTCTAATCATTCAGATGCAGGTTCTCAAAGGAAGTTTCAGATTCATGAGCTAGAGGAAATGAGAAGAGATGCATATGAAAAATCCAGGATTTATAAGGAGAGAACGAAGGCTTCCCATGACCATCTTATCCTTCATCGTCAGTTCCACATTTGGTATAAGGTTATAATTTATAATGAAAGGCTGAAGTTGCATCTAGGTAAGATTCGTTCCCGGTGGTTTTGACCATACACTATTCCTAATGTCTCTCTATTTGGTGTAGTTCAGGTTCAAAATGAAGAAACCAAGCAAACATTCACTGTCAATGGGTTGCGGCTGAAGCACTTCCATGAATCCATTCAGGAGTCCCCGATGGAGGAACTCCATGTTCAAGAAGAAACATACCCATCAAACACATGAGGTTTTATCTTTCCTTCTCACCTTCTCAATTATTATTGTGAGGACATTGCACATTTTAGGTGGGGGGGATGGGTACATTCATGGGTTAGTTAAAAATTTTCATTTCACTTTCTCTTTCTTCTATCTTCTTTTTTTACCCTTCTTTATGGTATTTTTATTTTCCCCCATCAAGGGGAATGTAAAAAATACCATAAAGAATGGTAAAAAGGAATATTTATATGAAGTTAAAAATAGGATGTGATTTTTAGTGAATTAGTTTTTTTCAATGATATAAACGGTTGTATCATTGTGAAACATTTGAGATGATTGATTCCCCTTGTGTGAGTTGTTTTGGGAAACCTGTGTCACTAATATCTCCATACATTTTTTCACCAAACCGCAATGTATGAATATTTATTACTTAATATAAGGTGAATATATGTTAGGTTAATAATTTTTCAGCTTTAAATGATATTTTTATACGTTCGTTCATTATCCAATCTGTTTCATTATTGTACCAGATTGACCTATGTGTGTTTACATAATGTCCAACTATTAAACGCCCTAGAAAAATTGTGTCTTGGGCTGGTCAAAAACCACTCCACATCAATCTTTGATCTTTTTATAACTATTTCAATTAGTGTCTTGAGGAGATCAAACAAGGGTTGAGAGATGAGTATGATAATTGTTACAAATGAAACTTCAAAAAAAAATATAATAAACGAGGGGAGTGATGAAATGTGAAAAATATGGGGGTATCTAGGTCAGGATCTTATGGTTTGACTTCTTGGGAATGATTAAGTGAGTGGGTATAGAAATATGATTGCAAAGGATGTAGGACGAGTTTGGTGTAAAATCATTTAAAGCTGAATAATGTTAAAATAAACTATATTTATTTGATAGAAAGTAGAAATAATAGCATGGAATGGTTTTCACACACACACATAGAGAGTTAGTGGAAAGGTTGACTTTTTACTTCCTTAATCATGTCGGTTTCATGATTCTCTTTGAATTTTATTGTTATATGATTTAGGATAAATCTTTTTCCATTTTCACTAGGAAGAACTCCTTGGTGTGGTTCTTGCATTGATCATAATACTTTAGTGAATTAAAATTTCTTCAAATGTTAAATCTTCATGATGTTGGGAATATATATATATATATGCATAATTTTCTTCGGATATGTGACTTTTCCCTAGAGTGCAAATGTTTAGGTGTGGGGGTGTGATCGTACCACGATTCAATGTGTCATTTTCACCCTTATACCATTGTATTAAACTGAATTTGTATTGTAAATTCCAAAAATAATAATAAATTTAATTCCATATTTAAATCATTTATTTATTATTTATATCAATTAAAAAGTCCAATGTTACGTGTCTTGAAAATTTCATTGAAGGTGAAGGTGATTTGGAGGGCCCACGATGATGTCCATGAAAAATGGGCCAAACTGTGCAGGATCCAAGAACACCATTGGATTAATACGCACACTGCTACTATACCGTGCATCCAATTGGGATGAAATTTTGTGTGATGGTCCATAACATATTGGGATGCATTTCATACGAAGAGGCTGAAGACTTATTCATCCATCTGATGGCCTTGTAGACATGATCTATCCAGCACACTAAATCTGCACGGATTCAATAGTTGTGTGCCGTGATCTGTCCATATCTCAGGCTATAGGTGTAAAAATTGTGCCAAACATTCTTTGGAGACATCTAGGAGGTGGATATACAACTTTTTTATTTTCTCCAAATCGAGATAAGGCTGTCTTGAAGCTAAAACACCTCTGAAAAATGGTTTTAATAATTTTGTAATCTCAAAACCACCTTCCAATTTTCTTATAAATGGAACCTTGGGATCTTCATTTCCATGTTTGGATCAGAGGCAAATATATTGTATCATGGAGACTCAAATGAGTTCTCTCCTCATACTTGAAGATCTGGAGGCCCCTATCCTCATAGTGGAATCAAGTATGAGGAGGGAGTTCCACCCGAGCCTCCTCCTCCTCTCGATGGCAAGCTAAACGGTGGATGATCATTTCGAGGGAGCTACACATACTTGGGAAGGAGTTCCTACACCTAATACTCTATTGTTTTTGTGTAATTTGTGTGTTTATTATTTCACTCGTGTCTTATCCAGACATGTTTCTCCTCTGAGTTCATTTCTTGGGTTTAATTAAGTGAACCACGTTTCATTTCAACACCGATTGGGTTGAAAAATTAAGTAGGAAACTTGAGTTGTTCAGATTGGGAAACATAAAGATCCTATTTATCTCACACATAAAAAATATATTAGTATGATTTGGTATCCTTTATTATGTTCTTGAAGTCCAAACCCATACAACATGATGTTGTGTCAATGGTTGATACATTGTGCAACGTTTAGAGAGGCAAGAGGGGAATCAAGATTTTGACAACCCTCAACCAAAGAATTAAACAAAACAATGTGAAATTTTCAAAACAATGAACTATCCAAAATGTGTAGAGAACATGAAGTAGTCCCTTTATCTCATAATTCTTAATCCTCCACCTTATTCTATCAACTATTAAACTCTTTAAGTTAAGTTATTTTCTTAAAACTGTTTTCAAAATCACCCCCTCTTTTAGTAATCTTTATTAAAAATAATAACTTCAAGCCACCAACGCACCTTGAGAGATGCCCAAGGGTCTTCCCTAAACTATAAATCAACCTTAAAAACATAGTCAATTTTATGTTTCACGACAACACAGTTAGCGACCTGAAAGCTATGGACTCTTCATCCTTTGGGGAATCCAGATATGATTATATCTAGAGTAACCATCCATGAAGGAGAGGGCTGGGAACCTAGCTGTAGCATCAAGAAACAATTCTTTCATGGGGAGGGGAAAATCATTCTTTGGACAGTGATGGTTGAAATCTCAGAAGTCGATGCAGACCCTGATCTTTCCATTCTTCTTCCTAACTGGCATGATGTTGTCTAGACACTTGGGTTACTAGACCTCCTTGATGAAGTTGGCTTTGATAATCTTGTCAACTTCAGCCTCGACAATGGCATCATGATAAGGCTGCATCTTTCTGGGAGGCTGCTTGAACTCGCAATGATTTTTCGGGAGACCGAGGCGGGGGATGGCTACTTGAGGATCTAGTCTTTGAATCTCATCATAACTCATGGAAAACATGTCACAGTGCCATTTGAGTTAGTATACATACCAAAGCTACTCCTCAGGGGACATGGAGGCACTGATCAATGTGGGTATCGGATCTGCCTCGCTACCAAGGTTCACCTGTACCAGTTCAAAACCGTGGTAGAGACGCCTTTTTTCAAGGCAGGGGGAGCATCCTTCAGATCCTATTCTTCATTTTCAGAGGAGGGATTCCCAGCGGGTGAAACTTCCCCTAGGTCATAAGATCCTGAAGAGAGGATGGTACCAGCCTTGAAAGCAGTAGAAAACACATCAGAAGATTTATGTGCTGCTGAGACTATAGCGATGAAGGCATTCGATCTGATCTCATCTGGTCTTCGGCCTATGGGGCCACTCTTGATGATAACAATGCAAAAGTATCGTATTTTCTTGAGCCAGTTAATCCATTACCAGCTAAATTGACACGTATAACATATTTCTGTGGTCGTGGGGCGGACATCCCGATACCTTGCACGGGTAGGAGGTTCCGGGATCACCTGAGCCTCATTTGCGTAGGAGTACGAGGTGATTTTCTGCGATCATTTAGACTTGGTAATCTGCCTCCCTCTTGTACCGGAGACAAAAAATAATTTCCTCATGTCGGGGGTCATGGCCTCCAATCGATGGATTGGGAAGATATAGGTGTCATCCAGACCGGCCCAGGGGTCACTTGTCACTGTGGCTGGCTGAAACTCATTTACCAGAATCTGGTTATCCATGCTTTTGTAATAGTCAGCATCTAGGTAATGGGCTTCACAAGAGGCTAAATGAGATGCATCACCTAGGATTACACATAAACGACCATTTAGAAAGTACTTGAGGCATTGGTGATATGACGAGGGGAACACCATGTGCAGATGGAGCCACAGTCTTCCCATCACTGCATTGTATGCGGTGTCCTAGGAGACGACCATAAATTCTATACTATAAACTAGGACACTGAAATGGGTCATTAGACGGATCATGCCGACCGGGGTCTGCTCTATCCTGTCATATCCCTGGATCCTTAAATCAGAGGGAGTCAGGTCATCCTCAAATAACCTCGTCTTCTGTAGTGTCCGTGTTGGGATAAGGTAGATCCTGGAGCCGGTGTCAACGAGACAATGTAAATTATCCACACCATTAAATTGTCCAGTGATGTAAAGCGGGCGGATCTGGCCCTATATGGGAGATCCTTTATCCTCTCCTGAGAACAAAATGATGTCCTGTCATTCAGTGTTCTCATATTCTTTAGCATGAAAGGCTTCTTGCAGATGCTACCTCCGTCTCAAACTAGAGGGGGCTTCTTAAAGCCTTAGTGAGATCTTGGCACAAATCTGGAGACAGGAGAAGGGCTTCAAGGATGGAAAGACTCACTAGGATACTGGAGAGGTTCTTAAGTACATCATACTTTCATGCCAGGTGAGAACTTCTGCTTGCAGAAAGAAGCTCTATGCTATAATGCATAGCGGGCCCTCCCAGCCGGATGGGCGGCTGTCTGGTGCTAAGTGCATCCCGTTGCTCACTAGTCAAAGCCTGGAGAGTCATTGTCAGATGAGGACCATATAGTTGAGACAATCCTATTGCAAGGTGAATCTGGTCACGGTATGGCTGAAGTGGTTATGCCTGATCCAGTAGCACAAACAGTGGTGGAGTTAGGCCTATAGACACCAGATGAAAAGGCTGCACGTCGTGAGTTCTGCGCTGAGCCTACTCTCTCGTCTCAGTGGCATTCACGGACTGCGCTGAGCCTACTCTCTGTTACCCCACATTCCCTCTTTCCAAAGGTGGGTGGCATCCTCTCCTTATCTAGGGATGTCTGCTCCTTGATCGAAACGGGATGATGGAATGTTAGTTATTCCTTCTGTGGATTCCTCGGAGCTCGTCACCCAGTATGGGTCTCCCTCATTGATTTACGATGTTGTTCGTGAAACTCATCCTGGTTCCATATCATCATGGACATCGGTTAATTACACTGCTTCTGTCAGGACAATCCTAGAGGTTCTGTCAGGACAGCAACCTTCGGTTTGGCGAGTAGTCACGTTGGGTATCACCAGCATGTCTAGATGCTGGGGAATTGGAATATATGTCTTTTGTCCCTTATTATGGGGCTTCTCGACGGCGTGTAAGCCTGAGTCATCCCACATCAAACGTGGGGAATACTATGCCATTGGCATGTACCTGAGGTTTTCCTCAGCTTCACATGTTTAAAAAAGGGTATTCCATGAGTTTAACGTCTAGTGGAGATGGATCATACTGATCAGAACACTGATTAGAGTTCATTAGATGGAGTAACCCCATGGAGGGAACACCGATATTGGGGCCAACATGTGGGTGGATTCCCAGATTCTATTCAATGGAATGGAGTGTAGGGGTGGAATGATCCCACCGGGATGTGGCGGCGCAGTAGAGGATCAAGATGGATGATGTAAGGTTCTATGAATTGGATGGTGAATGAGATGGAACTACTATGGGGTGACGATGGTTTTGGGCTTGAGCCTCGAAGAGACTTCCTATGTATCCCCATGGTAGGGAATCAATGTATGCGTAGTTCGATGAGATGATGTGACACCTGGGGAGGCGACCCATGAGAATGGATGCGTGGATGGGGACTAGAAGAAATGGATCCTATAGGATGGGGCATGAGCTTCTTGAGACACATAGTCTGGAGGGAGAGATCAGGATGAGATAGAGGTGACAGGATCGAACCTCATGGAGACATCCTACGTATCTTTGTGGTAGGGAATATATGTCCATGTAGTTCAGGTGGTATCTGGGGCTTACGCTCTGAAGCAGCTCATGTGGTTAGTAAACCGATGTGAAGGTGGACCTGGGGTCTAGATGGATGGTGGGATTGAACCTCATGGAGACTTCATACGTACCATGCCTTGACATGGATCAAATTAACCATAGTTTGGGATATGAGGCGGGGATTACACTCTGAGGTGGACAATGGTGTTGGTGGGATGTGGGGCATGAACCTCGTGGAGGCTTCCTACACACCATGCCTTGACATGGATCAATGTCCCCATAGTTCAGGATGGTTTGGAGCTTACAATCTGAGGCGAACCAATGTGTTGGTAAATCGACATGAAGATGGTCATAATGACCAGGTGGTGGGCATGAACCTTGTGGAGGCTTCTTACATACCATGCCTTGAAATGGATCAAAGTCCTTGTAGTTCGGGAATGGGTTGGGGCTTACACTTTAAGGAGGCCCAAGGTGTTGGTGAACCGACGTGAAGATTGTCAGAACGACCGGGTGGTGGGATAGAACCTCGTGAAGGCTTCCTACATACCATGCCCTGAAATGGATCCAAGTCCTTGTAGTTAAGGATAGAAAATACAGTTTAACGTCATGCGGGACGGGGGCATTTGGGGCTTACGCTCTGAGGTGGCCCAAGGTGTTTGGTGCTTGAACCTCATGGAGGCTTCCTACGTACCATTCTTTGGAATGGATCAATATCCACGTAGTTCGGGATGGTTTGGGGATTACACTCTGAGGCTTCCCAAGGTGTTTATCATGGTCGGTGCTTGTTCTAAGCTAACATGAGTTATACTCAGTGTGAGAAATAAGAGATAGAAGAGACCTGATGATCACGTCGCAAAATGTGCGTCTGTGGGAAATGCAGTGGGGCATACACTCTATGGTGGCCCAATGTGGAAACAGGGGCTTACGTGTGGTTAGCTACCTAAGAAGAAACATAGGATTATGCATTTTTAGCGGCCCAAGAAGTCAGGGCTTTCTCAAGGATGGAGGCCCGAGTCGACAAAGCGCAACAGGTGGGGGACTTGGAACCGAAGAAAGGAGAATCACCCTTCCCCACCACACCCATTGTTGGCCCTAGGGACCGAATATGCATGGAGGACCAAGGGTGATGCCTCCGGTGAGAAAAGATAGGGTCTTACGCCAAGATGGCTGCCCTTTCCCCGCGGAAAAACTCCACTCCAACAAGAAGGATATCATCCCCTACGAGGGGTGATCCCATCCACATGGAGATGAGTGGGCCTGGAGAATGTCTTAGGTCGGTGGCCCTGTGTGTATGGCACGGGGAAAGGTCACAGTTTCACATCATGTGCTGAGGATGATGGTACTTGGCAGTTTAACATCCTACAGCTCAGTCAAATTGGGTTTGCACTGCACCCCTAGAGATTACCTAACCGGTACCCACTGCTCCTTGGGGGAGGGAAGGCATCGGCAATGATATTGCAAGGGGTGTTTTGGAGTGAAAAATTGAGGCATCCACATTAGAAAGGTTATGCGATGAAGCAATAACCGTTAGCGTGCCAATTGAAAAAAGCATAAGGCGAAGCAACGCAATCGAAAGAACCATCCTAGGGAATATGAAATTACTTCGTACGAGCCTAGAAGTCATACGGGAAAACGATGCCTGATGTGGATGCGAGGGGTGTGAGAGACACCTGCGAATGGCATTAGACACTTGCGTAATGGTATGCCCGGGGAGCACCGAGTTGAGGGGTCCCAGGGAATTGCATGCAACCTTTGAGGATTGCGCACTAAAGAAGCGGTCTTTTGCAGAAAACACCAGGTTAGAACGAAATCAATGAGGATTATCGTGCAAACGGAGCCGTGGTTTTGTGCTCAACTAAAAGGATTGCGCACAAGGAATACCAATTGCGCGCAATTGGGAGAGGTTTTACAGAATGAATGGGGTACATGCAATTGAAGGGTATTTCACATAATTCGAATGGATTGTGCACAAGGGGCGGACCCCGAAGGGATTGGAATTTAGTCTCAAGCCATGGGGATATCGTGTGAAGGCGGTCCCAAAGGAGACTTAGCATGAAAAGAACCATACCTGAAAGGCATCTTTGCTCGTGTGGAAGGAGAATTGTGCGCCTGAGATCCGGTTCAGATTCTTCAGCCCCAATGTGGAAGGTGGTCTTCTTCTATTTATAGGTTCCTAGAGGTACGGAAACTGGGTCGGTGTGAAAAAATAGCGTGACGCAGGTGGCAGCACAAATTGTTGACCACATGGGGCGGGGTGTGAAATCTTTCTCACCCATGATAAATCACTTTTGTGAATCCTGGATCATTTTTCGAGGAGCATAATTTTTTCTCGCACCTATGAATATTTTTCACGCTACCCCTTTGGGCCCCCTAGATGGGTCCCCAGATCTGAATATGGCATCGCTTTGTCGTTTGGAAACCTTCTTCATCCCTTGAGTGCTTTTCGGAGTATACATGAGTAAAATAATATTTAGATTCTTCACTATGGAGAAAAATTATTTCTAAATAAGGTAAATCACCAGGTTAATGTTTTTTTGGAAAAACCCACATGGTTGATGAAGCCAAATGAGAATCTAAAAATGCTATGAGGGAAAAATATCATCACCTGTTTAATAGGTAAATAAGAATTGAGAAGATAAAATTTCTATACTGTGGTGATAATGTAATAACCCATGTACTTATAAATCAATTTGTTTTCTTTTTGGAATTAAATAGATAAATTAAATTTAAATGTATAATAAAATTAGTGGTATTTATAGAAATTAAGTAATCTAAACTGAAAGAATATTTACCTCACCTCTAAGAGTGTAAATAAAATTGATGTATCTTATAAGTGAAAAATTATATATTTATATCACGGAATAAGTAAATAAATTCTTCTAAAATGATAAATTAAGTACTCATATATTTTTGAACCATAAATTTGTATTTCTAAATTTATAATTAATATAATGAATTTAAAAAAATTTACAATCATTAAATAAATAATTAAATTAATATTTTTTTTGTATTATGATTATAAGATTATTCTATGAGACATTAATTAATTTTTAAAAGTGACATATAATCATTGGTAATTTTGAAAATAGTATATTTCAAATAAACAATGTTTACATTTAAAAAATAAATTCCTAATATTTATAAAAATTTATTCATAATATTTGATTCAATTTTCAAATTTTAGCATTGATAAATGGTTTGGGTAATTTTTTGGAGTTTTCCTAAAATACATGAATTTGTGGTGAATAGTAAAATAAGGTAATTTATGGTATATATACATTTTTGTGTTAAATAAACTATTTCATAAGAAATTCCTAATGTAATCACCATAATATAAAAATATCCTTAATTATTTTAATATATTTATAGATAATTCTCTAACTAATTATTTTCCAGAGACAAAATAATAATCTAATGAATACAATAATGAGAAAACACCATGCTCCTCCCTATATACCACTCCTTATAACCCTTTCTACTCACACATAAAAATATATGAATCTATTAAAAATTATACCCAATACTCGTCTCAACCCTCTCCCCCATGCCCAGGAGCCTTTGGTCTCAAAAACATACCAAATCCAATTTCCTTAAAAAGGATCTCAAGGAGAAGAATTTAAGAGGGGAAATCCTATTTCATATTCATTTATTTTATTTTCAATTTATTTTATATTGTTATTTTATCTTCAAATCCCCTATCCAATGTGTCAAGATAAAACTATTATCGTTTATATATTGTAATGTTGTTCGGTTAATATAATATCCATCTTCAAACCCCTCCTCTTCTCCACCAATTATAGAAAATGAAAACATCATCCATGATGTGTTGATTCACCACCTTCATGGACATAAATTTTTTATCATTCTTTACAACCTCCAAAGATTGTCCTCAAACCATTATTATTTTTAATGAATATTTTAATATTTTTATTATACCTTGTGTAATGTTCTCTAACTAATTTATATACAAACAATTAAATTAAATGAAAGTATTTTATGATTGTCAAAAAACCCCACCCAAAATAAACCTATCCTTTATCATTAATGTTTTATCTAACGAATCATCCTCAAATCTCAAAAGAACTATATATGATACCATATATTTTTTTAATCATATTAACACCATTTAATTTCTCTTTGGGATTTTTTCTTGCATTTGAAAAAAAAATCCATAATGAACTAACCATGTTAACATGGAAATAAATACACCAGAAACAATGAAAATAATAAAATATTATTAATAAATAGATGGAAAGATTATATAAAAATATAATATAAGGTAATATAAATATGAATATAGTTATTTAATAAATTTATAACACTCTTTAAACCTTTATATGTGATTTTTTAACACGTTTTAAGGAATTAAAAACTCAGGTAATTGAATTTTTGTTAAAATCATCTTTTAATTTCTATTTTTACAAAATTCAAAAGTATTTTTTTAGTATATAACATTAGTGGATTTCCCGATTTCATGATGCCTTAATGTTTTGATATTTTCTTTACAATATTATATGTTTATTTTCATATAAAATGATTTCCTTTGTGTGTGTGTAGTATTCCATTAATGTGTGATTTTTATTAAGGAATAATTTTTAGGATACATGTATTCTTGTATAATGATTATGTTAGGTTTTATGGGTATTTTTTTGATTACAGGTGGGTCTATGAAATCCCTTCAATGTATTGGGTATTTTTATCTATCAATTTTACCTTAATAGTTATTCCATGTGTATCTGCAATGGTTACATCATAATGTATCTATAAGGGTTACATTATAAGCTTTCCATGAGAGTTAAAATTCATAAGGTTTCAATGAGGGTTACAATCTTATGTATGTGTGGTAATGAAATAATTACCCAAGTAGATAAATGGTTTATTTATGTTTTTAATGTTTTATTTAAATCACATGTTTTCATAAAGTAATTATATGATACTTTAAGGGTATGAAGGATATCATTGTGAAAATTATATCATATGTTTAACCATATTTTTATGTCCCTTACTGAGATTTTTGTGCTCATCTCATGTTTTTAAACGGGTTTCATAGGTTTTAAGGATTTCTAAGAGAAAATAAAAATCCAATCTGAATGTGGTGAATAATTTTCAAAAAAATAAGTTATTTTTTATTAAAAAAATTTGTATTATTGAAGAACATGAAATTTTTATGTAGAATCCACTTTGTACTCTTGTGGTTTGTTATGTATGAATTATGAAAAAATTCTCTAAAAATATAAATCAAAAAGATATTTGGGAATGAAATAAGTGTATTCAAGTTAAAAAAACTATATAATGACATGTTTAAGGCTGAATCCTTATAGGGACCCTCACTTAACATCCTAGTTTTAGACTGGATTGTAGGTAAAGATGGATTCTCAGTTGAATTTGAGTATGTCTTATAGCCCTTAACAGATGTATAGTCTGAGTGAGCCATCCATATTCCAGAAGACCTGATTCATTAAATAATACTTTAATTTGGAGGATCCTAGGAGAAAAATCTTCCCTTAGTTCATCATTACTATAAAATTTGTAAGCAGGCTTCAACCAATTTTGAAACATTTTTAGGAAATATATAGGAGGCCTTGTGGATCACCTCTTTGTTGAGAAATGGTTATAAAAATATCCTTGGTAGGACTTCGTATCATTTAGGAGATAATATTTATAGATTAGTTGATTTGGAAAAGGTTATAAACAATTCATAGTCACTATATATATTATGTCTACCAGTTTCATTATCTATTGGAATTTTTAGTGGGATATTTGGGTTTTCACAATGTTTCACCTCAGTCAGAACATAGATATTTGCGGATGTAGGGTAAGTTTGTACCATGTTATGTTAAACCATTTGAGATTGTGTAGTGAATTTAGAATATATCTTTTCTAATATTCTCACATACTCATTTTACATCTATTCATGATGTGATTATTGTATCCCAACTAATGAAATATATGTTGGATCCTTCCTATGTGATACAATGGGATGCCCTTGAGATTGAACTCGATACCTTAGTGGTAGAAAGGATAGTTCATATAGTGGATAGGTATGAGAAGTTTCGACAAGGTAAGGTGATTTATTAGTTTATTTGATATGGTAGTATAATAGGGGACGCTGTGATACATGGTATCAGAAGTACTTAATGGTATGACAAAGACCATATAACATTTCGAGTTTTTATTCTGGATAATTTCCTTGGAAAAAACCTTTTATAGTGGGGAAAATTATGTTACCCTATATTTTATAACAATGTATAGTTTTTATTGTGGTCTATTTTTCTTGAGGATATATATGTTTTTGGGATTCATAGGTTTAAAATTTAGAGTTTCAAAAAATAGTACTTGGTTACTATTAATGTGCATGGATTTTCAAGCTGTGTTGAAACCCTATGATATGGATTATTGAGTTCTAGTAGAGTTCTTCACAGTTTCAACCTACTTTTTCAAACCATTCATGTCACTAGGTAAATATGGTATATGATTTTATTTGATTTCAAAGGTTATCTCATGGATTGAGCACAATTTTTAGAACTATGAAATTATCTATAGGAGCCAATGTGACATAGATTGCAAAGGATAAAGTATACCTCATAGTTAGTGCATGATTTATTAAATTCTATTTCCTATCCATTCATTTAAGTATAAAAATCATTGAATTTTAATTTAACATAATACCCTTGGTTGTTTTATACCCCAATCCTCTCTTAATTACACATTAAACTAAAGAATCCCCTAAATGAAACTCTAAAGGACTCAACATTCAATTCCGTGGTGATCCCTGATTGTTTTTACTGGATCTCATCAAGGTGTATTTATTTTCCCTCTCACTTTCACATATTCTATCAATATGGCTTCTTGATCACCCATACCCTTGTCTTGATGGAATATTAATTGGTTATGATTACTAGATCCAAGGGTTGATAAGGAATTTATGTTATTTCTCTTTGATATAAGTTTGTAAGGACCCATTATCTTCATTTTCATTACTGATTTTAAGGGAAAGAAGGTTCTCTTTGATCATGAGGTAGGTGGATCTATTCAACATGATTTACCATGGAATAGTTTATATTAAAAAAAATTCCATTGGTTTTAATTTTTGAAATTAATGATTTTGAATCCAGGAGAAGTGAAATTGATCTTTGATGGATATGAAATTGTTTTTTCAAAATGGGTTTTTATTGAAAAGAATTTTGATGCACATGACATGATCAATGGAATGCCTCAAAGGCGAATTTGATTCTAAAAAAGATTTTTGTTCATGAAAATGGAATGGATTTCCTTGGAAAATGTTTTTTAAATATGAATTTCATTTCTCCATCTTGGTGACAACACATAGAACATTTATAAAACCTTGGGGTAAGGGAGAAAACTAATCATTGACAATCCATAGGGGAGTAATCTATCACTAGTAGAGGTGATTTGGATGATGTGGTTGCTTTTGGGTAGCCTTTCCATGGATCCCAGGTTCTTGGATGTTGGTCCTCATTTATTCCACATAGTATTTCATAGTTTTTTTAGTTTTAAAAACCCATGTGTTGTGGTTACCCCCTTTATTATTTGTAGATTCATTACATGGATATGTATTTTGTATCAGAATGCATGTTGATTTATAGAAGCATAAAAACATGGTTATTTTCATTGATTATCCCTCATGGATAATTTTTCATATTGTTCTGATTTATTGAACATGGAATGTTTTTTTCAAAGAAACCCATATGATTTTTTAATGAAATGTTTTTGAACCGAAATAATATATTTAGGATATGTTATATAAATAGTTTTTTCTAGATAAAAATATATAGATTCATGTGGATTGATATTATATAGATTTTTTGGTGGTATCCTAATAATCATTAGTTGACACAGACTAATTTTTTCTTATGTGTGTTTAAATCCTTAGTTTTAATGATACAAGTATAGAGAAAAGCATCATATAGATGAAGGATATTCTTCCATGTGTAATCTTTTGGAGGGTTTGGATAATTGTGTCATATTATCACATAAAGATGGATCCATGGATTGTTTCTCGGGTCATTCAACTGACGATATTTCATTTTTTTGGTGGGACATTGTTATCTAGTTATTTTATGATACCCATTTAGTATAGTTGATTGAAATATGATATGTTCCTAATATATATTATTTTATATAATTTATTATATTTTTTAATATGTCTTTTTAAGTGAAAAATTTTACACTTGTATCTTTGTATGATACCCTGATGAATATCACGAGCCCGTGGAGATCAGGAATAAACTTTGGGCATGTGGGAAGCCAATTTGGGTGACATTATGGGTTGACCCAGGTTGGTTTATTTCAATATCCCTATAAATTCATAGTGTCAATATCTCTTTTAGAATGATGTTTTGGAAATACACACTAATTTTATCCTTAATTTGTGATATCCAATTTAATGGTCAGTCTTTTAAAAGTACTAAGATCCTCGATGTTGATTGAAGAGTTCATCGATATAGGGTAAAATATGATTATTCTTAATAGTGATATTTTTAAGATCAAAATAGTCAGTGAAAAGATACATTGATCCATCTTTCTTTTTAAAAATGATTATTATTTCTCCTCATGGGGAAGAACTAGGGTGGATAACCTTTTCCAAATACTATTTTTTCACTTATTCAATTCCATCAATTTAATAGAATCCATCCAATACATACTCTGTGAGATAGGAATAAACACATATGTATATTTATTTGAGAACTCAACCTCATGATCTGATGGAAGACCGAGTATTTCATTTTGGAATACATTATTTTATTCCTGTACAATGGTTATTTCAATATTTTTTACTTCCACTCTGATCATTTTAGTTAAAAAAATTAATTGATGGTTATCAAAACAAATATTATAGAATTTTAGTCCATGTCAAAATCACCCTTTTATAGATCATACAATATAAAAGGATGATTTGGGATAAAAAAATTAGATCTACCCACATTATAATTTGATATGGGGTCTATTTAGGGACTCAAATCAATTCCCAATATTTTATCAAATTGAACAAAAAGAGGAGAATTATATCTGGAAGAAGTATATTCTTATAAAATATGATTGAAGAGGATTTATATATATTATACATGATAATAATGCCTCCAGGTGTTTTCATAGATTGTTATATATCCAAAGCATAAGGTAATCATTCAACATTTTTAGAAAACATGAGTGAATTAAAATAATTTAAAGAACTAAAATAATATAAGGAACTTAAATAAATTAAATAAGGAATAATTATACCTCACTTGATTTCATCATCATGATCTTCCTCAATAGAATTGATTGTTTATAGTATCCCTTTTCCCATGGTCTACAATGTTACTAGGGCCTATTCTATTCATTATCACTAGGGTTATGGAACTAACTCTCATAATTCCTAAACTCCTTGAATTTTAAATAATGAAGAGGAGGTGGAGAATTAGAGGTGATATTCTTCTCTTCTATTGATATTTTTCCATCCCTTTAGCATTAGAAATCTTTATAGTTAGCTATACCACATTTAAAAGATATTAAAAACCCTTTTAAGAAATTTACCTAGTGTTTCTTCCCATATTTATAGCATGAAAACTGTTATTCCTTATTTCTTTTCTAATTTTATTCTTATGAGTTCCCCAAAAACTACAACAAAATATGGACTATGGCTGAATGAGAGTATAAAAATTCCATATCAACCTTAAGTTCACACTATACAATGTCTTCATCAATACCAAATACTCATATTTAAAATTTCCTTAGAACACTTAGTCTAAGACCTCTAAATAATTGCTCAATATAACACTCTAAATCGATAACAAATGCATAGGTTTAGTTCGACTGTATTTTTATGTTTCTTCACATTTGAGAATCGATTCATCATCCATTCAATTATACAAAAATACTTATCTCCTAAAATTAATGTGAAGTGGTTAAGGAAAATACTTAATCAAGAAAACTTTCGTGAACTCTTTCTACACTATAGATTCTACTTCTTCTTTCTTTTTTTATTCTTAATCAAATTACAACATTGGTCGATATCACCTTTCAAATGATAGAGATCATGAACAACCATCTCTTGCTATGAAAACTGGACAATAGAATGTATATTTTATTTCACATTTTCCTATTTTTTGGATGTTAATGTATTAGGGGAGCCACTGAAATAATGTAGAAATTACTACATGAATGACTCCACAACAAGTTTCTCCATCATATGGGTTTTTGAAAGCTAAATTTGATTTGTGTTATTTTTCAAATACTCTGATAGTTGGGTGAGCATTGTCATGAGATTTCAAACTCCATACACCATTATTTGGGTTACTTATTGGGAAAATCATCAAATTTCACTCACACCCAATTTTAATTTAGTTCATTCGTATTATGTACATCTCTAAAACCAAAAGGGGTTTAAATGAGCTGTGAAGATTAAACAACTTAGGGGGATTATCATAATTAATATCAAAAAATGGATTCAATCATAAAACATTTTAACCTTTTATATCATCTCCTTATCCTATAATTACATTATTTTAACATATATCAATCATAGATTATTAATGTTAAATTATGTTGGTATATCTTATACATCTCAAAAAAAATCCCTAAAAATAACTACGAAATAAATCCATTATATAAAGGTTCCTAAATAAAATATGATCAATCTAAGTATATCCCCTAAGAGATTATATCTAGGTGTTAAGTCTCAATTCCAATCATTGTGCATCAGAGTGATGATTGATTCACAGCTCAACCAATAATTTTAAGGGTGAATACCCATAGATAAATCTATGTCACATCCATATCCACATAGAGGTAACTAGAGAAAGATGTGTTTTTATTAAAACACCCTAATCGCGACTTTACCAATATTTTAGGATATCATGATATAATTATGATCAAATCTATTTTTTACGTGGTTTATCTAGAAAAAATTCAAAAGTTAACTAAAATAATCTCCATAAATAACTTACTATTTTCTTTGATACAAATAATGGAACCCACATTCTAAAAAAGTATTTATTCTAAATATGTCTTTAATCTAAAAATTATTAATAATTTAAAGATTTAATATTATAATTAACTCAATATATTTTTAATCGACGGGTTTACATTATTTGGAGACTTTCCACATATGAATCTTATTTTAAAATTCTTTTGAACAATTCCACTTAATTTCATCACACTAAATATTATTATAAACCTATCCAAAGATAAAAGTATCATCATGAAATGGTAAATGGTAACTTAATAATGTGGTGAGATAAAAAACATAATAATGGAGAAATAAATTTATCAACAATATAAATAGGGTTATATCAGAATAATAAGATCAAATACAAAAGAAGATAAATATATGTCTAAAATAACCTAAAGTAATAAAAATGGTTTGTATTTATTGATAGTAGAATATGTAATCTCTTAAACATATAACATGGCATAAATACTAGGAAAATATGATAAATAAATCATTATCTATGTAGCATATAATAGTATTATATGAAAGGGGTGTATAACAAAAAAAATAAATGTTTTAAAACATTGTTTATTAAGCATCACCAATTTTTTCCCATATTGGATCATGAATCAATACATATTTCTAAGAGTAGATCAGGAATGAAATCCAATTTCTAATAGAAGATCCAAAATCACAGCCTTTTTCCCATTTTCATTTGAGAAACCCTACTCATTTCACTTCCATCTCATGGTATTTAAATCTTTAATAATTTCATTGATCGGCTATTTAGGGCCCACCCATCACTACATGATTGACCTGACACATGTGTGACACACAAAAACATATAATCCTTGCATCTATAAAAGTCAGGAATAAGAATGAGTTTCAAATTAAATTTCAAATGGTATCACATAAATAACTATATTAACTAGATTAGTTAAATAAAAAATAAATTACCCAAATGAGTAACTTCATTAAATCATATCTAGGATGATATATAAAACATTCGATCATGGAAAAAATTCCCTTTTGAGATAAAAGTAAACTAGAAGCCAAATCATAGATGAGAATAAAAAATATTATCTTCAAAAGTAATGTAAAAATATTACATGAATTAATATTTTTTTAATTCGAAATAAAAATTGAGTACATTGGTGGTAATTTAAAACATATACTTGAATGTAAGAGAAATTTAAGAGAAACCAATATTCAATAGGATAGAAATTATTCATATCATATTACAATTTTATGGAATAAAAATCATTCATGGAAGAGAATTTGAAAGAATAAATCATTTAACCCAAATATATTAAATATCACATCATGATTAAAAGGTAATCTATGGAATACTTTTTATTATATAACTTTACAAGACATTTTACAAACAGATGATCTTTAAAATTTTAGTGTCTTCGAAATAAGGTAAGAATACATGAAAAATAAAATCATTATTATATTCCACATGAAAGTATTATTCAAGGTTCATCCTAAGTACACTTATTAAATCTCATAACCATGGGACATTCATCAATGTAAATTGAGAGAATAAGGTCTAATAAAGGAAAACAAGTGAAACAATTTACATGTGAACTTGAGCAATATTAATAAAAACATGATGAATATCATAATGGAATAATAAATAATAATATAATAATAATATCTAGAATCATAACTTGAAAATGTTTCTAAAAAATCTAATTTTTACAATAATATGTATATCACTATGTTCCATCCCCAAGGTGTCCTAAAAAAATTACCAAGGTCATTGATCAAAGAAAAGTAATACATGTCATCTATAGAGATTAATTTATTTACCAAATTAATTGGAGCACTATCATGGTTAAACCTAAATATTTATTTATTTTCATGTGATAAAAAAAATATCATAATCAAACATTTCTTAAATAACCAATAGTGAATCGAAGAAATTTGTTTCATATCAAAATCATGGTGTTTTAAAAAGTGCATGAAAACACAATCATTATGTCATTGATATAGCATGGAAAGGGAGTGATGATTTTATATAAGTCAATTACATAATAAAATAAATAATTTTTTACATCACGATGAATACACCTAGAAATTAATGTATTTTCTGTATTCACATAAATATTAACTAATAATTTATTGGGAAAATGAGAGATACTTTGAGACGAAAATTCTGCAGCTAGGGGGTATTAAACATGGTTTCATAAAATATTAAAAAGAGATGGGGAAAGGGGTAACCCATTCATAAAAGATTCATAATATAGTAGAGGGAAAAAATAAAATATAAATAAGAATATGGTATGTAAATTCAAAATACATACCCTATAAAAGAGAACATTAAAGGAAAAGAGAATTTGAGAATTCCCTTACCTCGATGAGTAATTTCTAAAACTCTAGGATTGGGACCCTGAGGGATTGAAGACACCCTGAAAGGACTCCTTGGGAGGTATAACAATAATAAATTCTTGGAGGATGAATTTATAATGAATATAAATGAATTAATCGGTGGGTATTATAGTAAAATATAGGTAGTTTTTTATTATTTTCAATGGACACTTCATTAGTGGTTTAGTAAAATCCATGGGTTTTCCCATGGTGTTTGACCATCATATTGGATAATTGGGACACCTAATATCATATTTTAATCCACAAGAGTTGGATTTTATTTTATCTTACTCATTACATCATTATGACATAGTTATGATGTCATTAAACATACCAAAAACTCAAAACTGTATTTTTATTATTCATCAAAAACTCCACTATTTCAGAAAATGAAAAACATTTAAAAAATTTTCAACATGTAGAATTCAAAAATGATATTTATTTTATTTAAAAATATCATTTAAAATTAAATTAAATACATAAAATACAAATACATAACTAATAATTTCTAAACCATTTATACACTTATACTATGATATAATTATATTACATTGCCATTTAAGATGAAAAATATATACTTATATTCCCTTAGGTGAGGTTAATATTCCATTGGTCAAATTAATATTCATAAGGGTAACATTATTATTCAAAAGGGTGATGTTACTATTCACCAAAAAATTATGTTGATCTTATTAGAATCTAAATATCTTACTTATCGCAACCATGTATGTAAATTTTTCCAAAATTATTTCACAGAATCAATTATTCAATAATTATTTATAAAAATATTTTTTTACTATTAATAAAAATGATAAAATTTATAAAATAATATTCATCAAAAATACTATTCATCAAATACTATTCATCAGAAAATACTATTGTTTGGAAAATTGAAACATCTTAGAAAACTACTAAAAATTAACCCAAGATTAATTTTGACATTTGAAATTAAAAAATGATGTTTATTTCACCATAATATTTCTTTATGTATGATAAATCATTGAGAAGTACAATTTTTTACATCTAAGACCAATTTGTCGAATTTGTCACAATTAAACATATATTTTATTATGAAAAGAAATTATTAATATGAAAAATAAGAAATAATAATTTTATTAAAAAAATGGATTATATTTGAAGTATCTAGGCCCTTGAAACATAATCCCTTAAAAAACCACATACGACCTAAGGGTAAGGTGTGTGATTCATATATATTCGTGGGGTGACTCAAATTACATTTCCCAAGTTGTAATGTATACTGTCTTGAACATCTCTTGTAAGTGATTTAATTCAAGATTAACATGTTGAAGCTCGACTTGGGTTTGGTCCAGAGTGAAGCCCAATGATGCTACCACCTTCCCAATATTCGAAAAATGGGCTTCATACAACCTGAGTCTACTGGATGAGGCCATAAAATCTTATTTATGCATTAATTATCCATTATAATTTCTATCTAGAAACAATAATTATAATGTTAAAAAATTATTATTGATTATAATTGTCCTATTTACCAATGGTAAACACACAAGAGTAACATTTATTTTATACTTATAAATTTTTACTGATTATGACATTGTAAAACATACATATTAAGGAATCAAAATATTATTCAAAATTTTGGGTTTTCACTTTCTTCCCCCTATAAGAAATTTCATCCTTAAATTTCAACTCATACCCTCCGAAGAGAAGAGGTGTGGGTACTTATTTCTCATATTCTCCTCTATCTTGCACATTGATTCTTAATATTTGTGGTTCCTACACAACATTTTAACAAGGTGGGTAGTCATCATGTGTAGAACTTTGTCTGCATGAAAAAATATCTCCACTAAAAACTCCTCATAAGAGAGGGCATGTTCCAATTGTACTGCAACTAGATTTAGTATATGTGAAGGGTCAGGTATGTACTTCCTCAAGAGGGATACATGGAATACTTCATGAACTTGATCTAGATTTAGAGAATGTGCAATCCAACAGGCCACTACACTTACGTGATCAAGGATTTCATAGGGGCCAATGTAACTAGGGATGATATTTCCTTTCTTCCAAAACCATATGACTCTCTTCCATGGAGCAATTCAATGTAATACCTTATCACCAATATCAAAATCCATGTCCCTTTAACGGTTCTCAGCATATCACTAGTTCTAACTTTGAGTAGCCTCAGTGTGTTATTGGATGGCATGAATCATTTCTATCATCTCTTGTACAAGATAAGGCCAAATAAGCTCTCTATCACTAGCTTCATCCCAATAAGTAAGTGTTCTACATTTCTTCCCATATAGAGCTTTACAAGGTTCTATTTGAATGATCGTGTGGATTCTATTTTTGTAAGAGAACTAAAATAATGGGAGATATTGATTCCATCCACCTTTAAATTGCATTGAGTATGTAAAGAACCGTAAATTTCAAGGAAATTGTTTTTCTTAATTTTCTTTGGAATTTTACAAGAACATAGTTTTTGACGGCGCCTGATTCTGAGGCCCGGTGTGCCCGGAATCAATTTCTGAAGTTTAGCATAGGTACGTTCAGTGAACAAACGAGCGAGTTTTTCTAACTTCTGAACCGGTGCTCGGAATCGAATTCTGAGGGCACCGATGAAATCGCAGTGCCAGTATTTGCTTAGAAACGCCTTTTCTGGAGTTGCGTTTGCTCGGGTGTGGTTTTTAATTTTTGGGGGTTAAGTGAAGAAAATAAAATAAAGTAGTGCGAAAACATTATTTTATTTCACTTAAAGCCGCTTAAAGCCACTTTAAGCTACTTAAGATGATTTGAAGAGAATAGAGTGGAATTCAAAATATCCTACCCTCTTGTAGGATATTTTTTAGGTGGGGCTCGCACGAGCCCCACCGTTTCTTTTCCACTATGTAACGCTCCTGCGAAAACCTCCTCATTAATGAAAGTCAACCATGCGTTTTTCTAGTTAAGAAACGCCCCAATTAATTGGGCAGTTAAATCGTTACAATTAATTCAACAAATTAATTGTTCGTTACTTATCTTTTGAATTTCAAAAGCTTAGTTCAATAATAAAATAAGGGTTGAACTTATTTTATTTAGTTGGACTTGTGGCGTGGAGAGAATTTGGGAGGAAACCGTTCTTCTTCGATGAAGAACGCGAAGAACACGAAGAACGCTCCGACCTCCGACGAGGAACACCAAAACCTCGGAGATTGACGATGCGACGCCGTGTACCGCGACGTCAACGACGCTTCTTCCACGATTCTCCCTCCGCGACGCTTCTTCCATGACGATCCAACCCCACGACAACCTTCGATCGACAATGACAAGGTAGGGGGTAGCGCTCCTTTTTTAATTTTTCTGGTTTATATCATCAACATGTATTTAATTATTATAATTAAATCTGTATGTTCTCAATCCTCGGAGTTTGTCGACGCGACGCCGAGTACCGCATGACAACGACGCCCTTCCACGACGCGACGACCCTTTATTCCGCGACGGTCGATCTCGCGTCCGAAGACGAAGATAAGGTAGGGGTTTGTTGTGAAATAATTTATATTTCCGAGGTTGTTTCCTCCTAAAAACAAAGAACCTGAATCAAGAGGAATTTTAATTTATTAAAATTGTATATTGTTTTGTTTTCCATGTGTGGATTGTTTTCCTTCCCGATTGTTATCACCTGATGCGGAGGGTGCGGGCCAAACAAACACGGCCCGAGAACCCTCCGCAGTTCTTCGTTGATGTGCAGATTGGCGGGCGATGACAAAACATGCCGAAGAGGTTATTCGTTGTTTCCGTAGTGAAGTATGGGACCCGGGAGGAGCTATGGCGTAGACGGAAACGAAATCGGACCACCGGAGCAGCTCTGGTGGCCCGCGGAACCCACCGGCAGTGCAGGGCGCCGGCGCGGTGGCGGCCAGCGGACCCGCGACCGCGTGGGTCCGGCACACACGGGACGCGACAATGCCGCGTTCACTGACCAAGGGTGGCCCCTGCAGTGGGGGGGGGGGGGGGGGGGTGTTGACACGCGGGGGCCGACCCGGGGGGGGGGGGGGGGTCGGGCCGGGTCGGTCCGGGACCAGACCCCCCGTTCCCGGACCTTTTCGGTCTTTTGCTCGTAAGTAGAGCTACAAGCTTCCAAACGATGCGCCTTCAGTGGCGATTCGATCCTTGGATCGAGACGGTCGTTTCTGTATATCGCACTCAAGGTTTCAGAATACTTTGGGTTCAGCCGGGTTGGTTCGTACACGAAACCAACCAGGCCCTTGGAGCGGAAACACTCATATCGTGAGCTTCAGACATCCGATTGACTTGTCGTTGACTTCGTTGGTCTCCTCTAAGTGAGATGGATCATTTGACTTACTCCGCTCGAGGTTTGGATGTCGTCAGAGTGCGGTCGGGTTGGTTCGCTCATGAAACCAACCGGGCCCCTGGAACGAAAAAGTCAATAACTCACAGACCGGGCGTCCAATTGACGCGCCGTCTGTCTCGTTGAATTTCTCTTGATGAGACGGAACATTTGGCCTACTTCTACTGAGTTTTGGTTTCTGTTGGATAGTGGTCGGGTTGGATTGTACCCGAAATCCAACCGGGCCCCTCGAACAGAAAAGCTGATATCTTTCAGACCGGACGTCTGTTTGACGAACTGTCAGCGGCGTTGGTGATCACGTTGAAAAACGGTCCCTTGACTATACCCTATGGGAGTTCGGGGTACAGTTGAGATACGTCCACGTTGGATCGCACATGAAACCAACCAGGACCCTAGGACGAAAAGGCTAGTAACTCACAGATCGGGCGTCTGATTGATGCGCCGTCTATTGTGTTGAGACCCCTGTGACGAGGCGGTCCCTTGAGATACTTCTTCGTGGAACCTTGTTATACTTGTAGTATTGACCAGCAGCTCATGGAGCAGACCCTCCCGGAGACGAGCGTGCGGAATACGGAGACCGTGTAATCGAATGAGACCTGACGACTGCTTGACCGATCGACTCGGTGTGTTTTGGATACCCCAGTGGGGAGCGCTTGGTTGTAGCGGCAGACCCACGGCGGAGGAGCACTTGGTTGTAGCGGCAGACCTACGGTACTCAACAGAAGGAGTACCTCCGGAGGCTTTGAGGGGGAGCGCTTGGTTGTAGCGGTAGACCCACAGCGGAGTTGCGCTTAGTTGTAGCAGCAGACCCGCAGTACTCAACAGAAGGAGTACCTATTGAGGATATGAGGGGGAGCGCTTGGTTGTAGTGGCAGACCCATGGTGGGAAGTGCCTGGTTGTAGTAGAAGGCCCACAATACTCGATAGGAGGAGTACCTCAGTAGTCTTAGGTTAGTGGGCAGTACCTCGGAGTCGTGACAGGACCATTGTACATTCCAAAGTCGGGGCTCTTCACTAGTTTCGGTTACGATAATGAAAATACTGGTTTGATCTGAGTCTATGACCTTTGTGTTTCCTCATGATTGAGATGGGTTGCTTGATAACTTAGGTATATGTATGGGCATATACCTGGGTAGTGGTTATCTGTTGATTTCATAACCCTTGTGTTTCCTCATGATTGAGATGAGTTACTTGATAACTTAGGTATGTGAATGGGCATATACCTAAGTAGAGGTTATCTGTGGATATCTTCTTTCTGGTTGTCCTTGTTGGTTTTAGTGAGACCTTGAGGGTATCGAGGTCCCTAATGTGTATCGTTATATTCACACCTGCACGGGCTATGCCCGCACCTCGTTGTGTTGGTTTCAGATGACGGCACTGCTGACGGAGGCCGAGTGTTCGAGGACTGGGCGGTACCCGGAGGTGGACTACATGACGAGTCCATACCCGGAGGTGGACTACCCGACGAGTCAGTATCCGGAGGTGGACTTCACGACGAGACAACACACATAGGAGGTTTATGGGCGAGAGCGTTGTGGAGGCCATCTGTACCTACCCTTCAGGTAGGATCCATGGTGGATGATCCGGGAGCTATGCCATCTGTACCTACCCTTTAGGTAGGATCCGAGGAGGACGACCCAGGAGCCGCTTCCGTCCTTCCAGCTGTTGTCTTTTCTGTTATACTTGTTCAGTTGTAGTTGTAATTTCCTTTGGGTTTGTATTCTGGCCCATTTACCTTTCAGCACTTCTCTTTGTACTTAGTGTTTTACTTCCGCTTGTACTCTATGGTGTTTTATTTACCTTTATAAAGGAAATGCCTTCCCAGTTATCGGGATTTACACCTTTGGTTCTAGTCGCCAGCCCCTGGTCTTTGGAAGGCGGGCTTGGGGTAGTCACGACACGGGCCCCGAGGACGTGTCGTGACCAATTGGTATCAGAGGAGTTCGGTTCTACCGCAGAACATGGGACTTGATTGTTTTCTATGTGAAGCAATAGTGTTTAGCATATTGGGTGTGGTTATCAGTACAGGGAGTCCATTGTTGGTGCGGCGGCCGACGTATCCGTAAACCAGGCCCCTGACTTCTGATTTCCGACTTAATGCACGAAAACACTGATTGCGTTTGTGTTTCCAGAAGTTTTTAAATATCATCTCAAACCAGGTCAGCTCACCAGGTATAATCATTTGACAGTGTCACGTTGTTTCTTTCAGGATGCCTTTTCTCAGACGACCAGCTAGAGCCCAGAGGGATGTGTGTACTGACATCCTGCCGAGCGATGAGGCTTCGGTACAGGGCCCTCTTGCAGTTGAGGCACCAGCGGAGGAACCAGCGGTACTACCATACGGTGGGCCACTGATCCCACCAGCCCCAGCAGTAGGCGATGCATGCCACTTGAGCGCGCTGCATGAGTTCTAGCGACAGAGACCACCCCGGTTCCGGGGAGAGACGGACCCGCAGGTGGCTAAGGATTGGCTGGAAGCTGTGGTGAGAGTCTTCAGGCTAGTGGGGACGCCGTCAGACTTCATGGTGATCTTTGATGCCAGCCTTATTCAGGAAGCAGCAGGCAGGTGGTGGAGCCACATGTTCCTGTTTTTAGATCGGATGACCTTCACATGGGAAGACTTCAAGACCTTCTTCAGGGTGGAGTTTGTGATAGTAGCTCTACACCCCGAGAGTGTACACGAGATTCTGCCTTTGCCGCAGGGTTTTCGATTAGTAACCGAGTCATCTGTGGGTAGTATAAAGATGATGCAGAAGTCCAAGAGGACTAGAGCCAACCGTACGAGGAGTAGGAAGTGTTATGAATGCGGCAGGAAGGGTCACCTGGCACGTGACTGTCTGACTCCTCGACAGATGATGTGTAGGCTTCGGAGGAGCCACTGAGGCAGAAGCAGCGGTGGGTGCATGAGCAACAGCCGAGCAGTGGGCAAGGCAGTAGAGCTCCGGGTGCAGGTGGACAGGAGAGGAACTAGTGGATATGTCCCTTGTACTTCTAGTTCCATGTTGCTGTTGTATTCGTGTCTTTGTACTATGAGCTGCAATAATAAAAAGACACTTATCTTTGTTTGCTCTCATGTCCTTTTGTTTGGTTGATACTGAGTGGTGCTGGTTAAGACTGTTGACTTGACCCTCACTTTCGAGATTTCTACTGGAGGAGACCCAGTGACCTCACACTGATGCCGACAGTGTGACTCGACCCTTGGAGGCGAGAGTGAAAGTTGGATCTCTTAGTAGTTACGTCGAGGCCTTACGACGTCATCCGTGGCATGAATGCATCCTTCATGTCCGGATTGACTGTATTAGGCAATGAGCGTGGTTTATCCAGGGGATGAGACTGAGTTTCTATTTTTGGAAAAGGAGAAATTTTAGCAGCTCTTTCAGATCGTAGGCAAAGAAGGCGCAGATCATCCAGGAGCGGATGAAGACTGCACAGTGCAGTAAGAAATTGGAAAACGACTCTAGTCTTAGAGACTCGAGCGTGTTAAATGTTTAAAGAAGAGGAAGATTTATGGAGAGATGAGTCTTTGAAGCAGTAGACGTGGAGGCAGAGCTAGGAGAGCATCATGAGGTGGTGTACATATTAACATGCTACAACCACCCACCTTAGTTATCTCTGCCAGTCTCAGGGAGCTGGAGGGCGGAGGAAGAGTGTGGCTGCATGAGGTCAAGGAGTGTGACCTGATGGCTCTATGAATGATTCAAGGGACAGTTTGTGTCCACTACTAGCTGCTGTAGTAATGGACGTTGATATGAATCATTCCTTGCTTTCACAAATCTTATTCCAGACCTAGAGTTTCCGATAATACATGGACTTGACCCTCACGTCTGGAGATACCTTGGGAGGAGACTCGATAATCACACTTACGCCGATGGTGTGGTTAGACCCTCGAGGCGAGAGTTTCAGTTGGATTCTCTTGGTGGAAGCTTCGAGGCCTTACAGCGTTGGTTTGAGTATGGACTGGGCAATCACAGTTCATACACAAAATGACGGTATTAGGCAAAAAGGTTATGGTTTAACTACGACGTTGGGATGGGTTTTACTTGGTCGGTGAAAAGGAAACCCCAGCCAGCACAGGATAAACTCATGCACATGAGGGTGTGACCGATCACTCTTTAGTCGGTCAACCATACCCTCGTGGCAGCAGTCGTTTTGAGTTTTAACAGGAATTGGAGACCTCTAGAGTTCGAGGATGACGATCACGTCCTTATACAGATCTCACCTCGACAAGGTTTACGGAGATGTGGCCAAGGCGGAAAGCTATCTATGAGGTTCTATGGACCTTTCTAGGTCCTTAACTGGGTAGGTGAGGTGGTTTACCGATTGACCCATCCACCTCAGTTGCACTAGGTGCACGACGATTTCCACGTATCTCAACTGAGAAGATACGTGCTCGACCCTTCGCATATCCTCGACCATGAGGAGTTGGACGATGGCGATGATGTGACTTCCACAGAGGTTCCTGTGGGGATCGAGGATCGAGAGGAGCGGATCCTAGGAGGGCGGTCAATTCCTCCTGTGCACTTTCTTTGGCAGCACGGGAACATTCAGGTGAGAACATGGGAGCGAAAGGCTCAGACGCGTGCTCAGTACCACTTTCATAACCATAGTTTGTGTAAAAGCTTTACGAGGATGTAAAGCCCTGAGTTGGGAGTGATGTAAAGACCCATAAATTTCAAGGAAATTTTTCTTCTTAATTTTCATTGTAATTTTACAACATCACAGTTTCTGACGGTGCCTGATTCCGAGGCCCGGTGTGCTCGGAATCTATTTCCGAAGTTTAGCTCGGGTATGTTCAGTGAACGAACGAGCGGGTATTTCTATCTTCTAAACCAGTGCTTGGAATCGAATTCTGAGGGCACCGATGAAATCGAAGCACTGGTATTTTCTTAGAAACGCCTTTTCTGGAGTTGCGTTTGCTCGGGTGTGGTTTTTAATTTTTTGGGGTTAAGTTAAGAAAATAAAATAATGTGGTGCGACAACTTTATTTTATTTCACATAAAGATGCTTAAAGCCACTTTAAGCTGCTTAAGCTGAGTTGAAGCGGATAGAGTGGAATTCAAAATATCCTACCCTCTTGTAGGATATTTGTGAGGTGGGGCCCGCATGAGCCCCACCGTTTCTTTTCCGCTAAGTAACGCACCCTCGAAAACCTTCTCATTAATGAAAGTCAACAGTGCGTTTTTCTGGTTAAGAAACGCCTCAATTAATTGGGAAGTTAAATCGTTACAATTAATTCATCAAATTAATTGTTCGTTACTTATCTTTTGAATTTTAAAAGCTTAGATCAATAATAAAATAAGGGTTGAACTTATTTTATTTAGTTAGACTTGTGGCATGGAGAGAATTTGGGAGGAAAGCGTTCTTCTTCGACGAAGAACACGAAAAACGTGAAGAACGCGAAGAACGCTCCGACCTCCGATGAGGAACACCAAATCCTCGGAGATTGAAAACGCGAAGTCATGTACCGCGATGTCAACGACGCTTCTTCCGTGATTCTCCCTCCACGACGCTTCTTCCACGACGATCCAACCCCGCGACAACCTTCGATCGACAATGACGAGGTAGGGGGTAGTGCTACTTTTTTAATTCTTTTGGTTTATAACATCAACATGGACTTAATTATTATAATTAAATCTGTATGTTCTCGATCCTCGGAGTTCGTCGACGCGATGCCGAGTACCGCACGACAGCGACGCCCTTCCGCGACGCGGCGACCCTTTCTTCCGCGACGGTCGATCTCGCGTCTGACGACGAAGTTAAGGTAGGGGTTTGTTGTGAAATTATTTATATTTCCGTGGTTGTTTCCTCTTAAAAACAAAGAACCTGAATCAAGAGAAATTTTAATTTATTAAAATTGTATATTGTTTTGTTTTCCATGTGTGGATTGTTTTTCTTCCCGATTGTTATCACCTAACGCGGAGGGTATGGTCCAAACAAACACGGCCCGACAACCCTCCGTAGTTCTTCGTTGATGTGCGGATTGGCGGGCGATGAAAAAACATGCCGAAGAGGTGATTCGTTGTTTCCGCAGTGAAGTACGGGACCCAGGAGGAGCTACGGCGCAGACGAAAACGAAATCGGACCACCGGAGCAACTCCGGTGGCCCGCGGAACCCACCGGCGGCGCGGGGCGCCGGCGCAGCGGTGGCCAGCGGACCTGTGGCCATGCGGTTCCGGCGCACACGGGATGCAGCAATGCCGCGACCGCTGACCAAGGGCGGCCCCCGCAGTGGGGGGGGGTGTTGACACGCGGGGGCAGCGTGCCCCCACCCCGGACTCCGCCCGCTCGGCCGAGCCGAGCCGGGCCGAGCCGACCCGCCGGCCGGGTCGCGCCAAACTGGGTCGGACCTGGACCCAGGTCGGTCGACCCGGTTCGGGCCGACCCAGGGGGGTCGGACCGGGTTGGTCCGGGCCCATACCCCCCGTTCCCGGAACTTTTCGGTCTTTTGCTCCTAACTGGAGCTACGGGATCCGAACGACGCGCCGTCAGTGGCGATGCGATCCTTGGGTCGAGAAGGTCGTTTCAGCATATCACACTCAAAGTTTTGGAATACTTTGGGTTCGGCAGGGTTGGTTCGTACACGAAACCAACCGGGCCCTTGGAGCAGAAATGCTCATGTCTTGAGCTTTGGACGTTCGATTGACGTGCCGTCGACTTTGTTGGTTTTCTCTAAGTGAGACGGATCTTTTGGCATACTCTGCTCGATGTTTGGATGTCGTCGAAGTGCGGTCGGGTTGGTTCTCTCACGAAACCAACCGGGCCCCTGGAACGAAAAAGCCAATAACTCACAGACCGGGTGTCCGATTGACACGTGGTCTGTCTCATTGAATTCCTCTTGATGAGACGGAACTTTTGGCTTACTTCGCCCAAGTTTTGGTTGCTGTTGGATAGTGGCCAGGATGGATTGTACCTGAAATCCAACTGGGCCCCTCGAACAGAAAAACTGATATCTTTCAGACCGGACGTCCGTTTGACAAACCGTCAGCGGCGTTGGTGATCACGTTGAGAAATGGTCCCTTGAGTATACCCTATGGGAGTTCAGGGTACAGTTGAGATACTGCCGGGTTGGTTCACACATGAAACCAACCGGGCCCCTAGGACGAAAATGCTAGTAACTCACAGACCGGACGTCCGATTGACGCGCCGTCTGTTGTGTTGAGACCCCTATGATGAGGTAGTCCCTTGAGATACTTCTTCATGGAACCTTGTGATACATGTAGTATCGACTAGCAGCTCATGGAGCGGACCCTCCCGGAGATGAGCGTGCGGAATACGGAGATCGTGTAGCCGACTGAGACCTGACGACTACTTGACCGATCGACTCAGTGTGTTTCGGATAGCCCAGTGGGGAGCACTTGGTTGTAGTAGCAGACCCACGGCGGAGGAGCGCTTGGTTGTAGCGGCAGACCCGTGGTACTCAATAGAAGGAGTACCTCTGGATGCTATGAGGGGGAGCACTTGGTTGTAGCGGCAGACCCACGACGGAGGAGCGCTTGTTTGTAGCGGCAGACCCGCAGTACTCAACAGAAGGAGCACCTCTTGGGGATATGAGGGGGAGCGCTTGGTTATAGCGGCAGAACCATGGTGGGAAGCACTTGGTTGTAGCAGTAGGCCCACAGTACTCGACAGGAGGAGCACCTCAGCAGTCTTAGGTCAGTGAGCAGTACCTCGGAGTCGTGACAGGACCACTGTACACTCCAGAGTCGGGGCTCTTCAGCAGTTGCGGTTTCGATAATGAAAATCCTGGTTTGAGTTGAGTCTATGACCTTTGTGTTTACTCATTATTGAGATGGGTTACTTGATAACTTAGGTATATGTAATGGCATATACCTGGGTAGTGGTTATCCGTTGATTCCATAACCCTTGTGTTTTCTCATGATTGAGATGGGTTACTTGATAACTTAGGTATATGAATGGGCATATACCTAAGTAGAGGTTATCTATTGATATCTTCATTTTGGTTATCCTTGGTGGTTTTAGTGAGACCTTGGGGGTGTCGGGGTCCCTACTGAGTATCATTATACTCACCCCTGCACGGGCTATGCCTGCACCTCATTGTGTTGGTTGCAGATGACGACAGTGCTGATGGAGGCCGAGTGTTCGAGGATTGGACGGTACCCGGAGGTGGACTACACGACGAGTCAGTACCTGGAGGTGGACTACACAACGAGTCAATATCCGGAGGTGGACTTCGCGACAAGACAACACCCGGAGGAGGTTGACGGGCGAGAGCGTTGTGGGGGCCATCTGTACCTACCCTCCAGGTAGGATCCATGGTAGAGAATCCGGGAGCTGTGCCATCTGTACCTACCTTTCAGGTAGGATCCGAGGAGGATGACCCAAGAGACGCTTCCATCCTTCTAGCTATTGTCTTTTCTATTGTACTTGTTCAGTTGTAGTTGTACTTTCTTTTGGGTTTGTATTCTAGCCCATTTACATTTCAGCAATTCTCTTTGTACTTAGTGTTTTACTTCCGCTTGTACTCTGTGGTGTTTTATTTACTTTTATAAAGGCAATGCATTCCCAGTTATCGGGATTTACACATTTGGTGCTAGTCGCCAGCCCCTGGTCTATGGAAGGCGGGCTTGGGGTAGTCACGGCACGGGCCCCGAGGACAGGTCGTGATAGAGTATGTTCTCACCATGTCCTCGAGTGTCTGAATAGTCTTTTTAGATTGGCCCTCAGTTTAAGGGTGATAAGTTGTACTGAAATTCAATTAGATAAACAGATAATGTTGAATATATCTATATAATTGTGATGTGAACCTTTTTTCATGATCATATATGATAGAAATTGGGACTCCATACACCCTTACCACTTTTTCATGTAAATCCTAGCAAGTCGATCAAGAGAGAAATCATCCCAAATAGAGATAAAATGGGAAGTCTCAGTGAGATGGTCCACTATAACCCATATCACAATGTTTTGTAGAAGTTCTCAAGAGAAGAGTAGAAAATTACACAGTGATATTGTATGGATTCCTTCCCATTATGGGTTGTGGTTTTAACTCCCATTTAAGAAGTTGTCGCTCTGGATTCACTAATTGACACACCTGCTACCTTTTAGTATAGTTGGAAATCAACCTTTTCATTTTATCCCACCAATAATGATCATGAAGGTCCCTATACATTTTCATACATCCATGTTGTATATAGAATATAGAGCTATGAACTTCATCCATCATATCCTTAATTATTTCCATAATAGATGGAACACATAGTCTTTTATAAAATTTCAGTACACCATCTTGATCAACATTTAAATCAAGAAACTTCCCATCCTTTATAGCCTCAAACTTCTTCTGTAACAAAGGATATTCTATATGTGATTTCATGATCCTCTATAGTAATTAAGGTTTTGAAATCAATCGGGATTGGGTTGATGATGTCCCTTTACAATTACCACATCTAGTTTCATTATGTCTTTGATAAAAGTGATCTCTTTGACTCCAAATTTTATCTATAACAACATGTCCCTTCATACTTAATGCATTGATGACTATGTCTGCTCTTTTGGGATGATAATGAATTTAAAAATCATAGTATCTAATAAGTTAAAACCATATACTATGTCTCATGTTCAATAACTTCTATAAAATAAATATAATTTGTACTTCAATGGTTTCTGTATATGTCACATTTTCTCCATAAATATACTCCATCCATATCATGAGAGGAAAAATAACGACCACCAACTCATGATCATGTGTTGGATATTTCTTCTCATGAGGCTTTATCTGCTGAGATGAATAAGAAATTAGCTTTTAATTTTTCAAGAGGATTCACCCAATATATTTTAGAGATGCATCCCGAAAAATAATGAAACCTTATCTGAGTGAGGGTTGAGTTAACATTACTGTAGTAACCAATATTTTCTTAAGCTCTTGGAAACATTCATTACAATAATTTGACTAAATGAACATGACCCATTTTTCTTAGTTAACTCATTTAATGAATTATAAAGTACTGAATTTTCTTCCACAATCCTTTTATTATGGCCTTCTAGACCAAGGAAACTACAAATCTCTGTTACTATTGTAGGATGAGTCCACTATTCAATAACCTTTGTCATTATAGGGTCAATTGAGATTCTATAAAAGGTTTCAATGTTCCCCAAGAAAGAAACATTCTCTATACAAAACTCAAATTTTCTAAACATTCCAAATAAAAACTCTTTCTTCAGTGTTTCTAATATTACCCTTTGATGATCTTCATGATCCTCTTTAATTTTGAAATAAATTAAAATATCATCAATAAAAACTACAATAATGTTATTAAGGTACTCATTAAATACATTATTCATTAAATACATAAGAAAATAGGTTCATTAGTCAATCTGAAGGTCATAATGAAAAACTCATAATGCTCATATCTTTATTATAAGGTGGTATTCAGAATATCGTTTTTATTATCTGTAATGACCCAAAGTTTGTCAATGAAAATTCCCTTCTTATATGTATGTCATTAAATAATATGAAAACACAAAATAATGAACTACTAAGTGATAAGTGACCTTTAAACATAATTTTTCCACCCCTATGTTTGGAATTTCGAAAATCCGACATACATGGTTGTGTTCAAGGTGATTTTTGGAGTCTAATGAAACAAAAATATTTTTTGGTGAATAGCGTCGTACCATTCTGAATATAACATATCATTATGAATAGTAATATTAGCCTTATGAATAGTAAATCATCGAACATAAGAGTAACATTACCTATTAATAATAAAATAAATTATAGACATCTTAGAAAGTGAAAATTTAACCACAGTAAACGGTTTAGTATTTTGTAAGTCATAAAAAATTAATTATAAATAATTAATTAATTTAAAATAATTTTAATTTCCTTAAAATTTATTCATAAATTACTAAATCAATGTCTTATAGTTTTTAGATAGTTTTATAATACCCTATGTAATTTTTGAAAGAACTATAAAATCAGTTTTAATTTTAAAAACTGTTTTTTTAAGTAAATTAGGATTTTAATTAAATATTAAATTAATAGTACTTAGAAAATTATTTTTGAAAAAGTGACTTCATTTTTTGATTCTACACATTGAAAAATGATTGGGGTCAATTTTTGGGATTTTTCTGAGATACTTGAATTTTTTATTAATAGTGAAATACCGTAATTCACAAAATAAGCTAAATAAGATAATTATAGGGTCATGTGTGATGTTATGCAGATGTAAGCTCACTTGATTCGGGATTACATTATAAAATTACTATTATTGGTCATTCAAGACTCACAATTACTTGTCTTATTAGGAAATAATAAACTAATCAATTTTATATTAAGGAAACCCCTCTCCCCTCCACTATAAATACCACCCTTCACTCCCTCATTTCCTCACACCTCTCAAGCTCCAAGCCTTATCTAAACTCAGCCCAAACATCTTCCCTATCCCCTACCCACTTAAAAAAGCTTCTGGTCTCATCAATAGACCAATACTAGCTTTTTTAAGGAGGATCTCAAGAAGAAGATTTAAGAGGTAATTTCTCTCCCTCTTCTCCTTTAATTTCCTTCCAAGTTCAAGTTCCTTTCTTGATCTCTCCCCACCTATATTCATCCAAATTTTTGGTAAATCCAGTATTAAAAATATAATGTAATTTTTCTATTCTAATGGTATATTATATCACCCCACACCCTTTCCCTATTCCTTTTATTTTATTAAAGAGAACGTTATTCATGAGGTGCTAATTTATCACCTTCAAAACCGACATGCTCTATTCTTACATTTCTACCTTCCGATCTGGTCATGAAACCATTTTTATGGTTGAACCAGAATATGTTATATTTATTATGTAATATTTTAAGTTCTGGAAGTAACCTATGGCCATATTACTACGTGAAAAGTTAAAACAAGTTTGTTGTGATCCAAAAACAGCTCAAATTAACCCAAATAATCATCAATTAATTCTTATCTAATGATTCACCCAAATGGATCTAATATAATTCATTATAAAATAATTCAAGATATTGTAATATAACTAATAACATGTAATATCATATTTTTATGTTTACCCATGATCTACCCGAACATCAATTTAAGAATACAAGTGGACCTCTCAAGAAAACCATAAAAACGAACATCCCCGAACAATGTTTTTAAACTCTATAAGTCATCCAAAGGTACATAATATGACATAATTAAACCAGAATGAATAATATTAATTTATGAAAGGTTCTTTAATTTCTAATTAATGAATATAATTTCATTATACATGACATTAATGAGAATGAGGCATTCAGGTACAAGGTAAGGGGAAATCTCGAACCCAATTTTCTTCCTTTGGGTTCTTCCTCTTTCACTCCATTTTTATATGGTTACTCCTCAAAGATCATTTTTTCACCATTTACTTTACTTTTATGGGATATACATGTTTTTCACTGGTTTTTATGTCCAACAAAATGTTTTCCAAAAGAACTCTTCCTTTAAGAACACCCCTTTTACTTCTCATTCAAAGTGAACGGTTCTTGTAACATGTATGTTATTCCCTCCTTATTTTGGGAACACAAAGCTCTTGAATGTGTTATTATGATATTTAACCCATTACTTTTCATGGGTTCATTATGTTGATTTATGTTATATGTTCATTGTGGAAATTATGATAAATGATAATGTTATGATGTGATGGGTGCACCGGGAATTATATAGCGCAATGTGAATGTTTAAATGTGACGGGTGCGCCCAGAATTATATAGCACTCCAATGCATTGGGTAAAGTGATGAATCTCATGAGTAAATGTGAAATGATGTGTGAAAAATATTCTAGCTTGTTTCACAAGTATGTGTGGTAGTTAACCACTAAGACATGCTGTTTCATTTTTATGCATTGCCACATTTCAAGTCTTTTATTTATGGTCGTCTAATGTTCATGATCTTTTGACTACGTTATGATTATGATCACCACATGATATATTGTTCTTATCTATCATCTTACTGGGCTTCTAGATCACCCCTTTTTATGTATATCCTCAGGTGGCTACATGTACTAAGGAGAGGACAAGTGCCACTAAGAATCTAGTGAAGAAAAAATTAAATAAATGTTTATGCTTGATGTTGTATTTGTTATGTATGGTCCTAGTTTTCCCAAGACACTAAACCTTTTGATCCTCTATGTGTAATTATATTATTTTTTTATCTTTAAAATGATGTAGTAGTAAATTAAGAAAATGTTGGGTCGCTATAGTTGTTATCAGAGGCAAGGTTTAGTTAATTTGGGAATTAGGATTAGTGAACCCTAGAGAAAACCTCAAGTATGAGACTATATAAAAATATGTACACAAGAATATTTACCAAGGGATACCATATGTTATGTTTTGGGTATAATTGTTTAAATGAATAAGTTATTCATGACTTGTTTAGTTATGATTTGTTATATCCTTTTCTATTTTAGAAAATGGTGGGAACCTGGAGAAATCAGGCCAACAACTCATTTGAGGTCCATTGCAATGATTGCCCGAATGACATCCCTAAAGTTAAAAACATCATGGAAATGCTTACCCAATTATCTCAGGTTATGAACAATAACCATAATAATGGGGAATGTCCTCCTTCGTCAAAGAGGGAGAAACTGGCTATCGAATGTTTTATGCGGCAACGACCACCGATGTTTAGTAGATCTTCTGATCCACTAGTTTCGGAATAGTGGGTCAACTCCATGGAGAAGATGATTTCTGTTCTTCACTATTCTAAGATGGAGAAGGTGACTCTTGCCGTTTATTGTCTAGATGGAGAAGCTGATCAATGGTGGGCTTTGATTAATAAAACCAAGCCAAGGGAGAAAATTGAAGAGATGGAATGGGAAGACTTTAAGATAACGTTTTTTAATAAGTACTTCCCACAAACTCTTTAGATGAATATGGGGAGAAAATTCATAGTGCTCAAGAAAAAAGAAGTAGAATATATCACAACCTATGAAGCGAATTTTACAAGGATTGCAAGGTATGATTTAGGTTTTTTTATCAATAATGATATAGAAGTTGATATATTCTTTAGTGGATAAAAACCACACCTTCGAAAGGCTCTTGAAATTCGAGACATTGGGAGTTATGAATAAGTTGTTCAGTGTGATCTCAATGTTGAGATGGATTTTGGATAATGTTACCATAGCTATGGTGATAAGAAAAGAAAGATGGATTTTCAAGCTGGTGGATCTAATGAAAAAGGAGGGAAGAAAAATCAGCGACCCACATGCCAAAAATGTGGGAAGTTGCTCCATGGGAACTTCCTCAAAGGGACGGGGAAAAGATTCAAGTGTGGGAAAGAAGGACACCATGTTCAAGAGTGTCGAAAAGACACGAAAAGGAAGGTGAATGTAGACGATGAAAGGAGAGAATCACTCATGGTTCAATCCTACAACTGTAAAGAGATAGGGCACTATGAAAACCAATGCACTAAACCTCGAGTTCTAGAGGGTAATCAGCGTCAGCAACCCCCAAAGCCAAAGGAACAAGGGAAGGCTTATTATATTACTACTGCTGAGGTGGAGCATGATAATGAAGTCATACAAGGTACACTTCCTATTCACTCAAGAATGGAAAATGTTTTATTTGATTCTGGTTCTACGCATTCCTTTATATCTTGCATGTTTGCTAGAACTATAGAATTGAAGCCCTGAAACCTTGAAGTAGAGATATTTGTAAAAACAATAAGTGGTGCAATCATTTCAAACCAAGTGTTTTACTCTTCTCCTGTTGTGGTATATGGGAAGACTCTTCCAGAAAATCTCATAATGCTTCCCTTGGTGGAATTCAACGCTATAATGGGAATGAATTGGATCTCATTAAATAGAGCACATATCAAATTTCGGGAAAAGGAAATATATTTTCATATTCTGAACCATCCAATGGTCCTCTACAGATACAAGGAAGATCGTGAATATAATTTTAAAAATCCTTCAATGGTGTGGGTGTTGATTCCCTATGAAGAAGCATACCTCACCCAAATGGTTGAGTCGAAGGAAAGTTCCATCCTTGAGGAAATGCCCATCTTGAGGGAATACAACGATGTATTTCCAAAAGAGTTACCCGGAATTGCCATGGATCATGAGGTAGAGGTCTCAATTGAACTCATACCCGGAGCTACTACTATCTCTAAGTTCCCCTATAGGATGGCTCCTATCGAACTGGGGGAGTTGAAGAAGCAGCTGCAAGAGTATCTGCACAAAGTGTTCATACGCCCTAGTGTATCACCGTGGGGTGTGCCAATGCACTTTGTAAAGAAGAAGGATGGAACCATGAAGATGTGTATCGATTATCGGGAACTCAACAAGATCATCATAAAGAACAAGTATCCTCTCCCAAGGATTGATGACTTTTTCGATTAGTTAAGTGGAGCTCAATACTTTTCAAAGGTGGATATTCATTCAAGATATCATCAGTTAAAGCTGAAGAAGGATGATATTCAGAAGACTGCCTTCCATCCATGGTATGGGCACTATGAGTTTTTGGTGATGCCCTTTGGACTTACTAATGCCCCTTAAATCTTCATGGATTTGATAAAGAGAGTCTTTAGACATTACCTCAACATATTTTTGGTAGTGTTTATCGATGATATTCTCATCTACTCCAAGAGAAAGGAGGAACAAGAAGAACATCTAATACTTGTGTTGGCGACATTGAGAAAGGAGAAGTTGTACTCCAAGTTCAGAAAGTGTGACTTTTGAATGAATCAAGTCACGTTCTTGGTACATGTGATCACAAGAATGGGAATTTATGTGGATACATCAAAGAAAAAGGCGATTGAGGAATGGACCAAGCCCTCTAGTGTCACAGAAATCCGTAGTTTTCTTGGATTAGCTTGGTACTACCGACGTTTTGTGAGAAACTTCTCACAATTGTCAAGCCCGTTAACTAAGTTAACAAGGAAAGGGGTAAAGTATGTCTGGACGGAAGAATGTGGGGGCAGCTTCAATGAGCTAAAAAGAAGGATGATCACTACACCTATACTCACACTGACAAAAAGTGGAGAATGTTTTGGGATATACAGTGATGCTTCAAAGAAAGTCTTGGGTTGTGTACTCATGAAAAATGATAATGTGATAGCCTATGCCTGACGACAGTTGAAGATCAATGAGTAGAACTACCCAACGCATGATCTAGATCAGGCAGCCGTGATTTTTTCCTTGAAAATATGACGACACAACCTTTATGGCAAGAATTGTGACATATACACTGACTACAAGAGCCTAAAGTATATATTCACACAAAATGAGCTCAACATGCATCAAAGGAGATGGTTAGAGATAATCAAGGATTATGATTGCTCTATTCACTATCATCCTGGAATGGCGAACAAGGTAGATGATGATCTAAGAAGAAAAGAACCTACTACTCTATCCATGTTGCGGATTAAGAAGGACCCTATCTTCATGGATGTCCAAAGAATGGATTTAGAAATCATAAGGGCAGGGGATACATCCTACCTTTCCCAAATGAATGTAAAACCATCCATGCAAGAGAAGATTAAGGAAGCCCAAAGGGGTGATGTGGAGATACAAAAGAGGGTGATTTCAGTAAAGGAAGGGAAGCTACAAGAGTTCCATATCGACGATGATGGTGTGATTCTATTTGGAATGCAGCTTTCTGTGCCTTCATCACCCGAGACAAAGAAGGAGCTATTGGATAATGCACATAGCTCAACTTTCTCTATCCATCCTGGGAGTACCAAGATGTATCGTGTTCTTTTAGAACACTTCTGGTGGGATAACATGAAGAACGATATTTCATAATATATATCATGGTGCTTGGTATGTCAGCAAGTTAAAGCTGAGCAATAGAAGTCCAAAGGTATGATGCAGCCATTACCTATACACATGTGGAAATGGGAAAATGTTACTATGGACTTTGTCATGGGTCTCCCAAAGATGTCAAAGGGAAATAATGCGATATGGGTTGTGGTTGACCGACTCACCATGAATGCCCATTTTATCGCTATTCGAGAAGACCTCTCATTTGAACAACATGCAAGGATATATGTAAAGGAAGTGGTGAGATTGCATGGTGTTCCACTCTCAATTGTCTCTGACTGTGATCCAATGTTCAATTCTAAATTCTAGAGGAGCCTTCAACATGCTTTGAGTAATGAATTAAATTTCAGCATGACCTCTCACCCCCAAACCGATGGCCAGTCTGAAAGGACTATTCAGACACTTGAAAATATGCTAAGATCCTACTCTCTTGAATTCAAATGTGGTTGGGATCAGCATCTCCCATTGGTTGAGTTCTCATACAACAATAGCTTCCACTTGAGTATTCAGATGGCTCCATATGAAGCTCTGTATAGAAAGTGATGTAGAACTCTAACCTGTTGGGATGAAGTTGGAGAAAGAAAGCTACTTGGACCCGATCTTGTTCAAGAGATGACAGAAAAGGTTCATGTCATCCTAAAATGCATCAAATCTGCTCAAAGTCAGCAAAAGAGATAAGCTCACAACGGTCGAAGGGACTAGGAGTTCGAATTTGGAGATAAAGTCTTCCATCAAATATCTCCATGGAAGAGAGTCATGTGATTTGGGAAGAAAGGGAAGCTAAGCCCAAGGTACATTGGCCCCGTTGAGATCCTTGATTGCATAGGAGTTGTGGCCTATCGTCTCGCACTTCCACTGAATATGGCTCAAGGTCATGATGTGTTTCATGTATCACTACTGAAGGAGTACATACTAGACCCCTCACGTGTACTAATCTCAGAGGTGGTGTAGCTGGAAGATGATCTCTCCTATGAGGAGCATCCAGTAAAGATTCTGGAACGAAGTGATAAGGTTCTATGAACCAAGACAACCCGTCTTGTCAAAGTGTTGTGGAGGAACCATATGTTTGGGGAAGCAACATGGGAACCAGAAGAGGCAATGAAGGAGAAGTACCCATACCTTTTTGTGAAAAGTGAAATTTAGAGGGTGAAATTTCTTAAGGGGGGAAGAATGTAACGACCCAGTGTTTTTCAATGCAAATTACCTTCTTATATTTATGTCAGAAAATAACATGAAAACACAAAATAATGAACTACTAAATGATAAGTGACCTTAAAACATAATTTTTTCACCCCTATGTTTGGAATTTCGAAAATCCGACATACACGGTTGTGTTCAAGGTGATTTTTGGAGTCTAATGAACAAAAAATAATTTTTGGTGAATAGTGACCTACCCTTATGAATAGTTACATACCCTTATGATTAGTAATTTGACCCTTATGAATATTAAATCATCTAACATAAGAGTAACATTACCTATTAATAATAAAATAATATTTATACATCTTAGAAAGTGACAATTTAACCTTAGTAAACGTTTTGGTATTTTGTAAGTCATAAATAAATAATTATAATTAATTAATTAATTTAAAAGAATATTTATTTCCATAAAATGTATTCTAAAATTATTGAATCAGTGTGTCATAGTATTTAGATAATTTTTTAAGACCCTATGTAATTTTTGAAAGAACTGTAAAATCAGTTTTAATTTTAAAAACTGTTTTTAAGTAAATTATGAATTTAATTAAATATTAAATTAATATTATTTAGAAAAATATTTTTAAAAAATGTACTTCCTTTTTGGATTCTGCACGTTGAAAAATGGTTGGGCCGATGTTTTGGGATTTTTCTGAGATAGTTGAATTTTTGATGAATAGTGAAATATCGTAATTTACAAAATAAGCTAAATAAGCTAAGTATAGGGTCATGTGTGATGTTTTGATGATGTAAGCCCACTTGTTTCGGGATTAAATTATAAAATTACTATTCTTGGTCATTCAAGACTCGCTATTCCTTTTCTTGTGCGGAAATAAAAAACTAATCAATTTTATATTAAGGAAACCCCTCTTCCCTCCACTATAAATACCACCCTTCACTCCCTCATTTCCTCACACCTCTCAAGCTCCAAGCCTTCTCTAAAATCTTTCCAAACATCTTTCCTAGCCCCTCCCCCACGTCCAAAAGCTTCTGGTCTCATCAAAAGACCAATAATAGCTTCCCTATGGAGGATCTCAAGAGAAAGATTTAAGAGGTAATTTCTCTCCCTCTTCTCCTTTAATTTTTTTCAAGTTCAAGTTCCTTTCTGGATATGTCCTCACCTATATTCATCCAAATTGTTTTGTAACTCCCGTATTAATCATATATTGTAACTTTATGATTCTAATGGTATATTATATCACCCCACATCCTTTCCCTCTTCCTTTTACTTTATTAAAGAGAACATTGTTCATTTTGTGTTAATTTATCACCTTCAAAAACGAAATACTCTATTCTTCCATTTCTACCTTCAGATCTGTTCATGAAACCATTTTTATGGTTGAAACAAGAAATTTTATATGTATTATGTTCTATTTTATGTTCTAGAAATAACCTATGTCCATATTACTAAGTGAAATGTTAAAACAAGTTCGTTGTGATCCAAAAACCGCTCAAAATAACCCAAATAATCATCATTTAATTCTTATCTAATGATTCACCCACATGGATCTAATATAATTAATTATAAAATCATTAAAGATCCTATAATATAACTAATAACATGTAATATCATTTCTGGATGTTTACCCATGATCTAAAGGAACATCTATTTAAGAATACAAGTGGACAGCTCAAGAAAACCATAAAAACGAATATCCCCGAACAATATTTTTAAAATATATAAGTCATCCAAAGGTGCATAATATGACATAATGAAACCATAATTAAAGATATTAATTTATAAAAGGTTCTGAAATGTCTAATTAATTAATATAATTTCATTATACAGGACATTATTGAGAAGGAGGCATTCGGGTACAAGGTAAGGGGAAATCTCGAACCCAATTTCTTCCTTCGGGTTCTTCCTCTTTCACTCCATTTTTGATATGGTTAATTCTCAAAGATCATTTGTTCATCATTTCATTTACATTTATAGGATATACATGTTTTTCATTGATTTTTATGTCCAACAAAATGTTTTCCAAAAAAACTCTTCCTTTAAGAACACCCCTTTTACTTCTCACTCAAAGTGAACGGTTCTTGTAACATGTATTTTATTCCCTCTTTATTTTGGGAACCCAAAGCTTATGAATGTGGTATTATGAGATGAAACCCATTCCTTTTAATGGGTCCATTATATTGATTTATGTTATATGTTCATTGTGGAAATCATGATAAATGATAATGTTATGATGTGACGGGTGCGCCCGGAATTATATAGCACATTGTGAGTGTTTAAATGTGACGGGTGCGCCTGGAATTATATAGTGCTCCAATGCATTGGGTAATGTAATGAATCTCATGAGTAAATGTGAAATGATGTGTGAACAATATTCTTTATTGTCTCACAATTATGTGTGGTAGTTAACCACTAAGACATGATATTTCATTTTTATGCATTGCCACATTTCAAGTCTTTTATTTATGTTCCTCTAATGTTCATGATCTTTTGCCTATGTTAAGATTATGCTCACCCCATGCTATATTGTTCTTATCTATCCTCTTACTGGGCTTCTAGCTCACCCATTTTGATTTATATTCTCAGGTGACTACATGTACTATGGAGAGGACAAGTGCCACTAAGTATCTAGTGAAGAAGAAATTAAATAAATATTTATGCTTGATGTTGTATTTGTTATGTTTGGTCCTAGTTTTCCCAAGACACTAAACCTTTGGATCCTCTATGTGTAATTCTATTATGTTTTTTATCTTTAAAATGATGTAATAGGAAAGTAAGAAAAGGTTGGGTCGCTATATTATCCATCAATAAATGATAACCAGATTGAAGATAAATCATGGAGAATAATTGAGGCCCACGATTTAGGTAAAATAAATCATAAATTCATGGAAGAGGGTACTTGTTATTTTCTGTGATCCTATTTAGTTACCAATAATTAATTAATACTTGGATTGATCCATCCTTCTTCTTCACAATTATAATATCTTCTCCCTAATAAGATACACACATCCAGATAAACCCCTTCTCCAAATGATTTTGGAGTCGCTTCATTAATTCCTCCAGCTCCACATTCTCCATTCTATATGGCATTTTTGAAATCGACTTGGAACTAGGAATGAGTTCAATGGAGAGCTCTACCTCTCCATCCAAGGGAGTTCCAGGTAACTCCCGAGGAAATACAACATTTTATTATTGAAAAATGGAGACATTCTCTAACCTCACACACTAATTTCCTTATTCTTCTTCACTGGTGAACTCCATAAATAAGTCTATAAGAGGTTCTTCTAGACAATGATCAGGTCCATATATCTCTCCTTACAAGATAACTATAGGTTGTCTATTCAAGATTAATAATATTTATTTTCTTCTACATTTTATCCTAGCATTATACTTTGAGAGCTAGTTTATCTGTAGTATGATTTATAATTCCAACATGGGAATGAATACTAGATTTTCATATATATTGTGATCACTAAAGTAAATACTGGAGTTTCTAAACACTCATGATGTTTGGATTATCCATCCTAGAGTCAAAATTGATAACTCTACATTTAGCTATTTCAGAATTGATTCTATATTCTTTGAAGAAAAGGGGGAAATAAAGGAATGAATAGAACCAGAATAAAACAATATAATTGCTAGATTTGAGAGAACAAAAAGTGTACCGGACACCACATCATTTGGATCGTCAACATCAACTGTCATGATAGAAAAATAAAAATCTTTCTTCCCTAGACTAGTTTGAGTCTATTGGTGATTTCCCTCTACTGCCCTCTGATTTTAATACTTATTGGAAATGTTCCCAAGTTTTCTACACTTGAAGCATTAGACTTCAGGTAGGTCTTGAACTGTCGTCCCTTTGTTTTTAGTGTTGGGAAGTTTAGGCATCACCTCACTACTAAAATTACAAGAAATATAACCATCTCTTTTATACTTGTTACACTTCAAACTTCCATGAATGAAGTTCCTAAAATACATCATCCCACAATTATTACATGTGTAAAGTTGCTCTTCATTTCCACCTATTCCCTGATCAAAGATCCTACCCAATATTAGCTCCATTTATCTCGTCTTTTTATTGTATTTATGGCACCATTGCGTATCACCGAACTCTAGTTCAATGTTTATAGCACATAGTATGATCTCCTCACAGCTATTATATTACCAGTTTTCTAGATTATTCTATAGATGATGTATTATTCCCCCAAATAATATATCAATATTATAATTAGGAGCCTTTTCAAAGTTATAGGTGTAATGTCAAATCCTTGTAATGTTCCTCTCTTAGCTTCCCAATGATTAATTATACATCTACTTTAGGATGAGAAATTCCTTATATATTGTTTTCACTGTAATATGGAAATACTTATCAAATAATATCCTTATGAAATCTTCCCAATCAATATATTAAATCTCTCATCTTGGCCTCATGTTTTTAATCAGCACCCACCACTAATCATCCTCTCCCTTGAGGAGGTAAACAACCAAGGTGACTTTCTATTATTCATAACTGTGATGTACATGAATGTTATTTTCTAGAGTGTATAACCAATATTCTGTAATCAATGGATCAGCAGATCTAGAAAATGTTTGTGGTCGTTGACATATAAAAGAATCAATGAAATGTTGTTCCCTTCATGGTAAAATCGGTCTCTCATCTTGATTCAAGTTATTTCTCATAACTTGAGTCAGTTGATTCATCATTGTCCTAAAACCTTCCATTCTAGATTCCATCAGAGGGATGTGAGTGCATGGTCCATTTCGGTCATCGTTTGAATGGTTCCTCTTATTTCCCTCCATTTTCTAAAAGAAAAAAAAACCATAGTGTGAATCTTGTTTCTTTTAATAAACTTATAACTCTAATGGATTTTTTTGTTTTAAAACATCATTCTTAAATGCGTTATTCATTATCAACAATTAAATTTTCTATAAATCCTTTATAATGGTTCATAAAAACTTCTGATTAACCAAACATGTACCTAGGACTCTTATTATGGGAGTGCAACCAGGCTTTTTTGTGAACAAGTTCCCATTTAAGTCCATCCCAATGTGATTTTTTCGTGTTTAACCTCGAGATACATCTATGCAAGAGCCACATCTACTTGTTTGTATCAATATATGGATTTATTTTTTTCGGAAACCACTTAATTAATATTTCTCTAAAACACCAGGTTGTTTTCCTATACCTAAACTTTTCTATAGGTTTATTCCTAAAATTTTCATATCCTAATTTTCATAAATAACTAAACTATTCTTTAAAACCAGATATGGCATCCTGCATTTTTATTACATAGCTTTCCATGAAATTTTAGAAACAGAATATATTTTAATGTTTACTGTCTTGGAAATAAGGTACATAATACATGAAAACTTAAAACATTATTCTATTACATAAGAAGGTATTCTTCAAGTTTCTTCCGAAGTACACTTATTGCATCTCATAACCTTGGGACATAAATCAATGGAAAGGGTGAGTAGAAATCCCCATAAAGGAAAACATGTGAAATAGTTTACATGTGAATTTGAGCATTATAAATAAGAATATGAGTAATATCATAAAGGAATGAAAAATAGGAATATAATAATAATATATTTAATCATAACATTAAAATTTGGATAAAAAATTAATTAATAGATTCATAAGAATATCACTAAGGTCTATCTCCAAGGTTTCATAAAAAATTATCAAGTTTATTCACTAAGGCATCATAAAACTAGTCATATGAAGAGATTAATTTCCTTACCCAAAGCATTGGAGCACTATCAGGGCGCACCATTAATATATATTTATTTTCATGTGATACACATATATCCTAATAAACAATTTCATAAATAACCTATAGGCAATACAATAAATGGGGTTCATATCAAAATCATGGTGTTTTAAAAAATGCCTAAAAACATGATGACTATGTCATTTATAAGCCATGAAAATGTAATGGGGGCATTATGAATATCAATTACATAATAAAATAAATATAATTTTATGTCTTGATGAATAAACCTAGAAATAAATGAGTTTTGGGTATTCACATAAATAAAATAAAATAATTTCCTAAGAAAAAGATATATATTTTGTGATAAAAATATTGCAGCATAATGGGTAAGAAAAATGGTTATTTTAAACATTAAAAAGAGATGGAACTGTAGTGACCCAACCCTAGATAACCTAGATCCGATGTTTTATAATAAATACATTGACATGATTACATGTAATCAAGGCTTGAATGACAGATCTTTTTAGTAGTCTTGGAAAACCAGTTACAAAAATGAGTTTTTATTACAAATTAATACACTAATTACATCATAATTTTTTCCTTGCTAAATAAATAATTAAAAAAATTGAAGATATCTCTAATCCATATAATAAAATAAATTGACATATTTCATAGTACACTTCTTGGATTCTGAGAGAAAATATATATAATAAGGGTGAGCTCAAATTCCCAGTAATGGAAAGATATAGTGGAAAAAATAATGAATCAATGAGAATAGTCAATATGGCATGATGAATAACTGAAAACACATTCCATGTAATCAATCAAATAAATTCAAGTACGTAATAAATATTCCAAGGTAATAACTGGAATCACAGTCCATTCAAATAACAAGATAAGGCAATATCACTATTGAATTTTAGGAAACTAAAACACATGAAATTTATTCAGTGAACATAAAATGAAATGTATCCATAGATATTTAAATATATTATCTAATGTATGAATAATAACGAAATATATAAATTGAAATGCATCCATAGATATATGGATGAAGAATATCATGGATGAATAATATCAGAATATAAATGAAGGAAATGATTAATTATTGGACATCACGTTTCCTGGGAACATGGTACCTTTACCATCAAAACATTTCAAAAGATAGTTTAAAAAACTTATTATAAAAACCCATATAAGATGGCTTTCCAAATCACTTATCCCATGAGACTACTAATGCATCTAGGGTCTATCCATTACAGGGCTACACCCATGTTGTTTTATTCCAAAACATTCATAATCTGATGAATAATTGATTTAATAATATGCCTTATCAAATATACAGTTGGAGTAAGAGGTACATATTTATCAATATTAACCTAGATAGTCAAATGACTATCAAAACACACACTGTATGTACATTGGTATGTAGTTTAACAAATATTAATATTCATGATAAAGGAAATGGATAATTAAGGGGAAATTAAATTTTCAATGATCATAAGAGACTGAATATTTCAAGGGGTCTAATAAATAAATCAAGTAAGTGAATTTGAATACAATCCTTATCCAAATAAATCATAAACCCTCTATATAAATATTATGAATAATATTAATATAACAAATCCCACGTGGAGTAAAAATAGGGGGTTTTGTCATTGATGAAATAAAAGAATAGTTTTAAAAAATATTCTTAATGAAAAACCTTTTATTTTGAAAAACCTTTTGTAAATATTTTTCTTTAAAAATAAACCTTTTATACATGAAAATGATTCTTCAATTAAATGTCAACAGATGAATCTGAACATGTCATATAAGGTGAAAAATATTATTTTTGTATGGAAAAAGGATAGAAAATGCCTTGTTTAGAAAAAGACAAGAAGATTCCTTTGAAACATTTTTAGAATATAAAAAGTTTAAAAAATTATATACCAAATATTTTATAGAAATGTTTTGAAAATAATTTAATAAAAATGTTTTTTAGAAAAAACAGGTTCTCCAACTAAAGAGAGAAATAAAGTCAGGTTTTTTGAAAAACATTTTATAAAAAAATTTGAGTTCAAAAGAATTGATGATTGGTACTAGAACAAGAAAATTTTATTGAATAACCAATTAATAATGAAATTCTATATTGAAATGATTTTATATGAATTTTTCTAAAGGAAATACCATTGAAATATCATTAACGTTATTATTGAGGACAATATTCTTTAAATAATCCAATGTGTTCTATACCATGTTGAAATATTTTAAAACATAATCCTCATGAAAAAATAACATTATATGAATGGTTAAAATATCATGAGAGTAAATATATTCATTATATATCATGTAAATTTCAGTACCTACAACAGGTAAAAAGAAACTATGTGAATAACAACAATTAACCCTCAATGGAATGTAAACTGAGATGAAAATAGCGTACCAATGTTGGAAAAACCAAATTTATTAATAATTAAATAAAATATTTTAATACTATTTATATATTAGCGTTCATGATATTATATTTAAATTTTTAGTAAGTACACCATATAAAATAAATGAGGTGTACAATAATTAAGTATGCCACATGTAATGAAAATGAGATGAGAATCCTTTACCAATATGGTAACAAATGAATTGAAAAACCCATAGCTATTGATAATTAAATATAAAACTTATTAAAATGAAGATAAAATAATTCATGATATGATATTTCAATTTCTCGTTATGTACACCATAAATATGAAATTAGGTGAACAACAATTACGTATGCCTCACTGTATAAAAATGAGACAAGAATCCCTTACTACTTGAGTAGATTTTGTGTCAATGGTTCCATGAATGGTTAACATCAATTGAAACGTTTAATATCTTGAAATAAAGTTAAATAATGATATAATATATCAAATTAGTCCATAGGTATAGCAGATAAAGGAGGTAAGTAGTGGGTATGGCATTAATCCCATAGGTGAAAAAAGTGGGATAAAAATTCCTTACCTTGACCTTTATTTTGATGTGTGGTATTTATACTCATGTATAGTGGTTTAAATTATGTTAATTACTAATAACATATCCATAATCATGTTTTAATATCATGTATTAAGTACTTACTATATGTTATTACCTATTTTTTAACTATCATTCATTCTTTTGACTATTTCGGGTGTTAATTTCCTAGTCTGTCGAGTATGATTTAACTTGTTATTTGTTGTTCTTATAAGAAATATATTGGTTTAATAATATCCACAATTTAAAGCATGAATAAATTATCTTATATATTCATTACATATGTATATTAAAAGGTTCATAATATTTGGAGATTATGCATAAAGTGCAGCATTCATGAAGACAGTAGGACATATGTACGCATGAATGCTACATTCAATTCTTTATTGCATTAAAACAATTAAAACTAAATGATACATATGTATGTCATAATTATATTATCATATATATATTTATATATGTTATAAGGATTTATTAAAAACATACTTTATACACTCCATGTATGGAATGAACGAATCATTTCCCTTTGAGGGGCCGGTATTCTACACTTCCTCAAAAGAAATTATCATATTTACACAACTTAGATAACATAAATATTTGTTCTATATAAAAATTACAGAATCATGAGAAATAAAAAATTACATATATAAATATATAAATATAGTTTCCATTATAATGGAAACCATGAGAGGTGGTAGGGAAAAGTGGAACAATCCTGGTTTCGTGATGTAGTAGTTTGTTCTAAATTGACACATTATGTTCATTACCTATTATATGTTTGTGTGTGTAATGGAAGGTAAAAATATTAGAATAAAAACATACTATAATTCTTAGTATAATGTTTCTTTTACGTTAGAACATAATAATGATATTTTAGGGTTGGATAATGGAAATGTAACTAGAATGATTGAGAACAGACATTAACTTTTAATCAGGTAACTTCATTTGTTTAAACAAAAAAGAATACATGGAATATATTATTCCAAAATGTACGATTTTATGTATAGGAGAAGGATTTTTGGAGTCCATTTGGTTAGAAAGTGGACGAACATAAGAGGTTGGAGATGTGTGAGGAACGGGCATAGGTGGTGTCCTTTTATAGGGAAGGAAAATGGCTCACATGTTATTCTTGAAAAGAAGTTTTGTGTACACCTGTTATTACCTAAAAAAGGTCATAAAAAACCACCCAAACTAATTGATGTAAGGTTAATGGACTAAATATGTCAATCCAATGGCTTTTCGACAGGTTTCTTGGTCATTTGAGACCTTAAACATCAGTTTTAATCCATTTTTAACAGTAAGTACACAATAATAACTGTAATTAATTTCAATCCCTTTCACTATTAATTTTTGTCAAAAAGTAATTTGATATTATTAGAAAAAAATATAATTTCATTCTTAAAATTCTTTATTTTGGATATTCAAAATTCAAATCAAAGAAGAAGAAAAAATAGGAGTAATGATAATCTCGCAAACAGACGAATTAACTAGTTTTAATAGAAAAATGTTCAAAGGAATGTTATGATTTTATATTCAATTTAAATGTCAGATTAGTCAGAATGGACTAAATTTTATTAATAGATTAATATTAACCAAATTTTACTTTTAAAAATAATAATATAATTTAACATTAATAATTATTTAAACTAAAATGAAGTTTTTTTACCAAAACACAATATTTTCACTATTCACAGAAAAATAATGTTTCTCGGAAAAATCACCAAAATTAAACAAAAGATAATTTTGAAATTATAAATTAAAAAATAATGTTTATTTTTTCAAATTAAACTGATAATATTTTCAGAATTAATATTTAAAATGAGTTCTCTATTAAAAGGAGGTAAAATTGCCTTTATAAAAATATATGTTTTTATATGAAATATCGGGTTTGCTCATAACCTATACTTACAAAATCTATTGGATGAATATAAAAAATAATTGATTGAACATATAAAATATTTATTATATTAATTTCACTCTCTAATTGTAATTATTTTAATCTATTAGGGTAAAATATATTTGTGAGCATAAAAATAGTTTTCTATTAAAACATGCTTTTAATATTCATTTGGTTCTAATATTCAATTCTAATTTATTTGTAACCAATTATTTGGTTGTATAAGAAATATATTTTCATAATTTAGTTAATAATATTCATAATGGATAGTTTATATCTTAGTATGTTAAATAATAATGTTTTAATTACATATTGTTTCTTTGTAAGACAAAATATTGTGTATAGACAAATCCATTGAAGAAGGTCACTTTTTTTATGTAACGTTACCTATAGAGTAAGGTCGTTATTGCGTATTTTGTTTTCTAACATAGTGTCACATTCATTGTAAGCTAACTCGGTGTTTCATTCTTTAAAATATATAGAATATATTATAAATTGTAGATATATTTTAATGTATACAACTATTATATTACCAGACACGATTATTGTCCTATGTCATACACAGTATAAAATACATGGTTCTTACATATGTTTTTCAAGGCATAACATTATCCCCAAATTACTTATATTGCTTCATCAAAATTTAAAATTGATCATGGTGATAGATTGTTTGATACTTCTTATGTTTGAAACACCGCATCTTGAGAAGGATTCACAAATCATCCTCAATATAATAATGAATAGAATGTAAAAATGTCACATGGACTACCATGTAACTAGGTTTATTTGTATGAGAATAGTAGTGGCAGGTATATATATATACTTATAGGAAAAGTGTAAATATTTATAAAGAGTGATTGAGGCCATCAATCACAATGAAGTGATTGATCAATAGAGAATTAATGCCCTCAAATCCACAAATATTTTTTGATTTTGAAGACCATAGATTCAACCAATATTAAGGTATTAGGTCCAGATTTTATTTCTATTTAATTTTCTTAATGTTGGATAATTATTTTTCTGACCAATAATATAATGATATATTATTACTTGGTAGGATTCAATTTCATATGAAAATATTAACTTTTTGATGTGGTTTTATCAAATTCTAATTTATTCCATTAATACAAGGAATTAATTACCAATAATGATTTTTATGCCTAAAACATAAAAATAAATTATTAAATGATCGTAAGAGTGACGAATCTAAATATTTTTCCTTAACTGTCTTCCAAAACTAGTTTGGATATTATATTAATCCCTAATAGTCAAAAGTGATACTAATGGTTCATCATTAACATTTATTTGTTAAATATTTAACTAAAAATAGTAAAAATTAAGAAGGACATTGCATAGGTCAGTGGTTGGAGTGAAAACCATATCGTCCTTCGATCATGGGTCTATGTCCCACAACCTTTCCGGATTTTATTGGTTGTCACCAAGCATACATATTGTTATTTTCTAAAACCATATTAACATAACATCCAAATATAAATATGATGGAAATACTTGAATGTAGGTTAATCTCTAAATATCATTTTAACAATTGTTTTCAATATAACCTCAATACATAAGAACCTCATCCATTTTGTTTCCACATAGGTCCTTCCATGGTCTAAGGCTTATATATATAATATTATTAGTTGTATTTCTAAATCTTGACAGCTTATCTTCAATATAAAACTCCATATGTTTAACCATGTTAAGTTTTTATGTATGAAAATACTTTATAATTGTTTACAATGAAAAAGTGGATTATCCTATACATATCCCTCGGGAGTGTCAAATCAAGTGCGTAGTAAGACTCGTTATTTTGGGCTAGGTTACCCTGAGTCAAGCTCGTAACACCTTGTTAGAGTTGTTACTCTTAGTTACAATTGTTCCAAAACTAAGTCCACTTATAGTATCCAAATAGGGATGTATTTCTAGGAAGATCCACATAATATATAATTTACCAAAATTATATGGTTTTCGTCTTTATTTCATCAAATTATACCTTAGAGTTATATTTTCTAATCTAGTTTTTCCTATATCCACTCCCCAGAGGTTCTACTATACTTCCTCTGATAACAATTATTGCAACCCAGCCCCAGATATCCTAGAGCCAGTTTCTGCTACTATATATATTTCCATTATTACATGGAATCAATTTTCAAAGGAATGATCTGTTTAGTAGTCTTGGTAAACCATATACATAAATTAGTTTTATATTATGAATGAATACACCAATAACAACATAATTTTTTTCTTCATTCTAAAAAAATAATTAATTAACTTCGAGGGTAACTCTAATTCATCTTGTAAAATCCATGCATTTTCTACATAGTATGATTTATGGATTCTTGGAGAATGAAACCTCATACGGGTGAGATAAAAAAACATAGTAAGGGTAAAATATAGTTGAATAAATAATTAATATATTATAATAGTAAATATGGAATGGTGAAAAACTAAATGCACATGCCATGTAATTAATAAACTTAATGGAAGTATGTATGAGATATTTCAAGTTAATAATTATAATCATATTCAATTCAAATAACAAAATAATGTAATATCATTATCGAATGTTACAAAACTGAAACAAATTCCATTTATTCAATGAAGTGAATATTATATGTATCTATAGATATTTCGATGCATTATCTAATGCATGAATAATAACGTAATACTGAAAATGAAACGCAACCATAGATATGTCGATGAAAATCTCATTGATTATTAATAGAAGAATATAAATGAAGGAAATTATTAATTATTGAATTCTATGTTTCCTAGGTACATGGTGCCTTTAGCTTCAATTCCATTCACATGATTGTTTAAAAAAAGTAGGTTAAAAACCCATATAATGTTGTTGGCCATCTGAATCATCTCATGAGAGTATCAATGAAGCAAGGGGATATCTATAACAGGGCCCCACCCATGTTGTACTAGTCGGAAATATTCCTCATGTATAAAATAATTGTTCTAATAATGTGCCTTATCTAATATCTAAATGGAGTAAGAGGTACAAATTTATCAATATTAACCTCGATAGTCAAATAAATTTAAAAGTAGACATCATATGTAAAATGGTATATAGTTTAGGAAATAGTAATATCATTGACAATGAGATGGATAATTAAAGAAAAACTAATTCTTCGAAGATCATAAGAGATTTAATAAATCAAGGGGACTAATAAATAAATCAAGGATGTGAATTTTAATAATATCCTAGGAAAAATAAATCATAAACCATCAAGTTTAGTATTATGTAAAATATAAATACAAAAAATCCCTTATGAAGTAAAAATAGATGGTTATTGTCCTTGATGAAATAAAAGAATATATTTTAAAATCATTCTCAAGGAAAATATCATTTTCTTTTTAAAACCCTTTTGAAAATATTTTTCATTAAAAAAACCTTTTAAACATGAAAAGGACACTTCAAATAAATCACAATGGATGAATTTGTACATATTGTATGAGGTAAAAATAATATTCCTTTTGTACGAAAAAAGGATAGAAAAATCCTTGTTTGGAAATTGGAAAGAAGATTCATTTTAAACATTGGTAAAAGAAAAAAAATTATAAATATTTATTTACCAATTAATGTTGGATGATTTTTGAAAACATTTCAACAAAATATTGTTTTTAATATAAAACTGGTTCTTCAACCCAAGAGAGAAATAATGTTCAGTTTTTTGAAAATAATTTTCTAAAACATTTTGACTAAAAAATAATTGCATATTAGTACTAATACATTAAAATGGTCATGAGTAAATATATAGTAATGAAATGGATTATTTAAAATGGATACATAAATTTATTTATTTGAAATACCATTGAAATATCATTAATGTTATTATTGTGGAGAATAATCTTTAAACATCCCAAACTGTCCCATACAACTTTGAAATATTTTAACACCTAATATTTCTGAAGTAATAACCTTCTATGATTTTTTATAAAATCATGAGAGTAATGAGATTCATGATATATCTTTTAATGGTTAGTACACCTTTTTAATGAAACTAGGTGCATAACAACAATTAAGCCTCAATGGAAAGTAAATTGGGATGAAAATCCCTTACCAATGTGGTAACAAATGAATAGGAAAACCCAAAGGTATTGATCATTAAATAAAACATTTAAATAACATAAATATTTTAGGGATCATGATATTATATTTAGATGTGGTATTATGTACACTATATATAATAAATTAGTTGTACCAAAATTAACTATGCCTCACGTAATGAAAATGAGACAAGAATCTCAAACCAATGTAGTAAAAAATTAATTGGATGACCTAAAGGTATTAATCATTAAATAATTAAAATAAAAAAATCACGAAGATAAAATAATTCATGATATTATAAGTGAATGTGGTAGTATGTACACCATATATAAGAAATTAGGTGAACAACAACTATGTTTGCCTCACTGAATCAAAATGAGACAAGAATCGCTTACTACCTTAGTAGATATTGAGTCAAGGGTTCCATGAAAGGTTAACATAAATATAAATGTTTAATATCATCAAATAAAGGTAAATATTGTTATAATATATCATAATTGAATGTAGTTATATCATATAAAACAAGTAAGTAGTGGGTATGACACTAATCTCATGAGTATAAAAAGTATGATGAAAATATCTTACCTTTACCTTCCTTTTATTGAGTGGTCTTTAGCCTCATGTATAGTGGTTTAAAATATGATAATTACTAATAAAATAAACATAATATTTTTTATAATATCATATATTAACTACTTACAATATTTTATTACCCATTTGTTAACAATCTTCAATTATTTTGACTATTTCAGGAGTTAATTGCCTAGTATGTCGAGTTTGATTTTACAAGTTATATGTTGTTTTATAAAAAATATCACGGTTTCATCATCTAAAAAATGTAAAACATGAATAAATTATCTAATATATTCAGTATATATGTATTTATAATGGACCAAAATATTTGGAGATTATACATTAAGTTCACCATTAATGGAGACAGTACGTCGTACGTATTCTTGAACACTACATTCATTTCTTTTTTGTATAAAAATAAATAATAATAAATGATAAATATTTATACATTAATTACAGTATCAAATCTAAGTTATATAAGTTATATTTTTTATTAAAAACATCCTTTATACGTTCCATGTATGTCATGAATGAATCATATCGCTTTGAGAGGGCGGTAGTCCACACTTCCGCAAACAAAATTATCATATTTACACAACTTGGATAGCATAAATTAATGGTATAAATAAATATTAAAGGAAAATGAAACCAATAAATAAAATATATATCATATATAAATTTATTTTTCATCATAATTCCCACTATGAAAGGCTATAGGGAAAACTTGAAGAATCATCATTTCGTGAGGTAGTAGTTTGACGTAAATGAAAAAATTATGTTTGTTTCCAATTAGATGGTGGTGTGTGCCATTATAGGTAAAAATATAAGAATAAAAACATAATACTATATTTAGAATAATTTTTTTTACACAATAACACCATTAGGAGAGTTTAGGTGTTGATGAATAGAAATGAAACTAGTGAGATTGAGAAAAGACATTATCTTTTAATTGGGTAACTACTTTTGGTTTAACCAAAATGAATCCATGGAAAATATTATTACCAAATGTAGGATTATAGGCCTAGGGGATTGATGTTGCAAGGAAATTTTTTTATATAATTTTCAAACATAAGAGGTTGGAGAGATGTGAGGAATGGGTAGTGGTTGTGGCCTTTTAAAGGGATATTCTTGGAAAAAAGTTAGGTGTACACATGTTATTACTGAACAAAGTCATTCCAAACCACCAAAAATCTTGAATGTAAGGTTAATGGAATATATATTTACATAAAATTGTTTTTGGACAACTTTATTGGTCATTTGATCCCCTAAACATTGGGTTTTAGTCCAGTTTTAGCATAATTACACCTTAATCACTGTAATTATTTTTAATCGCTTCCACTAATCAATTTTGACAAAAAAAAATTTAAATTGATATTATTAGAACAGAAATATTATCTTGATTAAAATGTCTTATGTCATTTTTTTTAAAATTCATATCACATAATCATAATTATTAGTAATAAAGATAATCTCACAGACAAACAGACAAACATATTTTAGTAGAAAAATGTTCAAAGGATTGTTTGTATTTTTTATTTTAAATTTAAAAGTAAAATTTATTACATATAAATAAATTTTATTAATATAATAATAATTTATCCAGTTTTTCATTAAAACAACATAATATAATTTAATATTAATAAATATTTAAATGAAAATACAGTTTTTAACTAAAACACATTTTTTTCACAATTCACTAAAGAATTAAGATTCTCGAAATAATACCTAAAATTAATCCAAAGAAAATTTTGACATTTTAAATTCAAAAATTATTGTCAAATTAAATTAATACGAATATAAAAATAAATATTTAAAATTGGTTCTCTCTTAAAAGGAAGTAAAAAATCACTTTATTAGAATATAGGTTTTTATTTGAAATATTGGGTTAACTCTTATCTTAAGCTTACCAAATCTATTAGAAGAATATAAAAAATATTTTATTGAATATTTAACATATTAATTACATAAAAATCACTTAATAATTTTGTTTTTTTTATTCTATTTGGGTAAATAGATTTGTGAGAAAAAAATGGTTACCTATAAAAATATTCTTTTAATATTCAATTGGTTCTTATATTCATTTACAATTTATTTGTAACCAATGATTTAGTTATATAAACAATATATTTGAATAATTTAGAAAATACATTTCATAACTACTAGTTTATATCTTATTATATTAAATATTTATTATTTAATTAAAGATTTTTTCTCAGTAGGACTCAATATTGTGTATAGATCAAGCCATTGAAGATTGTCACTTTTCCTTGTAACAAAAAATATAGAGGATGATCATTGTTGTGTATAATGTTTACCAACTCAATGTCACATTATTTTTAAGATCAATATGTGTTTAATGTGTTGAAATATATACAATATATTTTAAATTGTAAATATAATATAAATTATACAAGTATTATTTTACCTTATGAGATTGTTGTAGCCTGTCATACATGCTATCAAACACAAGGTTATTTAATTAGCTTTTCCAGGTATCACAAGGGTAGGGGTCACCCATTCCTAAAATATTCATGGTTTTATATAGGGTAAAAAATGGAAATAAAACATATTATGAAAATTTGAATGACATACCGCCTTAATGAGAACTTAAAAGGAAAACAAAATATTAGAATTCCCTTACCAAGAAGTTTAACATCTAATACTCTATGATCGGGACTATGAGGATTTGAAGGCATATTTTTTTGACTCCTTAGGTGGTATAACTTGAAGAATGTTGTAGAGGAGGAATTTTGAATGAATAGAAACGAAGGAATGGGTGGGTATTTATAGTAAAATAGAGGGAGTTTTTTTATTAATTTCAAAGGACACATCATTAGTGGTATTAGAAAACCCATGGGATTTCTCATCGTATTTTCCCAGGGTATTGGCCAGTTTGGACACCTCATATAATATTTTAATCCACAATAGTCAACTAGAATATTATCTTACACATTACATCATTATGACATTGTAATGATGTCATTAAACATACCGAAAAAACTGTGTCTTTACTATTCATCACAAATTAAACTATTTCAGAAAATTATCAAAAACTCACCATAATAGTTTTTCAATGTTTAGAATTAAAAAATGAACTCAACTTTATAAAAATTAATTTTATTTAAAATTAAATTAAATAAATAAAATTTTAATACTTAACTAATAATTTATAAATTATTTATTTTATTTTAATATGATATAATTATATAACATTACCATTTAAGATGACTAAAATATGTTTATACTTATTTAGGTCTGTAACGCCCCGACCCTAGTTACCCAGAGTCGGTGCATTATTACATTACATTGGCATGATCACAAGAAAGATCAAATCTCGAAAGACCGATTGGTTTAGTAGCCTTGGAAACACTAGATATATTCATAAGTCTTGTATTACATCATAAAATGAAAAACTACTACAACAACATATTGTCTCCATAAACCACCTCATATCCCCACATAATATCCCTCCAGGTCATTCATAATTTACTTCTTCACTTATTGGGAAAAATAAAACATAGAAAAGGGGTGAGCTCAAATTCCCAGTAAGGATAACAATATAGCGGAAACATTCATAAATAAGAATAAACATTTAAGGCAATGTATAACTAAAACAAAAGCCTTTTAAACTTGAACTTTTAACATAGTATGGCATAAATAAAATGAAATAATGCCATTTACTTATTCACATGGTTATTCTACTAATTGAATAATCACATGAAAAATCAATAACCACTTTCATAATGATGGAATGCATAATGCCAGACTATCATAACCACATAGCCAAGGCCTCATTCCAAGACTACAAATAAGATTTTTCCAAGGCCTTGTGCCAAGACACTAGTTTATCTCATGAGACCTACCGATGCAATTTTTTTATAAAATACATACGTTTAAAATTTCTAAAATATACTCCAGTGTTTTTATGAAATCATTATGCAAGCTTTTGAAATCAAAATAACTAATTCTGAGACTGCTCGACTAATTATAGGCTATGATGGGTCCACTTCCAATCCCTTCCTATCTAACACACTCGAGAGTCAGGTTTTCTGAAAACATTTTTATGCTTGCGTTAAATACGTATACATTTGCACTGGATTTTCATATTTTTGAGAGAAATATCTCTTTTTATGAAATAATTTAAAAGTCACATAATTATAAAATAAAACATTTTCTTGAAAATATTCTTATAAGCTTGTAAGGAAAACCTTGAAGATTTTATAACGGTAGAAAATAACCGCACTCGCCATATAAGATAAAAAAACATTCTTACCTTAATTCTATCGAAAAGGTAAAAAAGGACCTTATTTTGAAAATGACGGAAAGATTCCTCTTATAAAAAGTCAAACAAGGGTATAAATGACATTAACCCATATTCTTGTAAATAGTAAAAATGTTTTGAAATACATTTTTAAGAAACATGGATGTGGATGATAAATAGATCCCAGTAGATTATTATGTATAAACAATCTCAGATAATGAAGAGATTGTGAAATAACCCTTACCAATTTGGTAACTTATGAAACATACAACCCATGAAAGAGGTATCATACAATGAATATGTAAATACACATAAATTAGGGTGTATTACACAAAGAATATAATTATGGGCAGTACATACACCACACAAAAGGTGATGGTGGCAATATGGCATGAATCTCATGAGAATAAGGAGTGGGATGAAAACCCCTTACCACGTTAATCAACTGATTCGTATGGAAAAAAGTTAATAACCACCAAATGATTTCCAGAATAAAATGAATATAAAGAGAATCATTATAATATATATCAAAAGGAAGCACACAATACACCACTTTCAATAATTTAGTGGCGTACAATGGAAATCTCACGGAATTGAAAGTGAGATATGAAAATCCCTTACCTTGTACTTTTCCTTGGTTGGGGTAGGTTAACCTCCTGTATAATGGTGAAATAATTGTTATTAAATTATACAAGATTCATATATATTAATATGATATCATATATGATCATTTAACATTGATTTGTTAATAATATCTTAGAATTATCGTTGTTTCGGGTGTTAACTTACTCATTTTATTTTATATGTTTTGTTACATAAGCCATGTTTGTTGTATCTTATTCATATCCATAATGATATCAAGTCCTTAAACATCATTTTTAAATCATCAAATTATAATTATACTTGAATGGATACAATGGAGAATGAATCTCATCACGTTCGTGGAGACAGTAGTCCGTACGTACGCACGAGCGACAATATCATTCTTTTGATATTAAAATAATATATAAATGGATGGTATATCATATATACAGAATCATTAAAATGTTATATTTATTATTTACATGAGTTACACATCATTATTATACCCATCCAAATAATAATATATTGAATAACAATTATACCACGACGTGGAGACGGTAAGTCGTACGTACGCACGTATGGTGACATGTTATTCAAAGGGTGGATAGAATACTGACTATAGTTGTACCATATTTATAATAACATAATAGTATATGTGAGATACTGGAGTTATTATTTTAGAATGGTAAGAACAAAGAAAGAAGAAGTGTAAGAAGAAAGGAACTTGAAAAGGGGTGGTGAAAACATTACCTCTTCTTCGGGTTCTTCCTTTTGATTTGATCAAAAGGGCTCCATAGGTTGGCTTTCGGATCACACTAAGGACTCTAGGTTGTAGTGAGGGAAGTTGGAAGAGTATTTGGGCAGAGTTTGGCCGAACCAAAAGGCTTTGAAGGTGTGAATAAATGAGAAGCAGGAGTGCCCTTTTATAAGAGGGGTGAGGGGCACCTTTGGAAAAGCTAGGAATATTAATTTATAATAAATTCATATTCGGTTTATAATGGCTCCAAAGTTGATTATTAAAAGTTTAAGGTGGGTATAGGTCGCAAACCACTCAACCAATAGAATTTAGACAGGTTTGGGTACTTATATTAACCTTATCTTTAAGTATTAACTCTAAGTTATTTAGTTTCACTTTTACAATGTCTCTTTGTATTTTTATATAATATGGTTAATAAACATACTATATACATACAAGAGACCCCAAAGTGGTCCATTAATGATGAAACTATCATGATATAAGTCTCTTGGCCGAACCATAGATTTTTAAGAATTTAATATCAATTAATAATATAATATTTGTTTTAAGAACTCCTTTACGTCAATTTTGACACTATTCGATAGTTGATTTTTGTGAAACTCATAACAGATTTATTACTTCAAAAAAAGTCAATTAAATCAATCCTAATATATCATATTATCCTAGAAAATTGGTTTAATTCATTAAAAGTTTCATATTATATTTATTTGGGTATTTATAATATCAATTATTTTAATTTTTTACTATTATAGTAATTAATTTGTCATCATTGTGTCATAAATAAATTAAATTATTTAATGTCTAAAAATTATAAATAAAATATTATTATGTAGGAAATCTGTTTATTTTTCTAATGAATATTTATAATCTAAAATACAACATATATAACCCTATGTAATAATTTTTTTTCTAAAAGATATATGCTTGTGTCATTTTTGTATTCATTTTAACTTAATTAAGATAAAGTGTCCTTATCACCTACAAGTGGCACCATGGCATCCCAAAATCGACCCAAAGATGCCTATGGTCGAACATGTATCAACCAATAAGTATAGGACACGTTTTAGGGTAATTTAGTATTATTATAATATTATCTTTTAACCCTTATTAACCGGATTTACCCTTAACCATGGTAACTAAAATATTTACCACAGTAATTATTCAAAATGTCTAAAAATAAAAGTTACCTATTTACAAAATTTGAACATCCTGATTCCAAATATGGAATCCATTTTTATAAATTCAAAACACAGAAGTGGTAGAAATTAATTTAAAATTAATTCCCGCTGTCAAAACAAAAAGCGTGTTTTTAAGAGATAATAACTGTCAAAAGATTGACACTTGTTTATGTTCGGTTTAATTGTAAAATTATGTCCAATGACTAAAATTATATTAAATGGTAAAAATATATTCTAAATATACTTTAAAACCACTCAAATTCATAATTTATCACTATTAATTATTTTCATTAAAAAAGTTGTTTTTAATTAAAATTTAGTAATTTTCACTATTCATCAAAATATGAAAGTTATCCGAAATGTACCAAAATTTCACCCTAGGCTAAATTCGATATTCCGAATCCAAAAATGAAGTCCATTTTAAAATATAAAATATATATATAATTTCGAAAAGTAGGTATTACTATTCATAACGGCTAGTTTGATTGGTTGTGGTGTGTGTTAAAACTCAAGGTTGCGTACAACACACGCTACAATATTATTCAAAGAAAGCGTACCGTGGAAGCTTGGGATGTATCATTTTAAATTTTTGATGTCCCCATTTAGTCAAAAAGATTAAAATATTGTATTTAAAAAGGGTTCACTATTAAAAGTTGATAAAAGTGCAATACTGAAAATGAATTTGTTTTTGCATTATATCTAAGAAACTCATAATATGGATTCTAAAATTATAAGAATTATATAAAGTTTAAAATTTAGATAATACTATTCATAACCTATTTTGAATTGCTTTTTTTTGTAAGTCATGGTGTGATTGAACTCGGTGTTGCGTGTAGTGCAATTTATTGAATTATTTTGAAGAAATAACACACTATGAAATCTTGGGGTGTTACATTCTCCCCTCCTTCAATAAATTGCGTCCTCGTAATTTGAAATTATTCTTCGAAAATAAATGGTTGAAAATAGAAAATATATTTGTGGGAAAACCCACATCAGAAATTGGGTTACTAAAATTTAGTCTTAATATGAGGAAAAGAAAAATGAAAGGGTCACCACCAAATTATGATCTCGATTAGGAGAACATTGGTGGCAATTAGAGACATATAATTGGAGGAAAAACGTAAATATTTATAGGTAGTGATTGAGGTCATCAATCACAAACAAGTATAAAATTGAGGTCCTTAAATTCATCAATCTATGATGATTTGAAATACCATCGGTTCAAAAAAACATAGGGTATTAGGATAACACATTTTTGACGTTTCAAAATATCTTAGTTGAAATCCCACATCGAAAAATGAATTAATGAGTCCTCTATTTAAAATAAAGAGTCGAAAGTATGAAGATTACCGAAAATAACACATACTAGGGTTCCATGTAGGAAAATATAGATATGGAAGAAAAATCTAACCATCAATTATCTGATGGAGAGTGGTAGAGAACATGGCTATGAAATGGCCAACAATCCCAAATCCATAAATTAGTGATGATTTAAGGTACCATCTAGGAAAACAGTTTTGTTCTAAGTTTCTTTTATTAATATTGAGGAATTTATTTATGAGATTGACTAAGATCATAAGGAGATATATTTACTTTATAATTAGAGTTTTATCCATTAATAAATTTCTACCACAAACTCATCTTTCACTCTAAAAGATAATAGAATGTAAAAAAATTCTATTTACACTATTCGTATAGGGTTCCAAAATAAACGAATTTATAATTCATCTACAAGATCTTTTCATAAAAACTACATTATTTAATCCAGGACATCTCGTGGGCTAGTGGTAGGTGATACACCCTTGTCGCCCTTCGGTTGCGGGTTCAAGTCTCGCAGCCTTGCCGGACGCGACGGGTTGCCACCCGACCTCCGGGTTGTCCTTTTATGGAAATCCAAAATAATCCAAACTAGAACTATCCAAAATACTTATTTCCAAACTCACAGTCCAACATTTATAAGGAAGGTAAACATAATATAGATCCTTTTTACCCCGTAATAGCATATTAATACCTTCATCATGTATTACCATATTCCTTATTGATTACATTCATGCTCCCTTATTCCATATAGAATGCTGGATATACTTCATTAATCCAAAAATGTTTTAAACCCCAACAATGATGGAATATACAAATCATTAATCAGTTCCAAGGTATTCAAGAATATCCAATATAATTTATCCAAAACAATCACATATTATTCCAAAATCACTACCTCAGTATCAGAACTATATTATGATTTATCATTCTCTCAACCATATATTTTCCAAAAATTTATTCTGCTATTGAGTCACTTTTCATTGTTCCACACAATCTCAAGTCCTTAATGAAATAGTACTGCAGTACAATCCTTATATACTCCATAATTATTATAACAAGTACATTGTTGATACAACACTCAATTGACATAATCAACATAAGAACTCTAATCATTCCTCTTCATCTGTGGTAGTATCATAACTTGATTATTATCTAATAACATCATTTGTGGCATAGTCTGATGACTGGGACATAGGTTCACTTAGTGTCCAAACTCCTTGCAAATGAAGCATTGTACATTTAAAACCATTTTCTTACCCTTGCAGTCACGTACATTGTGCCCTTTTCCTCCACACTTATAACAAACTCCCATTCCGTTCAGGCAAGTTCCAGGGTGTTTCTTTCCACAGTTACCACATATGGGAAAATTCTTCTTTTCCCTCTTCCCTTTATCCATCTTTCTCTCTTCCATCCTTTTCTTCTCTTGCTTCCCTTCAAAGCCATATGACTTAGTAAACTCTTTACTTATCTTATCAACACATGATATTATTTCTTCATATGATGATAATACATGGGAGACTATTTCTCTTATAAATTCTAGCTTAAGACCATGAAAGATATGATCCTTCCTTCTCTTTGGATCATGTGCATTTCTGGAGTTCTCATTCCTTCTATTGGGCGCCATTTCTAAACAATGGCATAAACTAGATCAGTTTATGAATCAAAATACATAATCCCATACTTATAAAACACTTAACATAAATTGAACTATTTATGGATATAATACATAAGAATGTTTTCTTTGAGGAAGTATATACTCATAATCCCTTCAAAATGATTTGTAAAGAAAATGAGAGTTATCCTAAGCATATCCCCCGGGAGTGTCGTAACCAAGAGTGCAGCAAGGCCCGTTGTCGTGCACCAGTTCTCGTTCGAGTCTAGCTCAAAGCGGTGTTTTCGGGTTTTACCCCTAGGTACATCTGTGCCAGAGCCGCCTCTACCTGCTCGTATCTAGACATGGATGTATTGCTCGGAAAACTCACAAAATCTCTACAATACCAAAATTCTAGGAAGTTCTTCTATACTAATCCTCAAAGTTCATCTTAGGTCTACGTGCTCTAATCAGAGTTTATCTAAATCTAGCTTCCAAGGTTTGTAGTAAACTTCCTCTGATACCAACTGTAAAGCCCTGACCCTAGTTACCCAGAGTCGGTGCATTATTACATTACATTGGCATGATCACAAGAAAGATCAAATCTCGAAAGACCGATTGGTTTAGTAGCCTTGGAAACACTAGATATATTCATAAGTCTTATATTACATCATAAAATGAAAAACTACTACAACAACATATTGTCTCCATAAACCACACTCATATCCCCACATAATATCCTTGCAGGTCATTCATAATTTACTTCTTCACTACCTGGGAAAAATAAAACATAGAAAAGGGGTGAGCTCAAATGCCCAGTAAGGATAACAATATAGCAGAAACTTTCATAAATAAGAATAAACATTTAAGGCAATGTATAACTAAAACAAAAGCCTTTTAAACTTGAACTTTTAACATAGTATGGCATAAATAAAATGAAATAAGGCCATTTACTTATTCACATGGTTATTCTACTAATCGAATAATAACATGCAAAATCAATAACCACTTTCATAATGATGGAATGCATAATGCCAGACTATCATAACCACATAGCTAAGGCCTCGTGCCAGGACTAAAAATAAGATTTTGCCAAGGCCTTGTGCCAAGACACTAGTTTTTCTCATGAGACCTACCGATGCAATTTTTTTATAAAATACATATGTTTAAAATTTCTAAAATATACTCCAGTGTTTTTATGAAATCATTATGCAAGCTTTTAAAATCAAAATAACTAATTTTGAGACTGCTCGACTAATTATAGGCCATGATGGGTCCACTTCCAATCCCTTCCTATCTAACACACTCGAGAGTCAGGTTTTCTGAAAACATTTTTAAGCTTGCCTTAAATATGTATACATTTGCACTGGATTTTCATATTTTTGAGAGAAATATCTCTTTTTTTGAAATAATTTCAAAGTCACATAATTATAAAATAAAACATTTTCTTGAAAATATTCTTATATGCTTGTAAGGAAAACCTTGAAGATTTTATAACGGCAGAAAATAACCGCACTCGCCGTATAAGTTAAAAAAAACATTCTTACCTAAATTCTGTCGAAAAGGTTAAAAAGAACCTTGTTTTGAAAATGACGGAAAGATTCCTCTTATAAAAAGTCAAAAAAGGGTATAAATGACTTTAACCCATATTCTTGTAAATAGTAAAAATGTTTGGAAATACATTTTTAAGAAACATGGATGTGGATGATAAAGAGATCCCAGTAGATTATTATGTATAAACAATCTCGGATAATGAAGAGATTGTGAAATAACCCTTACCAATTTGGTAACTTATGAAACATACAACCCATGAAAGAGGTATCATACAATGAATATGTAAATACACATAAATTAGGGTGTATTACACAAAGAATATAATTATGGGCAGTACATACACCACACAAAAGGTGATGGTGGCAATATGGCATGAATCTCATGAGAATAAGGAGTGAGATGAAAACCCCTTACCACGTTAATCAACTGAGTCGTATGGACAAAAGTTAATAACCACCAAATGATTTCCAGAATAAAATGAATATAAAGAGAATCATTATAATATATATCAAAAGGAAGCACACAATACACCACTTTCAATAATTTAGTGGCGAACAATGGAAATCTCACGGAATTGAAAGTGAGATAAGAAAATCCCTTACCTTGTAATTTTACTTGGTTGGGGTAGGTTAACCTCCTGTATAATGGTGAAATAATTTTTATTAAATTATACAAGATTCATATATATTAATATGATATCATATATGATCTTTTAACATTGATTTGTTAATATTATCTTAGAATTATCGTTGTTTCGGGTGTTAACTTACTCATTTTCTTTTATATGTTTTGTTACATAATCCATGTTTTTTGTATCTTATTCATATCCAGAATGATATCAAGTCCTTAAAAATCATTTTTAAATCATCAAATGATAATAATACTTGAATGGATATGATGGAGAATGAATCTCATCGCGTTCGTGGAGACGATAGTCCGTACGTACGCACGAGCGACAATATCATTCTTTTGATATTAAAATATTATATAAATGGATGGTATATCATATATACAGAATCATTAACATGTTATATTTATTATTTACATGAGTTACACATCATTATTATACCCATCCAAATAATAATATATTGAATAACAATTATACCACGACGTGGAGATGATAAGCCGTACGTACGCACGTATGGTGACATGTTATTCAAAGGGTGGATAGAATACTGAATATGGTTGTACCATATTTATAATAACATCACAGTATATGTGAGATACTGGAGTTATTATTTTAGAATGGTAAGAACAAAGAAAGAAGAAGTGGAAGAAGAAAGGAACTTGAAAAGGGGTGGTGAAAACATTACCTCTTCTTCGGGTTCTTCCTTTTGATTTGATCATAAGGGCTCCTTAGGTTGGCTTTCTGATCACACTAAGGACTCTAGGTTGTAGTGAGGGAAGTTGGGAGAGTATTTGTGCAGAGTTTGGCCGAACCAAAAGGCTTTTAAGGTGTGAAGAAATGAGAAGGATGAGTGCCCTTTTATAAGAGGGGTGAGGGGAACCTTTGGAAAAGCTAGGAATATTAATTTATAATAAATTCATATTCGGTTTCTAATGGCTACAAAGTTTATTATTCAACGTTTAAGGTGTGTATAGGTCGAAAACCACTCATAAAATAGAATTTAGACAGGTTTGGGTACTTATATTAACCTTATCTTTAAGTATTAACTCTAAGTTAATTAGTTTCACTTTTACAATGTCTCTTTGTATTTTTATATAATATGGTTAATAAACTTACTATATACATCCATGAGACCCCCCAAGTGGTCCATTAATGATGAACCTATCATTATATAAGTCTCTTTGCCGAACCTTAGATTTTTAGGAATTTAATATCAATTAATAATATAATATTTGTTTTAAGAACTCTTTTATGTCAATTTTGACACTATTCGATAGTTGATATTTGTGAAACTCATAACAGATTGATTACTTCTAAAAAAGTCAATTAAATCAATCCTAATATATCATATTATCCTATAAAATTAGTTTAATTCATTAAAAGTTTTATATTATATTTATTTGGGTATTTATAATATCAATTATTTTAATTTTTCACTATTATAGTAATTAATTCGTCATCATTGTGTCATAAATAAATTAAATTATTTAATGTCTAAAAATTATAAATAAAATATCATTATGTAGGAAATCTTTTTATATTTCTAATTAATATTTATAATCTAAAATCCAACATATATAACCCTATGTAATAATTTTTTTTCTAAAAGATATATGCTTGTGTCATTTTTGTATTCATTTTAACATAATTAAGATAAAGTGTCCTTATCACCTACAAGTGGCACCATGGGGTCCCAAAATCTACCCAAAGATGCCTATGGTCGAACATGTATCAACCAATAAGGCTAGGACACGTTTTAGGGTAATTTAGTATTATTATAATATTATCTTTAAACCCTTATTTACCGGATTTACCCTTAACCATGTTAAATAAAATATTTACCGCAGTAATTATTCAAAATGTCTAAAAATAAAAGTTACCTATTTACAAAATTTGAACATCATGATTCCAAATATGGAATCCATTTTTCTAAATTCAAAACACAGAAGTGGCAGAAATTAATTTAAAATTAATTCCCGCTGTCAAAACAAAAAAGCGTGTTTTTAAGAGATAATAACTATCAAAAGATTGACACTTGTTTATGTTCGGTTTAATTGTAAAAAAATGTCCAATGACCAAAATTATATTAAATGGTAAAAATATATTCTAACTATATTTTAAAACCACTCAAATTCATAATTTATTACTATTAATTATTTTCATTAAAAAAGTTGTTTTTAATTAAAATTTAGTAATTTTCACTATTCATCAAAATATGAAAGTTATCTGAAATGTACCAAAATTTTACCTTAGGCTAAATTCGATATTCCGAATCCAAAAATGAAGTCTATTTTAAAATATAAAATATATATATAATTTCTAAAAGTAGGTATTACTATTCATAACGGCTAGTTTGATTGGTTGTGGTGTGTGTTAAAACTCAAGGTTGCGTACAACACACGCTACTGTATTATTCAAAGAAAGCGTACCGTGGAAGCTTGGGATGTTTCATTTTAAATTTTTGATGTCCCCATTTAGTCAAAAAGTTTAAAATATTGTATTTAGAAAGGGTTCACTATTAAAAGTTGATAAAAGTGCAGTACTGAAAATGAATTTGTTCTTGCATTATATCTAAGAAACTCATAATATGGATTCTAAAATTATAAGAATTATATAAAGATTAAAATTTAGATAATACTATTTATAACCTCTTTTGAATGGCTTTTTTTTGTAAGTCATGGTGTGATTGAACTCGGTGTTGCGTGTAGTGCAATTTATTGAATTATTTTGAAGAAATAACACACTATGAAATCTTGGGGTCTTACAAGGTGAGGTTAATATTCCATTGGTCAAGTTACTATTCATAATGGTAACATTACTATTCTAAAGGGTCGAGTTACTTTTCCCCAAAAAATTATGTTGATTCTGTTAGACTCTAAATATCTTACTGATCGAAACCGTGTATGTCCATTTTTCAAAAATCATTTCATAGAATCATTTTTTTAATAATTATAAAAATAAAATATTTTTTACTATTCATAAAAATAATAGTATTTATCAAAAAATACTATTTATAAAATACTATTCATCAAAAAATATTATTCATATAAAAATTGAAAATTCTTATTAAACTACTAAAAATTCACCACAAATTACTTTTGACATTTGAAATTGAAAAATTATATATTTTTCACCATTATAATTCCCTATTAGTGAGAAATATCTGAAAATTAGAGTTTTTACATCTAAAATATTTTTATCATTTTTGTCTCAATTAAATATATCTTTTATTAAGAAAATAGATTCATAAATTTAAAATGATGAAATAAAAATTTTATTAGAACAAAGGTATTACATTTTAAGTATCTAGGGCCTTGAAACATAACCCTTAAAACACCTTCATATGACCTAAGGGTAAGGTGTGTGATGATGATCGACTCATGGATCGACTTAGATAACATTTCCCGAGTGGTAATATCTAATAACATGAAATTATCCAGTAATATATTTCATTCAAGCTTAACATGTTGAAGCGCATCTTGGTATTGGTCCATAACGAAGCTCAATGATGTTATCTCTTCCCATGAACCAACAAATAGGCTTCGTATGGACCGATTCTTCTAGATGAGGCCATCGATGCTTCTTTCTGCATTAATTATCCATTATAATTTCTATCTATAAACAATACTTATAACATTAAAAACTTATTATTGTTTCTAATATCCATATTAACCAATGGTCAAGACTCTATGGTCACATTTCATTTAAACTTATATATTTTTATTTGTTATGACAAACTAAAACATACATTTTCAGGGAATAAAATTTTATTCAAAGGTTTGAGTTGTTACTTTCTTCCCCCCTTAAGAAATTTCATCCCAAAAATTTCAACTTGTACCCTTAGAAGAGAAAATGGGTGGGTAATTGTGTCACATATTCTCCACTAGATCCCTTGTGGCTTTTGCATATTTTTGTTTCATCCACAACACATTAACAAGGTGGGTAGTCTTGTTGCATAGAACCTTGACTATATGATCCAAGATCTTTAACGACTGCTCCTTATCAAAGAGGTCATGTTCTAATTGTACCAACATTGGATTAACTACAAGTGAAGGTTCAAGTATGTACTTCGTCAAAAGGGATACATGGAATACATCATCGACTTAAACTAGATTTGAAGGAAGTGCATGTCGATAGGCCACTACACCTACATGATCAAGAATTTCGCAGGGGCCAATGTACCTAGGGATGAATTTTACTTTCTTCCCAAACCTCTTCACTCTCTTCTATGAAAAAATTCAAAGGAAGACCTTATCACAAACATTAAACTCCAAGTCCCTTGGATGGTAGTCGGCATAGCTCATCTTCAAACTCTGAGTAGTCTTAATGTGTTGTTGGATGTAATGAATATTTTGTGTCATCTCATGCACAAGATCATGCCCAAGATGTTTTCTCTCACTAGCTTCATATAAACAAGTAGGAGTTCTACATTACTTCCCATACTGAGCATCAAAAGGTGCTATTTGACTGGTTGTGTGGAATTTGTTGTTTTAGGAGACACTACAACATTATGATCATTTTGTAGAGGTTTCTTAGCAAACGTTTACTAAACCACCACTTTTTTTATAAATGATTTAGTGGTGGTTTTTGATAAACCACAACTAAAACCTTTTTTTAAATCATGAATCTCCCTCTCCCCTTCTCCCCCGACCCCTGCAAGACCCCCTGGAAACCACAAAATCCCTAGAACCTCGCTGCCTTATCACGCCCTACTGCCTTCCCGCCTTGCAAACATTCATGTAGGTTAAAGGTGAGTTTAATATTTTTGTGACAATTTTTTTATCATAATTGTGGGGTGAATTTTCTAAATTATTTTCAAATATATAGATGCACATGATTGGTATTCTCTTATATATTAATGTGTTGGAATGAATAAATCCTAGTTTCAATTCACATAATTACTAAAGCTAATTTTTCACCATTTTGTGTATTCTTATTTGGGAAAAAATTGTTACATTCATGATATTTTGTAATAAGTAATTTTTTATTAGTGATTATTTGTTCATTGATGATTTTTGGGCTCTAAATATGGATTATTTCTCTTTCTCATTTAGTATATTCTTCTTTGTTACATGAATGTACTTATCATTTTTGGTTCCCCTAATTTTCTAGTGGATTTGAAATGTTCTAGGGCCCCATAAAATTGCATACATGATTCATGCAAGTCATTGGTATTTTTTTAAAAATTTCAAATAAAACAAATATCAATGTTTTCTGAAAATAGGTACAATCTATCCATCATTTAATTTTGAATTAGATTAATTAACTTATTACCACAAATTATCATACTATCATTTACATTTATATTCTATGAAATAAATATACCTTATAATATCCACATCACTAATATTCCAAAAAAATGATTTTTATTAATCTTTTATTTTAGTTGACACCTCATTAATTCCTAAAATTATAAAATTATTAAATTATAAAGTTTTATTAATACCAATTCATTGACATAAATACATGAAAAACATATAATATCTTTTTTATTTCATGTGATAAGTGGAATTCTTGAAACCCTGTTCCATTATTTTAGTGGAAATATATGTGCACCATGGAATAAGTACCATTTCTATCTATATAATTTTTCTATTAATTTAATATTTTTACCCATTTTTTGTATAACTATGTTGATTATTTATAGAGAGTTCATATTTAAAACATATTTCATATTTAATAGATAAAATTTCCATTGGATGTTAGTTTCAAGTAGTTTGATCTTTTAGATGGTTTCTATTAAAAAATTGATTAGAATAACTTAAGATAATATTTGAAGCATGATTTAATGAGATATAAAATCATAAAATGTTTCATGTTTTGAAATGAAATGATTTTAAAGTAAAGGAATGGGTTTTTGAAAATAACCGTTTGATATTGGTTTTGGAAATGAAAGGCATGTTTTGAATCTTTAACTTGGGGACTATTTAGTTGATTGATTGAATTTTTGATTCTGGTGAATGATATCCCAAATTATGACTAATTTCATTGAACCACATGGGATTAAAGGTAGTTAAGAGAAAGAATATTAATTCTAGGTAAATAGATATATTACAATTACTTGATGATGAAAATGAAGCAAAACTACTCGAGGGAAGGCAGTTCATTCTTTGGGGTGTTATCATATTCCCCCTAAGCTTTTGGATCGAAGGAGAGTGTGTACAACTAGAGGCATATTTAACTGAGATTTTTTGAAGAATTGTTGCTAGTTCTAACCCTAGATGTTATCACTATGGTTCTATTATTGAAAATGATGTAAAATGATTTAAACATGCCAATTATTGGTTGAAATTATTTAATCAAGTCTATTTTGATATAAATGGTTATTCATTCTTATTTTGACATAGATGCTTATGTAACCCTAATTTAATGGAAATTCACTTTGAAACATGTTATAACTTAGACATTGAATTGTTTTATCAAGCATGTTTTTATTCAATTTGAAAATATATTTCCAAACTAAATTTTATTTAAAAATGTCAAAATTTTGTATATTTGTTATAGATTGATTATGAAATGCTTGGTTATATCCTACTGATATTTTTTATCACACCCTACCTTTTCCTTTAGTAATTTTTATATTTTATTATTCATGGTCCATGAATGTGGAATGATCCCCCCAGAGGTGGTGGATGTTCTTAATTATAATGACCTAGGGAGTTAGTGGTGACTAGTGGAATGTGCAATCCACTTGTTACATGGAGTTTTTTGGTTGTGATATTAATGGTTTAATTGATGAAACATACATTTTTTAGACTTGTATCTATTTACTTTTTCTTTTATTCCACATGGAGTGTTTGGAATACAAAATATTTTTCATTTTATATTCTCTAATTTTTCTTACTTATTTTTACATATGGTGAAATCATTCCCTCTAGTGTGTTTTGATTCTTAGACACAAGTCACCTGCCTTTGCGGATTTGTAACACCAACTGGGATATGTCCAAACTAGATTATGTGCATCTTAGGTAGGTTATCTAGGTGTGTTTGTGAGAAATTGGAATCAATGGCATAAATGCATCTTCTTTGAAGTTTTTATATAGTTTGAGATGTCCTGGTAGACATGAGATAGTATTTTTGATACTTAATTGGTATATTATGTTAAATTTCTTTGCTAGGTATCATCTTAATGTTCTTTAAGTAACCACGGTATGTTGGGAAAAGGTGTCCTTGAGGATTTTTTTGGGTCTATTGCAAGAAATTTTTCCAAATCATTAACATATTTCAATATTTTTTTCAACTAGTATATATGAATATCATTCCCTATTTATTAATAGTTATGTGTTTTAATTTTTGTAATATTGTGTAGGCATATTATAAAATACATGGATAAAAGCTAGATCACATTACCAAGGATCACACATTAGTATGTTAGGCGTTTTGAGGGGTTTTAAGATTTTTCAATTTCCAATCGATCCATTGAAGGGAGAATAAGATGTTCATGTCCTAAATATAAATTTAGAAGATTGTTAAAGAGATATGATTTTTATGAATATTTAATATCGAAGCAATTACATGGTCAATATTTGTATTGGATTTGGAATAGAGAATCAAACATAAAATAAATGATGAACACTAATGTCAATCCGAAGAATGCGCTGGCAACTTTGACAACAATGTGAAATGAAATGAAAAACATTATAACTGATGCATTTGGTACTGAAAGACTCCACCATCAACATCAAAACGTATCAGAACAACCAAATGAGGGTGCTACAAATAAAAATGTGACAAGTGATGTTCTTGGGACTTTAGGACAACCAGATGAAGATTCTAACATATTAGTGGATCATCCTCTTGATTATGTGGATACTAATGTACAAGAAAACTTCAATGGGGAACATAGGTTTCATGAATTAGTTTCCAATGGAAATCAATAGATGAATGGTGAATGTTTGAAATATTAAAAAAAATTCTTTTCTTCTGAATTTGTACCACATCAAATGTCTATGCAGAATTACAAATAAGGCGATGCCAATGATAGTGAAATTTTTGGTTATTCATTTCCAAAATAAAACATCCCTACGTCTTTTTAGAATATGAAAAATTTTGTTAACAGGTTTGGTTTCAATTATACAAAAATACATGTTTGTCCCAAAGATTGTATTCTTTATTAGATAGAGGATGGAAGTAGATAGACTTGAAAAAATGTTCTTCTTCTAGATGGCATTCAATGGGTGATGTTGGAAGTATGAATAAAAATACTACAATAATGAAAAAGTAAAGGAACACACCTGCAAAGGTTTTGTGTTATTTTACTTTAAAGCATCGATTGCAATGATTATTCATTTCCTTGAAAACCTTCGAACACTTGATGTGGATTTATGTAGATAATAATAATGATGGTTTAATGTGGCATCAATGAGATTCATAATAGTGGAAACAATTTGATTCATTACGTCCATATTTCTCAGCTAATCCCAGGACTGCTCGATTGGGATTGGTTGCAGATAGATTCAACCCATTTGGGAATTAGAGTATCAGTTGTAGCATTTGGCCAGTTGGTTTTTCCCTTAAAATATGCCTTCGTGGATGTGTTTGCAAAAACATCATTTATCATTTCAATTATTATTCTTAGAAAAGAAATACCTAGAAATGATATGGATGTATACTTTCAACCTTTAATTGGAAAATTACAGGAGTTATGGGGAAACAGTGTTGATACATTTGATGATTATTCTAATATAATGTTCAAAATGCATGTTGCTTTAATGTGGACCGTTAGTGACTTCCCTATGCTTGGGAAAATGTCTGGATAGAATACATACATGGGTTCGGATTGTCCTGTTTGTAACTTCGATTTTGAGTCCAAACGAATAGATCAGAATACAAAATGATGCTTGTTGTGCCATCAAATAATTCTAGATGCATCTCATATGTCACATACATGACTTATTATTAAGTTAAATTCCATTAACTTTCTATTAATGCTTTTCCTGGGGGTTTCCATGCTTTTATGCTGGAATGGGTGAGTTTCATGAATTGGGCCAAACCGTGAGCCCAATTCCAGATTAAAAAAATAATTTTGATTCCATTATAATTCCTTAAATTTTCAACTTTTTTCATCTGTTCCAATTCCTAATTGTCATACACTGACCTACTAACACCAACATCTTAATTTGGGCCATTTAGGATTCCATAATCACGGTGGATATGAGTTTTTATTTAAGGGTTTGGGCATCCCCGAAAGCCCATTTTCTGCATTAAAAATAAATTTTAATTATGTAATATCTTATTCAATATTTACCTTATTTCGGTGATTCCAACTCTAACCAAAGCCCAAATACCTAAGGCGCTCCCCCATTTTCTCCTCCTACAATTTGGAGCTCTACAGAGTCGCAAAATTGGTCAAAATGTCTCTAAATTTGAGAAATCTCCCAAGTTTGGAGAGGTAAATTATTTTTTTCATAACTCCTTATATTTTTACAATTTTACCCCATTACACTTCCTACATGATATCCTAATCCTTTTCTGAACATCCCTTGAATGGTTGGATGTTTTGAAACTCAGATATTGGTGGATTTTAGGACGTTTTATTAAAGATTGATTAGAGTACGTATTTCTCTCTTCAATTTCTTCCTTCTCCATAGGGTTTCCTCCCTCTTTCATTATGTTCTAAAATGTCTTGAATCAAGGGTTATAACCTATGGTTTTATTTGGTGTATTTTTGGTTAAATATTTTGGTCTAGGGCTGGATTTATCATCCTTGTGATGCGGCAGTGGTGCCGTTGATGTTTCACACCAATTTTTGAGGGATTCGACACTTCCGGAAAGTGGTTCCATGTGTAAACAATTATTGATGAGTTAGCCTGCTGTATTAACTCATTTTTAATATTCCTAATATGTTGAGTGTGGTTAGAAAACTTTTTATGATTTATTTTGTTAAGTGTTTAACATATGGTAGCATTTTAAGTTGAAATTGGGTGTTTTCATGTGTTACTCATGGGGTATTATTTCGGTGTATTTTATAACATATGAAATTAGTTTAATAAATATTGTTTGGCCTAACAATTCTGGTTTAGTAATTTATTAGTGTAATTTGGGCCTAAAAAAGAGGGTTTTTAATAGGTTTTATGTGTTGAACTTTGTCATACTTCTTGAGAGCATTTTTTGAAAATTTATGTTTTAATTTGGATCTTTTGTAGTACTATTCAAGTTGATTTTATTAAATTTGAAATTGGTTTTATAAAAGTGTATAGGGCATAAAATTTTGATTTGGATATTAATTGGTATGGTTTTTGGTCTTAAAAGGGTGTTTTGTAATGGGTTTTGTCTCCAAGACATATTTACATCACTAGGGTTCTTTTTATGAAAATTGTAAATGTTTTAGTTTGTTAAACAAAGTGGGAAAAAGGCGCATATGTACTGTTTGGTATGAGTGTTCCCCTATTAATGGGTTTTGAAAGGTAAAGTTCTGTTTTAATATGTCAAAAAAAATTTAAATGTTTTTTTAAATTTATGCAATGTTTTATTAAATTGTGATGTTGGATCGAAACTTGTTTGTGGGCTGTTTCTTGTAAGTTTGTTGATAAAATGATTTTTAAGCTAAAAAGGGTATTATGTAACATATGAGTGGTATTTTATGAGAATTTTAATATATTGGAATGGTTTTATAAATTTTTAATGGATTTGTGTAAGTGTTAAAGAAATGTGAAAAGTGTTGTTGGCTATTTTGGTGTGAGTCGGGTTTCAAAATCAATTGGAATGAAAAGTGGACTTTTATGACTTGTGTTGTATACATGTGGTATGTTTGGTGAATTTATGATGTGGAAATGATATTTTCATGCGATAAGTATATTCATTGACTTTTGAACTTGTTTGAGTACAAAGGGAAAACCCAGGTATCTAGGTGGGTGGACTTGTACTAGTATCCTAGTGAATATGTGGGGTTTGGCCTTAGTTTTACTTATCAAGATTGACGCTTACAACTCTAACTAAACTATGATGATAATGATTGGGGATCACTAGGTTATGGGTATGTTCTCTACTAGTGGCTCGTGCATGAGAACAAATATTTGTGATAGTTACTCTCACTGAGATACGAGGTACTTGGGACCCACAGCTAGCTAGTGCCTAGGGGTTATTTCCCATTGCTTGTGCTAATTAGAAATTTTGTGCTTACCATCGACATACAGTATGAGTGTCTGGAAACAAATTCAGTAGATTTGTTATTTATTTTAAAAGTGTTTATTCTTTAAATTACCCCACCTGAAACTGTTTTTATTTAATGTTGAATCTTTTAGAATGTGTAACTAGCATTTCATGTTTTTGAAAACTTGCATGCTTTTTGTCATTAAAATGTTTATCACATGGAATATATTAGTGGTGGTATCCTATTGGTATTTTTCTCACAACCTAATTACACCATTGGGTGTAAGTAGACTTGGTTATTTTTGTTGTCGCATATTGGTTACAGTTTTTAGTTCCAGTGGTTCAGGTTTTTAGTAGGTCCTTGGTGGTGAAGTCTTGTAGAGATGGCTTGAGGGAATTTCCCATTTCCATGAGGGTTCTTGGGATATTCCATTTTGGTTTTTTACCTTTTTTATATTCTTGTGGAGTTGTTTTAGAATATGTAAATCAGTTCTGATTTTTTTAAATGATTGTTTGGATTGAGAAATCCAGATTCGTTTTACTAGATTCATTTTTTGTTTAATGTTTATAAACATGGGTTAATCATTCCCAATTTCCATTTTATGATACACAAGCACGTGTGCCTACCCGTGGGGATTGGGAACACCCTTCAGGTCTTGTCACAAGTCGGGTTTTGTTCCAGGTTTGGTGGCGACCAGATTCGGTTCGTGGAAAAATGGTATCAGAGGATGTTTAGGTTAACTCTTAGGGACATGTTATTTGGGGGAAGAGTCAGGATAGTTTAGAGTTAGGATTGTTGGGACTTGGAATTATAGTTATGGTTAGTGTGCCTAATCACCACACCTCATGATGGGATTCATGTTTCTATAGGAAGTCAGGATTCATCTATCTCTTTTTGTTTTCATGGTTTGATGATGATTAGGGGAAATGAAAAGAGAGTTGGGTTGATGTTATTAGTGAGATTGCAGGGTCTGGCGAGCCATGTGAAGCCCAAGATATTTCCTATAACACTCTATGTGACAGTGAAGTGATTGGAATATGGCTACAAACCATATGTCCAAGTCACCCATTGAAACTAGTTTCCAATTGCATTGTTTTGTGCTTTAGTTTTGAAAACATTGCACTTTGGTTTTAATAAGTGTAATGTTTTTGTGAAATGATTATCAAATAAATATGGAATGGATTGATTCATGAAATAGTGGAACTGAATTTTTAGAATTTTTTTGAATTGGAAAATGGTGTGCTTAAACCTTTTTTGGATGCTGGAACTATATTGATGTTGGTTTTGAAAAGAGTTTCCAAAAGAGTTTTCTAAACAATCAAACGGGGTTTTAATGGAATGAGATGTTTTGAAATTGACGTGAATATCTTGAATGTGAGTTATTTTCTAAATGGTTGTGTCTTTATGAAATGTTTTGTATGATTTGAATTAGGATTTTGATCTTGTGGTTAGTAGTTTTGAGAAAAAGGCTGTGTTGGATGATTGTTCTGGTTTTGAAAAGTGGAAAGAATTTTTTTTTATTTAACCTTTGGTATGTCCATGAGAAACCATATGCAAGGGGTTATATGGGATGATGGATGGTTGATGGAATGACTAGATGAGTGTTAGGATGGGTATGAGGAGGGTGCCCGGTGTGGCACAAAAACATGCTTGTGTAAGGCCCATGGGGTACCATTGGTGGATATGCTAACCGCTGAACCATTTATTTTGAAGAAATGTTTTTAAAGATAAACATGATGTCTTGATGAATTGTTTTGGATGGATTATATTATGTGTTTCTGGAAAATGTTGATGTTGTGGGATGTTTTGAGTCCAAGAACCTCTCCTGTTTGAACTGTGTTTTGGGTTTATGTTTTGTCTGTAAGTTGTGTAGAAAGACCGGTTAGTAGTCTCCTCTAAGATATGTTTTGGGAAACCTTTATGGTGGTTCTCTTAAAGTGATTGGATCTGGTGTATGTATTGTTTTTACTAATGTACCATCTTGGTTGGGTCCTTGGGTTCTCTCATTGGATAATTTACGCCCCCATTAAGGGTTAATGCATAACTGAAGTGTAACTCAGATTGTTTTTCCATTGGAAAATCCTCCAGTTGATCAATATAAGAAATATTTTATTGCTAATTGTTGATTGAGTCAACACCCATTCCTTTCTTTGATTTTTTTGATCCTCTTGTAGCAGGAGAGTGCTCGTGAAAGGTTGAAAGAGAACATAGTTTCTTATGTTTCCTAAATCATCAAAGCTAGAAGTTGTCTATGGTTTTTAGTGGGGATGAGTGTCTCTATGGTGTCTAATAGGGACTCCGGGTTCTTCACAGTTTCCTTAAAGCATGTGTTCATGTTAAACCAACAGTGTGGGAAATATGGTCATGATAGGATTTTATGGCCACTTTCTAGAATTTTGTGTTGTTTGGGGATGTTGAATAAGGTCCCTATACATGAATTGTTTATATCAGTAGCAATGGTCATGTTCAGTGATGCCTTATGATGTCATGTGCACGATTGACCATAATAGTGAATGTTGGGAAATCATCTGAGCATCTCTGTTATGTTGGGAGATTGTCTCCCATGAAAAAACGTAAAAATATTCCATTATAGAGGCAGGTGAGTATGGGTGCTCTTTACATCTATTATTATCAACCGAACAATCATGGTGTGATGTGTGTGCATCTTCTAAGCCCTGGTTTCAGTGAAATATCAGGTTATGTTAATGTGAGTTTGGAATGTGTTAGGTCTTGGAAAACATATCAAGGATTTCTGTTTAGTTGTTGGTTCCACTGAATTATGGATCCTCATTCAGGGGGTTTCCAAATCTTAAATGTGAGGCCGAAGATGATCCAATCACTTGAGCTCCAGCCATTGGTCTCGGATATAAGAGAGATCATAGTCAGGGGAATTCACAAGTTCGTTTAAACCCCTGTACAAATACCAATCCCCTGTATGAAAGATTGGAAGAGTTTAAACCTATGGTTTCATCATATTTCATATTTTGTTCATGTTTGGTGGAAATTGGTGGAGGGCCTTGTACCCATGTCATCGCCCAATGTTATTCCCTTCCCCTTTGGTTTCCATTGAGTCTTTGGAGAACGGTTAGATGCTTGGATAGACAGGTTGATCCCATGGTTTACACTTGGTTATTAGTGACTATGACCCAAAAATCCATGCAGATATAAGGATCCCCACTATTAGTGCATGGTTTCCCAAACAGTGCAGACTAACCATGTGGTCATCCCAACTCTTTAAATTTTGGGGTCTTTCTGTACCGGCCCGTGCTGGTTGGTTAAGATGGTTGGTTCTTATGGTGGGGAGACCAACTATGAGTCTTATATAAGTTATTTTGTAAATTTATGATGGAGGAATACCCTTTGTACCGAGGAGTCCATTCAAGCCTCCCCCTGTTAGTGTCCTGATTCTATCTTAGAAAAAATGTAGGTTGTCTCTTATGTTGGGGAGCCTATTTTTGTTCCCCCGTACCAGTAACTCAGACTTATCCATGGTCTTCGCTTGGCAGTATGTATTCTAGTTAAGATCTATCAATATACCTACAACTTCCTTGGGAAAAAATTGGGATTGGAGGGTACCCAATGGTTTAGTTGTAGCAAGTTAATGTTACCTTGTTCGATGTTATTGTTCGTTTGGGTGAATTGATTGAGTCTTGTTTGGATAGTGTTTAATGAGTTTTATTTTGGGATAAAGTATGAATGTGATTGATCATTTTAATAAAGTGGTGTATGTTTTTTTATATTAATAATTCATTAATTTATCATTGGAGAAATTTTTGCCTTTGGGGGTGAAACCTGACATGGGAGTACCTCTTGATTTCTCAGATGGGTTTTGTTGTTTCTTTGGCCTTGATGTGACTTTCTGGGGTTAATAATTTTCATGGTGGGTGTAATTGTAACATACATGACTTATTTTAAAGTTAAATTCCATTTAATCTCCATTCATTGTTTGTTTTGGTGGTTTTCCATGCTTTTATGCTGGAATGGGTGAGTTTTCATGAATTGGGCCAAACCGTGAGCTCAATTCTATATTTAAAAATTAATCTTTATTCCTTTATAACTCATTCAATTTTCAAGGTTTTTCATCCATTTCAATTCCAAATTTTCATTCCCTGACCTATTAACACCAAAATATTAATTTGGATCATTTAAGACTCCATAATCATGGTGGATATGGGTTTTTATTTAAGGGTTTGGGCTTGCCCGAAAGCCCATTTTCTGGATTAAAAATAAATTTTAATTATTTAAAATCTTTTACAATATTTACCTTTCATCGGTGATTCCCACTCTCACCCGAGACCACATACATAAGGCGCTTCCCCATTTTCTCCTCCCACAATTTGGAGCTCAACAGTATCGCAAAATTGGTCGAAACTTCTCTGAATTTCAGAAATCGCCCAGATTTGAGAGGTAAATTGATCTTTTCATAACTACTTATATTTTTACTCTTTTTCCCCCATTCCACTTCCAATATTATTTTCCTTATCCTCTTTAGAAAATCCCTTCAATGGTTGGCTATTTTCAAATTCAGATACTGGTGGATTTTGGGTCATTTTATTCAAGATTGTTTAGAGAATGTATTTCTCTTTTCAATTGCTTCCTTCTCCTTAGGGTTTACTCCCTCTTTCATTATGTTATAAAATTTCCACAATCTAGGGTTTGAACCAATGGATTGATTTGGTATATTTTTGGTTAAATATTTGGTCTAGGGCTGGATTTACCATCGTTGTGATGCGGCGGTCGTGCGGTTGATGTTTCACACCATGTTTTGAGGGATTGGACACTTCCCGAAGGTGGTTTCATGTGTAAACAATTATTGATGAGTTATCATGTGGTATTTAATCGTTTTTAATATTCCTCATATGTTTTTTGTGGTGAAAAAACTTTTTATGATTGATTTGGTTAAGTGTTTAATCATGTAGTTTCTTTTTAACTTGAAATTGGGTGTTTTCATGTGTTACTCGTGGGGTATTTTTTGGGTGTTTTTTTTGTAACATTTGGTATTGGTTTACTAAATCTTATTTGGACAGACAATTCTGGTTTTTAATGTATTAGTGTCACGTGGGCCTAAAAAAGAGGGGTTTTGAATATGTTTTCTGTGTAAAACATTGTTATACTTCTTGAGAGCATTTTATGAAAATGTGAGTTTTCATTTGGATATTTTGTAGTATTATTCTAAGTGATTTTATAAAACTTGTAAGTGGTTTTATAAAAGTCTATAGGGATTCAAATTCTGTTTTTTATATGAATTTTTATGGTTTTTTGTCTTAAATGGGGGTTTTGAAATGGGTTTTTTCTGCAGGACATATTTACATCACTAGGGTTCTTTTTATAAAAATTGTAAATGTTTTATTTGGTTAAACAAAGTGGGAAAAGGGTGAATTTGTACTGTTTTCTATGAGTGTTCACCTATTAAGGGGTTTTTAAAGGTAAAGTGATGTTTTAGGAAGTCAAATAATTTTATAATGTTTTGAAAATTTCTGAAATGTTTTATTAAACTGTGATGTTGAATCGAAACTTGTTTGTTGGCGGTTTCATGTAAGTTTGATGTTGAAATTATTTTGAAGTTAAAAAGGGTATTATGTAACACATGAGTGGTCTGTTATGAGAGTTTTAATATATGGTAATGGTTTTATATAATTGATTAATGGATTTTTGTAAGTGTTAAATAAATGTGAAAAGTGTTGTGGACTATTTTTTTGTGAGTCAGATTTCAAAATCAATTTGAATGAGAAGTGGACTTTTGTGACTTGTTTTGTATAAATGTGGGCTGTTTGGTGAATTTATGATATGGAAATGATATTTTCATGTGAGAAGTATATTCAGTGACTTTTGAACTTGTTTGAGCACAAAGGGAAAACCTGGGTATCTAGGTGGGTGGACGTGTAGTAGTATGCTAGTGAATCCAGGGGGTTTGGCCTAAGTTTCACATAGCAAGATTGTTGTTTAAAACTCTCAATAAACTATTATGATGATGATTTGGGACCACTAGGTTATGGGTATGTTCCATACTAGTGGCTTGTGCACAAGAACGAATATTTTTTATAGTTACTCTCACCAAAAAACAAGGTACCTGGGACCCACAGCTAGCTAGTGCCAAGGGTTTATTTCCCATTTCTTGTGCACACTATATATTTTGTGCTTACCATCGACATATGGTATGAGTGGCTGGAAAAAAATTCAGTAGCTTTGTTATTTATTTTAAAAGTGTTTATACTTTAAATTAGCCCACCTGAAACTGTTTTTATTTAATGTTGCATCTTTTAGAAAGTGTAACTAGCATTTCATGTTTTTGAAAACTTGCAATCTTTTTGTCATTAAATGTTTATCACATGAAATATATTAGTGGTGGTATCCTATTGGGATTTGGATCACACCATACATACACCCTTGGGTGTAAGTAGACTTTGTTATTTTTGTTGTCTCAGGTTGGTTACAGTTTTTTTGCAGTTGTCCGGGTTTCTAGCAGGTCCTTGGTGGTGATGTCTTGTGGAGATGGCTTGAGGGTGGTGCCCCTTGCCAAAAGGGTTCTCGGGCTATTCTATTTTGGTTTTGTACCTTTGTTATAGTCTTGTTGATTTGTTTTAAAAAATGTAATTCAGTTCTAAATTTTTTAAATTATTGTTTGTATTGAAAAATCCAGATTCATTTTATTGGAATCTTTTATTGTTTTATGTTTATAAACTCTAGTTAATCATTCTAAATTTTCATTTTATGATACCCAGGCATTTGTGCCAGTATGTGGGGATCATGAACGCCCTTCGAGTCTTGCCACGTGTTGGGTTTGGTGCCAGGTTTGGTGGCAACGAGATTCGGTTCGTGACATCATAGCTTTTTGTTGAACAAATCAAATTTAACTATTTCATTGATCATAGACCATCACTAAAGTTGTTAACTTGTTCTGAAATATTGACCCAACATGGAAAAGTTGAAACAAATTTGAGAAGGTTTTATATTTTTTTGATATAGAGAAATGGGTTTTAAGTGCATCTTCAAGTGAAATAGAAATGAAAAAAATGAAGAAAACAAGTAAATTATTCAAACATCCGTATTGGGAATTTAATTTGTTGCGAAATAATATTGATGTGATGCATATTGAGAAGAATATATGTGACAAATTGATCTTCAAATTTATTAATGATCATGGAAAGTCTATGGATCATCTCAATGTTTGGAAAGGCATATATGTAATGAACATAAAATGTGATATCTGGAAAAATGGGAATGAAAAGTATGATCCAACAATTTTTTCAACAAAAAATAGGGATAAAGATACATTCAATCAAATTTTAAAGCATGTAAAAGTATCTGATGGGTATTAAAGTAACATTTCAAGGTGTGTTGGCTTAATGAATCATAGGTTACATGGATTTAAAATTCACGATTCACATATTTTGTTACAATAGTTACTACCATTGGCTTTTTGTATATTATTACCCAAAAAAGTTATTGTTGTTGTAATCCAATTTTGTAGCTTTTTTAGACAACTATCATATAAATATATTCATCCATATGAGCATGAAATCCTTTAGTAGGGGTTTTTAATGACACTTTGTGCAATAGAGATGATCATTCCTCCATCGTTTTTTACTGTTATGATGCATTTAACTATGCATTTAGTTAAGGAAGCTAAATTAGGCGGCCCTGTTCATTATCGATGAATGTATCCAATTGAGAGGTATTTTTTTTATTTTTCTCAGTTAAGTAAACAATTATTTTCACTTAATTAAATTCATAATTATTATTATTTATTCTATTTCACAGATATCATGGGAATTTGAAATCATACGTGAGAAATAAATCTCTACTAGAAGGCTCTATTGCTAAATGCCATTTGCCAGAGGAGTGTCTTACCTTTTTTCTGAATACATGGATGATATTGAAATAATATTAAATCCAGTTAGACATGTTGAAGACTCATCGAATAAATCTAAAATACATGGGAAATCAAAAATATTTCTTACTATTGGCCCATCAGTTTGAAGGACCTCAAATGATACACTGACAGAAGTAGAATTATTATAGGCACATAGATATGTACTGCTAAATAGTTAAATTATAGATCCACTTAATGAAGAATTGAAGATAAAAACAAAGAGACTAATGAGAGGCCAGAAATTAAATAGTAAATATATTAAGAAATATGTTAATAAAAAGCTTGTAAAATTGTTTTCACAACGTGTAATCCCATAAATATTGCAATAAATATGAATATTAGGTTAACACATATATATTGTAATTATAATAAAGTATATTTATTTTCAAGATCATGAATACTAATAATCAAGGTGGGTTGCCATAAGATTATAATTACCTTTCTCTAGGTCCTCTAAAACATGTTAGAAAGTTCAATGCTTACAACGTGAATGGATTATGATTTCATATAGTTGATCGAGAAAGGGGTGTGAAAACACAAAATAGTGGTATATTTACATTTTATGAAGTGGGATACAATAGATAACATACTAATGTTATTTAATTAAACTATCATGGTAATTGTTCCGTAGTTTTATTCAAATGAATTGGGTCAATATTATTACAGGTGTTAAAAGAGATTCCTTGCAATTTACTTTTGTGAATTTCTCACTATTGATAGACGTAGGTTATCATGATATTTATGATTCATATATCTTATCATCACAAGAAATAATATTAAATTATGTGAATGATGTTGTGAATGAAGGGTGGAGTGTAGTTTCTCATGTAAAAAAAGATATTTGTATGATATGGGAGATGAAGTGGAAGATTTCACCTTAGAAAATGAATCTCATCAACAATAAGAATCCGAATTATTTTGTCCACCATGATATTGAAAATATTATACTAGCAAGGTTGAATGAAGTGGATGACGTAATGGGGTAGGAAACTAACTTGATTGAAGGAGAAAATAATTGTATGTTCAGTAATGCATTCATTTAGAAACCACTTATTTCATTCATGATACCATTCATTATCATTGTTATGTATATTTTTTTTATTAGCACTCTGCATCTGCTATATTTTTTATTTTTGTTTCTGCATATTTTTTTTGAAATATATGTTTTGAACATAATTTTATTTTTTAAAATGATGGGAATTCCAAGGAGGAAGAGTTATACTATTTCATCAACCACTATGATTGATGAAAATCCATAAATCTCCCTCCCCACGACATTTGAGCCACCATCCACATTCCCCCTACACTATCTCCCCTGGAATCGTATCTTAGAGCCTCTATGAGCATGTTTTCTGCAGATCAGTCATTGCCTCCCACATCATGATATTCAATAGTGGGGGAGGGGCATGCCACTTCTAGTTCTTCATGAGGATATTGGAGGTTGACTGTTATAGTTATAAATTTTAATATGAATAAATTTATTGCAATTTTCTTAAACTAACTATTTATTCATTAAATATAGAAACAATGCAAGTGTAGAGAAAAATATAAAAAATTTGGATGTATGGAATCTGACTGGAGATAATATAGTTTTCTAATTGGATTCATATTTGGTCCCTATAGATGACGTCGTTGGATTTATTAGCTATTTTTTAGCCAAGCTGGCTGCGGAGACCATTTCCCTTCCTATTTCATATGGTGATTGGATACATATGCCTGAATGTTTGAAAATTGATGGTTTTGATTCCCAAATAAAGGTAATTGTAATATATTATGGTGTAATTTAATGCCAGGTTATTAATATTTTCAAAATGAATTTCTATGTATATATATTTTTCTATATTATGGTTGATGATGTGATAGCATAAAGGGGACATAGAAAAATCATGGTGAAAAATGGAAAGTCATAAAATGGATATTGTGGGGAGATGTGAATGATACTTCAATGACTTCCCAAAATATGTATGATAAGCTACCTGATGGGGTACCCAAAGACTAATGGAATGTTTTTGTTGACATACATCGTGATGAGAAGTAGATGGTATTTAAATATATATTACTACAATAACATAATATTGTATTTATTCATTTATATGAAGAGGATATGACATTGAATACATTACTATTAAATTTCATTTTATTTATTTTATAATATTTTAAGAAATAATGCATCAAGTTGGGCTAAACATGCCATCCCTCACACTGCGGGGTCAATGAGTTTTTCTAGAAGCTGATCTGCTCTAGTAATATTTTCATTAGTTTAAATATTTTTAAGAAAATATTTTTTTTAATATATTAAAATTTTGATATATTTTGATTAATGTAGTCATAGAGTTTAGGTCATGAGGCATCCCAAACAGAAGTGTGGTTGAGTGTTCCCCAAAAAATCTGACGTGTGTTTTGTTAATGAGCCTGTCAATGAAGTTGGGGTATAAAAACATTTTTCATTATAATAACATATTATATGTTATTAATATGTTAATATACATTACATATAATAATACTTCTATTTGATTTATAGTTAAAAATTAAAGAACCGTGGGATGCCAATCCTGGGCAGTCCTACTCAGTCTCCCAAGATGACCCGGTTTCTAAAGTCCTTTTGAAGGAGAATCCTGGGAGAGTGCGTAGTATGGGTTTAGTACTTGTACCATTTGAGGTATTTTACAGGAAACTAGGTATTATAACTACATCTATTTCTGGTTGTAGTTATTTCATACCCCGAGATACTTAGAGAGATATTATTTCTCTAATAAACATAGTTCAAGAGAAGGTGCCTCAAATATCCTCTTTGTAGAAAGCGTTGATTAATTTATATCAAAAGACGACTGGATCTACCCCAAGTGGTGTTTCATAGACTGGTGGTGAGAAGGTAAATCACAAAAATTTAAAATCATTTAATTTTCAAACCTTTATTGGTTTTATGTTTACATATAAATATACAACAGTATTTAATTTTCAATAAAATGTTCTTTTAGGTGGTAGCAAGGAGTAGAGATGGAGGTGGAGAGGGTGACGAGTTTTGGTCATCATCAGATCATGATTAGTGGTTTTTTTGATATGTTGAACAAATATAGTATCATTTTTATTTATATGAATCATGTGTGGCACATAGTTGCCACCAAACATTTTTAACACCTGATAGTTTATTGATTTCTCATGTTTCTTTTTATGTATTTTATTGATTTATGATGTTCCCTTTGATGTATTAATTTATTGATTTTGGTATGTACCATATATTTCGATTCTTTATTATCATGAATCATTTTTTATGATTCATTTTTCCTAAATTTACTAGGTTTTTTATCCATGTATGAATGATCAAAAACATATCCTATAGTAACAGGAATCAATCCATTCATAGTTCATGGAAAATTACCTCTATAAAAATTTGCCTCATGTATAAGAGGAAAAGGAAGAGATGTATGAGAACCATTATATGAGAATGAAATAAAAATATTGATGTGAATAAGGAAGGGTATCAACATTAGGGTTTAAATAGTGTGATTATAATTTTCACGAAGGGCTATTATAGGAGATGCCGACATCATTACATATATTGAGACATCATGAATCAATCCTCATATAGTTTTTGTATAAAAATCGGATACATATTAGGATCATTCAAAGGGTAAGATTAATTTTTTGCATAACATAGTTTTGTGGATAAAGAAAAACATGTTAAGGATCCTTATGTACATTTGGATAATATGTAGAGGAAGACAGTTCTTACTATGTAGACTTCTCTAAGAAGATTCAAGTCTTACAAGATGGACCATGCATCACATAGTATAAAACCATGTGAAAATGACTATAATAATCTATAGTTTAATATCATATGAAAAATACCTTATTATATGGGGGTTTTATGTAGTTTAAACTCATGTTATAAATGAAATGAACTCGTCTTGATGTCAACCCTATGGATGGAAACCCAATGTGAATGAATAATCCCAGTCACTAAGATAAAGATGAGGATTTTATATTAGTTTTTTGGTTGGGTTTGAGATGGGAGATCTAGGAATAATTACATATCCCAAGAAAATAGGAATCCATCCACGCATAGTTCATATAATTTTAGGGAAAATATGATCACCTTGACATTGAATTGATAAATAATAGGTAAACCAAAATAAATAGAATGAGTGTAATGGTAAATACCATTTATAAATTTACATTTGTGCATTATCAACTCTTGGGGTTGTTTATGGAGATTTTTTTTGGTGATTTTGAGGTTTGAGGTGGTGTTTTAGCATTTTGAAGGCCACTACAGCTTGGGTGATGACTTTTCTGGATATGTAGGAGGTAGTTTTATGTTGGGCATGATCTATTGTAAAATGGGACACATATCCATGACTTGGGGATTACATGGTTCCCTATGTGTTTTCCTAGTGGTTTTCTTATGCACCATGAGAATCTTGAAATTCCATTGGGTGGGCATGGAATCATGGAGGACCACCTGTCTAAAATATGAATCCCAAGCTGACCACATTGTGGCCTTGGGAATGGTGAGGGTAAAATGGTTAGAAAATTGGAACTAGGTCATGGATTATATACATGGAAGAATATAGTTGAACCACTATGTCTTAGACTAATCAATTTTCTATGATTTGTTTGAGGGCAAATTTTATTTTAATATGCGAAAAAAGATAAAATTTCAATGAGGGTTCTAGATCACACTTTTAGCAAACCCCCACATGAAAAAATGACTAAGAATATATATCCAACTATTAAATTTGTTTCCCATGAAATATTGTATTTATATGGGAATACTCTTCATAATTGTATAGTAATTATGATATAAACCCTTAGTGAAACTAAATTATTCCTGGTGGTTTTGATGTGTAGTGGTTATGATGTGTGGTGGTTGTGATATGGGGTTGTTGTGATGTGGGGTTGTTGTGATGTGTTGTGGTTTTAATGTGTGGTGGTGTTGATGTGGGGTGGTTGTGAAGTGTGTTTTTTTGGAATAGATAGATGGTTAATTGAATGTTTTTTGTGCAGTTTCTCAATAACTATATAAAAATCTCATAATGTTAACATGGGTAATGAAATATAATGGGATAAAATGATTAATGAGCTCATATAATTAAAGAAATAAGTGTAGTTAAAGTGATCATCTTTAAACATGAAATGCATTTTCATATTGAACGAATATGGTTGGTAATTATAAAATCTGTATATTGGTTGGATTGAAAAGAAATATGAAATGTGTCTTGTGCGTCTGTCTTGTTTGTACGGTGTAGTGAATTTATAAGAAGAAATAATAGTGGATGAAATTGTTAATTTTCTTTTCAATTGTGAATGGTTTTTAGGTGTTGGTAATGGACCTATAGTATCAGCTGATTTTTTTGTAAATCTAGCTTTAGCGGTGGTTTTAACCACCACAAAATCAATAAAATATATTTAGTATTATTTCTAACTACCATTACAATTCTGGTATTTTTCTATCCGTGGTTGTTAAAACCAATGTTAGGAAAAATAATTTAGCAGCAGTTTTAACCACTACTACACAGTTTTCATATCATTTGTTATTTAATGGTGGTTAACTTGGTTTTAGTTTCAGTTTTTCCCAGTGAAACTGCTTTTTTAGTGGCAGTTATATCCACTGCAAAAATAATCAATTTTTCTGGGAAAACCCACCGAAAAATGAACCCTCTATGATGGTTACTATAAAACGCCACTAAATCAAGGAAACAACCACGTATTGTATGATGACACACACTTTTGCAGCGCTATTTTGAAACAGCTGCAGAATCATATGGTGTCTGTTTAAGCCACCTCCATTGCCAAAAAAACCACTGTGAAATGGTCATTTTCCAGTAGTGAGAAATCAACTAACAGGAGATGTTGATCCCATCCACATTTAAATTCCATTGATAATGTTCTGAACATTTCCTCGAGTTTCGGAATTGTCATTTCCGATTGAACATCAGTTTGAGGGTGATAGGACGTACTGAAATTCAATTAGGTACATAGAGCATGTTGAAGAATTCCCTATAATTTTGATGTTAACCTTGGGTCATGATCATATATGATAGAAACTCGAACTCCATGCAGCCTTACCACTTCCATATCATAAATCATGGCCTAATGATCATGATAGAAATATTCCCGAATAGAGATAAAATGGAAAGTCTTGGTGAGATGGTACAATATAAACCATATTTCATTATTTCATTCTAAAGTTCTCAGGTTACCAGTGAAAAAGTCTATAGTGATATTGTCACACATCCATTGTTGTATGGTTAGTGGTTGTATTTCCCATTTAGGGAATTTTATCTCTTAGTTCTCTTTTTGACACACCAAACACCTTGTAGTGTAGTCGGCAATCTCTATTTTTCTGTTATCCCACCAATAATGTTCACAAAGGTCCCTATTCATTTTCATTCTTCAATGATGTATATAAAATTTAGAGCTATGAGATTCATCAATCATCTACTTATTTATTTATAGAATAGGTAGATTACATAGTCTTGTATGAAATTTTAGTACAGCTTATTGATCAATATTTTTCATAACAAAATTCCCATCCTTCACAGCCTCAATCTTCTTCTGTAATAAAGGATATTCTTTTTGAGCTTACTTCATCTTCTCTAGTAATGTTGGTTGATAAATCCTTTGTGATAGGGTAGATGATGTCTCTTCCCTTACAATTCCCATGACCAGTTTCACAAGGTATTTAATCAATGTATCTCTTTAAATACTCATCTTTTATAGAACAATAGGGTCCTTCCAAGTTATTGCATCATCGAATTTGTTGGATATTCAGGGGAGATAATGAATTGAACAATAATAGTATTTAGGATGTTGCAACCATCTCATCTATATCATGTTCAACCCCTTCGGTGTAAAAATATACTTGAAACTTTGATGGTCTATGTATATATCACATTTCTCCCCATAAATATAGTGCCACCATATCTTCAGTGAAAAAACAAACATAGCCTACTCAAGATCATGTGTATGAAAATTCTACTCGTGTGGATTTAGCTATCGTGATGAAAAATTAATTTCCTCGTCATTTTACATAAGGACGCACCCAATACCTTTCAGAGATGAATTACTAAATATAATGAATCCTTCTCAGATTGAGGGTAGAGTTAACATTGTTTCAGTAACCAGTATTATCTTTAGCTCTTTGAAACATTCTTCACACTCCATTGTGCAGATGAACATGACCCCTTTTCGAGTTAACATGGTTAATGTATTATGAAGTCATGATTTTATTTCACAAATATCCTATAATATCCTACAGAACTAGGGAAACTATGAATCACAATTACTAGTGTAGGATGAGTCCACTACTCTACAAACTTTGTCTTTGTAGGGTTAACTATGATTCCTTCACTCGTTGCATTGTGGCAAATAGAAGAAACTTGTTGTAACTAGAAGTGACACTTTCTAAACTTTCTAAATAACCTTTCATTCCTTAGTGTTTCCAACATTAACCTTAGATTACCTTCATTCTCCTCCCAAATTTTGGAATATATAAGAATATCATAAATAAAAACTACCAAATAATTATCAAGGTAGTATTTAAATAATTTCTTCATGAAATTCATAAAAAAGTAGGTGCATTAGTCAATCTGAAGGGCATTAGAAATACTCATAATGCCCATATCTGGATCGGAAGGTGGTCTTTGGAATATCTTATTTATTTACCCCTAATTGATGATAACCACATCAATGACCAATCTTCGAGATGAACTGATTCAAATGAAGATCGTCAAATAAATATTCAATTATTGGAATAAGTTACTTGTTCTTTACTATAATCCCATTCAGTTCTCTATAATCAACGCATAACCACATTTATCCATTGATCTTTTCACAATGAGAATAGGATCTCCCCATGGAGACACCCTTGTCTGGATAAACCCCTTCTCTAAAAGATGTTGGAGTTTCTTATTTAATTCCTCCATCTCTACATTCTCCATTCTATATGGGGTTTTAAAATCTTCTTGGAAGTAGACATGAGTTCAATGAATAACGCTACCTCTATTTCTGCGGGAGGTCTAGGTAAATCCCTCGGAAATACATCAATGTATTCATGAACTATTTGGACATTTTCTATCCTTATACTCTCATTTCATTCCTCTTATTCACTAATCAAATCCATAAAGAAGGCTATAGATGGTGCTCATATACAAAGATCAGGTTGAGATATATATCCTTGGAAGACAAATTTAGGTTTTCCATTCAATACTACTAATATCTACTAGAATCTATATTTGATCTTAGTATTATAAATTTATATCCACTCTATCCCTAATATAATGTCGAATTACATCATAAGAATGAATACTATATTTTGGATAATATTGTGTTTGATAAAGTAAATACTAGAGTTTCTCAACACCATTGATGCTTGGATAATCCCTCTTGGAGTCTTTACTAATAACTCTACTTTTAGTAGTCAAGGAATTGATTCTATATTCTTTTAAAAAATGGACAAAAAAGGAATGCGTAGAACTAGAACCAAAAAATGTACTTTCTAGCTTTGAGAGGGAAATAAGAGTACCTTACACCACATAATTTGGAGACTAGACTAATCCATCATAATAGAAAAAGAATGACCTTTCTCCCTTATCCTTGGTTCAGGATAATGGTGATTCCCCTCCACAACCCTTGGATTAATTCAATGATTGGCATAGTTCCCAAGCATTCCACACTTGAACCATTGGACTTCAAGAAGGGCCTGAACAATATTCCTTTTTTTATTGTTGGGAAGTTGAGGCTTTACCTCACTATTACAATTCCATGTGATATGGCCATCTCTTCCATACTTCTGACACTACCTTCTCTCGAGTATGTAGTTTCAGTAATTCTTCCCAACATTTTTACACAAGTAAAGTGGAACATTTTCCACCTCTTCCCAGATCAAAGCCCCTCCCTAATATTGGATCCATTGATATCTACTTTTCATTGGATTTATGGGGAAATTTTAACTAACCAAACACTAGTTCAACATTCATAGATAATTTTATGATCTCCTCATAGCTGTTATAGTCTTGGTTGGATAGATTATTCCATAGATGAGGTCTTAGTCCATCAAAGAATCTATAAAACATAACATTAGGATCCTTGAAAAAGCTATATGTGTAGTGTGAAATCATAGTGAACTTCATCTCATAGCTTCCCACAAATTAATAATTCTTCTTCTTCACCTCTACAAATTCCATCTCAATTTGTTCTCATGGAAAGATGGAAATACTTATTTAATAAGTTCTCTCTGATCACTTACCACTCCGTAGCTTTAATCTCCCATCTTCGCATCAGGTTTTTAATCAGTTCCCACCACTCTTTATCTTCTCCATCAATGCCGTAAATAGCTAGGTCATATTCTCTTATTTGGAATAATGATTTTCAAAAAGTATATTTTTTACAGTGATTTTCCATTATTCCTTTAGTAATGGGTAGGTGGATCCATTGTATATTGGGGTCATTTACACATAAATGACTCAATGGAATATCGGTCCATTCTTGGTGAAATAGTTCTCTCTGCTTGATTCATGTTCTTTCACATAACTGGAGTCATTTGATTCATCATTCTCATGAAATCTTTCATTCCAGATTCCACCAGAGGTCTATCAGTGCATAGTCTATTGTGGTCACCATTTACACGGTTGCTCCTATTTCCCTCCATTTTCTAAAATAAGAAAACCTTAGTGAGAAACATATTTCATTTAATAATATTATAACTCTAAATAATTTTTATTTTTTAAAACACCATACATAAACACGTTCTTCATTATCAATAATTCCTTTTTGAATAAATCCTTCATAATGGTTCATAAAAAGATTTTGATTAACCAAACATATCCCCTAGAAGTTTCAAACTAGGAGTAAAGCAATGCTTATTGTCATGAACCAGTTCCAATTTGAGTCTAGTTCAAAGTATTTTTTTCTTGTTTTACCCCAAGATACATTTGTGCCCAAGCCACATCCACTTGTTCATAACCGGACAAAGATTTATTTGTTCGAAAACAACTTACTTAATTTTTCACCAAAATACTAGGAAATTTTTATGTACTAAAACTTTTATATGGGGTTCTTCCTAATGTTTTAATATCATAATTTCTATAAATAAATAAAATATAATTTGAAACTAACTATGTAATCTCTTCATTTTATTACATAAATTAACATGACATTGTACAAACTGATGATATTTTAAATTTTAGTGTATTCGAAATAAGGAAGAGAATACTTGAAATCATAAATCATTATTATATTACATAGGAAAGTATTCCTAATGTTTCATCCTGAGTAAAATTATTTCATCTGATAACCTGGGGACATACATAAAGGGAAATTGTAAGCCGAAGGCCCAGTAAAGGTATACAAGAGAAAGTTTACATGTGATCTTGAGAAAAATCAAAAAGAATATGAGGAAAATCATAAAGGAATGATAAATTGGCATATAATAATAATATATTGAATCATAAAATGAAATAATGGGTATAAAATATAATTTATACATTAATAAGTATAGCACCAAGGTCCATTCCCATGGTTTCACAAAATATTACCAAGGTTATTAAACAAGGTATCATAAAACTTGTCATTTCTAAAGTTTAATTATTTTTCCCAATGCATTCATGATCTATTAGGACACACCCTTAATATTTATTTATGTTCATTCGATCCACATAGATCATAAAAAAATAATTCATAAATTACCAATAGAGAATAAATGAAATGGGTTTCATAACAAAATCATGGTCGTTTAAAAAGTGCTTAAAAACATGATCGTTATGTTATATATAAAACAATGAAATGGAAAGATAGTTTTGGGTTTTTAAATTCTAGAATAAAATAAATAATTGTTTTTCTTGAATAATAATTCTATAAATTAATGTGGTTTGGGATTTTACAGAAATAAAATGAAATAATTTCATGAGAAAATGAGAGAGATTTTTAGAGGAAAATTCTACACCATAACGTGTATGAATCATTGTTTTATAAAAATTAAAAAAGAGATTAGCTAGGCGTAAACCATTAATAAATGATTTATAATACATTATATGGATATATTAAAATAGAAATAAGAACATGGTATGGAAATTTGAAATACAGACCACATAAAAGAGAACATGAAAGGAAAAGAGAAGTTGATAATTCAATTATCTTTTAGAGTAACTTCTAAAACAATAATATCAGGGACATGAGGGTTTGAGTAAAATGTGGGAGGACTCCCTGTGAGGAATAAACTACATAAATTTGTGGAGTATGAGTTTGTAATGAATATAAATGAAATAATGGGTGGGTATTTATAGTAAAATAGAGGTTGTTTTTATTAATTTCGAAGGACACCTCACTAGTGGTATTGAAAAAACCATGGGCTTGACCATGGTATTTTCACATGGTATTGGCCTAATGGGACACCTCATATAATATTTTAGTCCACAGGAGTCTACTAGTATATTATCTTAATAATTACATCATAATAAAATATTTATGATGTCATTAATCATATATAAGTATCAAAACTGTATTGTTACTATTCCTCGAAAATTCAACTATTTCAAAAAATTACCAAAAAATCACACTATCTATTTTTCAACATGTTGAATTAAAAAATTAACTCCATTTTATTATAATTCATTTTATTTTAAATTAAATTAAATTAATTAAATACTAATAGATAAATAATAATTTCTAAAACATTTATTTAATATAATATGATATAATTATATCCCATCAACATTTAAAACAACTAAAATACATTTATACTTCCTTAGGTGAAGTTACTATTCAATTTTTCAAATTACTATTCATAAGGGTAACATTACTATTCCAAAGGGTCAAGTTACTATTCACGAAAAAATTATGTTGATCCTATTAGATTCTAAATATCTTACTGACCACAATAGTGTGTGTCTATTTTTTGAAAATCATTTCTGACAATAAATTATTTAATAATTATTTAAAAACAAATTTTTTTACAATTCATATAAAATAAAACTATTCATAAAATAATATTCATAAAAATAATACTATTCCAAAAATACTAATCATAAAAATACAATTCATCAAATAATTGAAACTTATTAGAAATCTACTAAAAATTCACCCTAGATTGTTTTTGACATTTAAAATTAAAAAATAACATTTATTTTACTATAATAGTTATATGTTTATGAGAAATAACTTAAAAGTATAATTTTAAACTTATAAAATAAATTTCTAAAATTTTTCTCAGTTAAACATATATTTTATTAAGAAAATCTATTCTTAAAATTAAAATGATGAAATAATAATTTTATTAAAACAAAGGGATTACTTTTTATGTATATAGGGACTTGAATCATAACCCCTTAAAACACCCACATATGACCTAAGGGTAAAGTGTTTGATGGTGATAGACTTTGGGGGAGGCTCAGATAACATCGCCCAAGTGGTAAATCACTACTTACTAAAACTTCTCCTATATGATATTTCACTCAAGCCTAACATGTTCAAGCTCGACATGGGTTTGGTTCAATGAAAATACAATTGACACTACCTCCTCCCCAAGCTCAAAAAATGGGATTTGTATGGACCAAGCCTACTTGAGGAGGCCATCGACTCCTCTTTCTTCATTAATTATCCGTTATCATTTCTACCTATAAACAATAAATATAACATTAAAAAATTATTGTTGTTTTCAACAATCATATTAACCAATGGTCAAAACTCTGGTCACATTTCATATATAGTTATACATTCTTATTAATTATGACATAGTAAAATATTCATTTTTAGGAAACAAAATATTATTTAAAAGTTTGAGACATTACATAATCATTGAATATAGGTACCACTAAATGATGAAGTTCAAAATAAACCAGGTAACTCTAGGAAGGATATTTCATTAAAAAATCACTTACATTTACTCTTGATTCCCAAGGAAGTGATTTAACCAATATATCATAGTGATAAAAACATTAATTACATAATTATTAACCTTATTCATACACATTTTGATTTATACTCTTAATTTTTCATAATTCTCTTAGTTTAATAGATTTTAAAAAACATGTGTTAATCATTTGGACTATTTTGGCAACATTGGTGGAAAAAACAATTCTATTCCCAGTGTTCATTATCAACATACCATTAAAAGAACTATAAAATATTTTCTATATTTTTTATATTGTTTTAATTTCATTGTGTGATAGTTTTTAGTGATTTATGAAAGATAATTCGGTGATGAAATAGTTTCAGGTAATTTATCTACATATACATATTACTTTATAATAATAATTAATTATTATTTTTTCACAAATATTCATATTAATGATAAATATATTCATATATATTGTAATTCATCAATAATAAAATATAACTACTCGTAAATTTGATAGAGGAAGGTAAAATTCACCATTCCATGGAGGTGGTACTCTGCATATACACATAGATGGTGATTTCATTCTTCATAGAAGAAAATAATGGAGAAATATGGTTCTTCATTTAATAATATTTTAAATTTCATATATATCACAATTATTTGTTAAATTAACGTTTTTATACCAGCCATTTTTTGAGGTGAAGGAAAATTAAACATGTTTATTTGTGGAGGTGGTAGTCCGCGCATACACATGATTCACATTTTTTGTTTTTCATAATGACTAAGTGAAAGGTGGATAATTCTCATAATTTATTTATAATAACATATTAAAATAAAATTAATATTTTTTTAAAAAAATTTTAATGGTATTTTTTGTAGAATATTTTCATACAATGAAATTGAATGTAGAAAGGAACCATTCGAGATTTATACCTTACAACTTGGATTATCATTTTTGTGAATGAGGATTAAACCATTAATTAATGATATTTTGAGAAGAAAAAACATCTTTAAGGTATCTAGTAGTTTTAAGAAGTGGTTTGGGAATATTTTTCATTGAAAAGGGTTGTTTTGGTATTATTGGAAGTAAGGAAAGGAAAGCCCCTTATTTAAGTGAAAACGAATTACATTTTTGTAAATAACCATAAAATTTTAATAATTCGATGTAATTAACAAGGAATGTGGATAAAAATGAATAAATAATATAGAGGGGAAGTGAAATGTTCATTCAAGGCCTTAAACACACATTTCTACACATGTTTGAAACACGTTTGAGGTCATTTAATCTTATATTTTCTACCTTTATCATTTTAGTATTTACCGTGATAATTATTTTTTAACTAAATAACCTATCCATTATGCTTAAAAAATAAAATTTTACTTATAATTATGATTTACTAATTCCAAATTTGAAATAAATTTAATTTATTTCAATTTTAATATTGATGAAAAATAGTTTTAAAATAATAAATATATAATGTATATAAAATAAATTTCTTGAGAAAAATATTACATGTGTTATAAAAAATTAAAGATTGGTTTCTGACCTAAAATAAATATTTTTTAATTTAAAATATAACACATAAATTGAATATTTTATCTAGGAAGGGGTTTTATAAATTTGCAAATAATTCTTATTAATATTTTCAAAAATGATATATTTCATTATTCACCAACAAATCATTTTTTTCAAAACCCATAAAAATCATCATAATATAATATTTCCAGGATAAATATAAAATTAAGTTGTTTTTTTCAAATTTTTATCCTAAAATTTATAATTTCTACTTTCAACATAATATATAAAATATGGGAAAATTTGTTTTTATTGGAAAATTATTTTTTGTTATCTTATATTTTGTTATTCATATTTCTTATAAATTAATAATTAAAAATGAGTTAGTAATTTAGTCATATAAATATATATTTTAGAAGAAATTGAATTTTAGAAGAAAAAAAATTATTTTTCTCTTAGCAAGCTTTATTGGCACTGAATCTCGATGGTTGCATGCCTATCTCACTATTATTTTAGAACCTAATTAGGGTTTTCATCACATATGCTCTTTCACTAGGATCATGGGTTTCATTAATTCATACATAAAAATCAATGAAAAGTTAACATATGTGTTTTCTAGAAACAAAAAATTTCTATTGAATTTATTGAAACATCTGTATAACACATCACATCTATAATTACAGATGGAGGAAATGAGTTATTCATCAGCTTTGTGTATGAAAAATGTGATATATTTGGTAGATTGGTCATATAGAAGATACTATCTACATTTTAGAGATGTAAAATACTATGGTTTAACGGGGATGACTTCAACACTATAGTCAAAGCCTCTAGGAAAAGAGGAGGAGCATACTTCTTGATAATATATGTGCATGATTTAAAGGAGTTTAAGGCTAGAAACTATCTACAAAACATGGGATTCACCAGGACCATATTCACCAGGTTTAAAAATGGGTAAGGAAACAGATGAATCTGGAGTAATCATGGGACATTCCACTTAAGCCTTCAAGGGATTAAGTCGTATATGATGGCCATGATCACTCACCTCACATGATATCTCTCAAACCATTCCCCTTTGTTGGTGTCCCTAAAAAATTAATAATGAAGTTACTATTTTTTTATTATTTTACCAATTAGCCATGATGGGATGTTTTATATATGGGGTTAGAAAGTCATCAGAGCAACCGGTGGGAGGTGATGCATAGGTTTGACTTATATAGAATCATCAAAGATAAAAAAAATACATTCAAGGTGTGATTTCAAATTGAAAATATGGGGACATCATCTTGAAGGGTATTGTAAAAGAAATGGAAAGTTTATAGTGGAGAATATAGGATAACTAGAATGATGAAATTTTTGTTTCACTAATGGTGAAGCAAGGTATTTAAGATGAAAAATTATTGATGGTAGAGAGGATGTGTCTAGAGAAATACATATCTCTCTCTCTCAATTAGGGGAACTAGAATAATGCTTATCTTTAGGAATGATTGAAAGAGAGGAAATTTATCAAGGGAATTAACATAGGGTTTGAAGATGGAACCTACATTGTGGATATTGACATTGAAGGGAAATTTTAACAAGAATTTTTTAATTGTCTTATTGAAGGTTAGAATAGTTTCTATAGAGAGGGTAAAGGAAAGGATAATGAGGAAGAAAAATTAATCAGATCCATTCTTAGACTGGTGGAGGAAAGATAAAAGAGTCAGATTGTTAGAATCTTGGTTGAAGAGGATATCAAAGAAATAATTATCACTATGAAGAAGGAGAGTTTTTATGTGCTTGATGGTTTTCTTAGTACCTTCTTTATGGTAGTTTGGGAGATAGTCAAGGCTCGGGTCTGAGAAGTGGTGATTTTTTTGAGGGGGAGCTTTAACTAGGGTGGTGTTCTCTTCAAATTTGGTTATTATACCCTAGGTAAAATATCCTTCTAATTTGAACCAGATTAGGATTTTTTTTTTGTATCTTTATTTACAAAATTCTAACCAATATTTTCAATAGAAGGCTTAGTATTGATTTTCCATGTTTGATATCGAAGGAGAAGCATGAATTCATTCCTGAGATAATTATTCAGGTGTGATAGATATTGAAAAATAAATGGTAGAACATGAACAAAATGTTGATTGGATGTAATTTCTTGATAAAGGTGGAAGATGAAAAATTTTATGATGGGTTATAAAGGAGAATCAGTATTAGAACCATGAGGAAGTTCAGAATTAATGTAATGCCCCAAGATTTCATAGTGTGTTATTCAATAACTTGCTCTACATGCAACATCGAGTTCAATCGCACCATGGCTTACCAAACAAGCCATTTAAAAGAGGTTATGAATAGTATTAACTAAATTTTAAACTAATATATGCTTATAATTTTAGAATCCATATTATGAGTTTCGTAGACATAATGCAAGAACAAATTCATTTTCAGTATTGCACTTTTATCAACTTTTAATAGTGAACCCTTTTTAAATATAATATTTTAAACTAAATTTAAAATGAAACATCCCAAGCTTCCATGGTACGCTTTCCTTTGAATAATACAGTAGCGTGTGTTGTACGCAACTTCGAGTTTTAACACACACCACAACTGATCAAACTAGCCGTTATAAATAGTAATACCTACTTTTTGAAATTTTATCTCTAAAAATGGACTTCATTTTTGGATTCTGAAAATCAAATTTAGCCTAAGGTGAAATTTTGGTACTTTTCGGATAACTTTAAAATTTTTATGAATAGTGAAAATTACTAAATTTTAAATAAAAACAAATTTTTTAATCCAAATAATTAAAAGTGATAAATAATTAATTTGAGTGGTATTAAAGTATATTTAGAATATATTTTTACCATTTAATACAATGTTGGTCATTGGAGATAATTTTACAATTAAACTGGACATAAACAAATGTCAATCTTTTGATAGTTATTATCTCTTAAAAACACGCGTTTTGTTTTAACAACAAGAAATAATTTTAAATTAATTTCTGCCATTTCTGTGTTTTGAATATGGAAAAATGGATTCCATATTTGGAATCAGGATGTTCAAATTGTGTAAATAGGTAACTTTTATTTTTAGACATTTTGAATAATTATTTCGGTAAATATTTTATTTACCATGGTTAAGGGTAAATCCGGTAAATAAGGGTTAAAAAATAATATTACAATAATACTAAATTACTATAAAACGTTTCCTAACCTTATTGGTTGATATATGTTCGACCATAGGCATCTTTGGGTCGATTTTGGGACCCCATGGATCCACTTGTAGGTGATATGGACACTTTATTTTAATAAAGTTAAAATAAGTACAAAAATGACATAAGCATATATCTTTTAGAAAACCAATTTTTACATAGGGTTATATATGTTGTATTTTCGACTATAAATATTAATTATAAAGATACAAAGATATCCTACATAATGATATTTTATTTTTAATTTTTATACTTTATATAATTTAATTTATTTATGACACAATGATGATGTAGTAATTGCCATAATTATGAAAAATTAAAATAATTGATATTATAAATACCCAAATAAATATAATTTGAGACTTTTAATGAATTAAACTAATTTTCTAGGATAATATTACATATTATTATTGATTTAATTTACTTTTTTCGAAGTAATAATTCTGTTATGAGTTTCACAAAAATCAACTATTGAATAGTGTCAAAATTGACACAAAAGAGTTTTTAAAACAAATATTATATTATTAATTGATATTAAATTCTTAAAAATCTAAGGTTATGCCAAGAGACTTATATCATGATATGTGTATCATTAATGGACCACTTGGGGGTCTTTTGAATGTATATAGTATGTTAATTAACTATATAATATAAAAATACACAGTGACATGGTAAATGTCAAACTAATTAACTAAGAGTTAAAACTAAACGATAAGGTTAATATAATGGCACAAACCTGTCTTAATTATATTGGTTGAATGGTTTGCGACCAATCCCCACCTTAAAATTTGAATAATCCACTTTTTATCCATTAGAAACCGAATATGAATTTATTATAAATTAATATTTCTAGCTTTTCCAAAGGTGCCCCTCACCCCTCTTATAAAAGGGCACTCCTACTTCTCATTTCTTCACACCATCAAAGCTTTTTTGTTCGGCTAAACTCTTCCCGAATACTCTCCCAACTTCCCTCAATACAACCTAGAGGCCTTAGTTTGATCAGAAAGCCATCTTAAAGAGCCCTTTTGATCAAATCAAAAGGAAGAACCCGAAGAAGAGGTAATGATTTCACCACCCTTTTCCAAGTTCCTTTCTTCTTCCACTTCTTATTCCTTTGTTATTACCATTATAAAATAATAACTCCAGTATTATATATATATTTTGATGTTATTATATATATGGTACAACCATATTCAGTATTCTATCCACCCTTTGAATAACATGTCACCATACGTGGGTACGTACGACTTACCGTCTCCACGTCGTGGTGTAATTGTTATTCAATATATTATTTTTTGGATGGTTATAATAATGATATGTAACTCATTTAAATAATAAATATAACATGATAATGATTCTGTATATATTATATACCATCCATTTATATATTATTTTAATATCAAAAGAATGATATTGTCGCTCTTGCGTACGTACGGACTACCGTCTCCACGAATGCGATGAGATTCATTCTCCATCGTATCCATTCAAGTATAATTATCATTTGATGATTTAAAAATAATGTTTAAGGACTTGATATCATTATATATATGAATAATATGAATTCTATCCATGAAAAACATGGCTTATGTAACAAAACATATAAATGAAAACGAGTAAGTTAACACCCGAAACGACGATAATACTAAGATATTATTAACAAAGTAATGTTAAAAGATCATATATGATATCATATAAATGTATATGATTCTTGTATAATTTAATAACAATTATTTCACTATTATACAGGAGTTTAACCTACCCCAACCAAGGAAAAGTACAAGGTATGGGTTTATTTCACAATCTCTTCATTATCCGAGGTTGTTTATACGTAATAATCTACTGGGATCTCTTTATCATCCACATCCATGTTTCAAAAAAATGTATTTCAAAAAAAATTTACAATTTACAAGAATATGTTTTAATGTCATTTATACCATTGTTTGACTTTTTATAAGAGTTTCATAAAGGAATATTTCCGTCGTTTTCCAAACAATGTGCTTTTTAACCTTTTCGACAGAATTAAGGTAAGAATGTTTTTTTAACTTATACGGCAGGTGCAGTTATTTTCCGCCATTATAATATCATCGAAGCTTCCCTTATAAGCTTATAAGAATATTTTCAAAGAAAATTTTTTACTCTTAAATTATTTCAAAATGAATATTTTAGGAATTTTTTAAAGGTACTCTTTATCGAGATCAAAATTTTAAATTTTTTAAAGATTTATGTTTCTAAATATTTTTAATTAATGTCCATGTTTTCAAAATGATTTTAAGGATTTATTTATATGGGCATGAAGGTTTTGAAATGATATTTCTTTTTAAAAGTTTCAAAGTGGTATGAGACACTTTGATTCAAAAATCTCTTTTAAATTACGTCCTTTATAAATGTGTGGCTTTTCAATGATTTCAAGAAAAGATATATTTCTCTCAAATAGTTTTGATTTCATCTTTGTCAACACCCTTTGATGGATTTTAATCTTATTTGAAGTTGATTAATTATGATAAACAATTTCTATATTTTATTGAAGGTTTTGTGATATGTTTGACTGTGGTTGTGCTATTTTTATACCATTCATGGTTTATGGTGAAAATATTGACATTTCGTATGCTAGTTTTATTACAAATGTTTATGTTATGTTTAAACCTTTTCATATGGGAATGAATTGGACTTAATATGTGACGGGTGGAGCCCGCTATATCTCCTCGATGCATCGGTAGGTCTCATGAGACAAACTAGTGTCTTGGCACAAGCCTTTGGCAAAATCTTATTTGTAGTCTTGGCACGAGGCCTTGGCTATGTGGTTATGATAGTCTTGCATTATGCATTCCATCATTATGAAAGTGGTTATTGATATTGAATGTAATTATTCCATTAGTAGACTATCCATGTGAATAAGTAAATGCAATTATTTCATTTTACTTTTTCCATACTACGTTGAAGTTCAAGTTTAAAAGGCTTTTTTTTAGTTATACATTGCCTTAAATGTTTATGCTTATTTTGGAAAGTTTCTGCTATATTGTTATCCTTACTGGGCATTTGAGCTCACCCCTTTTCTATGTTTTATTTTTCCCAAGATGTGAAGAAGTAAGTTATGAATGACCTGTAGGGATATTATGAGGGGATAATAGTGTGGACTTTGGGGAAATTATATTGTTCTAGTAGTTCTTCACTTTATGATGTAATGTAAAACTTTATGAATATATCTAGTGTTTCCAAGGCTACTAAACCAACCAGTCTTTTGAGATTTGATCTTTATTGTGATCATGCCAATGTTATGTAATAATGCACTAACTCTGGGCAACTGGGGTCGGGGCATTACAGTTGGTATTAGAGGAAGTTTAGTACAAACCTTGGAAGCTAGATTTAGATAAACTCTGATTAGAGCACATAGACCTAAGATGGACCATGAGGATTAGTGTAGAAGAACTTCCTAGAATTTTTGTATTGTAGAGATTTTGTGAGTTTTCCAAGCAATACATCCCTATCTGGATACGAGCAGGTAGAGGCGGTTCTGGCACAGATGTACCTAGGGGTAAAACCCGAAAACACCGCTTTGAGCTAGACTCGAACGGGAACTGGTGCACGACAACGGGCCTTGCTGCACTCTTGGTTACGACACTCTCGGGGGATATTCTTAGGATAATTTTCATTTTCTTTACAAACCATTATGAATGGTTTATGAGTATATACTTCCTCAAAGGAGACATTTTTATGATTATGGATTATATCCATAAACTATTTAATTTTTGTTTTGTGTTTTACAAGTTTGGGATTAGGTATTATTATTCATAAACTAATCTAGTCTATGCCATTGTTTAGAAATGGCGCCCAGTAGAAGGAATTAGAACTCCAGCAATGCACATGATCCAAAGAGAAAGAAGGATCATATCATTCATGGTCATAAGCCAGAATTTATAATAGAAATAGTCTCCCATTTATTATCATCATATGAAGAAATAATATCATGTGTTGATAAGATAAGTAAAGAGTTTACTGAGTCCTATGGCTTTGATGGGAATCAAGAGAACAAAAGGATGGAAGAGGGAAAGATGGGTAAAGGGAAGATGGATAAGAAGAATTTTCCCATATGTGATAACTGATGGAAGAAACACCCTGGAACTTGCCTGAAAGGAATGGGAGTTTGTTATAAGTGTGGAGGAAAAAAGAACAAAGTACGTGAAAACAAGGGTAAGAAAATGGTTTCGAATGTACAATGCTTCATTTGAAAGGAGTTTAGACACTACGCGAACCTATGTCCCAGTCATCAGACTATGCCGCAAATGATGTTATTGGATAATAATCAAGTTATGATACTACCATAGATGAAAAGGAATGATTAGAGTTTTTATGTTGATTATGTCATTTGAGTGTTGTATCAACAATTTACTTGTTATAATAATTATGGAGTATATAAGGATTATACTGCAGTATTATTCCATTATGGACTTGAGATTGTGTGGAACAAAGAAAAGTGACTCAATAGTAGGTTATTTTTTTTGGAAAATATATGGTTGAGAGAAAGATAAACCATAATATGGTTCTGATACCGAGGTAGTGATTTTAGAATAATACATGATTGTTTTGGATAAATTATATTGGATATTCTTGACTACCTTGAAACTGATTAATGATTTTTATATTCCATCATTGTTGGGGTTTACAACATTTTTGGATTGAAGGAGTATACCTATTATTCTATAAGGAATAAGGGATCATGAATGTAATCAATAAGGTTTTATGATAATTCAGGATGTTGCAGTGTTTTAATAGAATACATGATGAAGGTGATCACATGTTATTATGCGACAAAAAAAAGGATCTTCATTGTGTTTACCTACCTTATAAATTTTGGCTGATGTATTTTGGATAGTTCTAGTTTGGATTATTTTGGATTGCCATAAATGGACAACCCGGAGGTCGGGCGGCAACCCGTCGCGTCCGGTAAGGCCGCAAGACTTGAACCCACAACCGAAGGGTGACAAGGGTGTATCACCTACCACTGACCCACGTGATGTCCGGGATTAAATAATGTAGTTTTTTCAAAATATCTGGTAAATGAATTATAAATTCGTTATTTTTGGAACCCTATAAAAATAGGATAAATAGAATATATTTTTTCGTTCTATTATCTTTTAGAGTGAAAGATGAGTTTGTGGTATAAGTTAGTTAAAATATGGAACTCTACTTATCAATAATATATTTTTGTTCTTCTCTTATTTTATGAAGAAATTTATTATTATACTTTATTTAAGGAATCCTAAAACCAAAATGTGTTATCCTAATACCCTATGTTTTGTTGAACCGATGGTATTTCAAATCATCATAGATTGATGAATTTAAGGACCTAAATTTTACACTTGTTTGTGATTGATGACCTCAATCACTACCTATAAATATTTACGTTTTCCCTCTAATTATATGTCTCTAATTGCCACTAATGTTCTCCTAATCGAGATCATAATTTGGTGGTGACCCTTTCATTTCTCTTTTCCTCATATTAAGACAAAATTTTAGTAATCTAATTTCCGATGTGGGTTTTCCCAAGAAGATATTTCCTATTTTCAACCTTTTATTTTCGAAGATAAATTTGAAATTGTGAGGACGCAATTTATTGAAGGAGGGGTGAATGTAACACCCCAAGATTTCATAGTGTGTTATTCAATAACTTTCTCTACACGCAACACCGAGTTCAATCGCACCATGACTTACCAAGCAAGCAATTCAAAAGAGGTTATGAATAGTATTAACTAAATTTTAAACTAATATATCCTTATAATTTTAGAATCCATATTATGAGTTTCTCAGACATAATGCAAGAACAAATTCATTTTCAATATTGTACTTTTATCAACTTTTAATATTGAACCCTTTTTAAAAACAATATTTTAAACTAAATTTAAAATGAAACATCCCAAGCTTCCATGGTACACATTCCTTTGAATAATACAGTAGCGTGTGTTGTACGCAACTTCGAGTTTTAACACACACCACAACCGATCAAACTAGCTATTATAAATAGTAATACCTACTTATTGTAATTTTATCTCTCAAAATGGACTTCATTTTTGGATTTGGAATGTTGAATTTAGCCTAAGGTGAAATTTTGGTACTTTTTGGATAACTTTAATATTTTGATGAATAGTGAAAATTACTAAATTTTAATTAAAAACAAATTTTTTAATCAAAATAATTAAAAGTGATAAATAATTAATTTGAGTTGTTTTAAAGTATATTTAGAATATATTTTTACCATTTAATAAAATTTTGGTCATTGGAGATAATTTTACAATTAAACCGGACATAAACAAGTGTCAATCTTTTGATAGTTATTATCTCTTAAAAACACACTTTTTGTTTTAACAACGGGAATTAATTTTAATTTAATTTCTGCCATTTTTGTGTTTTTGAATTTGGAAAAATGGGTTCCATATTTGGAATCAGGATGTTCAAATTGTGTAAATAGATAACTTTTATTTTTAGACATTTTGAATAATTACTTTGTTAAATATTTTATTTACCATGGTTAAGGCTAAATCCGGTAAATAAGGGTTACAAAATAATATTATAATAATACTAAATTACCCTAAAACGTGTCCTAACATTATTTTTTGATATATTTTCGACCATAGACATCTTTGGGTTGATTTTGGGACCCCATGTATCTACTTGTAGGTGATAGGGACACTTTATTTTATTAAAGTTAAAATAAGTACAAAAATGACATAAGCATATATCTTTTAGAAAACAAATTTTTACATATGGTTATATATGTTGTATTTTCGAATATAAATATTCATTATAAATATAAACAGATATCCTACATAATGATATTTTATTTATAATTTTTATACTTTAAATAATTTAATTTAATTATGACACAATGATGATGCAGTATTTATCATAATAGTGACAAATTAAAATAATTGATATTATAAATACCCAAATAAATATAATTTGAGACTTTTAATGAATTAAAATAATATTCTAGGATACTATTACATATTAGGATTGATTTAATTGACTTTTTTCGAAGTAATAATTCTGTTATGAGTTTCACAAAAATCAACTATTGAATAGTGTCTAAATTGACATAAAACAGTTTTTAAAACAAATATTATATTATTAATTGATATTAAATTCCTAAACATCTAAGGATAGGCCAAGAGACTTATATCATGATAGGTGTATCACTAATGGACCACTTGGGGTTCACTTGAATGTATATAGTATGTTTATTAACTATATAATATAAAAATACAAAATGACATGGTAAATGTCAAACTAATTAACTAAGAGTTAAAACTAAAAGATGAGGTTAATATAATGACCCAAACCGGTATAAATTCTTTTGGTTGAATTGATTTCAACCTATAGCCACCTTAAAATTTAAATAATCCACTTTGGAGCCATTATAAATCAAATATGAATTTATTATAAATTAATATTTCTAGCTTTTCCAATGGTGCCCCTCACCCCTCTTATAAAAGGGAACTCCTACTTCTCATTTCTTCACACCATCAAAGCTTTTTGGTTCGGCAAAACTCTGCCCAAATACTCTCCCAACTTCCCTCACTACAACCTAGAGGCCTTAGTTTGATCCGAAAGCCATCTTAAGGAGCCCTTTTGATCAAATCAAAAGGAAGAACCCGAAGAAGAGGTAATGATTTCACCACCCTTTTCCAAGTTCCTTTCTTCTTCCACTTCTTATTCCTTTGTTATTACCATTATAAAATAATAACTCCAGTATTATATATATATTGTGATGTTATTATACAAATGGTACAACCATATTCAGTATTCTATCCACCCTTTGAATAACATGTCACCATACGTGGGTACGTACGACTTACCGTCTCCACGTCGTGGTGTAATTGTTATTCAATATATTATTTTTTGGATGGTTATAATAATGATATGTAACTCATGTAAATAATAAATATAACATGATAATGATTCTGTATATATGATATACCATCCATTTATATATTATTTTAATATCAAAAGAATGATATTGTCGCTCTTGCGTACGTACGGACTACCGTCTCCACGAATGCGATGAGATTCATTCTCCATCGTATCCATTCAAGTATAATTATCATTTGATGATTTAAAAATAATGTTTAAGGACTTGATATCATTATATATATGAATAATATGCAATCTATCCATGAAAAACATGGCTTATGTAACAAAATATATAAAAGAAAATGAGTAAGTTAACACCCGAAACGACGATAATACTATGATATTATTAACAAAGTAATGTTAAAAGATCATATATGATATCATATAAATGTATATGATTCTTGTATAATTTAATAACAATTATTTCACTATTATACAGGAGTTTAACCTACCCCAACCAAAGAAAAGTACAAGGTATGGGTTTATTTCACAATCTCTTCATTATCCGAGGTTGTTTATACGTAATAATCTACTGGGATCTCTTTATCATCCACATCCATGTTTCTTAAAAATGTATTTCAAAACATTTTCAAAATTTACAAGAATATGGTTTAATATCATTTGTACCCTTGTTTGACTTTTTATAAGAGTTTCATAAAGGAATATTTCCTTCTTTTTCCAAACAAGGTGCTTTTTAACCTTTTCGACAAAATTAAGGTAAGAATGTTTTTTTAACTTATACGGCAGGTGAGGTTGTTTTCCACCGTTATAAAATCTTCGAACATTCCCTTATAAGCTTATAAGAATTTTTTTCAAGAAAATTTTTTACTCTTAAATGATTTCAAAATGAATATTTTAAGAATTTTTGAAAGGTACTCTTTATCAAGATCATAATTTTAAATTTTTTAAGGATTTATCTTTCTAAATATTTTTAATTAATGTCCATGTTTTCAAAATGATTTTAATGATTTATTTATATGGACATTAAGGTTTTGAAATGATATTTATTTTCAAAAGATTCAAAGTGGTATGAGACACTTTGATTCAAAAATCTCTTTTAAATTACTTCCTTTCTAAATGTATGACTTTTCAATGATTTCAAGAAAAGAGATATTTCTCTCAAATAGTTTTGATTTCATCTATGTCAACATCCTTTGATGGATTTTAATCTTATTTGAAGTTGATTTATTATGATACAAAACTTCTAAATTGTATTGAAGGTTTTGTGATATGTTTGACTGTGGATGTTCTGTTTTTATACCATTCATGGTTTATGGTGAATATATTGACATTTCGTATGCTAGTTTTAATACGAATGTTTATGTTATGTTTAATCCTTTTCATATGGGAATGAATTGGACTTAATATGTGACGGGTGGAGCCCGCTATAGCTCCTCGATGCATCGGTAGGTCTCATGAGACAAACTAGTTTCTTGGCACAAGGCCTTGGAAAAATCTTATATGTAGTCTTGGCACGAGGCCTTGGCTATGTGGTTATGATAGTCTGCATTATGCATTCCATCATTATGAAAGTGGTTATTGATATTGCATGTGATTATTAGATTAGTAGAATATCCATGTGAATAAGTAAATGGAATTATTTCATTTTACTTTTTCCATACTACGTAGAAGTTCAAGTTTAAAAGGCTTTTGTTTTAGTTATACATTACCTTAAATGTTTATGCTTATTTTGGAAAGTTTCTTCTATATTGTTATCCTTACTGGGCATTTGATCTCACCCCTTTTCTATGTTTTATTTTTCCCAGGATGTGAAGAAGTAAGTTATGAATGATCTGCAGGGATATTATGAGGGGATAATAGTGTGGACTATGGAGAAATTATGTTGTTGTAGTAGTTTTTCACTTTATGATGTAATGTAAAACTTTATGAATATATCTAGTGTTTCCAAGGCTACTAAACCAATCGGTCTTTCAAGTTTTGATCTTTCATGTGATCATGCCAATGTTTTGTAATAATGCACCGACTTTGGGTAACTGGGGTCAGGGCGTTACATTTAATTAATGGATTTGTTACCTATAATTTTGATGATATAGATCTCCATGTATTACTTTATATAAAATTGGAAGGGGATTTAGTTTCTTTAATTCTATCGGCAGGGTAAGGCATGGGGTCCCATATCCCCCATACTTTTAATTATAGCTTAAGAGGTTCTTATAAGGAATATCAAGCAAGGTATGGAGGATGGTAGAATTATTCAATTTAGGAATAGGGTTGGGAGTGGAATGGTTTCTCAGGTCACGTTCACTGATGACAAGTTATGGTTATCAATGGAAGATGAAAATTGATCTATGGGTTCAGGAATATCATTACAACATATGGGAAAATTGGTGGTTAGAATTTTAACCAAAGAAAATATAGTTTCTGTATCTCTAAAAACATTCCATGAAATCCAAGCAACTCTATTTAGAATATTCGTGGAATGCATAGGTGGGATCTGTGAATGGTGTATCATGGAGCCCATATACTTCAAGGAAGGATAAAAAAATTCTATTTTAGGGAATCGTCAACCAATTTATTGAGAGAATTAATAATTGGAAAAATAATTTTTCCCTTTTTAGGGCCGATAATATTGATTAATATAATTCTAATATCAATTCCAATACCTGGGTTACCAATTGTCAAGATGTTTAAGTGGTTGATTTACAAACTAGATAAAACAATGATTTCATTATTATGTGATGAAAATCGGAATGCGAGGTTCCACTAGGTGAACTGGAATTGGCGGGAAAACCAAACTGAATAAGGTGGAATTGGACTACAAATTATTTTCGAAACTAGGTATGCCATACATGTGAGATTTGTGTGGGAAATTATTTCATGAGAAAATTTGAGGGAAACAAAAATGAAAGATAGATATAGATAAAATTGGTATGAATATATAGAGTGTTTCAGGATCCATCCAAACAACACTCTGTGTAATGAGGACTATTAGGAGGTGTTGAAGGAGAAAAGTTGACAAATAGAGGGATATAAGGATATCATCCTATAGAAACAGAATTGGGTAGGTAATCCATTGGTATTCCTAGGTTCCCTAATCATTAAAACTTCATTAAAGGATACCAGCATATTTCAAAAAAATTTAAAAACTATTAATGAATCATGAAAAAAATGAATTTATGGGACTATCTTATTGGTCGATGAACTAATATGTTATTTTTATGGGTTTGGGCTCCAAGAAATTCAACGATCAGGATTTCCGAAGTTGCATCCATATAAGGAGTGGAACAGATTATTGGGAAACAAGACTCTAGTGTAAGGAGGTACCATGTAAGATTATCTTTATCATATTTATATTAAGGAATAATGATCTTCCATTAGACGAGAAAGTGAAAAAATAATGTGTATCCCTTGTTTCTCGATGCCACTATTGTGAAATTCCAAAGTAGGAATCAATGTTTTGTATCTTTTTTAGTAGTGAATTGAAAAGTAAAATATATAATAAATTTTATAGTAATATGATCATAGAGGGGGTGGTGATTATACACAAGTGATGTTGGAGGCATGGTTCCAAAGAGTTTTATAATAAAGAGCATATGTGAAGGATCGTGTGAAGAATTCTATGGTTTTTAGATGGTTTCTTTAGGACGTAAGGAACAAGGAACATGAATGAAGAATAAATTCCTTCTTTTCTGCTTCATGTTTATTTGATGGACCTTATAGCAGATCTAGGAACACACATCAAGGGTGTAGAGTGTTTTACTTCATTTCAGAAGCTCTTATCAAGAATTTTTTTAGTATAGAATGTGCTCATTTTAAAGAGCATAAGTAGATAAAGTGGAAACCACAAAATATAGGCGTGAAATTAATTTTTGATAGATCATGAATGAATAGGGAGATGATTGGAGTTGTAATAGTCAGGGAAAATAGGGGCTCTATGATTCTGGGTTTTTGATCCTTTCATGGGAAAGGTAATTCTCTTATAGATGAAGCAATATCCACAGTTACATGTTTCAAGATGTGTGGGATTTATAATATCTCTATTTATGAAGTGGAATATAATATTGATTTTTTGTTCTATTTTATACAAGGAATTGATAGAAAACCATGGGAGATGGATTTTATTATAAGAAACTATAACATTTGTTTAACCAGGAAATTTAGGTTGGTCGATAAGAGAGAGAAGGAAACATCACGACAGACACCTTATCTAGAAAAGGTAGGAATAGGATTAGAATTATCTTGTATATTGGTTTTGGGTAAATGTATAATGACTATAATATTATTATAATGGGTTATTACCTAGGTTTTCATTATATAGGACCCCCTTAACTAGAATAGAGGGGGTTACTTTATACTAGTTCTTTTAATAAAATATGAATATTCAGTCAGTTTATTTATATATATTAATTCTATAGAAACCTTTCAATAGTCTATACTTTTTTGTTTTTTTTGTGTGTGGAAAAATCTATCGAAAAAAATATTTATTTAAGGATAAATATTTCACAAAATCATGGGTCATTACACTCTACACACTAAAGAAATTTCATCCTTGAAATTTTATTACCCGGAAGAAATCACAAGAGTGTCGCTTTATATGATCTTGTCCATAGGATCCCATTTATCATCCTTAAATGTATAATTTCACTATATAACTTTTACTATTTGTGTGGTCGTGTTTCTCAATACATTATCTCTTACATCTATGATTTCCACTATTTTTTCGTCATATAAAATGACATTACCCGGTTTTAGAACCATGAAGCTTAGTACATGTGATGATTTTTGTATTTAATTTCTTAACATCAATAGATGAAATAAATATTTCAATTTAGAGAGGTGTGGAGGAAGTGTTAAATGATAATCTATAACCTTGACAAGATCAAATATCACCAAGGGACCAACGTATCTGTAACACAAATTCCATTTCATCCCAAATATCATATCCCACATCCAAGCGGATATCTAAAAGAACACCATGTCAGTAAATTTAAACACTATATCATCAATGATTATATTTATAAATATTCTCTCTACTTTTTTCAACTTTTATATGCCACTTAATGGAATAAACCTTCTTTTATATTTATAATACAAGGTTATGACATATCATCTTATCATATCCAACTTCATCCTAGCATATTGGAGACCTATATCTCATCCCATAAAGAGTCTCATGTGGTTCCATATGAATACTAGAATTTGAACTGTTGTTATATAAGTACTCCACAGTGGGGAGGTGTTATTCCCCATATCCTTGGAAATCTATCAAACACGATCTTATTATGTCATATAGAGTTAAATAGTCATTTTAGAATGACCATACTTTTTATCATGGTATTTAGTTGTGAAACATATCTCAATCTCCAATACATCTATCAACATCTCGATATTCTTGAGGTAAACCTCCATTCATAAAAAGATATAATAGATAGTGGTACTCTATACAGCCATAACACTTCTATTAGGTATATCATGGAGAGTTGGTCAAGGGATAAATATTATTCTATTGAAATAAAAATAACTCACTTTATAAGGAGGTTGACAATAACCCAATTATCACAAGAGACATTGGATTCTTTTTGGAGTCCTATGATTAAATCAATGAAGTTTTTCTCTAATTTATATACTGATATGAGTAATAGTCTAAAAATTCCCTTGTAATTTTTTATTTAACCGTTACTTGAAAGAATAAAAAGTATCAATATATGTATTTGTAAATTTCTTTCTTGATGCTATCATGTAATAAGTTTTTAAGGTCACTATACATCCTTGTAATTCTTATAAAAATAAATAAAGATAATCTATTTATATGACCCAAAATTTCCTTCTTCAAATATAGTTTTTATGGGACACATGTCTCAATTTCAAACCATATAAAGCCATGTTTATAAAATTTGAATTCCAAAATATTCACAACATATTTTATACCACTATATCATATTTATAGGATTCTATGATCTTTATGTGAATCGATTATTGTGTAATAATTTCTGAAATATAGGGTTTCTTACCTTCCCTTATTACTTCATCATTCATCATTTGTAAATCCATGAGAATTGGGTTTTTTATCCTCGTCATTTATTGGGATAAAGATATTTTCTTTACCAAGAATCTATATATAAATTTTCCTTCCCTAAGCGGTAATGTCTTGATAATTCATGATATTTATCAATTCCAAGCATTTACTTTTTAATATAATTAACTCCTTCAATGTGAATATATATTTCAATCTATTACGATGAGTATATACATCCCCGTTTTTTTATAGGAATAATGTCACAAAAACTTTATTCCAATGATCAATGAAATTAGTTCCAAATAATAAATGGGGTAATTCATTTCTAAGTCTTTAATTTGTTTGAGGATTAAGTAATTTCCTTGTCATTCTACATGATGAAACAATTCAGACCAATTTTTTAAGAATCAATATATATTAAAACCCCTTACGATTTTAGGGTAATGTATATACATGAGTATTGAAAAAGATATTTTTTAGTTCCTTAAAACATACACCACATTCCTCTATCTAAATCAACTTTACTCCCCAATATTTTAGACTGTGTAGAATTTTTTTTGCATGATAAATCTCTCAAAAATCATCAAAAATACACTACTATCCTAAGATATCAATTGATATTGGTTATAGTGGTCATCCTGGGCTACTTCAAAATAAATTAATTCATTGATTGATCTACTAATAAGACCATTCTTGTGATTAAATAACCAAATAATGATACTTTCTTCTTATTAAATCCATAATTTCTAAATTTAGAATAAAATTTTTCCTTTCTCAATGTCTTTAAAAAAATTAAAATAAAATTCATGATATTTATTCCTATTTGAGTATATAAGAATGTAATCCATAAAGAAGAACATAAATTGATCAAGGTAGAATCTAAAGGCACTATTAATTAGATCTATGAAGATGGAAGTATAATTATTCAATCTGAATGGTATCACTACAAATTCATAGTGTTCGTATCTCATTTAGAAATTATTTTTTGAAATATGAACCCTTTTGACACTTAATTGAAGATATCCAAATTGAATATCAATTTCAGGGAAGTACTGATCTCTTTTGTGTTGTTTAATTAGGTCTCTAATATAGGCAAAATGATATTTATTATTAATTTTTATCTTATTAATCTCAGGATAGTTAATAAAATTATTTTGTTATAAATATTTCACCTTAATAAAGAGAATTTATAATCCCTATGGTGAAGCGCTTGGGAAGATAAAATCCATGTCCAAATTAACCTTTAAATACTTCTTAAATTCCACCCATTCAATAAATTTCATCCTATTTATCTTATTTTATATGGGAATAGATTTACCTATATGTTCAGTCATGAACTCAACCTCTTGCTATAGGGGGAGACTAGTGAGTTCATCCTTCATTACATTAGTAAGTTCCCACCCAATTTGTAAGTTGTTAATTCTAACTTCTTTACTAAACATTAGAGATATAAATACTTCATTATGATGTATCATAACTGATATTATAGATTTTTCTTCAAAGGGGGTATTATCCTTATTTTGAGACGTGAAAATAAGATGATCTAGGATATTAAAAGTGACTTCTTTATCCTAAAATATGATAAGGGATTGATGTATGGTAACCAATAAATAACAAATATTATGTAAAAATCAACCAAATGGAGGAGTATTAGATATTCAGAAAATATCATTCAAAAAAATTTGATGGTAGAGGACTTATATATCTTAAATGTGATCATTATTCCACTGTGTATTTTTATATATAGTTTAATATAAAATGATTGAGGTGGTAATTCGATATTCTTATAAAAATTGTGTATTATAAATGAATGTGAAGAACAGGAATCCAAAAAGGAATTCTTTGATATAAAATTGTGAATATGTGTACATCTCATCACTTCAATATTATGATCCACCTAAGTGATATTTATTGGGAATTATGTCCCAAGTTCCCTTGTTTTGGGTGGTTGTTTAGGGTTTTTTATCTTCATTGGATATCGAGTTAGGGAATTTATATGCATAATTCTGAGTTATATTTCATTCAAAACATTAAAGAGTGGGTGGAACATTAACAAGAAACTTATTTTATTATATTATGATTTATACAACCTTTATGCATTCAAAATATTGATTTCTAGCTCTATAATATTTAATATATTTATATGAACATCATAGAAAATATCTCTTTTGTTTTTTCCAATATTTATTTCATGAATGATGTATAATCATTATTCATTCCATATATTTGTTTATCTAAATTACCTTGAAACTATATCCTCTTTTTCTTATCCCCGTTGTAATAAAAGTCTCTAGATTTTATCTCCACCTTATTCGTAGATTATACAATCTCATCCTAGCTACCAAATCCTTTTATTGCCAGTTTCCTTTGATGAATTGGTTTAAGGAAATTAGAAATTAATTCAATTATTCTCTAGGGTTATATAATAAATATAGTGCGATGAATTACCATTCTTGAGTAGTTTTTTTTCTTAAACTAAAAGTTATTTTAATCCTTTTTTTTGTAATAATATTTCTCTCTCCATCTTCGTGTGATGATTTTGAGGAAAACATATAGTGATGAAGGCATTATTGAACTCTTTCCATAAAATAGAGCATACTTTATCATTCTTTATTCTATTCTTAATCAAGGTCTACTATTTTTTATCTCCTTAGATGTAATAGATAACTAGAATTAACTTTGTTTTCTATAAGAACTAGAAAATAAAACATATAGTTTATATAAAATTGATCCATTTCTTAGAAATAAGTTGATTAGAAGATCCACCAAAAGAGTGTGGAAATTTCTAGATGAAAAGATCAAAAACAAGTTTCTCCCTCCTTATTTTGTTTGGGAACTCGATTATATTTGTGTTATAATTCACAATATATGAGTTTCTTGTTTCAATTTACATGAGAGTTTACACTCTAAACCCCATTCCATTAGGTCATAAATTGGTGGAAGTCATCACATTATCCCTCATACCGATATTCAATTTGGTTCCTTTTGAATCCAACCATTTCTAAAAACAAAAGGGGTTAACCTATGTGAAGAACATTAAACATAAAAGGGGGATTCTTATAATCAATATCAAAAAATAGATTAAACATTCAAACATTTTACCGTTTTACATCATCACAATATCCGACATTTACTTTTGATAAATATATATCAATATTAGTTGATCCATGGAAAGATTATGTTGGGATATTTTATACTTCTCAAACTAATTCCTTATTTTAATTTATAAATAAATCCATTATAGAGATTATCAAAGTGCATATGATCGACGAGAACATTCCACCTAGGAGTTTCTTCCTAGTTTTTTAGTCTTAATCCCAATTATCATGCATAATAGTTATTATCAAGTCAATTCTCAATCAACCTTTTTTGGGGTGATTACTTTTTGGTGCATTTTTACCAATATGTAATATTCTTTTTGGTATACACATTGGGATGTATTACTTAGAAAACCTTCTGTTCATGACATTAAAAATATTTCAGGATATCATCATATACTTAGAATCATCTCCAGGGTTTTAAATAAGGTGCAATAACTCTAATACTAAAGGTAACTAAACATTCTCTGAAAATAGCCTAACATCATCTCTAATACCAACAATGGTGATCTAGGTTGAACATATCTTAATTCATCATCATTTCCATAATAAAAAAATTACATTATATAACAAACTCACCATCCCATGAATAGATAGGTTTTTCAGTGTGTTGGAGATAGATATATAAGATACTTATTTCATTATTTCTGTGAACATTTCCCTATAATTTCATCATACTATATATTTTTCTCAACATCCCCCATGATAAACTCATCCTCATGATCTAGTAAACAGAACCATATGAAAGGGGTGAGGCCATGCACCCATTAATAGTGAAATACACATATAAATATGTTACATAGGGTGGAATTAGAATGATATTAGAAAATATAAGAATGATATAAACCTATCATTAAAATAAAATTAAATCATAAAAATGGATTAGATAACATGATATGAGAATAAGTAATCCCATAATCATAAAACATGGTGTATAGAATAGAAAATATTAAATATAAAGTACAAGCATGGGAGTATAGCATAGTCTAATATCAATGGAGTTTGGAACCAAAAAAATAATTAAAATAAAATATTGTGAATCAGGCATTAAAAGTTGTTAATCATAGTATATATGGGATGAAAACCTATTTCACATTGCAGATCCAGAATCAAAACCTTTCTCCCATAAAATATTATAAATCACAACTTGTTTCCCAGTTTGGATCAAGAAACCTTACTTCTTTCAACATATTATCAAGATATTTAATAACTTACACAATGAATTGGAGGGATATATAGGTCCCATCTATCACTTAAATACTAACCGTACAAATGTTTTCCACAAGAAAAAAACTAATCATCACATTGTTAAAACACGCTAATAATAATGGGTTCATATTACATTTCATAATATATCACATAAATGACAATATAAAATTGATAAATTGATATTAAATTCTATCAAAAAATAAATTAGCTTCATAAAATCATTAAATTTTTATTTCTTCAATTTTCCACTATTGAAAATAGATTCCAATTGAGATAAAAAGGAAAATAGATTCAAAATTATATAAGAGTGTAACCCGGATTATCTTTAAAAAGAAAAATGTGAAGATCATATGAATTGAACATATTTGGATTTAAAAATAAAAAATGGTTTACATTGGTTAATAATTTTTTTTATTTCAATGTAAAAATGGCATATATTGGTAGAAAGTGAAAACATGTAATTGATAGAAAGAAATATTTAAGATAAATCCACACTTAAGAGGAAGAAAATTATTTAAAAAATAATAATTTAAAAAAAAATAAAATAATTAATTGAATGGGATTTGATTTAAGAACACATTATCCCCAGTGGAATGAAATTTCACATCATACGTAAACAGAGATCAGTGAGTATATGAAAAATTTAATGTTAAATTTCAAAAGAAACTGCATAACTCAAGGAAATAGATTTGAATTTTCAGGGTCCCTTAAATTTAATATTAAGTCCAAATGATGTTCTTAAATCCCCAAAATCATAACGATAAATATATTAATAACCTATTTAATAACCTTATGAATTTACCTTACCATTTTTTCCGTTAATTGGTTATAATTCTCTCAGTGTATTAGATTTTATAAATTGGTGTTGATCATTTGTACTAATTTGGTAATAATAGTATTAGTAATTGATTCTTTTATAGAATTTCAATTTTAAAAACCTATTATTTTTAATAAAATTTATATTATATACTGTATTATAATGTTACAATTCCCACACATGGGTGTTTTGTTTCATTCTCGAAAAATAATTCACTAGAGAACTAGTTTTAGGTTATTTATCAGTATAATTTATTTTCTTTATAATTATAGTTAATTTATTTATTTTTCCATAAAGATTTTAATTCATTATATACCCCACTAATATATATCATATGTATATTAATTAATTATAAAATATTATTATCCATGAATGTGTAAGAGAAAGACAAAATTCATTATTCCATGGAGGTGGTAGTCAATACATACACATAGATGATGATTTCATTTATTCTTAAACATGAGAAATGATAAATATGGGTATTAATTTAATAATCATAAATATATCATATTTTTGTATAGATTATTTATTATAGTACCCCTTTAAACTATCCATTTTAGGTATTGAAGTAAAATGAAACACATTTATGCGTGGAGCCGGTAGTCTACACATACACACAATACAAATTATTTTCCTTAATGAAAAGGGAATGGTGGTTAATGATTGTAAAATATTTATTATAAAATATTAGTTTAATAGTGATATTTATTTTATATTATTATGATGTTATAATATAATATGATGAATAATAAGTCCACATTTAAAATTATAAATGAGAAAGTAGTGGTCATAAATTTATACATCACTACTATGATTATCTCCTTTAAAAAGGGCGTTAAACCTTTAAAGGACGGAATTTTGGGAAGAAATGAACCTATTTATGTTAGATTAGAATTTTTAGGTGATTTTTGGGTTTTTTTCTCTAGAACATATGTGGTTTCGGTGTCATAGGAAGGGAGGAGAGGAGATCCCATTTTATATGTGAAAAATAGTGTTATTTATGTATATACCCATAAAATTACAATAATGGTGATGTACTTTTATAGAAAGTGGCTCAAATATTGAGAAATAAAATATACAATAAGTGATAAGGTTTATCAAGTTCTCATCCACATATTCCCATACATTTTATAAAGATGTTTGGAGTCATTTGATCTTATTTTTTTACTTGTATCATTTCATCTTTTACCACAGAAACTAGTTTTTAGAAATGTTACACATCATTTATTCATAAAAAAGGTTACTTGTAATTTGGAAATAATGATTCAAAATTTGAAATCAATTTTATTTTATTCAATTTATCAAAGTGATAAAAATTAATTTTATAATTATAAGAACATGATGTATTAGAAACGATTTTCGGAAAAAAATATTACTTATGTTCTAAAACATTATATATAGGGTTTAAATTAAAATATATATTTTTAGATGTATAATATAACTAATAAATAGAGTTTTTTCTATAAAATGGTTCCATAAATTTCTAAATCATTCTAATTTACTAGTATTTTCATAAAATTCATACTATATTTAAAAATTAGCTTATTTCACTTTTGACTAAAAAATAATTTTTTTGAAAAGTCTTGAAAAATCATATTAAGATGATATTTACATGATAAATTCAAAAATGATTTTATTTGAAAAATTAATATATTTTTCAGAAATTTTTTTAATTTTAATTATTAACATCCAATATAGTGAAAAACATTTATTGGAAAACTATTTTTGGTATATTATTTATTCCTCTTCACATTTCATATAAATTACTAATTAAACATTAGATAATCCTTATTAAATATCAATATATGTTGTAAAAAGAACATTTTATTAAAAAAATATCATATTCATTGCTTAGATTCACTATTTGAGTTTCACTTTATAGTGAAATTTATTTTGTTTTTCAATTGTTATTTTATATCTACATATATATATATAAATATAACATAACTCTATTACCACTATTTATAACAACTAATTATTTGGATACCATTCAAATTCTATATTTGTTTGTTTTTGTGTTGTGTGAAAAGAAAGATATAAAACAGAGAATTTATTTAAGGATGGATATTTAAATAAAATTCAAGTCATTAAATTCTACCCCCTAAAAATAATTTCTTCCTAATAATTTTATTACATGGGAGAAAACAATTTAAAATACCTCTCTATCATCACAACCATAGGTTCCAATGTTACCTCCTCAAACATATGATTTCACCATAGAACAACGACTACATGGGTTGTATTTTTCATAAAACCTTGTCTATTCAATATAAAATTATCAATGGTTTTTCCCTTTATAAAAGTTTATGTTCCTATTTTATAACTTCTGAGATTAGTACATGTGAGGAATCTTAATGTACTTCATCAAAAGTGAAACATGGAACACATCATTTACATTATAGAGGTGTGGAGGGAGTGTTAATCGATAATATGTAACCCTTATATGATAAATGATACTAAAGGTATCAATGTATAAATGGATCAGTTTCTCCTTCTTCACAGATATCATATCCCACATCCATGGGGATATATATAGGCACACCTTATCACTGTTTCAAAAAAGTATATTGTTCCAATATATATTCACTTAATGTGTTTTGATGATTCAGAAAATACCTATTTTATTCTAACATGTTTTGTAGGCATTTCATATTATACATTTATAACGATGTGTGTTCAAGTATTTATCTTATATAGTCATTTTGTTGTACAATAATTAAGGAACATCTTCAGTAACTCATTAATAAAGAAGATAATGTAAGACATTATCTTATGATGTTTAAACTGAGATTCTAAAAACATATGTTGAAATATGAATGAAATTTATTCTTATGAAAAGAATATTGTTATCTAAAATATGTTAATGAAAATTACATGCCATATCATAGTAACATTTTATCTTACGCATGATAATAATATTATTCTATATTAAATAGATATTATCTTATAAATGATATCTTATGATGAATAATATGTTCAATTAATATCCTATGAATATTTGATATTAAAAAACGTCATGATGACATTTGATAATTTATTGATAATTAATTTCACACCATTTTATTTCTTCAAAATAAGATTATCCATTTAAGGAAAGATCGTTTATACATGACTTGACTAAATGGAATAATTCAGAGTAATAGAAATTTTTTTACAAAATGAATTTATATTTTTAGACATTTTGGATACACGTCCTTAATATCCTATCACATTATGTTTTATATCTATTTCATATAACCTTTAGAGTTATCATTTTTTCATGTTAAAAAAAATATAAATGGATCAGTATGATTTTGAAAAGAGGGAGTAGCGAGGAATAAGAAAAAGGAAAAAGTAAGACTACTTTGCATATGTCTAACACCGAAGACGTGTATATACTCATCTAGTGATAATAATTATTTTTATATCCATTTAGATGAATATAATTCTATGATACTCATAAAGATTATCTTTTTATAGGACGAATCTTCATCTAATATCAGTTTCTACTTGCAAATGTGCACTACAATCATTTATTAAATATTTTATTTATTTAACCTTGTTTTCACTCAGTGTAATATTGTGGTTAAGATAGTGGGTAGGTCTTGTAATGGGAGAACCTAGTTCAAAGTTCTTATACCGTTGTACTATGTTATAAATTCTTGTACTCAGAAGTTATCCACTAGTATACGAGATGTTTAGTGAAAATAACCAAGCTATAAGAGTAGATATTTGGAGTGAACTAGGGGATTGATATTCCCAAAACCATTATAAATCTCTATTCTCAATTTCATTTCAACATATTTTAAATTTTTTATGTATATTATTTTAGGGAATGTAATTTAATGTGCATACTCTAAAGAGGGTGTATATATTTTGAAGGAACTTTTAAGAACTCAATTCACCTCATCTTGAGTTAATTAGTTATTCATTATCTAGGACAAAATTTGTATGAGATATTACGACTCTTGAGTTCGGAATAATGAAATGTTTATTTCCAATGATCAACTTTAAAATGTATTCTATGGATGGTAATAGATAAGGTATATCAATGGTTAGATCATTGTACTTAAATGGTGAAGTCTATGGTTCCTGGAAAGCTCGCATGATCATTTATCTAACGAACCTTGTCCTGAAATTCTCCCTTGAAGATGCTAACCCTATGAAATTCCTGTGTCAGAACTGGGAACATGGGATACTGCAACTTTATAGAATTAAAATTTAACCTCTAAATCTATGAATACACTCATTTTAGGTTATATACTAATGAATTCAATAGGATATCTCAATGTAATACATTGCCTGAAATGTGGACTACTATATCAGTAGAATATAAAGGCATTGATAATGGGAAATCACATATATATGATATAACCAAGGCCAAGTTTGATACTTTCAAAATTGATTTAAGAGCGAGAATTACTGAACTAAATGGAATTCTCACTGATATAATTAACAACATTTCCCCTATAAGAATTCCTATCATTGAGCTAGAACAAGAATTGAATGTTATCTGAGTATTACCACCAAATTGGAGTGGAATCTCAACTGTCATTATACAATATACAAAATTCCAGAAATTGAAAAAAAATATCTCATCATAACTATAATGATGTATCAATTTGAAATTGAAACTAAAAATGAAGATCCCAAATTAATGAAAAAGGAAAATGATTCCTTGAAAGAGTTTACTTCTAAAAATGATATAAATAGATTACATAAACATGTTTCAAAAGCATCAAAAAAAGAATAATTATAACGAAATGATGAATCAAATGAAAAAATTTCTCAATATTCTTGTGAGTTCAAAAAATTCTATAATAAGAGACGATGATTCATAAGATCTTTCACAAATCACAAAAATCATGGTGATAACTCTAAAGAGATTATATATTATGAATACAAAATGATTCCACACCTAAATTATAACTATTTGAAGATTAAGGAGAAAAGAACATAGAAAGGAAGTAATTTAAAAAACAAGGTATAATAAATATAATAAAGATATGAAGGATACATGGAGTGATTCTAAGTATTCTAGAGAATTTATTCCATTAGAATCAGAAGATGAATATAAAAATCAAAATTCTAACATATTCTTTATGGAACAATTAGATGAGGTGCATTATTATTATACTGAGCATGAACATAAATCAAAAAAGTTAAATTAATCCTATAAAGAGTTAAATTAATACTATACCATGTTGTAAATAATGTATTAATTCCAAAAAATATCTCTTAAAAATTCTTATTATAAATTCGTTATTGAAGAAGAAAATATTAAGAATCATATTTTCTAACTAAAAAATCATATGAAAAAATCTACTATCTTGAAGGTGGGAAATGACAAAACAATAGAGATCCTATAGAAGGAGGTTCAAAATTCAAAATATTTTGTATGTATTTTAACAAAAGGAGAAGTCTATTGAAAAAAAAATCTATCCCAAAATCAACCTCAAAAAGGAAAATTTTGAATTGGAATACATGGTGTTAGATCAATTCATTATATAAAATATTTTGTGCCCTGGTCAAAAAATAAATATATTTCAAATGTTTCTTGTTTTCAATGTAGAAAAATAATTTATTTTCCAAATATTTGTGACTGAGGAAATCCACAAGTGGGTGGAATTAAAAACAACATTCCTTCAAAAGATTTTTGATGAAAAACAAAAAATCGTTCGAAAAAAAAACATTTATAAATACATAGATCTCTTATAGGAAACATATCCAAACCCAAAATAATTTTGGTAACAAAATGTTTTTTTGGTTGATTTTTCATTTTTGGAAATTAGGCATACAATGATTAATGAAAAATCGTTCATGGATATTGTATATTTAAAGAATATGGGAGGATATTATTCCAATTCCAATTATCTATCCAAATTATATGAAGGATATGTCACATTTGGAGATAATAAATAAGTAATGATAGTTGGAATTTGTTTTGTTTTAATTCCATAGTATATCCTTATAAAATGTACTTCATTTTAAAGTATTTAAGAACAATATAATAAGTATTTCTCAAATTTTTGATGTCTATTAATTTTTTAGATAAATAATTACTAGTATTTTAAAGATAAATGTCTCATATTTAAAGAACCAAAAATAGAAAAAATTTACACATTCAATCTTAACATGTTATTTAGAAAATATGAAAACTCTTTAAATGTATAAATTGATGAATCATTGATTTAGTATTGATGTCTTGGACATTAAAATGTTCATTACTTGAGAAACATTCTAAAAAATAATTTTATATCTCACATTACTTATGTTAAATTGGGTTGAAAGTAACTATGAGATGCATACCAACTAAGAAAGTAACATAAGTCATCTTTTAATCCAATTAAAGAAGTTTCAATTTCTAATCCTCTTGATCTTATCCATATGGATCTATTTTGACCAATTAAAACTATAAGTATCTATGGTAAGTAATTTTTTGTGTGTTAGTTGATGTTTTTTCTATATTTACATGGGTTTACATTTAAATACAGAAAAGTGCAGCTTGTTCTATTTTCACTAATTTCTGTAATGATGTGAAAATTAAATATGTTTTCAAAATTGTGTCCTTGAGAAGTAATCATGGATGTGATTTTGAGAATCATAAATTTAATTCTTATTTATCTAAAAAATCTATTATACATAAATTATCTACCCCAAGGACACCTCACATACTGGTGTTGTCAAAAGTAGAAATAATACATTGCAATAAATCTCTAGGACTATGTTATATGAATATAAAATAACCACTCACTTCTGGGATGATGCTTTTAACAGAGTTTGTTATATCATTAACAGATTACTGATAATTCTTATTTTGAAGAAAACACTCTATGAGTTATGGAATAATAGAAAACCCAAGGTAGAATACTTCAATGTATTTGGATGTAAGGTCGATATCTTGAATACACATGACAATATTGGGAAGTTCGATCCAAAGTCTTATTAAGGTACTTAACTAGGATACTCTACTACCACCAAGGATTAGAGAGTTTTCAATAAAAGGTCAAAGATTTTTTAAGAATCATCGCATGGGAAATTTTTTGAAACTGTTCCTTTTGATTGAATGTTGACTCAAATTAATTACAAAAATGATTAAGTAAAAAATATGAAACCTAAAACTTTCTTCCATGAAAATAAGGATGAAAATTGGGAACAATATTTCTTTAAACTAAATCCAATAAAGTTAGACAATAGTGAACTAGAAAATTTGTTTCTTAGAACAATAATAAACCATAAATACCATCGTTTAGAAATAGTTACAGGAAACCTAGATGAGGGATTTAAGACCAGAAGAAGTGTAGGAAATCTGGTATAATTCCCTAACATTTATCCCATTTGGAACAAGAATCAATAGAATAAACCTTATCAGATGATAAATTGGGTTTTATCAATGACTGATGATCTAAATAAGTTGAAAATAAATAAGGTATGGGAACTAGTTGGAACAACCATGATCTATAATATAATCCGAACAAAATGGGATTTTAAAAATAGGAAAGATGACTATGGTGTAATAACTAAAAATAATGCAAGATTAGTTTCTAAGGGATATAATCAAGAATGAATAAATTATGAAGAATGTTTTTCTACCATAGCCAAATTATAATCTATTATAATTCTTCAATCTTAATCGTCCTCTATAAATTTGAAATTATATTTTATGGATGTAAAAATATTAAATATTAAATATTTTATTAATAGAATAAGTTTATGCAGTAAAACTTCCTGGTTTAGAAGATCCTCAAATTCAAAATTCTATATTAAAACATACCAAGGAACTATTGAGAATTAAAAAAGAACCAAGGCTTTGTTATGAAGGATTACGTTATTTACTTTTATCAAATGGTTTTACAATAGGAATATCCAATCCTATATTATTTAATAAAATGTCTTTTAATGATATTTTTCTAGTATAAATATACTTAGTTGATGTTATTTTTTTATCCAAAAACGTAAAACATTGTATTGTAAATTCAAAAATTATTCAAATGTAATTTTTAAGGATAATTATGGGTTAACTAAACTATTTTTTATGATATAATGTTTACTAAACACATTTTGGAAGTATTTTGAATCATAGAAAATACATACGCGACATACTCAAGAATTTTGGACTTGAAAATAGTAAGACATACCCAACTCCTATAATAATCCTTATCAAACATGCCTCAGATAAAACTAAAAACCTTATTTACATCAAGTGATATAGGTAACTCATTGGAAGTTTTTTGTACCTTAATTCATGTAGACTAGAAATTATTTTTTAGTATGTTTTTGTGTAAGATTTAAATTTAATCCAGAAGAATCATATTTAAATGCTATAAAAATAATTTTAAGATATTTATAAGGGATTATAACTCTTTCTCTTATTTTTTCAAAAAAACTATGACTTTAATTTATCTTCCTACTCAGTTGCTGATTTTATGTAATATATATTGGATAGGAAAATCACTCAAGGAACCTATCATTTTCATGGTAAATATCTCATTTCATTGTCATGTAAGAATTAAAATTCTATAGCACCATCAAATTCCAAATATGAATATATTTTCTCATGAAGTTGTTGTGAATAGGCACTATGAATGAAACACAAATTAAGGGATTTTGGTTTTAAATGTATTCATGTTTTAATCTGATTTGATAACGCTAGTGCTTTCAACGCCTCAAATAATCCAATAAAACATTCAAGAATTGAACACATCAATTTAATACATAATTTATTGAGAAACCATGCACATAATGATGACATATCATTAGAATGTTTTACAAAAAAACCCATCATAAGATATTTTTATTAAACCCTTTCTTGATGATAGATTTGAGGTTATTAAATTTTAATTATATAGGTTTAATTTTACAATGAAATATTTTGAAAAATAATAACTCTCATATATATAGTATGCATGTTATATTTTTTATTTAAATATTTTTTTGGTCTAATTTTTGAGTAATGATCACATACTATGGATAAAATCACCAATATTTAGTAATATTTTCTCTAGAATCATTCAATGACTGTTTATTACCCTGAAAAATGATAGAGTATCAACTCTATGCACGAAATGACTCACAAACACTTTTGAACCCTCTTTCTCTTTTCTTGAACCCTTATTACTCTAACCTTCATACAATTAAATCCCTAAAACACTATTCAAAAGAAAAATATGAAATGAGTTGACAATGATTCATCTAGTAGGATAAAACATTAGATGATATCAAAAAACGTTTTGAGTAGAATTGACATAGATTTCAAGTGGTTGAACAAAATAGAAAAGGTGCTGAATAAAGTTATCAATCATGAGGTATGAGAATGTGTTTTTAATGCATTTCATAACTCAATAGTTTTAAAGAAAAAATTTTATGAGTTCTGTGAGTCTACTACATTACACTTTAGTAATGATGAAGACCCAGTCACTGCAACCATGAACCAGAAAGAGATGTTTCAAACATCAGTGAATATGGTTGAAGCATTGAAAGTCACTCATGATTGATACCCATTCTTTCATACATATCTACCTTCCATGGTTAGTGATACTCCTCCAAATATAATGAAATTTATATTCTAAACTGTTGTTATTGATAAAAATAAATTAAATTAACCCAGAACAATAATAAAAAGTGTTGATAAAATTCATTTAGAATGGGATTACAAAAAGAAATAGTGAGTTTGATGAAAATTATTTTCCATGACATTTCATTTCATTAATTATTTATGATTTATAAGACAGTGAACTTAAAATTTTCAATCCTATGATATATGTTCCACAATCAAGACAAGTCTCTGAACTTCTACACAATCATAGGAATCTTAACCATAATTTTTAGGAGAACCGATGTTTTTTTGGATGATAAAGACACAACACTATTTCATGTTTTGAAAAATATTGATTCAACTGTTTTACGAAATGATGGATTTAAATGGGATTTACCCTTGAAAAAGTTGTTTCCTTTTCATTTGATGTTGGAAACAAACCCTACCCATATTTAGGGGGAATTCTAGTCTCCTTTAGACACTAATATTGGTCAATGAATTGTCTCATCATTATGATACTAGAAAAAGTTGTGATAAGGAAGGAGAAGCTCGTAATATAAGAAGAAGAGTTTAGTTTGTTATTCCATAAATCCCAAAAGTGTTTTTTCAGGAGAGAACCCTTCCTTATCTTTCTTCCCCACTAGTCAATGTTCCAATTGAAATGATATCCATAAATATCACTTGAATATTCTCAATTAGTCAGGATAAGAATATCTATGTAATTTAAATACTGTATCCTCTTTTAGTTTATTCTCACTCCCAGTATATAGATAAAATGGATGAGATAGATATTATAAGAACAATATCACAATAATCGAGTCACATGGATTCAGTACCCAATGTCACTGATAATCAACAAACATTAGAAGAGAGTTCTGAAGTTCAATATGAAAATGTTTCCCATTCCTTACAATAAAAAAAGAAATAAATACTAGAAACTAAAAGTATCTTTTTTGAATGACATCAATAAGGACTCTCAAAGAAAGAATCAAAAGCTTAGACCTTAAAATCACAAATATCTGAATCACATCAATAATTAAGGAATCTATGAAATCAAATGGTCTCAAAATCATATGTTCAATAAGAAAGATTACTGGTGTAGTATGTCTTAGGAAAATTCATATAAAGACTCATTTTCAGAACTATTCATATTTCATATGTACTGTTATTAATAATGTAGCTATCTAAAGATGTATATTTAGTAACTGTAGTTATTGATTCTCTTTGAGGTGAATTTTTGTTAATATAAATTTTTTAAAAACACTCGGAGAACTATTTTTGATGATGTTAAATGACTACCAGCTATAATAAATGATTTTTTTGGATTTATGGACTGTTCCACAAACGATATAGGTTCCTCACTTAACCAGAATCTCAATGAAACTCAAGAAAATGATATATAAGTAAACAAGAACATAATTTTCATCGTTACTATTCTCTAGAGGTTATTTGAAACTATATCATACAATTGTGGAGACATAAGGAATAAAATATAATACTTTCATGATGTAATGATAAAAAATCCTAAGCCAAATATCTCAGATGATAATGAATTAAAAATTTATGAATTTTCAAAATCCTGATAAAGAGTTTATTCTTCTAAGGAAAAAATCAATTTTTTCTTTCATGAAGAAATTGTACAACCAGTTTAAAGTTTTATGGACGCTGATAGTTAGTTGTGCTAAAAAAATTAGTCCTTTAAAACATTGTGGAAATTTTTTCTCAAATAATATGTAATGGTTTTACCAATATTTTAGACTTTATAAAGCATGAAATGGTTAAAAGGATTGATGCATGTGACTATGATCTATTTCTAATGTGTGGGAGAAGGAAACCAAGACCTCATATTGTTGATCATTATCTATATTGATCTCAAGAACTCAAAGAAATCATTGATCCATTATAGAGCCACCAAGGGGAACATCAAAGGTCTCCTATAGATACATACATATTCTTACCTAAACAATCATTTAAAAATTCTTTCACTCATGCAGATAAATATCATTTAGTGAGGGAATAACAAGTGGATCACAATATATAGTTGACAATAGTTAGGATTTATGGTGATGATCATGTTAGTCTTCGAGCATAATGACTGGTGTTAGGTGATGTTGTTGGAACAACAACTGATGTTTCTTTTCCCATATCATCCTTTACTCTAAAACAAACCTTCTCATTCAAGAACCCTCTTATCAAATTTCATTTCTAGTTTATCCAATAAAACTCATCCTTCATGTTTGTAAAATCAGTTACACGATGGTTTGGAACCCTAAAACATTTTAATATGACATAATTATGGAATTTGAACATATATATATGTTAATATTAATATATCTTTTGGATGATCGTGAAATTTTTACCTTATTTATTTTAATCTCATTTTCATAATACTCTTCATATCTTTTATGTGAGATTTATCATAGTTATGTTTATTTCTTGTTTATATTTTTGAAATATAATTTAATTTTATTCCATAGATATATTAGTTTCTCATAATAACATTTTAATATTTTGTTATGAAATTATTTTACTTCCAATACTCTATTCCATCAACTGATATCTGTGTGCAATATAATTTCTTACAATTTTTTCATTTTTTTCGATATCACAAAAAATGGTGAGAAGAAATGGAAAATAAAAAATTTCACTCGTATTTCATATTTTATTATTACAAATATGGGAAGAAGATCAAAAATTATAAAAAAATAAAAGGAACAATATTCTCTTGTACAATGTTAAAATCATTTTTTAGAATTTTATTCCCTATTTCAAGGGTTTTTTTGATCCTCAAAAAGGGAGATATTTGTTTAAAAAAGTATATTGTTCTAATATAACTCCACATTATATGTTTTAATGAGTCAAATAATCTGTAAATTTTTTCTGAAACTTTTGTTTCGTGTTTCATATTATACTTATCTTACATTGTGTGTTCAATTATTTTTATTACACAAGAATTTTTTATTATGCGAATTAATGAACATCTTTAGTTAAATAGAAATATAAATGAAAACATAATATTTTATCTTAGGATTTCTAAACTGATATGCTCAGAACAAATATTAAAATATAAAAGGAATTTATTCTTTCGAGAAGAATATTTGTGACCAGAAGAAGTTGAAGAAATGTACAAGACACATAATAGTAAAAGTTTATCTTACACTCTAGAATTATCTTATACTACATTGAAGATATATTAACCTAAAAAATACATCATATTATGAAAAAAAAATATTCATCCAATATCCTAAGAAGATATGATATTATAGAAAATCATGATGAATTTTGATAATATCATGATAAGTTGTTTTATACCTTTTTAGTGCATCAAAAAATATTACCCATTTAAGAAAAAATATTCTATAAACTAATATCTTAAATAGAACAATCTTTAGTGAGAGAAGATTTCTGCAACAAAAGAAAATTCTTATTTTAAAAAAGTTCAACCATACATCCTTAATATCCTATCACATAATGTTCTCTATCTATATTGATCTAACATTAGTGTTATCATGTGCTCAAGTTCAAAAAACATATAAAAGGACATGTATTCTTAAGAAAAAAGAGAGAAGTGAAGAACAAAAAAAGGAAAAAAGTAAGGATATTTTGACTTTGTCTAACACTAGTGACCTATAAATATTCAACTTGTAATATGCTTATCGGTTCTATCTACTTCACTAAATATCATCCCAAGATACTCATGATGTATATCTTTTTGTAGGATGAATCCTTCATCTACTATCTTTTTCTGCCTGCAACTGGGCACCCCAAAAATTTCATAAATATTTTATCGGTAATGATGGAAAATTATTTAAATCTGTTTGCGAGGCAATTTTCCTCCATACACACAAATGATGGGTTTTCCCATTCTATGGAAGTGGAGATGGATATAGGTTATTATATTATGACAATAAAATTTAGATATATGTGAGATACTGATTTTAATATTTCATCATGATTGAATAATATTTTATGTAGGGTGAAGAATAAATAAAACTAAAACATTCGATTATAGATGATACATCTTACTAAAAATATATATGTTAGTTTACACCTTAATCACTCTAAGGTTGGTATAATTACTAAAAAAGGACACTAGAATATGTGAAGTGAGGTTAGGAATATATTTTCGTATTTTTTTGAACTAAAATGCATTTTATGTGTGACTTAAAGATAAGAGAATGATCACTTTTATAAGTAATGGGCATGTCACTCTTGGAATTATATAAAATAATAAATTATTATAAATTAATTTTCATGGGAGAATTTTCAAAAATAATATAATTATAATTTAGGATGAGGATGGTTAAAAAAAATATCATCCAATAATATTTGTATAATTTTAGCTTAGGTTATTAATCTTATCTATTTATTTTAACCCACTTAACCATTTTTGACAATTATAGTCATACTGAGGGTTTTACTAAATGGATAAATATAGTTACTATAAAAGAGTATTTGGTACATAAATAATCAAATAGTTACCTAACTCCCACTCTTCCACATCTGGTACTAAAAGTTATTTATATTGTTTCTAAAAAAGTTAAACTAAAATACATATAGTCCTCTAAAAACATAAGGATCTTTATTAGTCTAGGCCTTCAAGGAAAATGAATAACTATTAGAAAATATCAATCATTAAGAAATTAAATAAATAAAAAATTTATTTTACTTTTTCTATATCCTTAATGAATCAAAACTCATTTTAAACCTCTAGTGATCTTAAAAAATTTAAAATGTAGGGTGAGTAAAATATTGCACCATAAAGGGTATAACAAATTAATGAAAATAATTTTTTAAATTATTTTTAAAAAACATTTTGAATAAAATATCATTTATAAAAAATATATACATTTTATTAATACTTTTTAAAATATAATACCAAGGTTATTAAAATATTTTATCTTAAAAAATACTTTTTATAATCCGTTGAAAATATAAACCATATTCAAAACATAATTTTGGAATTTTTTCTCAAAATATAAATACCATTAAAAATACATGGAAATATTTTTTTTAATAAAATAACCCATTTATTTTTCATAAAATACTTTAATTCTAGGAAAAAAATGATGTGGAAAATAGGACTATCCATATTGTGGTGTTGGGTTCACTCCATAGATCCCTATCGTGTTTACAAAGTCCATGTGCTGATATTTTGTAAAACATTTTTAACTAACATTTTTTTAAGAAACTTTTTAATTGTAGTTTTAAAAATTTTAAAATATAAAAATGAATATATATATATATATATATATATAAGTTAATATATACGTCTATAGGAATCCATTATATGGAAATAAAATTTTATAAAATTTGGATGCCTTTTGAGTGACATACTTAGTGCATAGCCATACATATACATATGTAAATGATCCATAAATTTTGAATGAAATTTTAAACAAAAAATAATAGATTCAATATTTCAAGATGCATTTAATATTTTTTAAAATATTCTCACATAAAAAAGTTTATAAATATTGTTTCAGAATAATATTTACAAAATAATAAAATTCATTTTCATATGAGCTTTTGAAAAATAGAATTATTTTAAAATAACTCTCTTTTTGTTTTGTATCTCTTTGATACATGTGTTCTTGTTTTATGAATCATTTCTTCCAGGCTGTTTCCATTGGATTTATTCATGGAACCGGAAACACCCAACTATTCTTTATCCAAAAGATACCTACTTTCCAAAGGAAGGCATTCGTTAATTTTGAACATTACAATACATAAGAACATTCTTTGGTCGAGAGGATGTGAGTTCTTACTCATGACACCCTTTTGGGGAAAAATAATGTTTACTCTAGGGTTCTCATTATATATTTATGATATTCCATGAATCCTTGTTAATTAACCAAGCATAACATAAGTTTACAATGAAATTTGCATTCACTTATTAACATGCGTGGTATTTATAAACATCTTTATGTATTCAAGGTTCTCCATCAATGGTATCCTCTCATATACTACTTATAGATTATTTTAATCATCATTATGATGATACTAGTTTTTAAGCCACTCAAGGGGGAACTCTAGAATTTATAATCATCTAGGGAGATGATGGTTTGTTTTGATATTTTTATCGTACCGATAAAATGGTCTCCCTTTGTATCCTTTTGAAAGGAATCAGAACCCTCATAGTTCAGTGCCACTTAATGGGAAATATCATACCTATTCTGTTTATGTGATAATGACCTAACCGTACAGTTTAATGCCATATGGTAAGGACATCTAAGTGAAATGTGATTATTAAAAGTTTGGTGTGGGACATATGATGAAGAAGTCCAAGGAACATGTAAAGGATATGTGTTTCCATGTAATATTATACCATGTTGGAAATATGTCCAAAGGTAAAGAGGTTTGATTTGAGGAGTGGGTTTTGAACCTCATGAAGGCTTCCTACCTATCCCATTTGGATGGTAATAAAATCCCAAATAGTTCAATCATTGTGTTGGGTCTTATGCATAAAATCTTCCCATATGATGGGATATAATTGGGTGAATCCTATTCTGGAAGGTTACCATTTTGATCTTGAGCCTTCAACCACGCATGCTACGTATCCTGATTTGAACAGGAATTAGAGTTCTCTTTGTTCAGAATTTTGTGAAAATGTTTTGATTTTTACAAATATCTAAGACCACGTGAGTCTTGCTCAGTCTGAGAAGTAAGAGGATGTCAAAGATTCAACAAAGGCACCCAAACTATTCCTCCTCCTTTGCTGGAGGAGGGCGCACATACAGTGGCTAGGGTGGACGAGTTTGTGGTGACCTGGGAAGAGGGTGAGGTGACGAGCCCTCCCTTTGTTCTCTTTACATTGTAAATGGGTCTAATGAAATGAAGGAGGGATGATGTTTAGGGTCTTACACTACGATGTCTTCCCTAAAATTGATCCCGTTAGGGTAGGGACATGTTTCATTTTCTTGTATGGAAAAGGAGGTGTGAACCATACCTTCCCTACCAGGGACCTGAGGTTTTGGTCTTTGAGAAGAGAGATGTCAGGAACCAAACACTAATCATCAAACCCAAGAACTTCACAATATTTTTCCTAGGAGAAAGGTCCATGTGACTAAGAATATAAAATCCCACAGACACTTCATGAATCCTAACCCAATTGTGAAACAAAAGTGTGAAACCATTAATTATGGATATTCAAACCCAAATAAGAGACACACTGATGTGACATTCTGAATCTTTTGATAATTTAGGATGTTTTGGTGGAGGTCTCAACCGAACCCATTTCAAACAATAGAGCCAAAGAATAAGAATCCTCACCATGGATGGATTTAAAGAGGGCATGATTTATTGTAGACTGAAAATAGTAGGTGAATCAAATAGGGGCTCCCAAGTAGGTACTGGCATGCAAGTATGGGCATGAAAGTAGGCTTGGGTGACCTAATGTGAAATTGAGCGATGCAGAACTTAGATGTTAATACTTGGGTGATAAATTACTCACTCCTTTAAGAGTATTCATTGGTATTACCAAAAGTGGGTCGCTCAAGTTCCTTTGAAAGGAATAGGTGGATCACAAGTGTTTTTGATATAGGTAGGTTGGGCACTTTAGGTGTAAAAGTGTTATGGATTTCAAACACTAATATGTCTTATGTCCAATGATCCTACGACAATTCCTCCTCTTTTTTTGTTATTGAACTACCTTGAATGTTTTGGAAGACTTAGGCAATGAGATAAGGTGACCATATTAGCAATTGGGATTTAAGGAAATTTGTCCATATAAATGAAGGCCCCAAGGGTCTATTTATAAGAAAAAAATAGGACCCTAGGTGAAATTAAATTGGGCGCCCAAGTGGGCTATGCGCTAGATAGGGGCATGCAAGTGGGTTGTGCACTAGATAGGGGTATGCAAGTATGCTGCATGCCGATGGCCATTGGTCTGACTAGGGCGATCCAAAGCTCATACCTCTAGATGTCTTGATTTTCAGCATTTTTTTCTCATCATTTTTATAAAGTATTTCTCTTTTACTTTTTTATACTCTTTGACGGAACAGAGTGTCAAAAAATCCCCCACTTAGAATTGTGTCTTGAATGAAAAGAGTATCTTATACTGAGGTAAAGTAATGAATGAAAAAAGAGGGTATTGGGGTGCACATGTTTTAAGTGCACAAGGCAACTGGTCATGCAAGTTTTTAGCGCATAGGATTCTAGAACACAGGTTGACGTACATCGCTTATATATATAGGCTTCATATCATTAAAAATTATCATGGCTTCTGGAATTTTAGATCTCAACATGCAAGATCTTTCTCTCTCAGAATCTTCTGTTTAGTCATACATCTGTGGTATGTTTTTACTCGCACGTTAAAAACTTGGGCTCTACACTTGCACACCGTGTTAAACTTGTGCGCCATGTATTAGACTTGATTTCCTTAATTCCATTGATTATTTTTTCAATTTTTTTGTCAAAATTTAAAAGATGAACTAACTTAAATGGGATTTTTTTATCATTATAGAGTTTCAATAGATCACAAAAGAATCGGAACTGTTGATGAACTAAATAGTAATAGGATTGATGACATGACAAACATTGTCAGTCTTGACTACTATGATGTATTTGACACTATACTTCTAGACAGGAAAAAATATATAAATAAATTTCACTTCAACTTTCCTCGAAGCACTTATTAGCCTCTGTATAGATATGACTATCTGCCAGAAGTCAATATCCAAAAACTGAAGAACTATACCCCACATTCATGGTTCTAAGATTGTAACAACTTCTCATCTGCAAATGTTTATGTTTTGGACTCATTTTCTAATGCTGCGACAACAGAAAAATCTCATATCATTCATCACAGCCCATGTGCTCCAGATTTAAACCAAAAAAACCCGAGTTGTATCCACACTGTTATTCATCAATCATTAAAAATTCGTAGATGGATCAATCTAAAGGTTGTATGAAAAGATGGTATTTCTGCCTTGGAGGAGGTTTAAAACCGGCATGGATGTGGGAATACTATGTGCGCAAGACGTGTGTAAAATTTACAAATGACATAAAAGGTGTTGGGATTTATGAGGCTCTCTAGTTTGGAAAACCCAATGTGTATAAGAATGATGATTTTGATCCTGAGTTACTAAGATGATGTATCCTAGAAACCAAATCCTTCCATTTCACACATGGAAAAGTAGGCATTGTCTTGTGGGATGTCTACAACATTTTTGTAGTTCTAATCTTTGGAGATTTGTATGATGAGTTTATTCCTCCAAAGGTGACATGGAATGACTCGGAGAAGGCACCAGCTTTGGTTCATGAGTTGATAACAATATTTAACAAACTCATGAGCACAACCACCATGAAGTCCCACACAGAAATGGATATTCATCCAGAGGAATGGATAAAAATATTCCTCGTAAATAAGAAGGAAAAGGGTCCCACCTAAAATCGTCTAACCAGCTATCCAAAGGAAGAGAAAAGAGGTAAACCTGACACTTTATGGCCGACATTAGAGAAAGGTGAGTTTGACGAGTGGGGATATGAATTCAATATAAAAATTCCGGTGAAGACATGTTTGGATGGTTTCCTATCCATGTGGCTCAATGTGTACTTGTTACTAATCTATGATTCAAAATGATGTGTAAGGCCATGAACTTTTGTTATTGTAGAAAATCAGGGTGATATAAGGATAGTAGGGTTGGCCACTCTTGTTTTGGAAAATATTCATATGAGATTACTGTATATTTATAGAGTGAATTATACTTTTAGAATAGTGGGACCATTCATGTTGTTATGGGGATGGATCACTAATCACTTCAGAACTTATGATGTATAAATTGGGGTACATGTATTTGGACGTTCTTTTTGACCAACTGTTTAGGATTTCTATGGTATCTCACCCTTGCCTCTGAACACTTATTATATCAAGGGTACATTGATCATGTTAAAGGAATTTTATTTCATTCCTTATGGGAATCCTCTAATAGGGTGATTCGTTGATGATTGGACAACCATTTGAGATTTAAGGGAATACATGTTAGCTTTCATGGATAGCGTATTGGCCACTCAGATTATTGGAGAAATCATATGTGAGGCCTATGATACATATTGATTTGTGCATCAATTCAAATGTTTGCAACAAAATATTTGTTCACCCCTGTCCAAGTTATTTTGGAAAAAACATCCTATGGATTCCCAACAAAAATGATTTCTGACATCTATATAAAAGATTGGGGAAATATTTAATTTACCTACTGTTTATGTAGTAAGAAGATTGACTATCTCGTATGCCGAAAATTGGGTCGCATCTTACCCAGAAGGGGTTTTAAACCATGTTGTCCCTTGGGTGGGGGTAATGATAAGTAGTATGAGGGAACCCCTATGTTTGGAATGAAATTATTAGTTATTAGGTGCTGACTCTATAGAGTCAGAGGGTGGAGGTTATGAGGCTCAAAATTCACCGAAGCAGCCTCATTCCTGATATAATCCACCTATATAGTAAAGAGAGCCACCCCATAAATCCTTACTGAAGCTATACAGAGATGATCTAGTCACTATAATTCTGAAGAGCGATGATCCCCATTCTTTTATCCCTCATATGTGGTTGTGGGAGTTGGGAAGAAACATAGTTCCAAGGATGGAGGATCCTCTTAAAAACCCTCTGGCATGTACTGTAAATATTTATGACCATAGGCTATTCCAACATTGAATTTCTATATTGTTATGCTGAAACCACATGGATGATTCTATCTGAAGGGCTGCATAATCCAGGAATAGAGAATCTATGAGCCTCTTTGGGTATCTTATTTAAGGAAAATTCCAATGAAGTGATAACTAACATCCGAGACCTGGAAATGCTCATATATGAAACTGATGAATCAATTCCCACCATGAAGTAGGTGAAGGAAATGATAGATAATTGTACCACTGAATGGATTGGTACATTATTAGATGAAGAATAGAGTGATTTTGTGGATCCTGAAGATGTATGTTTCCGGTTTATCAAAACCTTTTCTTCTTTTCAATTTAAATTTAGTCAAAGAATTATTACATTGGAAAAATATTTTTTTTAACTTGTAGTTGGTTAAAATAAAATCATCTAAACTTCCATTTCCATGATATAGCCCTAGTGGAACTGCTCTTGGAGCTACTGAATCATCTAGTGAATTGGGCGAAATATCACCAGGTCAACATTCCAGAGAGGAAGAGATGGAAAGGGTATTTCCATCCACAATACATGTCTTTAGAGATGATGATGTAAGTCCACCTAAGAAGGCGAAGAATCAAAATAATTGATGAAGAAATCCATGGTTAAATTCATTCTAAGTAGTGGGAATCCTTCCTGATAATCATGAATGTTTGCCTTTATTCATGAAATAGTGTTTAAACTTGTTAGAATTGTAGGGGATTATTCTATTTCATCATTAAAAGAAAATTCTAAAATGCATAAAGGGACCATGGAGGTTGATGCTGAACTAGCTCAAATTCCCATGAACCCGATGTTTTCTGACAATGCATTGATTTCAGAAGATCCAACGCCTAATCCTATAACTTCTACTGTTCTTACTATCATAAGAGAGGAGTCATAATTTATATCAAAAATGATTTATAGGACATCAAATGTAACATCAATTGACTTCCATTATGTTGTAATTTAGGTTCATCACATCCACTAGAACATCTAGAAAAAACTGATGTTGACACCACAACTAATGTTGAGGAAGCCATTTGAGGCCAATGGTTGTCAGAGGAAGGTTTCAAAAACACACACCAAGTTCTCCCACGGGTGATACTAGCCTTTGATTTGGGATATCATTAGATGGTAGGAGTAACGTTGTCATGTCTTTTTAAGGATTATTATAACATGTTAATATACCAAATGATTTAGAATATGTTGAAGTTCCTTGTATAGAATCAACTGGATGTGAGTTTTCATTTTTATTCCTATTAATCTTTTTCTAATTAAATTTATAACCATTGTTGGTTGAAATATGTAGTTCCATCTAAGGAAACTACTACTGTGATGATTCTTGAAGGATGTATTAACATTGATGTCAATCCTATAAAAGATGAGACATTGGATTAGATTAATCTTGAGATAAGAGATCTTCCTAGGAATTATATCGAAGATCCTAAACCAATTAAAGAGAGAATTCCCCACCTAGAGACATCGAACAAAACTGTTGAAACTAAAAATATTGGGGAGGAGTCTTCTAAAGCTGCTGACCCACTGTTACGTAATAGATATTGATAGCATGATTGTCCTCACGTTTTTATCCCTTGAAACTAAACATAACCATAATTCTTAATTGACAATATAGGGGTGTCCACATCAATTTCTAGGTCAGGAAGAGAAGCCTCCACCTCAGCTCAAACTATATTAGACGGTGAAGTAGTCCTTGTCAAAGAAAGAACAGAACATGGGACTTCTTTAAGTGTACTAATCCCGGAATATGTCCCTCCTAATGACAGTGGCTATGAATCTGATCCAGAACTACCCAAGGCCCTTATTTGTTCACATTGAAAAGCATGGTTGAATATATAGAAGATGGTATCTGAAATTCAGGTTCACGAACTGCCTTCAAGAATTCCACAACATTCCTCTCTGTTTATCGCACTGGGATTTAGCGGGATTGAATACCGTGATGTCCAAACCACAGTGAATGAGATTATCCAAAAGAGGGATCAAGAGCAGTAGCTTCGCTGAGACTTGATAAAATCTAAACTATTGATGAACACTGGAAAATTCTATGCAGTGTTTTCATATACTGACGCTAATAATATTGAAAATTTAAAGGAACAGAACCAAAATATTATAGAAAATATTTTTTGGAATTTGTGTATTCAACAAGATTTAGATATCATCATAGGGGATCTTGACCATCTTCATAACTCCTTAACAGAAATCAAGAAGGATGGTGAAAAATCCATTAAATATTTTGAAGAATCACTACTTCATGGTGAGGAAAATGAAGCTACTCAGCTAAATGAACTTCAACAAGCAGCTGATGGGGCTCAACAAGTTGTTAACCTGATGAAAAGTAACGTAAAAAACATATATGATGTTTGAAATAATAGAGACTCTAATTGGTGGATTCTCCTCTGTGAAATGTTTCTCATAAATGAAAAGCATTTTATCTACAATTATCTATGTTTTAATTTTTGTTAACTGCTTTTTTTACCTAATCCAGTGGTCCAAGAAAGAATAGTTTGATTTTTTCTAGGGCAATAATGAACCCCCCAAACTTTGCATTTTTGACTATTTATTTCTCAATATTACCTAAATCATACAAAATGTACGTTTATTTAGTTGGGACTCTACTTTTGTACAGATTTCCCTTTGTGGATTCCCAATATGGTGAGTACCACGTCTCTTATTATTGGAAATTAAGATTTATTCATGTTGGGCTATAATTGGAAATTTTTTAAGGTTGAATAAATTTTAACATACATTTTGAAAATAGATCCCAAACAAGACCTAGTGGTAACAAATTGCTATAATATTCTTATAAATATTTCAAAGGGGAATATTATGCCTTTCTTTTTATGGTAACAAAATTTAAAACTGGTATAATAATAAGGGATGTATCTTTCAAGAACTTAGTTACCATTATTTTTAAAATCTGTAATTGAAATTAGATTATATAGGTCCAACTAAAGAATATGTTGCCTCATCAAATAGTAGAATCTTTTGACTGACATACCTGTTATGTAGGCAACTTATGAAAGGCCACCTAAAGTCACATACTACATTGTCAATGAAAAGAGATCTTAAGAATTTAGCATTTTACTGCTGATAGTCAAGGGAAAATAATATTTGGGTGAATCAATAACACAATGGGTGGTATTGCTAAGGAAAATAATTTTGGGAATGAATGGTTATCTATGTCAACATATGATATGAATAAAAACACATTTCTGTAAAAATTTTGTGTATAAGGAATGGTTAAAATTTGTCAGAGAGGGGAATTTCTGATATCCAACTATGCAGATTTAAGTCATGTGGTGGGGACATTGTATTGTGAAATATTAAGTCTTCCAGTGGTGATATTGTGTGGATTTAATTTATGATCTTTATCTTTGACCAAAGGTATGAGACTCTCCCTATTTCTTGATAATTGTTTTTGCAAACATACTACCATATTCAGGTATGGAATCGAAAATTGTAAAATGAGTTTTGGGAATTTGCAGAACCAAGGAATTATATGAGAATAGGGATAAAATCATTTGAGGAAGTTGTTTCCAAGAACTAAGTTACCATTAATTGGAAACCCCATTATGGGGGTAGTATTATGCAAGAACAACTGGGGCATATGCTGTATTGAAAAATATTGGTATCCTTTAACTGATAGGCCTGTTATGTAGAAAACTTTTATGCAAGGCCACCTATGGGCACGTACTGCATATTCAGGAAAAAGAGATTTCAGAAGATTGAAATTTTGTTGCAGAAAGATGATAAAGGTTTATGGTGATTCAGATTTACCAAAGCATAGAGTTTGGTTTATGAAGAAAGGTATTTGAATATGGAGATATTATTACCAATAACAATTTCCAAAGAATCATGGGAATAGTATTTCCACAAAGGTCTGACCGAAATGTTGGGAGTATGGTGTTTGTATTTTTAGATCATACAACTATGCCCATAGATAGAAACAATATATGATATGTGTTCATGTGATCCAAGGTTATTTCATATTTCATTGAACATATGAAGAGAGAGATTTGTAAATCGTGGTATTGAACACTTTCAGATCGAGAAAAAGATAATGGGACAAATATTCATGAATGACTATTTTAAAATACCGATTCTTGTATATCATCACCAATGTTTAAAGGAGACAGATACACTATAACCAAGAAAAAAATTACCATCATTTGGAATACCCATTATGGGGGATGTATTATATAGGTCCAACTAGGGCATAAGCTACATAGTCCAGTAGTAGAATCTTTTGACTAACATGCTTGTTATGTTGGAAACTTATGCAAGGATACCTAAGGACACGAAATCCATAGTTAGGATAAAGAGATCTCATATATTAGAAACTCTATCACCAGAAACCCTGATAAATAATATGAATATCTAAAATTATTCAAGATTAAGAGTGTGAAATATGGAAGGGGGTTATGCTCAATGCACAAGAGAAATATTTGGATAAATATTTTCCTTGAGTTTGAAGTCCCTTACATAAATCTGACTCATATGTAAAAATGGAGACATTCTTTGTTTCCTTTGAATTGATATTATGTTGTGTAGTTTAGAGTCATGTAGCAAGGACATTATACAGTGCAGTTTTAAGTCATTCTGTGAGGAAATTGTACTGTGCAGTTTTAAGTCATGTAGTAAAGACCATTGATAACCCCATAAGAAATTGAGAAACATTATTTATATAGAGAAACCTTTTACCCAATTCATAATACCACATGATCTATGCTCGTTGTGAGAAACAAGGAGCATTCAGGTTATATTCTATAACACAGATGGTGAAACAAGTGAAAAATATGGGTATTATGATTAAGTGATGATTGAGACAAGGCAGAGGACTTGGGCTCAGTACGTATCTTTTTTGAGGAAAGAATCACGCAAACCATAGTTCATTGATTTCCATGTAGTTTAATTTCATGTATTAAGGAAAAAGATGAACTAATGTGAAAAGAAAGACATATTGTAGCTGGACTAAGGGATAAAACCCAAGTGTCACTACATGATTTATTGGGGGAAAGAATCAAGACATACATAGTTCTTTAAACATTCTCAATGATAGTTTGATTCTTATATATGGAATGGGGGGTTAAACCATGGTTGGGCCCATGATTGGAGATCTAGGCATCTCTACATATCTCATATAGATTAGAATCCAGATGTACATTGTTCTTGAAATTTTCATTTCCCACACCAATCGATTTTGACATGACAGACGAGGGGTTTTAACCGAGTCTAGAAGAATGATTAAATTTAAGACACAAGATGGTATGAAAGTCAAACCATTTTTTGTAAAATAGCACTTTGTATAGATCGAGTTCACATACAAGAGAAGAAAAGGGATATAAAAATATTGTGGTGGTGGTTGGGGCCAAGATAGGAGATCAATGCGTATCTATGTATCTCATATAGATGATAATCAAGACACACATAGTTCTTTAAATGAGGTCCCAATGCATATCTAATTCATACATAGGGAAGAAAAGGACTCATGTGCCACTAAGGAGTAGGAATGATACTAATGATGCTTGTGTATGAAAACTCCTAACCTTGATTAGTGATGATGTTAGTCGTACATTTTAATGTTGTGTAATGAGGATAAATGTTGTCATGAAATTTAACGTCGTGTGATAAAGACAAATTTTCTATGAATTTTATCCTCATACAACATGGACTCTTATGATTGTTATGTAGTTTAACATCATTCGACTAGGACCTTGTGTTGTGCAGTTTAGAGTCATGCAGCTAGGATGATGTGTGAAATTACACAAAGAATTCCGTCAAGAATCACGCATTATATTGAGTTGTAATAAGCTCTCCATCCATTGATATTAGGTAATAAGATCCATTTTAGTAGACTTTATGTATGTAATAAAGTATTTTCCACCTTAGCTAAAGCTTTGGAGGTTTCTTTCCTCGTATCATTGGAGTCCTGAAGGCCAATATCAATTCTCCTTAATGAAATTAATGGAGGCGATCGTTCATGTTAAAGGCTCACAGAATTCTGTTATGATAGACTTCTAAATAATGCAATGTATGCAATATTTTATCATCTAATCATTTTATCTCATCAAATAATTTCTAAGACTTCTCATCACTAGAAAACTGATCATAGATTTCAATTCTATGCGAATTCAATTGAATTTCAATTGTAAAAACTACTTTCATTCCATACATCAATGAATAATGGGTTGCATGGGTTGTAGTACGGGTAGTAGTCTGATAATCCCATAAATAATGAAAAAGTTTATCAGGACAAGATTTCTTATCTTTATCCACCATCTTCTGGATTATATTTCATAGGGTCTTATGGAATGCCTCTATCAGTCAATTGGTCGATGCATGATTGTGATATTAATGTTTGGATTTGATGTTGTGCCCTTGATGTAGCTTATTTACCTCAAAAGAGCAGAAATTGGTTCCATTGAATGTCAGTATAGTACGAGGGATACAAAATCTCATGACGATGTCAGTTTAAACAAACAATACAATGATTTTTGCTCTGATTTATTTGAGATGAATTTCTTCCACAAATTTAGAGAAGAAGTCAGTAGTATTAAGAATGTACATGAACTGTTTATCCATAGTTAGAGGATAAGGAACTACCACATCCATTCCCCATGTGGAAAATGTCTTGGAGTATTTATCTATATGTAACAACTTTGGGGTGTGTGTGTGTGTGGGGGGGGGGGGGGGTTAATGAATAAATTTGGAATGCAATTGGTAGGGATGAAATTTCATAGTGAAATATGTGAAATCCTACGTCATTGAAGGAAAAAAGTATCATGCCATCAGATTTGATCAGAAATTCTTTTCCCAGACTAGTGAGCACCAAAATCTCCAGAATGTACTTCGATAATGACAGTTGAAGTTTCTTATCCATCAATACACATAATGAGGATTTGATCAAAGACTTAATTTTAGAGGATCTTCTAGTGATCCCGACTATTATAAAGAGTAAAATCAGATTCTCATCATCAAATCTACTCTTTATCAGCTCTATCTGGTGGAATTAATCCATATTTATGGTGTTTCATGATGGGTGTTCTCCTTATGGTGGTATGACCATATGGATCAGAAAAAGTTTAATTTCATTAATTTCCTCCATTCTAGTTTGATCAAATGTTGAGATCACCCAATGATGGGATATGCTAATTACTGTCTCATCACGGTTTGGATCTTCCAGGGCTGTAGCTTCATTATCTAGTGCATCAGCTTTAGAATTTTGTGATCATGGGACATAAGACAATGTGGGATCTATGGGAAATTAACCATTAAATCTCTAACATAATCACACAAATGGATTAATTTTTCTTTTGTGATGGAATAATCTTAATTGATTTGTTTAATTACCAACTCTAAATCACATTTCACTCTCAAGTGGTACACTTGTACCTGAAGAGCCTATTCTAGACCTACAATGAGAGCTTAATATTATCCCTCATTGTTGGTTCCTCCTTCGGACAACAATAATGAATAAAGAAACAATGCTTTTTTTGGGAGATAAGTACAATTCATGACCCAACATTGTAGAGTTTAGGGTTTTCCATTCCCTTCCCTATTGGACTTCTAGAGGCACTATAAAATTACATTTCCCATGTTTTGGAAATATCCTAAATTGAAAAGTCTTCTTCATTGGGGATTTTAATATTCAATTATGCATCTTCCGTAGATGGGTGTTCAGAAAGGAAGCCAACCAGAGCTTGGCCTTTTATTGACTTCTTAAGAACAATCTTGATATCAAACTATTACAAAATAACTACCCATCAAGACAGACACCCTGTAAGCATAGGATGACTGAGGATAAATTTGAGTGGGTTATTGGAGACAAAAATTGGACCTCATGATGTTGCAGGTAGTACCTCAGTTAACAAACACAAAATATTAATTCTTGGAAGAACTTTTCAATACATTAATACGGATTTTATGCAACAAGTATAGTTTGAATGAGTTAGTAAAGGTTGTCTTCATTCCCAACATCATTCTTCTAGACAAATAAGACACCCAGTGATCACTCTAATGTAATCACTTAGAGAATAAGTGGTCTTCCTTTAATAGGTGGCATTAATATTGATGAACACAAGAGATAATTTTTGAGGGTATCAAATTCTTCTTGGCAGTATTCAGTCCTTGGATAGGTGACTCTCTTCCTTATTAATCTAGTTAAGGAAAAACACATTCCTTCCATATTGTTAATGAAGTGCCGAATATATGCCATGTTCCCTTGTTGTCCTTTTAATTCATTATAATTTCTAGGAGGTGACATGCCAATGATTGATTTTCTTTTCTCGAGATCACCATTGAAACCATAATGGTATACAACAAAGCTGAGGAATTTTCACAAGGTTACCCCAATAACACATTTCATGGTGTTCATTTTCAAATTGTGTTTCCAAAGTTTATCAAACATGGTCTCCTGATTAGCCAAGTCATCAGAACATTTTCTAGATTTAGCCACCAGATCATCCACATAACATTCAACAATTTTATCTTAATAAGGGTTTGAAGATATGGTAAATGGAAAATTGATATGTTGTATCTACATTCATTAAGCCAAAGGTCATTACCTGATAGAGAAACAAACCATGAGGTTCCTTGAATGCTATATATTATTTATCCTCTAGGGCCATGTGGATTTAATTTGACCCAGAGTAACCATCAATAAAGGAAACAACTTCATATCCAACTATTTCACTAATTAAAATATCTGTGATCAGAACTGGGAAGTCATCTTTAGGAAAATGACGATTAAAATATCTGAAATCAATGCATTCTCTGATTAAGCAATTCTTCATTTTCACTAGGATAATTTTTTCCATCCATTAGTGATATTTAACCTCCCTTACAAAGTGATCCTTGATAAACTTATCATATTCATCTTCAATTTTATAGGTAAGTGTTGGGTGTGTTATTCTTTTAGTCTGCCTGAATCCTTGATGGTCTTTAGGAAAACCCAAATGATGAGTGGATACATTGGGATTAAGACTTATAATTTCAATATAATTTCAAGAAAATTTATCTTGATGCTACTTTAGAAATGACGTATATGCTTGTTTGTCTTCAAGAGTCATGGTCGCACTAATTTGACTAGTACATGGATCCACTTATGTACCCAGAATTATTTCTCTAAGATCATCCATAGTGGTTCAGAAACCTTCCTCAAATGCTGGAGGATCGTCCCTACAATATTCCCCATCTTCTTCCTCTTCCTTACACATCACATCTTCGGTTTCTACTTAAATAGTAGGTGATGAAGAAAAAAATTTAGTGCTTGAAGAAGATTCAATATTTTAATGTCCTAAAGAAGAGGCCACCATTTCTGACCCTTCTAATGATGATGGTTATTCCATGGGTTAGAAAGAGTAGATGATAGATTAAGAATCAGAATCCTTTTCTACCACTAGTATTGACACAACTTCATCTAGTCTAATTTGAAATACAGAGGCTTTCTAAAGTTAAATGGGTAAAATAAAGGCATCCCCATTTAAGATTTCACCACTGGTTGGGGAAAAATAATTTATCCCATGCTATCAGGATCAATTACCACAATTGACATTATGGATATTACTGGACAAGTTCTTAGATTTGGGTTTACCCTTTCAATTTTGTTGATTTGTAACACATAATATGTACTAAAATGCATGAATGGGTTAGCTGGGATCTTTTATAATCCATTTAGAGTATTAATTTTGGTTACCTCTTTTTCTATTAACTGTGTCCCCTTCATGTGATAAAATTTTGCCTCAATGTATTGTGATTAAAATGTTTTGAATAGAGCCTTATCACCATACAATGCCCCGATTTGACTATTGAAGTAGTATTTGAGACCTTGATGGTATGATGAAAGTATGGATGCATGTTGATGTAGACAAGGCCTTCTAGGAAGAATGTCAAAGGTTTTGTCATGACGGGAATCCATAAAATATGAATTAGACACAGGACCTCCAAATTGAGTTCTGAGTGTAATTTTCCCTAGAGGTTCTTGCTCATTCTTATCATAACCTAGAAACATTAAATTAGAGGGAGATAAGTTATATTCAGTGAATCCCAATTGAATAATTGTACAAACGAGAATAATGTCGACTCTTAATCCATTATCAATGAAGGCTCGTCTGATTTCTATGTCATTAACCCAGCCAGATAGATACAAGGGCCTAATATGCCCATGTACAACATCATATTTTTCTTCATCCATAAAGGATATGACTTCATGAAACTTTGTAGGTTAATTCACTATACCGTAAAGCTAAGCACCAAAAACATCAGTTTCAAACTCTTGAAGTCTTTACAAAGACTCAATATATGATTCTAGAAGACCCTTTGAAATATTAAAGTCCTCCAAAATTGACAAAATGAAAATTAATTGGGATATATGTTTCCAAAAATAATATTATTAGCCCAGGGGTATGGGTTTCCCGACATGGATATGCGGTTTTGTAGGTGGCATGGGAGTTGACGCTTTTGATGTTAATGCACCTTGTATTGGAGGATAAACTCGAATTACTAATCGATTAGGTATATTAGACTGACTAGATCTATCTATTTGATGAGAGTAATATGGTGTGACCTCTAATCGGTCCTCCAAAATAATCATGGTAGGACAAAATTTATCATGCATGGAATAATATATTTGTTCTTGTTGAGCCCACTGAAGGGATATCTCAATAGTTTCTGCCACATATATAGTTTGAGAAGAGGTAGAGTTAAAATAATGGCATATAGAATACCCGTGCCTTTCCCTTCATCCTCGACCTTGTCCTCTTCCTCTTGTTCCCCAGTCAGATATAGGTAACTCAAACTCATTTTTAACAGAATCACCATTGTAATAGGGAACTATTAAGTTGATAATGTTGATAGAACCAAAGATCATTTCTTCATTTTATGAAGATTCTACCTGATAGGATGGTTTTTGTTGTGTCATTTTGTAGGTCGGTTCCCATTATTTTGAAACATATGGCTTCCAATATAATAGAGTCAATGGAAACATTGGTCTTGACACTATCTTGTCCTTTTCATACGTCTCATTTCCCTTATGATCATGTCATTTTTTAGGGATTGACCTTTTGATGAAGGTGGGTTTTCTATGACAAAAATATCATAAGAAACAATTGGTTGATTCAAATTTGTTTGTAAAATGGGATGAGTTTGGTTGATAATTTTCCTGAAAATCCATTCATCATATTTTAATGTATTATTTTGACTTCTTACCATTCTCCTTCTACCTATGGATCAGTAGCAGTAACACATGATACTTAAGCTGAAGATCTTTTCAGTTTTACTTGTCCGTAGTCTACCATTTTTTGCAAGAGGTATTTTAAAACAAAACACTTGTGAATGGGATGCCCAAACATCTATTGAGGGGGACAATAATTCATAAGATCTTCATCCCCATATTTTTTTTTGTTTTTTTCAGCCTTGGCAGCTGAACCAAATTATTTTCCAAATCTGAGATGAAGTAACTGAGAACGTATTAATTCCAAGAATAATAAACATTGTTCTTTAACTAATTAAACTATTTTCGTATTTTATCTCTTTGATCATCATGATGAGGTAGTAATTTATATTAACACTTGGTAGGAATACCACTTTGATATGATGATGCTTTTGAAGTGGAAGAAGGTACAAGTTCTTGCTTATGTGTAAATGTAGCAATTTCTACATTCCCTGTTCTCCTTCATAGAGCTGATAGAATTACAGAAGTTTTATATTTAGTTTCAATAATTGAATCTTCAATCTTTTGAGAAATTGTAGTATGGTATTGAAACCCTCCTCGGTATTTCACAGGTATTAGTGGTGTGTGAAACTCATCACACAAATTTTCCAAAAAAATCGATAACAACTCTTCTTAACAGTGTTCTATATTAAAAAAATATATTTTAATCCATTCCATCAAGAAATGAAATCTAAAACACTTTTTTTTCCATTTTTTGAAATTTTTAAGATAAAAAACTATAATCTTCAGTAGAGTAGAGCTGAATTGATGATGGAATTTATGACATTGATATTCTCATATAGTAATTAATCAAGATTTCAAACTTTTATACCATACCAATGTTGTTCCCTGTACTGACTTCATAAAACACATAATATTTAATACTTCTTTATAGTTGAGGAGTTCCCATCATAGGATCAAAATGAGAAATGAGATGTGTTAAGTGTAGTTCTAGATCTCTCAAATGATTAATGTTTGGGAATGTAGTATTCATAATATTTGGTGGGGGATGGATCAGATCAACCCATTCTGGGTAAGCTCTCTTTTCTATCTGAATAGGCACACTCCATTTTTACAAAGCTTCAAATTTGGTTTTTAATTCCTTAATTGTTTTCATAAGCATTTGGGGAATATGTGGATGATATAGGACCTGTACAAGTACAGCAGCTGGAGCATAAACTTGTGCAATGACCGGAAAAACAACTAGTGGTGTTGTTGCTAATATTTGCCTTGGATAACCCAAGGGAATGGGCCTATAATGATTTGTTTGATCCTTATATGGATATGTACCCAATGGAAGGAATTAATTATATGAATATGTAGTTACCAAAAATCCACTTTGCTGAGAAGATCCTATAGGTTGTGTAAGTTGAGGATCTTCCTATAGAGTATGTATAGTAGAAATGCCTCTTCAATGTTACTCTGTATTGAGTCTTTTCAACTATTTAATCTCTTATTTTTATTGTGAAAATATCTCTTCAAGTGATATATATTTACCTTTTATAGTGAAAAAATTATATGCAATCTAACTTTTACATTTCCCATTGTTACATTCCTTTCGGATGGGTGACAATTGGTTATTTGAAGGCATGCCAAGATTCTGGGTAAGCCTCTGATTTTATGTATGTTAACCTTCTTCATTTTCATCAGTTTGTATCGTATTATTAATAAGGAATTAATATTTGGATTTTCCTAAACTAGAATCATTTTCTATAGGATCTTCTATAATAGTTTTAATAACATTTCCTGATGCATAATGCATTTATGGAATTCTGTCAGTATCTCTGTAAGATTGTCTGCTTCTATATCTTTCATGAGACTCTTTTTCTCTTATATGATGAATTCTTGGGAACTATTTGGCAGAATGTAACCTGATGGGAATCCTTGGATAGTTCATTTGTGACCACTATTTATGGTTTCTTCCCAAATCAGGAGAATACAAACCTCCGTCGAGGAGGGGATTTCAGATGTGATAAAGTCCCCAGTCATGCAGGCAAGGGCTATTTCTATTCTTCTTATTCAAACCGTTGAACTTTGTTTAATGAATATAAATGTTGAATTAAACAATCCCCCATCCCTATAATATGGGGTTGCTATTGAACTGCTATGGATGAGATTCACACAACTCCTCTTCTGATTTTAAAAATTTTGGTTTAGTCATTAGCTGTGTAAATTATTCGACAACCACTCAAATCACCTATTTTAGATGATTGGTTTTCTATTTTAGACATTTGGGCTATCTGATGGATAACATCCTCTAAGATGGTTTACTTCTAAATATTCTCATATGATTGATACAAATGTAACTCAACAACTTGTTTTCTTCAGGCCTGAATTTAATGAGGCTAGTTGAGGCATACTTTTGAGCGTACATTTGATTATATGAAAAATATGTTGATTGTAGCTGGTTGTGGGAAATAAAATTGCATGAGACAACTTTTGGAAGACTTCACTGATTCTGGAGTTCAGTAAAAGGAAATGCTCCATGTGCACCCCATCCTTTGATATGAACACCAGATGGGGAATCCTAATTTAACTGGCGTATCCTCTTTAGAGCATTGAGGCATGCTCACTAAAGGTTTCTCTACTGATTTTCAACAATTTAATGATTTGAATCTAAGATAGATTCCAAGTCAACATGGCATTGTAACCCTTCTATTACCTTTACATTATTTTGATATTCATCATATGGTAATACATTGGTTTTCAAATGATGAATAGTCATCCATAAGTTAAGGCATATATCGTGAATACAATCTTGTACCATCAGTTCTGGAATGTTGTATTGAGAATTTTCCAAAGACTAGAACATGACTGGTATTTCTCCTTTATCTAATTGTTTTCTCATGTTTAACATACCATCATCATCTTTCACTAGAGGTTTATTCTCTTGGTCTAACCAAAGATGGCACTTCTTGATTGTTTTATTAAAAAATAAAGGAATCAGCCACATTTTCCTCTATGTATTATAAGATATGTGACCCAAGGGAGGTTTGGAAAAAAACTATTCTCTTATGATATCATTTTTCTAAGAATGTATATAACCTTCTAATGAAATGGAATTTGAAATGACTAGCCTTGTAATGGAAAGTGCCTCGAGATAAGAGGGCATTCTCATTACTACATTGTCAATTATAGAATTGTCATGATAATGAGAAAAAACTAATGTGGAGAAAACTTTCAAAGTGAATTCCATTATGGGGAGGACCACAATTATGTATTAAAACAAGAGATAAATCTATTTTCTCCTTATCCATCTGTCCATATAGAGGGTTGTTGTTTCACTCATCCAGAGATAGGCTCTCTGGATTAACATAATTTTTATGAAGTAATCCTTCTTGATGAAGTGTATGATAGAGAACTTCCGAATTACAGGTACTAAATGCATAATTTTCTAATGATAGGGTATGTTATTGAGTTTCAAAAAATAAAAGTCTGAGGGATTCAAGAACTCCATCATTAATTAGAGTTAGATTTTAGCACGACTCTTGATTTTTGATACTATGTTTGGCGTGATTTTTTTAATGATCTCTTAATCAAAGTTGTTTCCAATTTCTAGGAGAATTGTTTATCATAGGAAGTTGTATGTTCCTACCATGGAGTGGTTATCATAACGGGATGATTAGATCCAGTTGGAAGGGTTGTATGTTCCCGATCCAATTGTCCATATGGTAAAGGGGAGTATTCCCCATGACCATCTTGGACTGGAACAAAGGTATATATCTGCAACGGTATGGCATGGAAATGTGTCATACCATGTGTCGAAACTAATTAATATGTCTATTCCCCTAGTACAATTGAGTTTTGTTTTCTAATATTCTGGCATGCTTCCAGAATATGGGCAAGGATTTGTGTCTTCCCTTTTACCAATGATAAGATGTGTTTGGTGGCTTTAGGGGCCGGAGTGGGAATAAATATCCATTCAGTTTCTAGATTTGGTGAATTTTTCTGCTCCTATCCTCGTCTTCCTATCAATGGGAATTGATAGTGCTCATGTATATGGGTAGAGAGTTGTGTCTCTCCTAGATTTGTCTTCAGAGCTTTCCAACTGACTTCTCTTGGTGCTTTCAAATGAGACTGTTAGCAAGCTTGATGAACACTAGAATGTGTATGTGCCTGGAAGATTTTTTCCATCAAGTATGGTTGATAAAATTCCTTTAATATTAGAAGATGAGACTAATAAAAGAATTATTGATTATTTGTAGGTGTATGTTCTTATTTACCAGTTGCCATGACATTGGATTTGGTTGGAATTTTTAAATGTAGTTAGACGAGCCTCCTCACTGATTGATAATTTGTAAACAGGTGAATGTGCCTATTCATGGTCTTCCCCTAGATTTTCATTGAAGGAGTTTTGGAAAACTGTAAGATGAGTCAGCTGGGTAGTGGAATTAGGATGGACAGGTGTGTATTCCCACTCATTGTTTTCCACCAGGTTAAGTTGATAGAATTCTTCAGAGGGGAAAAGGGTACGATCCTTCTCCCAGTTGACAAGACGTTGTCCTGGGTGGTTCACCTTGGGTCCCCGGGTCCAAGGGACCTAGGCCAAACATCCAAAGGAAACACCCCCATCATCCTTGGGTTTCACTGTCATGAAATTATACTGGCATCGATTAGTGGTGGGAGTCCTAATGAAGGACCCTTTCATCCTTGAATTGAGGTCTCTAGTGAAATATTGATCCAAATACCTATAGTATGGGTGGGACTGGTTGTTGTGTTCTGAGGATAAGGACCCAAAATGGTTGAAAATAGTTTTTTTCACTGTCTTCTTCTTCATCATCAGTCGTCGTTGTCTAGACAATCAAGGATTGTTATTAACATGGAGAGTTTGTCGTGCAACCTCCGAGGTTGGTATTGTATTGTGCTGATGGTACTCCCTTAAAATCATTTTGGAGACCAAACGTTGAAGATGCTGGGTGTTTGATGGAATCCTTCCCATGGATGAGGATCCTTCCTGAGTAGTGGTCAGGAAGTTCGCAGAGGTCATCTTGACAAAATCCATTTTGGAATTATGGGATTTCTGAGAAAAAAACATGAAACAACAATAAACTCCATTAATGTGACATCTTATAGATTGATAAATGGGTGACTGATTTCATTGTATGGCCATACATTGTCAATTGATAGGGGCCTGATAGGTGGGTAACATTATTAACACGGTTATGGATTCATGTTGGGTTCACCATTTTTGTTTCGTAGTTCCTTGAAATGTGTGTTCTAGTTTTAAGAATCACTTCTTCTAGGTGATTTCCATCAGATTTATTAATGGAACCAGAAATGCCCAACAATTATTTACACAAAAGGACCTTCCTTCCAAAAGGCAGTGTTAATTAAATTTGAACTTTATGATACTTAAGAAAATGAATTGGTTGAGGGGATGGGAGGTCGGACTCATCACACCGTTTTGGGGGAAAATATTGTGTACTCTAGGAAACTCTTTAAAAATTTATGACATTCTCATGAATCCTTATTAATTGAACAAGTATAACATATGTTTCCCATAGAATTTTCACTCAATTATTAACTCGCATGAAATTCATAATCATTTATATGTATTCAAGGTTCATCAATTAATGGATATATTCGTATGTATTTGGGGTTCGCCATCAATAGTATCCCCTCATATAATACATTGATATTCTTTTAATCACCATTATGATAATACTGGTTTTCAAGCCACTCAGTGGGGAACCCTTGAATTTATTATGATCTAGGGAGATGAAGGTTTGTTTTGATATTGGTATTTTACCCATAAAATGGGCTACCAACATATCCATGTTAAAGGAATCAGAACCCTCATAGTTCAGTGCTTCTTAATAGGACACAACATTCCTTTTAATGTCATGTGATAAGGAACTAACCGTACTGTTTAATGTCATGTGGTAAGGACATATATATGAAAGGTTCTTAGTCAAGGTTTGGCGTGGTGATTATGCCCAAGAATCCCATGGAACTTGTAAATGATATGGGTTTCCAAGTAATATTAAACCATGTCAGGGAAATGGACGAAGTAGTACAGGGTTGATTAGAAGTGTTGGGTTTGAACCTCATGGAGGCTTCCTATGTAGCCCATTTGGGATGAGAATCAAAGCCCATATAGTTCAATAATTGTGTTTGGGATTATGAAAAATATCTTCCCATTTGAAGAGATATTATTGGTTGAATCATTTTTTGAAGGGTAACCTTTGATTTCAGGCCTTTAAGAAGGCATCCTATGTATCCTAATTTGAATAGGAATCAAAGTTATCATTTTTCAGAGTACTGTGAAAATGTTGTGATCAAGAAAAATATCTATGCCCACATGATTCATGCTTGGTGTGAGATAAAAGATGTTGTCAAAGATTCAGCAAAGGCTCCCACACTTTTCCTCCTCCATTGGTGGAAAAGGGCGCTCCTACAACAACTAGGGTGGATGAGATCGATGTAACTTGGAAAGAAGTATAGGTGATGAGACCTCCCTCAGTTCTCTTTAAATTGTAAAAGGTTCCAATGAAAGGAATGAGGAATGAAGTTTAGGGGCTCACACCTGGATGTCTACCATAAAATTTATCCTAGTAGGGGAGGGAGACTTTTTATTTTCTTGCATGGTAAAAAATGTATGAATTGTACCTTCAATGCCAGGGACCTAAGGTTCTGGGACTTTGAGAAGGGAGAGGCCATGACGAAAACACAAGTATTCCAAACCAAGAACCTCCAAAACTATTCTTGGGAGAAACATCCTTGTGACTGTGGATAAAAAAACCCACAAACACTTCATGAATCCTAAACCCATTGTGAAAAAAATGTAGGAAACCTCTAACTGCAGATATACAAACCCAAATAGGAGACATAGTGATGTTCCTTTTCCAATGGTTTGATAAGTCATGAGGTTTTGGTAGAGGTGTCAACAGAATCAATTTTAGACTCGGGAGCCAGTGAAGAAGAAGACTCGCCATGAATGGCTTCAAGGAGGGATTGATGTATTAAAGACTGAAGAGAGTAGGTAAATCAATGAAGGTCACCCAAGTTGGTACAGACACACAAGTAGGTTTGTGTGGTCTGATGTTCACTTAAGCGATGAACAACCTAGATGTTAATACTTGGGTGAGACTTGAATCAAGCCTTCTGAAGTATTCACTAGAATTTCCAGAAGTGAGGTGCCCAAGTTCCGGTGAACGGAATAGGTGGCATGCAAGTGTTTCTGATTTAGGGAGGTTGTGCACTTTACAGACCCAAGTTTTATGTATTTCTAACACTAAAAGGTCTTATATCCTACTATCCTCCTTCAATTCCTCCTCTTTATGTGTTACAGAACTACCTTGAATGTTTCATAACACTTTTTTAATGAAATAGGGAGACCAGAGCTACAATTGGGGTTCAGAAAAATTCATCCGTACAAATGATTTCCCCAATGATCAATTTATATGCAAAACACGACCCTTGGGAAAAAAAAAATTTGGGCGTATGTGGGATGCACGCCATATAAGGGTGCGCAAGTAGGCTATGTGCTGACAACCCCTTGGTCTAACTAGGGTGATCCATAGCTCATACCTTTTCAAATAAATATTTTCATCATGTTTTTTCTCCACTTTTTTCTAAAGTATTTCCCTTTGTCATTTTTAGACTATTTGATAGAACAGGGTGTCAAAACATGCAGGGAAGGGGTTTTATTAAACAACAAATTTAAAAGATTTTAAAAAATAAAACATACATAAGAATGGGTTTAAAAAATAATACATATGATAAAATATTTTGAAAATAAAATATCTCTTACATAGATATAAGAGTTTTTGAAGAAAATAAATATAATTTTGAAAATAGAATCTCCTTACCATAAACTACTAACGATACATCACTGGAACTCACCTATGATGAAACCATGATAAAATTCCTTCCCCAAAGACTAACCATACTCTCGTACAAGCACCGCAATAAGAGAAACACACATATTTTTATCCAGGGAGACCATAAGCGAGTCATTGGTTATAGAACCTCAAGGAAGGACTTCTATTTATAATCCCCAAAATATGAATATATCATTTATTTATTATTAAACACTATTTGTAAAGACTTTCGAATAGTTGTTGAATTTTTTTATTAACCATCATGAAAATAGGATTTTATTTTATTTTTTTTTCTTTTTAATATTACTTAACCCATATAGATCACTTTTTATCATGTTTATATAAATAAATATAATAAAACAAAATTATTTTTAAATAACATATATATTTATCAAATATATTTATGGAAATTATAATTTAAGAAAACAATTATCACCTCTATATATTTAAAACAAAAAAATTTTACCATACACACACACAGACACAGATATATATATATATCATTTTTATCATGGTATAAATATATATCACAAACGTGACATATATATATATATTTGATAACTATATCTTAACATAACATTTAGAAATTATATATTTATAGCATATAAAGGTTAATATATAGAAATATCATGTTTTATATGTATATATCATTTTATATATATTCTTTTTTTCATTATTTTTTTATTTTTCTTCTTTCATATTCTTTCACATCACACACAACACTTTATTTTTTCAATTTTTTCTCCCTTCTAATTCATACAACAAACCACTTGAATTTGTTTCTATAAGATTCCTTAATGACATGACACATCACACATATAAAAATTATTATTATTTTTTATTACATCACTTAATTACTAATTGTATATATATATACACACACACATATGTATTTATATTCTAATATATATAACTTATACATATAATTAACATATAAATAACATATATTTTAAAATATATTAGATTATATATTTGTATATATATTTGAAATTTATTTATATTTAAATATATATATATATATATATATATGGGATAGATATAAGAAACACTAACACATACCTCAAATTTTTTTTCCTTTTTTGGGTTCCTTCCATCGAACACCACTACACACCTTCCTTATAATTTTAAGTTTTTATTCATATATTATCCCTCACTTCATGTGCCACATTTATATACAATTAACCTATAAAATATGTGTATATATATACTAAATATCAGTATATAAATATACATATATATTCTGCATATATATATATATTCTACCCAAATATTTAAATACATTAAATACAATTTTATAATTTTTTTTATAAACTTAACATTAAATTTTATTATCAGTTATATATATTTATATATATATATACATTCATATACGTGTATATAAATTCATATATGTATATTCACATACTTGGTTATTATTATTTTCTACCACATATATATATATTAACATATTTTTCTATATATTTTTATTTATATATTCTGTATCGACTTGAAATTTTAAAATCTGACCTTCATATCTGATAACATGTATAACACAAAACCTAAAGTATAAAATGGAATATAACAACCCAAATTTTATGATATATTTAATATTTTAAATAAATTAAATATATATATATATATATATTTGGAAATGAACACAATATTTAATTTAGTTTGTGTTACACACAATAATGACTTTCCTTAAAATTTTGAGTAAAATGTTAGACTGTGTTTTACCAAATAAATATTATTATTTAAAATGAAAATTATATCATAGACATTAAATTTAATATTATGGAAATAATTAAATATATTATGAATATATATTATTGAATTAATAATTTATTGATTAATTATAAATGAGTATAAAAAACAATTGAATATAAATGAAATGTTTGTTATAAAAAATTATTTTATGCACCAAATGAATTTTAGCATAATAAATTAATTTAATTATTATTAGTGAATGATATTAATGATATTAATATATTATATATTCACTTAAATGTATTTAAGTTAATCAAATATATTTAATAGTCACAATATATGAAAAGAGCCAATTTTAAGCATAAAAAAGTTATATTTTTCTAAAGATAGTTCTGCCGCCTATTATTGTCGGACATTTTTAAAAAAAAATTTGAAACATTTAAAAAAATTAATTTTTTTTATTTTTGATAGAATAATGTAAAAAATATTTCAGGGTAATTTTGTAGTATTTTTTGGAGAAGATTAATTTTTTAATGAATAGTGTAAAACACTGAATTTTAATTAAAGACCGAATTTCCTTCTAAATAATTAATGTTGTTAAATTTTATTTAAGATTAATTTTATAGTAAAATTATCTCAATTATACATCTATTAATAAATTTTGGTTCTTTTAATCAATTTAATATTGAATTTAGATAAAAAAGATTAAGCTTTTGAACATTTTCCCTTTGAAAACTCACTTTCTCATCCTGTATGCGTGATTAAGATTAAATTAAAATTTACCAATTATGTGAATTGAATTTGAAAAAATTATTATATATTTATAATTATTATAATTTATAATTTCTTATAAGGAAAAAATAATTTTTTACCAAAGTGATTAGTAAATACATTTTTAATTAAATATAGTGATCAAGAGAAAATGATATTATCAAGGGACTAAAGTTTAATTATAAGGATCAAAATTACATATAAATATGTCCTAACCACATTTTATAGCCATATTTATCCCTCATCCACTCTATAGTATATATTGGATAATGTTTTGGGCCACTTTACATGAAAAAAATGTGAGTAGAATTTACTCTTTCATAAATTTACAAGAGTGCCACTCACCTCACTTGTAAAAGGTCATGCTGTCTCCCACTATATTCACACCATCAAACCAGCATAGATCATAATATACAATACCTAATAACTTCTAAAATCCCCTCCCTTGATTATGGATTCCTTTTATTTGGAAGTTATCCAACTTAATAAAATATTTGTTCAAACATAAGGAGGATGCTGAAAGAAGAGGTAATGTTCTTCTGAAAGTGTTTTTATTTTATTACCATACCTCCTTAAATTATAATTATACCATGATTATATAGTAACCTAAGTATCTTCTATAAAATATGAGTTTTTTATGATGTCTTTATGGTCTACAACTGCTTGAAATTCTATAAAATGTATTATGATATCATCGTTCATTTTTATAGAGGACTACCACTTTGCAAATCAATGTCATTCGTTTTTTCCATTACAACCTTTCAATATAGGTAATAATTAAGTATATATAGTTTATATTTGATATATATAATATTAATGATTTTATTATTCTTCTATAATTATTATATCACATATAAATTCGAGGTTTCTATTTTTTGGGAATACAAGAATGTCTCTTGGGTGTATGCAGGAGTACCGGTTTGCTAAGTGATATGATTCATTGAAGATTTACATGGAATATATAAAGGATGGTTTTAATAAAAATAATATATATATATATATATGACCTAAAAATAATATTGTAATGATGAAATATATATATATATATATATCACATAATTTCCTTCTTTTCGATATGATAAGAAAATAGAAATAATATTCATGGATAAGTGAAACTTACTGTCTCCATGCATTGTGTATTTGAGTTTCTATCACCATTTTTTTGGATTACTATATATATATATCTATAATGATTATATATTATATTTAAATCATGTTTTACATTCTGGGTATTATCAAATCATGATCGAAGTAATAGTAACGAAAAATAACAAGACAATACATAATTAAAAAACAATGCAATTAACCCTGAAAACAATGAAAATAATGAAATATTATTAACAAATGGGTGATGAGATGTTATAAAAGAATAATATATGATATCATAAAAAATAATATTTCTTCTATTATAAGTGAATAACATTTTTAGGACTACTATAAAATTTTTGAATAATTTACGACCAAAAGGAAAGCATGAGGTAATAGATTTCATCTCAATTTACATTCCATTGGGACTTATTTTCTATTATACAACAATTCAATTTTATATGGAGTAGATAATTCCACTTGAAATGTATTATTTGAAATATTTAATTATTAGTGGTATTTCAAGTTTCCATTTTAGTTATTTAATCTAAGGGACATTCAATTAATAGTTACCAAGTGGTAATAAATTTAATAACTCAAATTCCATTCATTGTGTTATATTACTTATTTTTTATCACTGATAATATATGATTATGTGTATATTTAATTCTGAATATATATTGGTGTATTTTCACCTATTTCTTTTGTGTATTTCCATTTGATACACATTATTTTTTTCATTAATTAATTCTCACATATAGTAAAGTTTTTTTAGGGTTTATTTTGAAATCTCATTCTAATAGATATTGTTTATTATTGAATAACCATTAAAGGAAATTATTTGATAATTTTTTATTAAACACTTTTTGTAAAATCCCATGTATGTAATGAATTATTAATATTTTTATCTATTTCTATTAATGAATTATATAGTGTTTTATAGGCTTCAAATGAGAATAAATCCAATCTTAAGCATGGAATACACTAATATTTTTAAAATATTGTTTTACTACCTTTTGATGGAAACCGATTTTTAATTCTATATTTTGAAAATTTTATAAGATATATTTGTAAAAATAAACTTATTATTTATGATGGGGACATTGAAATTTACTTTGGATAAATGTCTATTATTTTTCTGATAATGTTCTTTTTTTAATGAATAGTGAAAAATGTGGTATTTTAATTCAAAACCACTTTTTAATCTAATTGGTTTATATGATTATATTTTATTTTTAATTGGTTTTAAAGTGAAATTAGAATATATTTTTACCATTTAATCCATGTTTGGTCATTAAAATTAATTTCACTTTAAAATTGGACTTAAACTAGTGTCAATCTTTTGATACTTATTGTTTCAAAAAAACAAGCTATTTTCTCTGAAAGCGGGAATTAATTATTAAATTAATTAATGTTGCTTATATGTTTTGAATTTGGTAAAATATAAATCATATTTGAATTCGGAATATCAAATATAGCTTAGGGTGATTTTTTGGTATTTTTCTAAAAAACATCAATTTTTGATGAATAGTTAAACCACTAAGTGGTACTTAAAAAACTGTTTTTTTATTTAAATGAAATTTTACCACCTCTGTGTATTAAATTTCAAAAATCCGACATACATTGTTTTCATTTTGAAATAAAATGTTGTTCAATGAGATTAAAATATTTTTTAGTGAATAGTAACTTTTGTGTATTTAATCGCAATTAGAGGTAAGTAGTGTAATTTAAGGTAAGAATAATGTTTTAATAATATTAAATGAACTTGACACATGTCCTACCATTATTGGATGTGTCATGTCCGACCAAGACAATCCATGGGTCAACTTGGGGACCCCATGGAGCCACTTTGGTAGGAAAATGACATTAATGTCTTTTTATTTAATGTTAAAATTAAAATGTCACAAACAAGAGTAGTTTTACTAAACAAATATTTAAATGGGGTAATACAAGTCATATTGTTGACAATAAATATTCATTAGAAAGATACAAAGATTTCATACATCATGATATTTTTTTTTATAATTTTTAGATAATAAATAAATTAAATTATTTATGATACCATGATGATGCAGCAATGACCTCATTATTTAACGATTTAAATAATATGAAAATATAATGTAAAATATAAGACCTACACATGTCAAAAACCTATTGTATGGGTGGATTTAGAACCCTTATCACCTTAGACTCGAAATTTATAATTGTGGGACCTTTTTTATCAGAAAATCATTTTATAACAAAGTATCTTTTCTTAACTTTCCAAGAGTGCCCCTCCTCTCCTTTTATAAAAGGCCCCCACTTCTACCTCATTACCCACACCTCTCAAGCCTTTGGCTCGTCCAACCCCTGCTCATTTTGTCTCTCCACATCCCTGTCTTACTCTTACAAGCCTCACTTTAGGCAGAAGTCTTCCCAAGGAAGCCTTTGAGCTCAAATCAAAAAGAGTTACCCGGTTTAGTGGTAGTGTTTTCTCTTGTGTTCTTATGTTTTATTTTGCATCTCCCACCATTTATACTCTTTTTATTCCTTTCTTTTGTAACAACACCAGTATCCTCAATATACTAGGATGTTCTTATAATAAGGATTCGATCTACACTTACACACACCTACATCTAATGGTTAAAGAACATACTGTTTATGTGGATGGAGAATTTCTACCTCACGAAACGATGATTGTTCAACACTCATATAAAACCTTAAAAGGTGGCCATTAAGATGTCACTATATTTATTTATTATATATAATATGTTTATGTTTTACTTAAGCTTCTGTATTTTTCATTTATGGCATACCTTTATGGTTACTATTATGGGTAAATACGATATCTTCATTTTAAGAAGTGCGGACTACCGCCCCCTCAAAGTGATTTGATTCGTTAATACCATATGTGGGATGTAAAAAGGATTTAATTAATGATATTATGTATGATATTATACTAGAATTATAATATACCTTTATATCATTATGATTCCATTCCATAAAATACAAAATAGAAATGAAAGTAGCATTCATGCGTATGTACGGCTTACCGTCTCCGGGAATGGTGCATTTCATTTCTTACCTATAAAGGTTATGTAATACTATAAATGCATGAATATACTGGATATATATGATATATATGATATATACATCATGAGTATAACTCTGGATATAATGGATACATGAACAACATGTAATTATAAAGAGCATATTTTTGACTCAAGTACCAATGATCGTTAAAACGACCGTTATTAACTTAAATAATTGCATAGTGTTCATGACATGGTAATAAGTGATATAAAAGGAAGAATTAACTTGAAAAAGGTTCTTAAGCTAGTAGAAATTAACTCAATTTTATTATTCAGGAGGTTAAAGAACGATCGAGTCAAGTCGGACCCGAGGTATGGGACTTCGTCTCAATCTCCTTTCATTGAGGCATATTTTGTTTTATACACAACCATCATTTATATGGTGTATAAACCCCTTTGACATTTAAGTTTATCCAAAACGAATCTTATTTATATGATGTTTTTTACTAAACAACACGTGGGAATGTTTCTGTCGTACGTATGCGGCGACAACGACTTCTCCACCGCCGTGACCATTATTTGAGTTTCGGCTTCCTCTACAACCCATACATTTATTTTAAAAGAAAAATAAATACCCTCTGTTACTTTTCATTTATTTTGGTATTGAAAATGGTTTTCATAATGTTTTTATATCAATGTGTTGTATTGATATCTTGTGATTGAAAAGTGGAAATGTTATGTTTCCTTTATGCATGTTTTATGTGATACGATTATGTTATGGTTCTTGGGAATTATTATGAAGACAGGTGGTTTCATGATAAACTAAGGGCAGGTGAGCCCGATATAGCTCTCCAATGCATTGGGTAATGAGAAGGAGTTAAACGTTAAGGTTTTTCCGAAGAGATTTAGGTAATATACTGTGATGGGTATTCCAAATGTAACCAAGAGGGTTACTCCCAACGTAAGAATGTTATGAATGCCTCAAGTTACCTTTATGTCTAAATATTTCAATGATTTATTCATGATTTGATGAGGTATGTTAGAGTGCTTATGTTTTATGAGTAGAGTATGATTTCATTGATTCTTGTGTATAAATTTACTCATGTTTCCTTTCCATATTTTTATATCCCTTACTAAGCTTTTTATGCTCATCTGATGTTTTTGAAATGTTTTTCAAAGGTAAAGGGAAGGGTACATGATATAATGATAGTGTCAAGGAAGTGTCAAGAAAGAATTCATGTTTTATTTTAAATATGTTTCCGTTGATGGGAAAAATTAATACTATCTTTTATGTAACCACTTTGTTTAAATGTGGAATGTAATGCATGTTTTATGATCTAATTATTTAAAAATATAAACGTGAAAAGATCCTCAATGTGTAATCTTGTAATAACTCATGATTAAGTATGTTTTATGGCTGGGGCCTTATAGTTTGTATCAGAGGTCGGTTTAGATAACATTAGGAGTTGGAATTATATTAAATGATTATCCAAAAATATTTTTTATGGTCAAATTGAAATGATATAGCATTTGAAGATTACCAGGTTGCTTCATCTAAGACATGTTTGTTCATAATGGTTTTCCGTAGAGGAAATAAGGAAGCAGTGCTAGGAAGACATACAAAAGGAAATAACCTCCCGAATCAGCATCCTGAGATGGTCGGAATTGGAACTGAACAGTTTGTTGCAGTAATGGCGCAGTTGACTCAAGCAATAAATGGTGGCGATATCCATGCACGAGATCAGCCAGATCAACCACAGAGGAACATGTCAGTGGTGGAACATTTCATGAGGCAATATCCCCCATCATTCAGAGGATCATCTGACCCTGTGCTAGCTGAAGGGTGGATTAAAGCACTGGAGAAGATTTTTGATGTCATGGGGTGTTCATACAATCAAAAGTTTAGTCTTACTATTTTCCATTTGGAGGGTGAAGCAGATCAGTGGTGGTCAATGGTTAAAAATATCAGGGGCACTGATTTGATTGATGCTCTCAACTAGGATGAATTTAAAGGTATGTTTCTTGAGAAGTATTTTCCTATGGCTGTTCTACATAGGATGGAAAATTCATTCCTATAATTGAGGCAAGAGGAAGACTCAGTGGCTTCCTATGAAGAAAGGTTCACCTGATTGGCAAGGTATGCTCCAAATTTTATCCAAGACCATGATAGTAAAATCAATTGTTTTTACTCCAGATTAAAGCCAAAATAACAAAGGGCTTTAGCTTCTCAGGATTTCAAAAGTTATGAAAAGCTTGTTTGATGTGGTGAGAAGGTGGAAATGGTGTTTGCCGATGATCAAGTGTTCTATAACAACCAACAGAAGAAGAGACCGAGGTGGCATGAGAAAGGGAAGAATTCTTCAAAAAAGTATGATGGTAAGAAAACTAAGTTTCGAGTTTGTGATAAATGTGGGAAAAGGCATGTTGGGGAATGTCCTCTGAATTCTGGAAAGTGCTACCGATGTGGTAAGATGGGATAAAAGGCTCGTGATTTCACTGAAAAAGATCAAGGTGATGGTAAGACCAAATTTGATTTATAGTAAGTGAAATGTTTTAAGTGCAATGAGATGGGTCACTATGCAAATGAGTGTCCAACAAAGATCTTGAGTGATGGGAAGCAGTTAGTCTACAAGAAGAAAGGGGTGGTGAAATCCTTTGCAACTACTTCAGCAGATGTCGGGCCATCAAATGAAGTTGTATCAGGTACTTTGTTTGTTTTTTCAGATTATGCCAGTGTGTTGTTTGATTCGGGGACTACACATTCATTCATCTATGAAACCTTTTCTAGTAAAATGGGAATACCATTTCAAGAAATGACTCCTGAAATTGTGGTAAAAACACCAAGGATAAATGTTGAGGCAAAAAGAATTTATAAGAATATTCCTATCCTTATCTGTGGAAAGAACCTACTTGAAAACCTTATTGTTTTACCTCTAGTAGAGTTTGATGTTATCCTGGGTATGGAATGGATCTCTATTTACCATGCTAAGATTTACTGTAGAGCTAAAGAAGTTTCTTTTCAGAAATATTTTCAGTTTGTGTACAAGAATGAACCCTTACTATTGATAACTTATCAAGAGGCTAAGAAACTTGTAAAAGATGGAAATGAATGTTACCTTGAACATATGGTTGAAAACAAGGGAACTGTTCAGATTAATGATGTTCTAGTGGTAAATTAGTATCCTGATGTTTTTCTGTATGAGTTTCTTGGAATAATACCAGATTGGGATGTTGAGTTTACTGTAGACTTAGTTCCTGATGTTAAGCCAATTTCAAAACCTCCTTATCAAATGGCTCAAATTGAACTTTTAGAGTTGAAGGAGAAATTGCAATATTTATTGGAGGAAGGTTTCATTCAACTTAGCTCATCACCATGGGGTTCTCCAGTTTTATTTTTTAAAAAGAAAGATGGTTCTATGAGACTTTTCATTGATTATAGAGCCTTGAATAACGTCACTATTAAGAACAAATATCCATTTCCTCATATCAATGATTTGTTTGATCAGCTACAGGGAGCTCAGTATTTCACAAAGATTGACCTGAGATTGAGGTACCATTAGTTGAAGGTAAAGGATCAGATATTCCAAAGACCGCATTTCATACAAGATTTGGCCATTATGAATTTTTAGTAATGCCTTTTAGGCTAACCAATGCACCTGCTGTATTCAAGGAAATAATGAATTGAATTTTCCATGAGTTCTTGGATATATTTTTGGTTGTTTTCATTGATGATATTTTGGTGTTTTATAAAAGTAAACAAGAGCATGAAAGACATTTAAGGGTTATTTTTCATAACTTAATATAAAATAGATTATATGGGAAATTCAGAAAGTGTGAGTTTTGACTGCAACAAAGTTCATTCCTTGGTCACATTGTTTCAAAAGATGGGATAACTGTTGATCCTAAAAAAAAGGTTGTTGAAGAATGGCCAAGACCCACAAATGTAACTGAGATTTGTAACTTCCTTGGTTTGGCAGGCTATTACTGAAGGTTTGTTAGAAATTTTCCCCGTTATCTAGTCCAATGAATAAACATACTCGGAAGGGTGTTAAGTTTTTCTGGACAAAAGAATGTGATGATTGTTTTCAGGAGTTGAAAAGAAGATTGGTGAATGCTCTTGTTTTGGCACTACATTCTAGGAATGGTGAGTTTGTTATCTACAGTGATGCTTCATTGTAAGGACTTGGTTGTTTCCTAATGCATAATGAATAGGTAATTGCTTATGCTTCACGTCAGTTGAAAACTCATGAGGTAAATTACCCTACACATGATTTGGAATTAGCTGCTATTGTTTTTGCATTACAAATTTGGAGGCATCATTTGTATGGAGTAAAGTGTGAAATATATACTGATCACAAAAGTTTAAAGTATATATTCACTCAGAAATAATTGAACATGAGACAAAGGATATGGATAGAATTAATCAAGGATTATAATTGTACAATTCATTACCATCCGGGAGAAGAAAATAAATTGGTTGATGCTTTGAGTCAAAAAAGTAATGCTTCATTAACAATGTTTCTTTTGGAACATGATCCTTTGGTTATGTATTTGATGAAATTTGGCATAGAAGTTTTTGGTGAAGGATGTTGTTCGGTTTTGTTTCAGGTATCAGTGAAATCGTCTCTATCAGATAGAATCATGCAAGCACATAAGCAAGACAGTGAGTTGCAGAAAAAGGTAGAGCTGGTTCAGAAGGGTATGTTGCCTGAATTCAACATTGATACTGATTGTGTTTTGAGAGTTGGGAAGAGATTGTGTGTGCCCTGTGATTCACAATTTAAGAGAGAGTTGTTATGTGAAGCTCATAGTTCTCGGTTTTCAGTTCATCCTGGAAGTACTAAGATTTACAGAGATCTGCGAGAGTATTACTGGTGGGATGGAATGAAAAGAGATATTGCTGATTTTATAGTGAATCGTTTGACTTGTCAATAGGTAAAAGCAGAGCGGCAGTTACCGAAAGGGATGCTTCAACCTTTACCAGTACTAGAGTTTAAATGGGAGAATATATCCATGGACTTCGTTGTGGGATTGTCGAAGACACCTCGAGGTAATAATGCAATCTATGTTATTATTGATCGTTTGACTAAATATGCTCATTTCTTTGCTATACAAGATACCTTTTCCCTAGATCAACTTTCCCGTTTGTATCTTAAATAGATAGTTAAGTTACATGGAGTTCCTCTCCCCATTGTATTTGACCGTGATCCTAGGTTCACTTCTAACTTTCAGAAAGGCCTTCAGAAGTCGTTGGGTACTGAATTAAAATTTAGTAAAGCTTTTCATCCTCACTTAGATGGGCAGTCAGAACGAACAATTCAGACTTTGGAGGATATGCTACGTGCTTGTTCGATGGATTATCAGGGAAGTTCGGACCAACATCTTTATTTGGTTGAGTTTTCATATAATAACAGTTTTTATTCTAGTATACAAATGGCACCATTTGAGGCGTTATATGGGAAGTGGGGTTGAACTCTAGATTTTTGGGATGAAGTGGGTGAAAGGAAGCTGATGGGACCCGAATTGGTAGAAGAGTTGGCAGAAAAAGTTTAGTTGATACAGAAACACATGAGAATAGCTCAGAAGAGGCAGAAGAGTTATGCAGACAATAGGAGGAAGGATCTCTCTTTTGAGGTAGGTGATCATGTTTTCCTTAAAGTATCACCATGGAAAAGTGTGATGTGATTTGGTAAGAAAGGAAAGCTCAGTCCAAGTTTCATGGGACCATATGAAATTCTAGAGAGAGTTGGATTTGTTGCATACCGTGTGCCTTTACCTCCGAGTTTATCTCAGGTACACAATGTTTTTCATGTTTCGATGTTGAGAAAGTATATGCCAGATCCATCTCATGTTTTCAGTCCAGAGGTAGTTTAGCTGGAAAAGAACCTATCTTATGATGAACAACTGGTCTAGATTCTTGACCATAGGGAGAAAGTGTTATGGAATAAGGCGATTCATCAGGTATAGGTTTTTTGGAAAAACAACATGATTGAAGAGGCAACATGGGAATCTGAAAAATGCAATGAGGGCTAAATACCCCCACTTATTCGATAAGTAAATAAATTACGGGGACACAATTTTCAAAAGGGGGGAAGGATGTAACATCCCAAGTAAGTAATGAATAATATATATTTTTATCTATGTCTATTAATGAATTAGATAGTGTTTTAGAGGCTTATAATGAGAATAAATCCAATCTTAAGCATGGAACACACTAATATTTTTAAAAGATTGTTTTACTGCCTTTTAATGGAAAACCATTTTTAAATCAATATTTTTAGAATTTTATAAGCTATATTTTTCAGAATAAACTTATTCTTTATGATTGGGACATTTAAATTTACTTTGGATAAATTTCTTGTATTTTTCTGGTAATGTTCTTTTTTTAATGATTAGTGATAAATGTTGTATTTTAATTCAAAACCTCTTTTTAATATAATTTGTTTATATCATAATATTATCTTTTTAATTTTTTTAAAAGTTAATTTAGAATATATTTTTACCATTTAATCCAATGGTGGTCATTGGAATTAATTTCACTTTGAAATTGGTCTTAAACTAGTGTCAATCTTTTGATACTTATTGTTTCATAAAAACACGCTATTTTCTCTGAAAGTGGGAATTAATTATTAAATTAATTAATGTAACTTATATGTTTTAAATTTGGTAAAATAGACATCATTTTATAATTCTGAAAATCAAATACAGCTTCGGGTGAATTTTTGGTATTTTTCTGAAAAACATCAATTTTTGATGAGTAGTGAAACCACTAAGTGGAACTTAAAAAACTGATTTTTTGTTTAAATGAAAATTTACCACCTCTGTGTTTTGAATTTCAAAAATCTGACATACATGGTTTTCATTAAGAAGCAAAATGTGGTTCAATGGGATCAAAATAATTTTTTTTGTGAATAGTAACTTTTAAGTTTGTAATCGCGATTAGAGGTAATTAGTGTAATTTAAGGTAAGAATAATGTTTTAATAATATGGAATGAACTTGAAAAATGTCCTAACCTTATTGGATGTGTAATGGAAGACCAAGAAAATACATGGGTCAACTTTGGGACCCCATGGAGAAACTTTTTTAGGAAAATGACATTAATATCTTTTCATTTAATGTTAAAATTAAAATGTCACAAACATGAGTTTTTTTACTAAAACCATTTTTAAATGGGGTTACCTAAGTCATATTGTTGACTATAAATATGAATTATAAAGCTAAAAATCTTTCCTAAATCATGATATTTTTTTATAATTTTTAGACATTAAATAAATTAAAGTATGTATGAAACCATGACGATGCAGCGATGACCTCATTATTTAATGATTTAAATAAAATGAAATTATAATGTATAATATAAGACCTAAACTTGTCAAAAACCTATTGTATGGGTGGATTTAGAACCCTTATCACCTTAGCCTCGAAATTTATAATTTTGGGACCTTTTTATCCAAAAATAATTTTATATCAAAGTATCATTTCGTAACATTCCAAGAGCGCCCCTCCACTCCTCTTATAAAAGGTCCCCACCTCTACCTCCATACCCACACCTCTCAAGCCTTTTTCTCAGCCAAAACCTGCTCATTTAGTCTCCCCACATCCTTCTATTACTCCTAGAAGCCTCACATTAGGAATAAGTCTTCCTAAGGATGCCTTTGAGCTCAAATCAAAAAGAGTTACCCATTTTAAAGGTAGTGTTTTCTCTTGTGTTATTATGTTTTATTGTGCTTCTCCCACCCTTTAAAATATTTTTATTCCATTATTTTGTAATAAAACCAGTATCATCAATGTTCTAGGATGTTGTTATAAGAATTATTAGAGCTACACTTACACACACCTACATCTAATGGTTAAAGAACATAGTGTTTCTGTGGGTGTTGTATTTCTGCCTCACGAAACGATGATTGTTCAACACTCATATAACACATTCAAAGGTGCCCATTAAGATGTCACTATATTTATATATTATATATTATATTTTTATGTTTTACTTATGCTTATGTATTATTCATTTATGGCATACCTTTATGGTTACCATTATGGGTAAACACGATATCTTCATTTTTGGATGTGCGGACTACCGCCCCCTCAAAGTGATTTGATTCATTATTGCCATATGTGGGACATATAAAGGATTTAATTAATGATATTATGTATGATATTATACTGGAATTATAATATACATTTATATCATTATGATTCCATTCCATAAAATATGAAATAGAAATGAAAGTAGCGTTCATGTGTACGTACGGCTTACCGTCTCCATGAACGGTGCATTTCATTTCTAACCTCTAAACGTTATGTAATATTATAAATGCATGTATATACTGGATATATATGATATATATGATATATAAATCATGAGTATAACTCTGGATATATTGGATACAAGAAAAACTTGTAATTATAAAGAGCATATTTTTTACTCAAGTACCAATGATCGTTAAAACGACCGTTATTAACTTAAATAATTGCATAGTGTTTATGACATGGTAATAAGTGATATAAAAGGAATAATGAACTTGAAAAAGGTTCTTAAGCAAGTAGAAATTATCTCAAGTTTATTATTCAGGAGGTTAAAGAACAATCGAGTCAAGTCGGACCTGAGGTATGGGACTTCGTCTCAATCTCCTTTCATTGAGGCATATTATGTTTTATACACAATCTTCTTTTATACGGTGTATAAACCCCTTTGACTTTTACATTTATCCAAAAGGAATCTCTTTTATACGAAGCGTTTTACTAAACGACAAAAGGGAATATTTTTGTCCTATGTATGCGGCAACAACGACTTCTCCATCACCGTGACCATTATTTGAGTTTCGGCTTCCTCTACAAGCTATACATTTTTTTAAAAGAAAAATAAATACCCTGCTTTACTTTTATTTTATTTTTGTTTTGAAAATAGTTTTCATAATGTTTTTATATCAATGTGTTTTATTGATATCTTGTGATTGAAAAGTGAAAATTTTATGTTTCCTTTACGCATGTTTTATGTGATACGATTATGTTATGGTTCTTGGAAGTTATTATAAATACGGGTGGTTCTGTGATAAACTAAGGGAGGGTGAGCCCGATATAGCTCTCTAATTCATTAGGTAACACGAAGGAGTTACGCGTTAAGGTTTCTCTGAAGAGATTTAGGGAATATGCATTGATGGGTATTTCAAATGTAACCAATAGGGTTACTCCCTACGTAAGAATGTAATGAATGCCTCAAGTTACCTTTATGTCTTATGATTTCTTTGATTTATTCATGATTTGATGAGGTATGTTAATGTTCTTATGTTTTATGAGTAGAGTATGATTTTATTGATTCTTGTGTATAAATGTAATCATGTTTCCTTTCCATTTTTTATATCCCATACTAAGCTTTTTATGCTCATCCCATGTTTTTGAAATGTTTTTCACAGGTCAAGGGAAGGGTACATGATATGATGATAGTGTCAAGGAAGTGTCAAGAAAGAATCCATGTTTTATTTCAAATATGTTTCTGTTGATGGGAAAAATGAATACTATCTTTTATTTAACCACTTTGTTTAAATGTGGAATGTAATGCAAGTTTTATGATCTAATTCTCTAAAACTCTAAACCTGAAAAGATCCTCAATGTGTAATCATGTAATAACTCAAGATTAAGTATGGTTTAACGATGGGGCCTTATACTTTTCATTTTCATATCCTTTTTTATTCATGATATTATTTATTTAATAGTATTTTTTTCAAACTTTGGTACTTAAAATATTTTTGAATATATTTTTATGAAAACTTGACTTTTTTCTCTCTTCAGTCCAAAATATGTTTTCTCTCTAGACCATGATTTATAATAATATTTCCGATTTTTTTAACATTTAAAATAGGAATTATTAAATAAATTTATACCTTTTATAATTTTTTTAAAGAAATATTCTTGTATGTTTCCAAACAAGTCAATTATCTATCATTTTTACCATGAAAATAGGAATATTAATTACCATAGGCATAGAGTTACTACTAACCTGATTATAATTTCTTTGAATAATAAATTTAAATTTAATAATTATTTTTTTAAGGAAAATATTTTTAAATTTTATTTTGAAAGATTTATTTTTAAAATTTTTATCTTTTAAAAAGCGATTTTAAAAATCAAAATGGTATTTTCCTAATGAATTGTTTTTAAGATAATTTTATTCTATCAATAATGAAAACCAATATTTATAATCCAATGGGTATAAATTGTATTGATACCATAATTGTTATTCCATTGGAAGTCCTATGACTAATTTAACCAAGTATAGTATTAAAATTTACTTCCTTGAATCATTTTTGTTAGTTATTAACTTCCAATTTAGTTATTCACTTTCATTTGATCATTGAACATTAAATTTACCCTAAATAATCATATCGTTTATCTTGGATGTGATTATTTCCTAAACCATATACAATTTTTACATATGGTTTTTACTTTGAATGTTATTTTATTAATTAGGGAAATATTGATAAATCTTTTTCCATTACACATTAATAATATTTGATAAGTGATATTATTTAGGAATTAAATAAAATATTAAATATGTATGGATTGTTTTAGACTGGTATGACACAAGTTAGATATTATTTATAGTAAGCACCTTGATGCATCAATATTCTAATGAGAGGATTCAGTTATCCAATTCAGATGGATTTTTATATGGTATTTCTAAACTCATCTTATGAAAGTCTTGACGGTAAAGGTTTCATGTACCTAGGAAACAAGATGTCCAAAATATATGTAGTTACTTTATTGGGAATTAAACTATTATTACTATTATTACTATGATTTCTTTCTATGAAATTATATATGTAATCCTTTCATTGTTATTTTATTGATTAAATGTCTTGTGGTTTAGAAATTTATATTTCCTTATTGATTATTCAATATCTAGATATTTATGTTGCATGTGTGTTTAGTTATTTACATTTACTTCTATGTTATGCCTTATCCAGTCATAATAGTCATAAAATTTTTTTTAAAGGCAAAGTCTTGGTAAATGACCAAGACCCAAAAATTTATTAAAAGAAAAGATTATAAGAGTTTGAAGGATGAAATTTTATTACAATCTTTTTCATGATAAGGATGGAGCTAAACCGGTAAATCATCACACCACGTAATGTCCTGATTGATATCCTTGTCGGCAATACCATCATCAAACATGTTTTCTTCCCGATGGGTATGGGTGGAAATGTATCTGATCTCCTGGAGCGAGCTAAGACAATTCTTCCAACGTAGTGTAAGAGACCAAGCAAGGTGAACCACTCCATTCCAAATATCTTGGATAATGGTGGTGGGATCACATTCATTGAAAATATTATTCCAACCTTTTAGCTTAATGAAGTTGACCGCATGAATCACCATCATCATCTCAACTTCCAGGGCTGAGGCAGATCCATAGCCACCAAAGAAGCAGCCATGAAAATGCCCAAGAGAGTCTCTGAAGATGGCCCCATAGCCCGCAGAACCTGGATTACCTTCAGAGGCACCATCAACATTGATTTTTATCTTTCTAGGAATATGAGCTTGCTAGAACACTTCAATGAAGTGCTTCAGTTGATTGTAAATCTCGTTGATTCTAAGCCTACAAAGGATGACCAAGTCACCAACTGAGTTAACGCAGGAGGATTTCTGAAGGGTGGGCATGTCCCTGATAACAATAAGAATTCTCAACCGACCTGCATTAATATTTAGAGAGGCACTATTGTGGATAATATCATTTCTATCATACCGGATAATGTGGAGGCGCTCTGAAATGACAGATAGAAAGAGATTTCTAATTTGCAGAGAAATTTCGAAATCCACAAAATATTTTAGTAGAGAGAAAATAGAGTCAGCAAATAACCATCTGCAGTCAAATATGTTAGTAAATAAAATACATAAGAGAAGAGGCTGTGGCACATGAAAAAAATAAGTGATTTATGTCCTCCCTATGTTGATGACATAGGTGATATCTAGAGCTGAGTTGGACACCAAAGGATTCAAGGCAGAACTCCATGGGTAAGAACTTTTGAGCAATATGCCAGACAAGAGTAAGTCTTTAAGGTTTGATCCAAGGTTTATCAAAAGGCATCAACCAAGAAAAATTGGAATCCGAGGTGGAGAAAATATTCTTTTAATAAGTTTTGGAATCTAGGATCCCATTGTGAGTAGGTTCCCAAATAATAATGTCCTCATCATTCAAGAAGGTGTAGCCATCAACTACATGTTTAATATGACAAAGGAGGTCTAAGTGAGGGGAAAGCATTACTTCCTTTATGGTACAATTTATAGAATCTGGAACAACGTTTGAATGAAGCATCAAACTGAAGGGAACGCCAACCCAGTTGTCAAGCCAGAATTTCAGAGTTGACTCAGAGTTAACCATCCATATGGATTTCTCTTTTATATTGAAAAAGGAGTTTTTTATGGATGACTATAGGGAAGAATTAACATAACATATGTTACCAAATTTGAGCTTTTCCAGGAAAAAATTTTTAAGGAAAGAAATATAGTCAGCTTTGTGGTTTATTAAGTTCCACGTGAGTATGGCCTAAAGGGATTCATTAAAAATACTTGAGGTTTTTTATTCCAAGCCCTCCTTTATCAAGGGGTTTTCAGTAGGTAGACCATGAAACAGTGACAATCTTCCTATCAAGGATACTCCCCTACAAAAAAATTTCTTAATATAGGTATTGATTTTCTTAAGGAGACTAGAAGGCCATCTGTAAATCATCAGTAAATAAACCATTTAAGTGACAATAGAGGTGAATAAACTATTTTACTTGTCCATATTTTTTTATTAAATTCATACTCAGTTTATTGATTACATGTTATATAAATTCAATTATTTACCTTTCCATATTGATTATTCTATTTAATTCATATGTTTTCTGACATACTTAATACATACAATGAATTTGATCCCATCCTCAATTTGTTTCCTTTCCCAAAGATTACATGAAGTTTACTATGTAATATATGCATGGATATGCTAGATGGAATAATGTTATTATTTAAAGAAAAAAATTATGGTTTAATTTGTTTATTCATATGTAATCAAAGTATCTTGCATGTATATAGTTTAACAAGGCTATTTAAAAAACTGGTCCTTTAGGATGTGTTTCCCTATATCATAAACCAATCTAATGGTATTAGGCAATAGCTCTGAGTTTTTAGGGTTGTGTCTTTATAGTTCGTATTAGAGGATGTTTAGTATAAACTGTGAGAACTAGATTTAAGAAAACATTGATTATTTAAAAACCATATGATAGACATTGAGGTATAGTATAGAATCAAATCATAAAGTTTTTTATGGATGAGATTATGTGTATTTTACTATAAATACATCCATATATAGATAATATAAGTCGAAGTGGTTCTGGAATAGATGTACCAAGGGGTAATAACATTGAATAAGGTATGTAAGGATTGACTTGAGCACAATGGGGTACACAACATTGGGTCTCACTGTGCACCTGGTTGGACAGTACTGAGGGATATTCTTAGGACAATTCACACTTTCATTATAGACTATTATGAAGGACATCATTCAATGTTAATAATGAATGACATAGGTTAAACCTATTGAATGTTATATTAGAGATAAGGTTTTATAATATAGATATCCTATAAATGATTTATGGTTACACGTTAGACTAATGAAGGAACTATGATGAAATAAAATAGTTAAAGTATTTAAGTATTGGGATTCAATAATTATATCATATAAGTAATATACCAATGGTATTTTAGTTGTTAGAGTCATGAATCATCTAATGATTGTGCTAAATTTTATAACCATATGTGTCTTCATTAACATAAAGGATACAAACACCATCGTTGTTTTTAGTTTCAGATTTATCATCAAATTAATGTAAGAGAAACCCTTATTAGGTTTTATGTTATTAGAGATTACAATGAGGGAAATTTTTTTTACAGAATTTATGGAAATTTTATTTTTTTTTTAAAAATGTTTTTTGAAGAATATGGACTTTACATTTTAAAGACACAATTGTAAAAAAATTGATAGAAATTAGGGTTAATATGATCACTAGTGAAAATTTTATAACATTCCAATGAGATTATTATAATTTGTGGGGGAAAATTTATTTTCAGAAAACCATAGAATGTCATTTTTTATGGTTAAATTTCATGAATGTTCATCATATTGGTTTTTGGAATTATTTATATGGTTCATACATTAGGAAAATTTATATACTGGGTGAAAACCCATCATGTTCGGAAATTCCCTAATGTATGAACTCATAACCAAAGGATGATAAGAATTTTGTAAAAACCATTGGCCTATGTGATGTCTGAGTTTTTATTTCTTTGTTTTTAGGTAAACTATTTGAAAAATAGATATTAATGATGAACAAGAAGGTGTTAGTTTTGAGCTTTAGATATTAATTTATTATATTGGATAACTCGTGCCAACCATTTTTATTTGGAAAATAGTTAGAGATATATGTAAAGATTGTCACTGTTTTATGGATCTTATGATTTTCTAAATGTGAATTTTAGTTCTTCTAGCATAAAAAATAAATTTTCTATATTCATTTCTTAGAGTAAAGGGATAAAATAAGAAATTGATCAAATCACAACCAAAGAATGAAATTTTTATTTTGAAATAGAATTATATCATGTAATTATATTTCCATATATTCTTAGATAGTAAAATAACTCCTAATATTTAAGAAAAATGTCATGAAATAATAAAATTATCATATTACTTTAATACCCGATAAATTAGATGGTCCTTTAAATCATCACAGATTTACGGTTTTTAGGCTCTTAATATTCCATTGATCACTTAATTTTATCGTATCAATGACATTAATAACTACATATAATTATTTTCATTTTCCCTGCAAGTCCAAACCTTTACTTCCTAGTAATGTTATCTAACATAGAGACGTAGTTATTTATCATTATTCATCAAAAGATGAAACTTCATAGAAAAATAAAAATAATTTACCCTAAGATAACTTTGTCATTATAATATCAAAATTGTAGTTCAATTTATCAAATAAATTTTTTAAAAATAACAAAATTTATTTTTAAATAAAGTGAGCCATTAAAAGAGACAAAGCTGCCTTAAAACATATTTTTATGTCTAAAATTGGATTTCTTCTTATTTTATGACTATTAAATATTTTTTATTAATTTTAAAAAAATATTGAATATATAATATATTAATTACATTAATATCATTATTTAATAGAAATTAATTTTATTTATTAAGCTAAATCTCTTTTAGCACATAATTGTTTTTATAAAAACATTTCCTTTTTATTCAATTTTTTATATATTAATTTCTAATTAATGGGTAACAAATTAATTAAACCATGTATTTTTATAGGTTATTTTATCTAATTCCTAATAACCAATTTAAAATCTAGGAGTAAATTTTCATTTTAAATAATAATATTATTTGTATTAGGTTAAACTCAGTCTAATGTGTATCACAATCTATCATAAAGACTCATTGTGTTATATTCCCTTCTATACTTGATGTTGTGTACCATACACTCTTTCAGATATGATGTTTATATTTTAAATTTTATAGTTATATTTTTCCCACCTTAAATAAATTGTGTCCTCCAAATTTAATCAAGCTCTTGGTAATTAAGGGTTTAACATTTTAAAATTCATTTTTTGAAATCCCACTTCGAATAATAATTTGAAAAATATACTATTAATAATAATGAAATGAGTGTACAATAGTCATATGGAATAACTAGGTCTTCATGTAGGAGAACATTAGTTGAAATGAAGGTACGAACATAGAGGAAATGTGTAAATAATTATATGGGGTGATTGAGGTCATTAATCACATGAAATTAATTGATAAATTGAATGTTAAGGGCCTAAAAACCTTAAATCTATGATAATATAAAATATGATACGATTAATTGGATTCGAATGTAAAAGGATTAAATTTTCTTCAATATATTTTTTTATAATATTGATGAATTATTTTAAAATCTATAAATATAATAACATATTCTTACATAATATGCTTATATTTCATATAAAATATTTCGTACATTATTTTTTATTCGTTATGTTTCCAATTTTATCTCTTTAATCCAAGAAATTAATACACAAAAATGAATTTTTTATGTAAAAATCACTAAAATACAATTTCAATGGATCATAAGATCCATAAAATAGTGACACATCCTTCTACCTATCTATGACTATTTTTAAAATTCTATATGTTTTGAAAACGTTTGTCCAATATAATAAATTAATATCTAAAACTAAAAAGTAACAATTACTAGTTCATTATTAATATTTATTTTTAAAAAATATTAACTAAAACAATGAAATATTAACCAGGAAATCATGTATTTTAGTGGTAGGCGCTATACACTTATCATTCCTTAGTAATGTGTTCAAGAACCATGATCTTTACAGACTTATTGGGTTGTACATGGTATACATGTTATCTTTTTTCTAAAAGCATTTAATATAATTACCATAATAAACATAATGAGAATCCTTAAAATTTAATCCTCAAATAATATTTTTTATATTTTTCAATACAACTTATTTTATCTAAAAAGTCTAATAATTTTATTGTACTATTACTACAATGTCATTAGTTGTCATATTTTCCCTAAATATTACAAATAACATTAAAATTATGTATATAAAATATAAATACAATATTCATTAAAAAAAATTTCACTAAAACATACACTTTCCATAAATTCTCTAAAACTTTCTTAATCATTATCGAATCTAGTCACATAAAACATAAAAATATGTGTTTTGGAATTTGAACTTATGATCAATATTAAACTAATAACCATCATGGTGTTTATATATCCTAAGGTCATGAAGATATATATGATTAAAAAATGTATCACAATCTTTATATGAATCATTATTATCATAAACAAAATACAATTGGTTAAATACTTCTTTGAATTAACTCTTGAATCCCAATATATAAATAATTCATATATTTTTTTCATTATAGTTTTTTCTTTGGTATTTTAACCAGAATATAATTTATAGGATGTCTAAATGACTAAACATTATCTTCAATATAAGACACATTTGGGTTAACCTAGGTTATTTATTTTAAACTTTTATATAAATACTTTATCATGGTTTTTAAATAATATTTGAATTATCCTAAAAATATCCCCATGGAGTGTCAAACCAAGTGTACAGTATGGCTCGTAGTCATGTACTAGGTTATTCTCAAGTCAATAATGATGCACCACATTCAGAGTAATTTCCCTAAGGTAAATCTTTGACAGAACAACATCCAATTATAGTGTCTAGATAGAAATGTATTACTAAAAAATTATACATAATATCCTCCATAAAAAAATATGTTCTTTTATACAAATAATCAATTTCAATCATAGTCTTTTGTTCCATAATCTATGTTTTCCCAAATCAAGTTCCATAAGTTTTTATTAAACTTCGATTGATTCCAACTATAGTAACCTGACCCTAAAATCACAAATCCAGTGCCTACTAAAAATACATTTGCATAAGATATTAGGAAACACATCGTGAAGGACCAATAAATGTAGTAGGGTTGGTAAACTAGATATATTTGTGAGACTGGAATTACTTTTAAATATTAAAATTATTACATATTTTTTTTTCTTTTAAGAATAGCCTTTTTCAACTATAATATCCATAAAAATTGGTCATAGTTAAAATTATGGAATCCAGGGGAATGGAAACAAAATAACAGGAATCTCAAATTCTTAGTAATGGTTATGTAAAATGAAAGAAAACATGAATCAAAGAGAATAATAAACATGGAATGTAAAATAACTCATCACACATGCCAAGTAATCAATTAATTAAGAAGGAAGTGAATAAAAAATTTTGAAAGGTAAATAACTAAAAACACATTCCATTTAATCAATAACATCACTATCATATATATATATATAATGAATAATTGTTACGGAAAGGTAAATAACTAAACACACATTCTATAAAAATATCTAGATATGACATTATCAATATGAAAAGATAAATAACTGAAATACATCCCACTTATTCATCAAACTGGGAATCAGAATCATCTATATATAATGGAATAGAAAAAATCCAATGGATAACAATAATAACTAAATTCTCAAGGAAAGAAATGCTTACTTTTTTGTTGTCTAGTTTCATATCTACCTGAAACTATTACCATTATGACCTTTCACACGATGCTTTAATATACTAACAAGAAAATCATCTTATTTAGATAAATAATTTTCCTTATAAGACTATAGATGTATCGATTGGATTATTTAAATGGTTTTGAACCCTTGTCATGCCAATCCAAATTATTCCTCATATATTGAATAATTGATTTAATTCATAAACAATGCACCTTAACAAATATATTTATTGAATAAAAAGATAAAAATTTAATAATATTTCCCTAGTTAAGCCGATAACCTTCAAAGAAAACACCGTACATAATAATGGTATGTAGTTTTTGAAATAGTCATATCAATTTTAAATAATATCGATATTTCGAGGAAATGTAATGGTCAATGATCAAAGGAGAGTGAATAACTCTAGAAAAAGATAATGACTTAAGAAAATTAGTCAATGAAGTGAATTCCAATACCATTCTTATTCTAAACAATCATTGTACATCCAGTGGAAAAATAAGGATGGTATAAATATGAAATATACCTATTGGAGAAAGAATAATGTTTGCTGTCATTGATTAAATAAAAAGTTCATTAAAAAATTTCTTATATGAAATATCCTTCTCAATTTTTAAATACCTTTTTAAAACCTAAAACATTTTTAAAATCTTTTTCATTGAATATAAATATTAGAAATATTTTATTTTAAAATATCCTTAAAAAATTTCAAAGGTAGATTCAAATAAATGACAATCATGTCCGCAGGTAACACTACACAGGCTATAAAAAACATTCTTTTTACACTGTAAAATGGTTAAAAAGTACCTTGGTTACAAATGGATAGAAAGATTCCTTTAAAAACAATTGTAAAAGGTAAAAATTTATTTAAAAATTTATTTTAAAAAAAATTGAATTTTTTTTTGATTTTTATTTAAAAACATGGTTCTGAAAAAAGAACTTATTTCGGACCAAAGAGAGAAATGAAGTTGGGTTTTCTTAAAAATATTTTATTTTAAATTTTCAGTACTATAGAGTGTAAAACTAGTAATATTAATTGAAAATTATCATGAATAACTATATTACAATAAAATTAATGGGTTATTTATATAGATATCAAATAACTTTCTTTAATGGTATCTCAAGAATAAATAGTCTCAATTAGAGTAAGATTTAGAAATAAACCATCAAAATGATTATAACATGAAGTGAGATCTAATAAATGAATAAATTATGTTTGAAAAGTTTATATATATATAAAATACGTGTAAATAAAATAATAAATATTAAAAACTCTATATACACAAATTCACATAATATCAAAGATAATAAAGAAGCATTATAACTCAACGAAAGGAAGTTGAGTTATTTAATTCATTACCACCTAATAAATTATAATTCAAAACCCCTTAGATAAAATAAATCAAGTGGGAAAATTAAATACAATGAATAATGATTTATTAATGATAATACATGTCTTTTGGAAGTATATACATCTTAAAAATATTAATTGGTGTATAATAACATGTAAGTATCAGTGCAATGCTAATTGAGACCAAATATCTAACTTCACAATTTCATTTTTTCATACTTACATTACCCTTATTTATAGTGATTTTGAAAATGTAATTAACTTATTATATACACATATTAATATTTATTATATTATATATGATTCTTTTATAACATCTTATCTCCTATTTTTTAGTAATATTTCCTTATTTTCGTTGTTTTGGGTATTAATTGTCTTGTTTATTGAAGTATGTTTTGACTTGTATTTTTTTTGTCCTATTACATAGATCATTATTTATTCATTAATTTAATGTAAAACAAGATTTAAATTTCATATACATTTAGTATATATGTGTTCATAGATATCAATAAAATTTGGTGATAGGAAATAAAATACACTATACGTAGAGACGATAGGTTATACGTATGCATAAATGTTGTATACATTTTCATGAAAAAAGAAAATTAATATATATATATTCATTAAAGTGTCATAATAATTTCATATATATCAAAAAAAATTATTAAAATTTTCTTTTATTCATTCCATGTAAAGCGTGAATGAATCAAATCGCTTCGGGAGGTGGTAACCTATCACACACACAAGCGACATTGTTGTATTCCCAAAAAATGGAAGGAATACAGGTTTGTGAGATATAATAATAACATAATTATAATTAAATAAAAAATATCATATATATCATATATAAACAATAAATCCATCATTATTCCCAACCTTGAAAAGTGGTAATGGAAAAAATAAACAATATCAGTTCATGAGGCGGTAGTCTACTGTACACACGAATGTTGATTTTGGAACCCATTTGATGTATGTGTGTAATGTTTTAGGTCATTACATAAACAAGAAAACATATATTTATATTATATATAGTTAGTCTATTATATAATTATGGTATAATGAAAATTTAATTAGGAGTGTGAGGAAATAAAATAAAAATGATTTTAGAATAACATGACTTCTTCTTCAAATATCATCCTAAGGTTTTCACTAATTCCTTAATAAGTGGAATTTATTTAAAAAATAAGGCTTATAATATGAGGTTGGTAATATCAAAGAATTATTTTGGGATTTATTTTCAATAAAAACGTTCTTTGGATGCGTGAATAAAGGAGGAGAGGTCTTGGCCTTTTATACGTGTAGGAGAGGACACACGTAAAATTTTTTAAATGATGTTAGGTGCACCGATATGTTTTCTTCAATAATGGCTTTAATAAAGCCGCAAATTAGATCTTATAGGTTTAATTATCAAAATAATTCCATAAAATGAATTTTTTACTAGTTTCTAGTCCATTTGGCACAACAAGTTTAACATTTAGTCCCTCATTAAACTTGTTCTTCTCCTAATCATTGTAATTAATTAGAACAGTTTTTACCAATCAGTTCGGTAGAAAATAATGTTAAATTTTTTTTAAATTATAAATTATTTAGATTCAAAATATGGAATCCATTTTTCCAAATTAAAATCATAGTTGTGGGAAAAAGTTAGTTTAAAATTAATATCGCAGATGGGTTGAGAATGTGAGTTTTAAAGTGAAAATGCTCAAACATTTTCTATGTACTTATGCATAAATTAAATTTCAAAAGTCACTATAATTAACAAAATTGAATTAATATATATTTACATTAAAACCAATTTAAAATATAATTTTACATTATGATTTATTTATATGAAAATTTAGTTTTAAATTAAAATTTAGTATTTTAACTGTTCATTTAAAATAAAAAATTCTCAGAAAAATACCAAAAAATTTACCCTAAGATAATTTTGAAATTTTTGTTTCAAAAAAATTGTATTATAAAATTTGATCCATTAAAATGTGGGAAACAATCTTTACAAAAATACATCTTTTATTTGAAAAATTGGATTTGTTCTTATCTTATGCCTATCAAATCATATGGATGCCTATAAAAACATATAATTAAATATAATGTATATAAATTTAATTTATATCATTAATTAATTGTAATTAATTTAATTAATTATGTTAAAATTCATTTGGTAATATACAAATTGTATTTCATAGAAACTCTTCTTTTATATTCAATTGATTTTTATTTTTTTCTAATTTATTAGTAACAAATGAATTCATTTTATATTTTTGTAAACCACTTATTTTAATATGTTTTTAATCATTTAATAACCTCTAATTTAATGTCTAGAAGGTAATTTTGTTTTAAATATTAAATTTAATTGTATTCGGTAAAACTAGGTCTTGAATGTAAGGTAAGCTATCGAAGAAAGTCTTTGGTGCATGAAATTCTAGTTATACTCATTGTTATGTGAATTTAAAGACATATCATAGATTTAATTTATTTTAATATTTAAATATATAACATCCCATTGTTTAAAAATAAAATACTATGTTCGATAGCATACATGATATGCCACATCGAGCTGAAGCGAACAACTAAATATTATTATTTAAATATTACTATTATAACATTGTTGTTAGAATGTTGGGAATGAAAAATATTAAATAAATTTAAAATATAGGATTTAAATTTATAAATATAAATATAATTAATTACTTTCTAACTAAGTAATTATAAATTAAAATAAAACCCCTTTTACAATAAAAGAAAATCAATTTTCTCAAAAACTATTTAAATAAAAATAAGTATGATTATAAAATAATAAAATAACTCTTGTTTGGTTTTATTAATGATAAATATATATAATATTAAATATAATATTTAAAATTCACATTTTATTTTTTCTATACAAGATATAAGAACAAATTCAACTTAATGGATAAAATGACTATTTTTCTAAAAAATTAGTTTTGCCTTCTTCTGATGGAACACCTATTTTAAATCTAGTGTTTTACAATTTTATATATTAAATTTGAAAAATAAACTTCTTTTCTAAAATTTTGGTATAAAAATTTTCTTTGGTTTAATTTTTGGAAATTTTCAAATAAGTTTATTGTTTTGATGAATAGTGAAAAATACTGCATTTTAGTCGAAAATAGCTTTTTCATAAAATTTATATATTGTGTTAAGTTATATTTTCAAATGTATTATTATTTAAAATTTTTAAAATTTAATCCAATTTAGGCCTTTGGAATCAATTTCACATGTATATTGGATATTACAACATTTCAATCTTTTAATGGTTTTTCCTTTTAAAAAAATTGTTTTTTCATTCTATCAAAAGGATTAATTTGAATTTAATTACTAAGACTTCAATAGTATAAATTTTTAAAAATGGATTCCATATTTTGAATATTTGGATTCAAATAATTTATATAAGTTCCTTTTATTTTTTGACATTATGAATAGTAACATAATAGTTTTTCATAACCACGGTTAAGGTTAAATCGGGTAATTAAGGGTAAATATTATATTATAAATATTATAAAATTACACTAAAACATGTTATAATTTAATTATATGTGTATGTTTTGTCCTGAAGTATTAAATTATTGGTTACGAGATCATTTATGGCCTTTTGGATGAGAATATAACAATAACAATATTATATTCAAATGAAAATCACTTTTCTCGCTCTTTTTTTAACAAGATAAATATTTTTAAATATGGGGTTATATAAGTGATATGTTCAAATATATGTATTATTATTAAATAATGAAATTTATATATCATTTTAATTTTTTTATAATTTTTAGGAATGAAATAATTAAAATAAATGGTAACGCAATGATAATGGAGTGATTGTTTAATTAATGGAAGAATCAAGTGAATGATATTGATAATATTAAAATAAATATATTCCAAAATAATTTCTATAATTTATGAATTTTATGGTAGACTTGGACATATAATTGATGAGTTAATAGAGTTTTTTCAAAGATGTAAAGATTTTATGATATTTTTAAAAATTCAAATAATAAATAGTATTAAAATTGACATTAATGATATTTTAAAATAAAAAATATTTTATTATATTGTATAAGATTAATGAAAATAAAAATTAAAAAAAATATTTTGGAAACTCATATAATTTCATCAATGGATCATTTTATGGTTTTTTGGCATTTTATAATAACTATATTAACCCTCAAATTGTAAATTACATGATATTATGGTAAGAATTAATAAGGGTTATAAAAGAGATAATTACAATAAAATACTCAAAACATATATTATTTTCATTATATAACATGTATTAGACCCCAAATCATAATATATTATAAATATACATGTTGGAATCCATTTTTATTTTAAAATTAATTTATATGAATTTAATATTTTAAAGAATTTCACGAGTGCCCCTCCCATATCCTATAAAAGGGTACTCATTATTTTCTTTTATTTAGTCATAAAATCCTTTTTTAGCCAATATATACCTAAATACATTCCTATAATCCATACACACATTATATATCCATTAGTTTAGTTATAACATCCTCTTTATAGGTGTTAAGGTGTTAAAAAAAGGAGATTATATATAGAAGAGGTATTGTTCTAATCATGTATTTTTATTTTATTTCATCTTTTTCTTCCTTCAAGCATCCTTAATACATAATAAAATAATAGATCTTGTATCCTCAATATAATGGAATTTTATTGTGTCAATATCATCACCAATATCTCTGTCTATTTTCATCAAATAAAAAAAATAATTATTCGTTCATGTGTACATGTGAACTATCACTTCCACGAACCGATATATTTCATTTTTCATCACTATCTCTAAAAAATGATTAAAATGACGTAATTTATTATTATATATGATATTCATGAAAAATTTATAATTATAAAAATAAAATATGTCATTTACATTCTTTCATTTCTATTCATGAGAAATTGATATCGCTATTTGTACGTATGTGCGAACTATCACCTCTACAAAGTGATGTGATTTTTTTCATCACCACATCACATGAATGATATATATTAGTATATTTAAATTATTAAAACAATATTAACTATGTTATGTTCATTATTTTAAGATAAAATTATACTTCCCTTCTTTCCATAATGACCGTTGAAATATTTAAATGTTACTCTTGTGTAGGTAGAACATATTATCTCCTTGATTGTAACATCATTAATTTTTATTAACAATATTTAATGGATTGATTTAAAAGATTATTTGATTTATATAAGTGATTATTATTTCATGAATATAATTCTAGAGATTATGGAATAATGAACTTTTTTACTATTGATATCATACAAAGGTCACTTTGGATAAAAGTGTCGAATATCATCAAAACATCTGATATGAACATAAAAATAATTTAATTGTTATAACATGGAAATAAGTGATATAAAAAGAATACTAAATTTTAAAAAGTTTTAATATAAAGTATACAATTATCCTTATATTGTTACCTAGGAATATAAGGATGGTACGTGATGAGTAAGACTCAATATAATTGACTCTTTACCTAAATCATTATTTTCAATGTTTTAAGGATTTATTCTTATAATTATTTATCAATCATTCCCAAGCATTAAAAATGGGTTTAATTGATTTATTTATATGAATATGAATGTTTTAAAATGATTATTTTTCAATTTATCTCAAATGTTTCAATGTGGTATGGGACACTTTTGTTCAAAAATTTGTTTTTTTAATGTTTTAAATGGGTTTTAGAAATTTAATAATTATTTCAATAATTTGGAATTTTTCTTTAACATTTATGGAATGGATGGAGTTTTATAATTTTATAACACGTTAATTATTTTATAATTCTTTTATAATGTTTATATAGTTATTTATATGGAAATTTATTTCATTATTATGTGCATGTTTTTAATATTTTAAAGCGATTTTTATAATAAAATCGTATTTTGATATTTGATGGTTTTTTAGACTTGGGTTTAAAATATTTTTCAAGGGTTTTGTTAATGATTTTGTCCGTAGAAATTATATATGAAGTGTTTATCCACATTATATATTACCAGTGAGACCGATATAGACTATATGAATGGTTGAGCCCTATTATAGCTACTAAGAAATGGATGAGCCCGATATGGACTATACAAAGAGTGAGCCACATTATAGCTCTCTAATGCATTGGGTATTCTAGAAAATGAAGTCTACTATATGGTTATTCTCTTTTCAAGGTTTAATGTAAGAGTTATATGGTAATAATTTTCGAAGTCACCATTAATGTTTTTATATTATTTCTAATGAGTTCTTATTTAATGGTTTTTAATAGGGTTCTATATTTTGAATGGACTAACTATTATATTTCTTTGTGTCCCTTACCGATTTCTTTTTCTCATCCCACGTTTTAAAATGTTTTTCACATATCTTAATATTGGTAAGGAAAAAGAATACATCATTTTGAAATAATTGAATATGTTACTCTAAAAGAAAACATGATTTGTTTTAAAATGGTTTCTTTTGTTGTAAAATTTGATGCTGAGAATAAGTGTCTACTTTTAATGTATGGCTTTACATTATAATATTTTTTCTATATTCTCTGAAACTATAAATAGAAAATATCATCAAATGTGAATTCTAGTTCATAAACATTGTAATAAATAATATTTAAGGTTCTTTCCTTATAGTTGTTATTAAAAGAAGGTTTAGAAATCTATGGAGATTAGGATGTCTTCTTAAGAGTTATGAATATCATTAGGTTTAATATTTTAAGTCTTATCATATGATAAATGTCTAGGAAACCCTTCTGAGGCTTTATTTTATGAGATATTAAGTTGACTATTGGTATTTTTTGTTACATTTATTTTTGTGGTAATTACAGGTTCTTATATTTTGGGATGAAAAATGAATGTAATGAGATAATCATTGATGTCAAAAAATGTTATGATCAATTCAAATATTTTTTTTACATTTTTGGAATGTTATAAGAATTATATAGTTTGGACTAAGGTAAAACCCATGGGATGGGTGATAACCCATCCTGTCAAGTAAGGCCGTGATTTCTGAACCCACAACTGATGTGTGAAAAGGGTGCATCTCCTACCACTATCCTACTTAAATTTCTAGTTATCATGAATTTTTATTTTTAGCTAAATGATTTTATAGATGAAAAATAATTTTATTTTGGGAAATTTTTTTTATTTAATACCATGGGATTGGAAAATTATTTGTTGATTAATTGATTAGTGATATTTCAGAAGTTGTTCACTATTTTGGGAAACCTATATGATTAAGGTAAATAGAATATTATGGGATTTTATTAGTGAAATAAAGGTTTAATTATAATTTATATAAAGATATGATTTTATGGTCAATTAGGTTATTTACAGAAATGGATAGAATACTTGGAGATAATGTGATTTAGGAAATTACAATTTTCTGTATGAGATAATAAGAGTGATTGATTTTATGTAGAGATAAATGTTAGAATTTTTCATGAAAGTATATGTTACAAAATCTATATAAATTATGGTTTTAAAAATTAGTTTGAATTATGTTGATTAATTTTAGGGATAATTATATTTTTAATGTTCTATATTGATATTTGGGTATTACTGTTGACTTTTAGATATTAATAGTAGTTTTTCAACATTCAATGGTTTAATATTTTTACAGAATTATTTTATCTTTTCCAAACCATTTTTGTTTTTGATAATCTTTCAATATATGGTTAATAGATAGTTATTCTATTTTTTAATTATGGGATCCTCTATAAGTTTATTTTAGTGCTTCATTTGTGAAAGAATCATCTTAAATACTAATCCTTTGGAGGAAAAGATGAGTTTGTGGTTGAAATTGATTAAATGAAAAAAAATATAATATTCAAGTAATTGCATTTATTTAATTTCTTAGTGTGTGTAGTAATATAATTCATGAACACTGTTAAAGGGATATTAAAACAAAAACTCTCTCCATATAGTTTTCATATTAATTAATTAATAACATTTTATCCCATTACATATTCATGGTTTTGAGATTATTCACATTCTCATGACCATTATTATCTATCACTCCCCATAACAAAATTATAGTAAGTTTTGTTTCATTCATATCCATTTTTTCATAAATGGAACCCTAGTTTATGTTATTTTAGGTGACCATCATACTTCAATTTCTTTCTTTTAAAGTGGAAGTTTTATTAATCCATTATCATATGTGGGATTTCAATAAATTTATTTTGAAAATTAAAAACCCTGGTTTTCAATTCTGAGTTCAACTTATGGGGAAAATATTTATTAATTTGGGGTTATAATATAACATCCTGATTTTTTAAAAGAAATACTATGCTCAATATCATACATGATATGCCACATTGAGCATAAGTGAAAAACAAAATACTATTATTTTAATGCTACCATTAAAACCTTGCCATTAAAATAGAGGGAATGAAATGAATTAACCGAATTATATGAATATGGTTTACACACATATATATAATTAATTACTTACTGAAAAATTAATTATAAATGAGAATAAAACCCTTATCAAAATAAAAGGAAAACATTTTTTCTCAAAATCTATTTAAATTGAAATAAGTGGGTTTCTAATATATAAAAATTACTATTGTTTATTTAAATTAATAAAAAATATATATAATGTATTCAATGTAATATTTAAAATTAATCTTATATGTTTTAGAGATATGATATAAGAACAAATTCAACTTTACGGATAAAAGGAGTAATTTTATTAAAGAGGTAGTTTTTTCGGTTTTGTGCTCGCAACTGTTTTAGATATAGTTTTACACACATTTATAAATTATATATGAAAGAAAATAAGCTAATTATTTGAAATCATTGTATCAAAATTTACCTTTTTTGAATTATTTATATTTTTCTAATAAGTTTCATGTTTGATGAATAGTAAAAAAATACTACATTTTAATTGAGAAAATATTTTTCATCAAATTTATTTATAGTTTTAAATTATATTGTAGAATATTTTTAAAATAAAAATTAGACTGTTTTTTATCATTTAGTCTAATGTTGTTCATTTTTATTAATTTAAAATTGAAATTGGATGTAAAAACATTTCAATCTTTTGATTGTTTTTGCTTTTAAAAAATACATTTTCTCGTTCTGTAAATGTGATTAATTTTAATTTATTTACTGCAACTTATATGATTTAAATTTTAAAAAATGGATTCCATAATTGGAATCCATGGGTCCAATTTATTTAAATAATTTATTATTTTATACTATGAAGAGTAACTTTGTTAATGTTTGTGTTCCAAAAGTCAAGCGTAAATAGGGTAATTAATGGTAAAAAATATGTGATAAATATTAGTAAATTACACTAAAACATGTACTATATTAATAGGATTAGTATGTTTTTCCCCTAATAATTAAAAGATTAGTTATGAGACCGTTTATGACCTTTTTAATGAGAATATAACCTTTATAATATTATATTTAATGGAATGTTAATTTTATCATTCTTGTGTTTTATAACAAGATAAATATTTTTTAATATGATGTATTATAAGAGAAATGTTTGATTATAAATATTATCTTTAGATATATAATATATATATAAATTATGGTAATTTATTTCTAATTTTTATGAAATAAATAATTAAATTAAATGGTGACATAATGATGATGTTTTGATTGTTAAATTAGTGGAAGAATCAAATAAATGATATTATTAATATTAAAATAAATAGAATTTGAAAAAATTTATGTTATAAAAAAATTATATGGATTACTTGTAAATGATAGGGAATATTTAATAACGTTTTTTTGGAAAATATCATGTTTTTATGATATTTTTAAAAAGTCAAGTAATGAATAGTGTTAAATTGACATTAGTCATATTTTAAAATAAATAATATTTTATTAAATTAAATAAAATTCATAAAAATATATAATTACACCAAATGATTAGATTATGTATAGGAATGTCATAAATAAAATATTTTATTGTGTTTTTTATTTTATAGAAATTATATTAACCCTCAAACTATAAATTACATGATATCTCAATATGAATTAATAAGGGTTAAAATAAAAAGATAAGGACTAAAAAAAGTAGAAGTTTATTTTATTTCATTTGATGAAAGGGATTCGACCCCAAATCATTATAAATTTGAAAAAAAATTAGTTCCATTTAGATTATAAAATTAATTTTTATTAATTTAATATTTTGTCAAAATCTTAGAGTTCCCCTCACCTCTCTTATCAAAGATTATCAATTATTATCTATTATCCACACCTCAAAACCATTTTAGTTCCATGAATATCTAAAAAAATACATTCATATAATACATAGCCACATTATATTTCTCTTATTTTAGGTTGAAAAATATTCTTATAGGTGTTAAGGTGTTATGAAAATGTGATTGTTTGAAGAAGACATACTTTTTAAATCTAGTATTTCTTCTTTCTTCTTCTCCCACGTCCTTAAAATATTCATAAACCATGATTAAATAAAAAATATCAATCATTATAATTGGATGTTATTATGTTAATAACATCACTTATATCCATCTCATTTTCCATAAAATGGTAGAAGATTTATTCATTTGTGCGCTCATTTTAACTATCACCATCAGGAACCGATATAATTCATTTTCTCATCACTGTCTCTAAAGAATTGTTATAATGATGCAATTAATGATTATATATGATATTCATTAAATAATTATAATTTTAAAAATATAATATATCATTTATTTTATTACATTTCTATGTATGGAAAAATGAAAACATTGTTCGTGCGTAGTTTGGAATTATCCTCTCCACAAAGCGATGTGATTCGATTTTCATCAACACATCATAGGAATGATATATATTTCAGTGTATTTAAATTATTTATATTATATTAATTATATTATAATCCTTATGGAAAGGTAAAATTACACTTACCTTCTTTCTAAAATGATTATTGAAAAATGGAAATTTTATTCATTTGTACATATGACTTACTGTCTCTGTGACTGTAACATAGGAAATTCTGTATAAAAATATTTAATACATGGATTTAAAATTATTATTGATGTATTTAAGATATTATTATGAAATTAATTTAATTCTTTATATGATGGAATAATTAACACGTTGACTATTGACATCATACAAAAGTCACTTTGGACTCAAGTACCGAATATCAACAAAACGTTCAACATGTACAGAAATAATTAAATATTTTTATATAACATGATAATAAGTGATATAAAATTAATAATAAATTTTAAAAAGTTTATAATGAAAGTAAATAATTAACTTATTTTTATTATTTAGTAATATAAGGACTTTACTAGTGGATTCAGACTCAAGGTAACAAACTCTTTATCTAAAACATAATTTTAGATGTTTTAAGGATTTATTCTTCTAAATATTTATCATTAATGTCCATGCATTAAAAATTAATTTTATAGATTTATTTATATGGGATTTATTATTTAAAAATTTTAAATTTCAAATTTCTCTCAAATGTTTTAGAGTGGTATGGGACACTTTGATTCCAAAATCTTTTTTTTAAATGTTGTTAAATGGATTTAAAAACGGATTGATTATTTCAATATCATTGAATGTCTTTTTAGCTTTTATGACCTGAATGGAATTTCTTGATTTTATAACATATTAATTATTTAATATTTACTTTATAAACATTACATATTCATTTCCAAATAAAGTGTTTTATTTATTATTTTTGTGGTTTTTAGATTATAAAAGTCATTTTTACATTAAATGGGTATTTTGATATCTGAAAGTGATTGAAACATGGGTATAAAATATTTTTCAAGAATTCTATTCATTATTTTGTCATTTTAAACTATACATGAATGTTTGATACCCATTATAGCACATGGCTGGTCCCTATATATCTTATACAAAGGATTGATCCCCATTATAGATCATAAGAAACAGGTGATCTAGATATTGTTTATATAAAGGATGGGCCACGTTATAGCTCTCTAATGCATTGGTTATTCTATAGAATGAATTCAATCATAAGGTTATTATACTTTTAAGGGTGAATGTAATATTTCTATGGTAATGACTTCTAAAGGAACCGTTATGAATTTTTTTTCATGTGAGTTTTTATGAAATGGTTTTTAATGGGTTTTATTTTTTTCACTAGACTAACGATTCTATATCTTTATGTCCATTACAAAGATATTTTTTTTCTCATCGCATGTTCTAAAATGTTTTTCCTTGGTCTTATGATTTTTATGTAAAAAGAAGATACACTACTAGAAATATGACCTCTACCAATGCAATTATTCCAATAGTTTGTAGAAACCATTGGTATAAGTCCCCTTTCCAAATGGTTTAGCCAAACTATTGGGAAAATACCACATTGAAACCAATATTCCCAAGGGTTTTCCAAAACCATTGGGAAAGGGTGTAAAATTCCAAACTTTTTGTCCAAACCATTGGTAAAATCGCACTTTGAGGACACTTTTCCCAATAGTTTTCCAAAACCATTGAGAAAGGGTATGGATTTCACAACAGCTTAGCCAAACCATTGGGAAAAGTCCACTTAGAGTCAACTTTGACCAACAGTCTGGCATAACCATTTGGAAAGTGTGGGTACCTATCCTAATGGTTCTCAAAACCATTGGAAAAGGCATATCCCAAAGGTTTGGAGATCCTTTGGGATAGGTACCCATTTTATTATGAGTACATTTATCAAATATCATCTAATAAGTCAATATATAAATTAGATATATATATATATATATCCAAAGATATTCATAAAGGAAACTCTAGGATATTGTTAAAGTCATTCATATATAACATGGAGGTTGTGGGTTCAATCCTCTGTTGGAACATTTTTTTCTATATACCTATACCAAAAATATCCCGAAACCATTGGGAATGTCCTATTCTAATGAATTGGAAAACCATTGGGAAATACTTATACCAACAGTATTCTCCAAACCATTGGGACAGGTGTTTCCCCATGCCAAATAACCCAATGGCTTCCAAAACCATTTTATAGGTTATACCAATGGTTTGGGGACCTATACCAACGGTTCAAAACCATTGGTATAGGTAATTTTTCCAGTAGTGATAACATGATTAAATAATTGAAGTTTTGTCTCAAAAAGAAATCATGTTTAATTTTAAAAGGGTTGGCTTTGGTGTCAAAAATGGATACTAAGAATAAGTTTACAGTTTTAATGTATGGGTTTACATTATTATATTTTTTACTAACATTATAAATCTCTAAACTAAACATATCATTTATGTAAATTCTAGTTCAAAAACACTATAATATGTAATGTTTAAGTCTGGGCCCTTATAAAATATATCATAATCTATTAGTATTCAATAATCCTTTTCTATGGTTGGTGATGTGTGTCATACCCCCTATTAGATATAATGGATATATTTCAAAATTTCATGGTGTTACATTCTACCCACAATAAATAAATTTCTTCCGCACAATTTAAACATGATTTTGGTAATCCAGGGTCATATATTTGAAAATTATTTTTTTTAAAAAACTACCTTATAAAATGGTTAATAAAATATCCTCTTAATAATAGAGGATGGGAATTATGATAGTCACATAACTTGGTTCCCATATAATGAAAAATAGTGTAAGATGATGGTATGGAATTGGAGTAAAGGTGTAAATAATTATAGGGAGTGATAGAGTTATTTTATCATAAGAAATTAAGTGATCAATGTAATGTTAAGAGACATAAAACCATAATTAAATGTTGATTTAAAATCCCATATGATTCATTAGATATGAATTTAATAGGATAACATTTCAGTTTTATGATCTTTTTTTAATGTTTAGAAAATATTTTGTTGTCTTAAAATAATAAAATATATTTAGTTTATATTATTATATTTCATAATAAAAAATTCATCCTTTGGTTTTTATTTGAAAAATATCCAATTTTATCCATTTAATTAAAAAATTAATACTGATAAATAATATTTTATGCATGAAGGATTAAATTTACTTTTCATAGATCAAATAATCCATAAAGAGTTACATGTCTTTCTATATATCTATAAATATTTACCAAATCCAATATGGTTAATAAATTAACATATAAAAATAAATATTAATAATATTGGTTTATCATTAATATTTATTTATTAAAAAATTTTATAGAAAGAAATCATATATTAACCAGGACATCATGTAGTCTAATGGTATCCATGAAACCCTTATCATTTGTTGGTCATTGTTTTAAACCAATTGTCCTTTTCGAACATGATGGGTTGTCACATTAAATATAAGTTTTTATTTTTTAAAAATCATTTTAAAATAATTCCAAAAATAAATATGATGTAAATCCATTAAATTTAATTATTAAAAAAACATTTCAATGGTTTTCAATATATTTTTTCCATAATTTCTAATAATCTTATTTCAATATTATCACAGTGCCATTAATAATCATATTAACCCTAAAGGTTATCAATAAAATTAAAATTATATCTATAAAATATAAATTAAATATTCATAAAATTGATTTTTCTCTAAAACATATACTAAACTAATAGGTTGTATCTATAAATTTCCCTCAAAATATACTTTAAATATATTGGGTAAAACCCCGTATGATTTAACCAAATGAATCTTCTCATGAGAAAATAGATCCATCGAGTGGATTACATTAAATATTAGCCATAATATGTAATAATATTCAAAAATAATTCCTTATATATCATATGGTTTTTTAAATTCAATAAAAATTTACCTTATCAAATATCTATTTTGCGTAAAGGATGCATGTTTATAAATATTTTCTTTGTTTATCAAAAAAATATAAATTAATCATGATATGTAAAAAATTATATATAATTTTGAAAATAATCATATCCATTTAATAAGAATATGGATATTATATAGAAATGTAATTTCAATTGAAAAATAATTACAATAATGTGAATCTTTCAAGATAAAGTAAATAATCATAAATGAAATTGAGAATGCTTAATAACTTTTAGCATTTTGTAATTTTAAATTAAAAGTCTATTTTGAATAAATTATTCAAATTGAAAAAAAAAATACTATTAATAATGAATTATTAATGATATTACATGTCATAGGGTAAAAATATAAACAGCATAAAAGTGAATTGGTGCATAATAAAAAAAAGTTTCAACTGAATGTAAATCGGGATGAAATCCCTTACCTCATGCTTTGATTCTAGTATTACTTACATTAACATCATGTATTGTTATTTTAATCCATTTATTTATGTATAATACAACAATATTAATATTGAATATATCAAATATCATTCTTCTATATCATCATATCACCATTTTTATAATAATAATTCATTAGTTTCAATGTTTCAGGTGTTAATTTCCTGGTTTTCCGAGCATGTTTTGACATGTTATTTTCATGTTCCTCTTACATAGATAATGATTTAATCATCCCCACAATTTAAACCAAAATATAAATATCATATGTATTTATTATATATATATTTATGTTAATTCATAAAATATTTTGATAGAAAATGTAATAAACCATTTGTGGAGATGGTATATCGTGCGTATATATGAATAGTTGTTTCCATTTTATTTTCATATTGAAATAAAGAAAATTAAATAGTATATTTATATATTATCATTATTTTACCATTATTAGGTCATATATATCACATATTTTTATTAAAAAACCATTAATATATTTAATGTATTATGTTAATGAATCACATTACTTCTTGAGGCGGTAGTCCACCGTAAACATAAGTGGCGTTATCGTATTCCAACAAAATGTAAATCATTAAGTTATGTGTGATATAATAATTATAAAAGCATAATAACTTCATAAATATCATATATTTAACATATAAACTATAAATTAGTCATTATTTCTTTCTTTTAAAGGTTGTAAATTAAAAACGAATGATACCAGTTCGCAAGGAGGTAGTCAATCGTACACACGAATGGTGACTTCTAAATTAATTTTATTGATGTGTGTGAATTTTTAGGTCATACCCTTAGCATTAAAAATCATAGAATATGAAATAAAATAATTATTTTATATATTCATGGTATAATAGTAATTGGAGTAGGTGGATAAGGAAATAAAATAAAAACACTCTTAAAAGAACATTGCCTCTTCTTGGGTTATCCTCCTCATGTTTGCACTAATTTCTTCCCAATTTAGATTTATACATAAGATAAGGATTTCTGTATTAGGGTATCGAATTTGGGAAGTTATTATTTAGGTATTTTCTAAAGAAACGTGTGTTAATAATGTGAAGAGAGGTGGACATGGGGATGTACTTTAATTAATGATGTGAGTGGCACTTTTATATTATTTTGAAAGAGTGAGTTATACCAACATTTTATTTCATGTCTAGTGGCACACATAGTGAACTTATTTATATACTGTAAGGGAAAAGGTGTAAATATGGATATATAATTGGTGTTTTAAATGATTTTTGGTCATTTAGACCCCTATGAATAAATTTTTTCCCCTTAGTAAACTCATTTTTCTCTAAATCACAGTAATTAATTTGAAATGGTTTTACTAATCACAAAGTTCAAAAATTTATTTGAACATGTTATAAATTATAAATTACTCATTTTTTAAATATGGTATTCATTTTTTCATATTAAATTAACATAATTTCTAAATCTAAATTGAATACTAATCCCACATAGATTATGAGAAAGTGAGTTTTTAAGGTGAATATGCCTAAATATTTACAATGTTTTTATATCTAAATTTTATATGAAATTGATTAAAAAACTAAATTATATTAATATATGTAAATTTTATCTTATTTTACTTTTAAAACCTATTTAAAATATAAGTTTACATTATAAAATACTTAAAAAATAAGTTTTCAATTAAAATTCAGTATTTGCTACTATTCATCAAAAATTAAAAAATCTCAGAAAAATGTAAAAAATTCACCCTATGATATTGATTATATTTTAAATCAAAAAATTAAGTTTATTTTT